>OW386537.1:28707886-29907886 GCA_936435175.1 Glyphotaelius pellucidus
TGTGGGTTTCGGGTATAGTTTTTTTTTAAAAACGCTGTTTTTTTTTTAAAAACTTATTTGTTACCGGCTGAAGTCCCCGGCTTTTCCCTGGCTTTAGGCAGAGTTTTTCAGTTTCTTCTTACAGTAGTTTTCCTTTTATTTTGAATGTCAAGTAAACAAAATTTCATTAAAAAGTATCAAAATTTTGCTTTAAATGGTGGGAAGAGTGAAAAGGGTAGTTTTTCGAAATCTGATATAGATATTGGAGGTTATCCACCACTTACCTCCCTGGTATAAGTAACAGATGGTTATTCCTTCAAGGCTCTCGCAAGGACTCTAATTTTTTTTAATGAACGAATCTACATTTAATTTTGAATCTAGACCTCCAGTGTCCCTGCATACGTTGGTAACTGTTAGTAAGCAGTATTCAAGTGCTTAGCGGCAAATACAAGATACAATAAGTGTTAGCATGACTACAGACAAGAGAATGGGACAGGTTGGTGACAGTCCACGAGGAGGCAAACGCTGGGTGATTGTATCCAGCGTATCCTGCAAGCACCTGTAGGGAGGAAGACACAGTGCATTGTTAGTGTTAGCGGGCCACGCGTCAGCGACCATGGCCGGCTTCCAGGGGGTCAGCTCCAGCATATTCCTAACAATTAGAAACACGTAATTTGTCCAAATAACTAGCTCAGGGATTGGCACAAACATGATTCCTCGTAATCCCAAGGCGAGTGCCTCTGGTCCGGAGTTTACCTCTCCTCTCCCTTCCCACTTCCCGGGCCCCTCTCGTCAATCAAAACACTGGTTTTTAACATGAATGGTTTATTCAATCTAAGATTCACAATGGGTAACACAGTCTTTGCCAGCCTCGGCGCATGTAACAGGGATAACAACCCTACCTAAAAAACTCTAGTCTGTTTGATGATAACTCTCTCTCTATACGTTTTTATAGGGGAACGAAGTTACATTTGCACAAAAGGTAAGATTCAGTATTGACTCACGGCTTCAAGTTGGTGGCTCCGTCAACTAGCGACGACCGGCATTTTGGTGCACAAACAAGGTCTCGCGCGTGAAAATATCACCGGGGTTTCGGACATGATTCTGCGAGATGTCGAGCCGGGGGCTCTGGGCGGGAGACTGCTGGCTTGCCAGCCGCTTGCCTCTGACTTGCGCGTGTCGAAAAAAGAAGGGGCAATCCCGCGCCTGCGCATTAGGATCTCGCGGCGCAATAGTACTAGAACTTGATTCCCTACTCTCGTAACGTAACAGCATAAACAATAAGAATATAGCGCTGGAAAACGGGTGGGATTCCTCTCCAATCGATCTGACACCTCCGAATGACAGTCACCTTCCTCCTGTTCTGGAGGACAACTGTGCAAAATTTCATCAATCTTGGAATGATACTGTGGATTTGTGTAAAAAACATCGCCATAGATATTCTTCTTTATATATAGATTTTCTGGCTTTATAGAGCGTCCTTTGATATTTCACATAGATGGCCTGCCCTTGTGAGAGCTCTGTAGTAAGTAGTAACCTCTCTTTCATATGCATGTATTTGTTGGCCGGCGTGGTCTAGGGGTAAGGCTCTTGACTCGTAATCCGAAAATCGGGGGATTGAATTCTGGCATGGGCAAATGTTTTGTTTTTTCTTTGCTATATATGTAAAAGCCCCGAAAAAGGGCGTTTATTTATAAATAAATAAATTTTATTTGATTAATTTATGTTATTTCACAATAGTACATATATTTGCGGCACATTCCAGAGTGGAAAATACTCTCAGTATCCCAGTAGACCACCATTCAGAATTGAAACGTTGCTTGAAATGGCTTTAGCCGTGTTTGGTGACCAGATCGGAATAGCCAGGTACTTCCCCCCTCCCTCTTCTCCATCTCCTTCCCCTCCAACCATACCCCAATTGGAGATGCCATAGTCTCAATGGCTCTAGACGGAAGCAGCTGGGACTCTTGTGAGGTATTCACATAAAAAAAAATATGCTTCGTTTGTGAGAATGAGAGAAAGGTTGCAACGGAGTCATCAGTGGTATGACTTTGAAATAATTACTTACAATGGTGTTAATTTATTATTTTTGTTGTAAAATAGGTCTTAAACAATGAGTTACATATGAATAAATATTCATTCTCTTTTTCAGATGGGAAAAGACAAGAAAAGTAATTCAACTCCAGAACAAGCCTATAACAAAAGTTTGTGAGTTCAATCTACTCCGATTAGCCACGGTATTCAACGAGCAAGTATCGGTGGTAACCCATGCCTGTGTGGGAGAAAGCGGTGTGGCAGAGGAGCTGAACCATATGAAGAACTCCATGTTTATCTGCCACGCCATGGCCAATATGCTGGACCTAATCAACGTGCCAAACAATCAGAACAATGTTCTGGAAGTTGAGATCCTGATGAAGATAACGCAGGCCAATGTTAAATACTTCTTCAGGTGTCTACATGAAAAAGGTATGTAACTGAATTAATAATAATTACTCTTATTATGCGTAGACTTGCTGATTTACCTGTGAAAAATTACAAAATATCAACTTTTAAAAATGGCTTGCAAAAGTAAGCCATATAATTCATATTTCATATACTACATATTATCAAACGAACATTTCAAGTGTAGTCAGAATATTTGTCTGCTAAATATTATCAAAGTAGAAAATTAAACGATTGTTTGGATTTCAAAAGATTTCTTTTTAATTTCTCTCAGTGAGGTTGTCTCCTAGTTTTTGTATTTTGATGAAAATATATTATATTTAAAATGATTTCGTATCCCAGTTGCGACCGTTATCTTTTTAATTTTCTGTGTCTTGTTCTCTTTCATATTTTAGATTATCGGTGTTATCTTCTTCTTCAATGATATATTACATTGATGGGAATAACATTCAAAAGTTATAAAAAGAGAGTTGTTCTAATAAAAATTGAAAGAAACATTCATTTTTATGTACTAAAAAGTATAATAATAATCAACAAGACATGATGTAAATTTCCAGATGTGACGAAGCAAATGAAAGGAACATCGACAGCTTATAGAATATTCCGTCGTATGTGTAGTGGAAGTAAGATCTCCAGGTCCGTAGCACTGCGGGAGTTGCTGGAAACAGCTTTATTCCGGGAGGCCGAAATGTTCGGAGCCAAACTTAAGGACGGACTTGAAAATAATGCCAACTTTGAAAACAGTCAAGATGAACTGTTGATGTTCCAAAATCATAAACAGGTATGGCAAGTTTTTATTTCATTTTCATATATTTTCTAGTATTATTGTATTAGTTTCTTCCTAGATTTCAACATAATTTTTTCTTATTGCACATTATTTGGGAATGGGAAGTTTGGAAAACACAATAAGCACCTTGCTTTTTTTCTTAAGATTAGTTATTTCACTGCTCCATAACATGAAAGAAATGACTTTGTGAGCTGAAAATAGTTGAATAGACCTAAAAAAACTCAAACAGGAAGGGTTGCGCAAGTTTTACGCTGCCAGACCTTGATTTGTTTTTATTAAATTTTGTCTGTTTTTATTAAATTTTATTTTATTTCAGGCACCCCTCACCCAACTGACCCAAAGTCACACGTCCGTATTCCACGCTGGAATTATCGGAAAGGGAGCTAGAAAAATTCATAAAGTCAACAATAACACAAGTGCAGCCACCCTCAATACAAACATCGCCACCATTTCCAAATCCAGTAGAGAAGTGGAACTTCTTTTAGGTGCCATCATGGCCTGTATGGTGAGTATTCTAAGTTACTGATATAATGATCATTTGTGTAATATATATATATTAAATATTTGATTTTTTAAAACTATTTAATCTGTTTAAAAAAAACATCAATTTTCTTAATTTTTATTTGTATGTTGTTTTAGGAGGATGGAGACTGTTTAGAAGGAATGACTTGTGTCTCATTGCTGCTGGTAGAATTGGTATCTCCAGATGTCATGTATAATGGCTTACCATGGCCGGATGAGGATTTCACAAAGGTAATACTACCTATATTGAATGAATTTCAACATTGGCATTGTTATACACGGTTCCATGAAAACTGAGAATAAAGTCAACTCAACACCTCCTTGAAAAGTCATTAAAAGCAATGAAAAAAATATTATTTCAAATTAGCCGATAATCCTAACCTAATGTCACCTATTTAACCGCCTATACCCGTTTAAAACTATACCCGAAACCCACAAAACGTGCGCGATACATTAGTATACACCAAGTTTGTTTCTGCGCTATCGCGAAGCTAAGGGACATGGGATGATTTCGTCTCTCCCGTACAAGTAATGCCGTTGGTCAGCGGTACTATCTACGCGAGTGGCGCGGTTTATAAAAAACTGATGTTTTTTTTACCTAGTTTTTGAAAAATAACCCAAAGGTAGGGCGGTTAACCAATTTTTTATAAATATTTTTTTATCACTCTAAATGACTTATCTGAGATGGTTCTGAGTTGTTTTCATTCCGAGTTGTCCGGTCACTGTTATACACATTTCAATTCTGTAAAAAATCCATTTTGGTATTGGAAAATGTGACTGGCCCTCTGCCACAGATGTAAAAAATAAAAATCCTTCTGAGATAATCTTTTATGTACGTGAGTACGTATATGAAACTGGATAAAAGAACAGTAATAAAACAGAACATTATAAAATAATAGGTTAGGTTAGTTCAAGTTTTTTTATTGTTGTTTTCCCTCACTTTTCTACAATGTTCTGTTTTGTCATGGAACCTTTTTTTTTTACATTAACTCTGCACAGAAGAGCTATTCTCTAAGAGATCTCGTTCTCCCGCGAGATGTCCTGTCAGATTTGTGTGATTTTCTACAGCTGTTAAATGAATAAATAATCTGGCCAGCCACCCATTTGGTAGGCAGAAGTATCCGCCACCATGCCCAGGACTAACAGGCACCCCGGCAAAATCACCAAACGTAGCGAACCACTCGGGATGACTTATGGCAGGGTGTTGGTTATCCAATTATTGGTTCCCTTATAATTTAGTTATGATTTTGCATGTTTGAATATGTTACTTGAAATATTTGAATTTTGCAGGTAAGTATAGAGCGCGAGCTGTATATTCGCCAAGTGTTTGACGGCTACCCTCTGGTGTGGCACCTAATCCGTATGGTCAGCCTCTTCCGTCCCGCCCTCTGCTACTGCTCCGTGCTCCTCCGAGCTGTGGTGGCTACCCTCATCCAGCAATACGGAGCCAAGTCAGGTTAGTTATATCTACACATTGGTCTAACACCATTTTGCCGCTTGTTTTTTTTTTTTAATTTTTATTTTTTTGTAATGTTTTACAAAAGTTGAAAAGAATGTGACCTTACTTACCGTTCTAAGTTCACATTGTATGTGATTTTGTGAATAAATTGTAAATTAGATCAAATTTTTTCTCTCATTATGTAATCTATTAATTTAACTAACTAACTAACTGTAATGAATGTGGATCGAAGTTTAAATAGGAACAAAAGAATGATGTTTGGGTTTCTTTGTTTGGACACGAATCAAAGCTATAAAAGGGAAAGGTCTTGTATGAAAGGCCTCTTCACCCGTTGACCATCACGCGATAACGTTACTTAAAATATAGTCTAATATTATACAAGTTATATCTTTTATTTAACGTCCCGAATATTGTAAAGGCACGACATCTTACCAACCAACTCGTTGTTTCCTCGGAGAGGTAGGTAGAGAGGATACACTGCCACTCAATTTTTTCTTTGCACATGCTCCTTTTCTTCATGCATGCATCGTCCCATATATTCTTCGTTGGTCATCTCATTGCTGAGGATTGTGACCCCCAATTTTCCTGGAGAACAAAGCTCTTCAACTCCTCGCTCCATGGAGAGCCAGGGACACCGATGTTGCAGATGCCTGTGATATTTAATCACTCCAATGCATCCATGACCTTTCTGTTTCTCCTGTCTCCACTTTGCCAGAGACCATGAGTTTTCCATATATAAGCTTGTGTTATTCTGACTCTTGACGTGGCTTGACATCTACATATCTATAAATTATTTTAATTGTCATTTTAAAATTGGAACTAATTTGTCAAGAATTCAGATAAACAATAAAGTACCTGTAATACTTTTTTACCAGAAAATTATTTTAATTCTATGTTTGAATTTTCTTTTGTTAAAATTTCTTGAGGTTAATCTTGAGAAGCAAAATAAAATTTTGTGATTTTTCATATTTTTGTGATCGGTGTATGCTTTTTCCATTTTCAAGAAAGTGTTATTTACTGACTAGATTTACTCAAGTAATACCTGTGATTTTTCAAGGGTCTGTGCTAGTGTATTTATAAAATATGCAACTAACTAAACATTTCATTATTGCCCTTGAGGTGATTTTTCACACAAATGGCACTTTATTTAAATTATCAAATTATTATTATTCTGCTTAGCTACAGTTAGAGTGAAAAAAACCAGCAAATAACTATGTTTTAGCATCCATTCCTTGGTTCATTCAAATAAATAAATTGTCTCTTGCATACTATTTTGTTGTTTCAATTTAGATATTTGATTAACCTGGTTATGCCTTGTATCGGGCATCCTTTGCATAACATAACTCCCTTAATTTGCTTGGGTGTCATGTATTCTGCCATCATAAGTAAAAAGGCAGATGTAAATTTTCAATGGTCATAATACTGATGTAATCTATACTAATATTATAAATGTGAAACTGCCTGTGTTTGTTACGCTTTCACGCATAAACCAATAAACCGATTATAAAAATTCTTTCACCAATAGAAAGCTACATTATATGCGAGTAATACAGGCTTTATATAATGGTAAGCTCTGGCGTTATGAAATTATAAATATTAATATATTATATTTATTATACGTTTTCTGTCGCTAACAAAAGCGAGTTATTGCTAACGTCAGAAAACAAATCGTTGCCTTGGAAATGATGTTGATATATTTGCGGGAAATCGTGGTTAATATCTATCTATATAAATAAAAATCAATCTCAGAAATGTTTGTACGCACATAACTTCTGAACGCATAACTTTTTTTTACTACTGGTGAGCTCTGGCATTATGAAATTTAGGTGGCACGCGAGCTGTTTGAAAACTGAATGTACCGGGAATGAATGTAAGGAATGCGAGAGGTAGAGTAGGGGGAGGGGGTTGTGGAAGAGGGGGGAGCGTGAGGAGGGACAGGGGAGGGGTATATATTGATAAGGGCAAGGGCTACAGTAATTTCCTCCTAATTTCCCCATGCGAGCCGAGCCGCGGGTAAAAGCTAGTTTTTTTTATAATAGTTTGATAAACATGAAGGGTCTCATATATCCGAATGTGACCACTGAAAACTTCCAGCTGTCTTTTTGCTTATTTATGTCGGCATTATTCCCCTCTATCCAAAATGCACATACTTATGATATTTCTTTTTTACTTTCAGATAAATATAATGGCAGCGATGATGATAATCTTAATGAAGTCACAATTGAGCTTCTGGACATAATGTACCGTGGGCAATTATTACCAGCTCCTCTTAATTACATCAGCAAGATGATTCCCCATTTAAAGCCCATTGAGGTAAGTCTTGTGTAAATGTAATATTTTGTGTACTACCCTTCTTCCACAGGGATATACAAATATCCGATACTCGACGATTCAAGTTTTTTGTTGACTACCACCATATATTTATGCAGAAGTTTCTTATACAGGCATACATTGCTGACATTTTCAGACGGGCAAGGTTGTTACTACTCGTCTCGTCGAGACTTTAAACATGGCTGTCATTTTGTAGCAATGCTTGTGCTTTAGAATGATGCTATGCTAAAAGAGTCAACAAAGAATGACAGCTACAGAAAATAAAAATGACAGCTGCAGCAAATGTTTGGTTGTGAGTGAGGTTATGCTAGCATTCTATTTTTCAGCATTCATTTCAGCATGAGCATTCTATTTTTCAGGTTTCGTGATTTTAGTAGCGATGTGTACGGATGTGTGTGTCAATGTGTATGAGAATCGGATATTTGCATTAGTATCCGTGTGAAAGTAAAGTCTCATTATATTCCATATAATCTGTACCTCTGATGTTTTGAAAAATAATAGAGAAGAATAAATTGATTTAAGTTGCTTTAGTCCCTAGTTATCCTAGCAATACATTCTCGGACTACTTCAGTCAGGCATCATTTTTTATGTGTGCATTTAATATTGTAGATTGTGCAGATATTGAGAGATTGCGTCTGGAATTACAAGAGAGACAATGTACCATCGCCAGCATTGTTTGCCCGAGATGCTTCTGGTAAGTTGAATACAAACATTAATTTATAAATGATTTGATTACTTGCTAATAATTATTATTAAACTTTGGTTCAATTGGTTTTTAAAAGGTTCAATAAAAATTACTACTAAAGCAGATGAATTAATTATCAAAATTTGTATATTATTACTAGCTGACCCGGTAAACGTTGTTTTGCCTGAATTACTTTTTTAATTTTGATTGAATTACTAATATCGCTATTAAAAAATAGGGGTTTATGGTAGAAGGGTGAAAATTTAGGGCTGTATGTATTTTTTAATGCCTCACCATAAAAAAATAAAAAATAAAAATTTTGTCCAAAAAATAAAAAAAATGAAAATTTGGGGTGGACCACCCTTAACTTTTAGGGGTATGAAAAATAGATGTTGGCCGATTCTCAGACCTACCCGATAAGCACACAAAATTTCATCAAAATCGGACCAGCCGTTTCGGAGGAGTATGATAACAAACACCGTGACACAAGAATTTTATATATTAGATAATCTTTGCCACAATAAAGTTCTCCAAGGATGGGTAGTTTTACAGAATTTGAACAATTCATCAAATTTCAAAATTAAAATTCCAGTTTTTTGAAGGTTCTATTCAAGTTTTGTTACATCATTATGGGCTAGTTGCTTCACAGAATTGAAATATGTAGTAACAGAACTTGAATAGAACTTTCACAGAGCTTGAAATTTATCTTCGAAATTTGATCAATTGTTCAAATTCTGTGAAACAACTGACCCTACTGTACCATAATTTTTAACCCAAGCAAAACATTACTTGAAATGACTTTACCTACGTTTGGTATTCTGTATAGTAATGTATGCGAAGATCATTAAAAATAAAGAATGACATCATGATTAAATGATGATGTGTCAAGATTGGTGATTTTGTTTGTAGATAGTTAATAAATTATTATTTCAGGGCTCCACTGGCGAGATCCCAGCCAGTCCAAGCCCCTACCCCAATACACGGACACCCTGAGGGTGATGCTGCAGAAGAACATCGCCACGCTGGGCCACCTCTACCCTCTCATGTTCCTGGACATGCACCAGCACCAGGCAAACAGTATTGCTGAATAAAACTGACTATTATTATTGGTATTATCATTGTCAATTTGTAAATAAATAAATAATTTTTTAATGTTTTTGATTCATTGTGTATTCTTTAATTTTATTATTTTTAGTATGTACCATTATTGGTTGCCCTCTTGACTAATTAAGCAATACTCAAGGAATATGAAAATACTGTTAAAAGCAACATTCCACTTTGTGATGAACTTGCAAACCTCCCGATTAACTGTCTCACATCTAGAAGGATTTCGTCCTTCTAAAGGCGAAACTCTGCTTCAGTCACAAAACTCTCCCAAAGAGTCGTGGCGAACTCAGTGACAGACCTCGGATGTGAAAAACAAACACCTTGTTATGAACTCAACTGTCAAACTGCCAGGGTTCTCTCTCTCAGAAGTCGTGGACATCACTAAACTGCATCCGGTGCAGTCGTAGTCGCTGCAAATATAATATGATGCACAAATGGGGTCTAAAGAATTCTGAATTGTGTGAGTGTGGACAGATTCAAACAACAGAACATCATCAATGTCCCTTCCATTAGTTTTCTGGAGGCACGTCTGTGCTGAACCAAGTATGTAACTTCCTATCCATCTCACTTTGATCTTCACCGACTTGAGAGTTTAATGTCAAAAAACATACAAACAATACTAGGGCTTAAAGTCAAAAAACATTCTCTAGAAAACAACCTGCATACCAATAATTCGAAGGCTTAAAGTTGAACAACATTACCTACTATTAAAAAAACAAACATACCAATCAGTCGACGGCTTAAAGTCGAACAACGTTATCTACAAAAAAACATACCGATAATTACAATAATTGGTATGTCTTTTTGTTGAGAATGTTGTTTGTTTGTTTGTTTGTTTATAACTAATAATTAAAATTGTCATGTCTTTTTGTTGATCAGGTTGTTGTGTTTATAACCAATAATTATAATTGGGATGTCTTTTTTTTCATTGTTTGACTTTTAGCCCTCAACTCTCCTTCACGATATGAAGAAGAAGATCTTGATTAATTTCTACTGGAATATCATGATAAAGTTGCCCCGGTATGTTCATTTTTTTGTATTTCTTATCCTAGATCCATGTACATTGTACAGGTAATACTTATGTGAAATGAAAAAAAAATCAATTGAATTTGATTTATTCCTGGAAAGAATGAATAAATATGACAGTTATTAGTGACATTAAATGTAGGTATGTACCGACATAAGTTTGTAATTTGTAATATTCAAGACAAATTTTGTATCTTTTATGGAAAACTGTGAATAAAATTCAATTTTTTTTGTAACATACGAGTAATTTTGTAAAAACATGTTATTATTGAACAGAGTTTTATTGATGCATATACAAATAGTCTAATTAAATAGACTGTTAAAATTGACACATTAAAGTGTGAAATGCAGTTTTCGGAGTAGTACATACCTACAAAGTTTATAAATATTATTTTCTGACTAAATGTTTTTTATCAACATCTTGTAGATGTAAAAACCATTGGAACACAAATCTTAAGACTAATAATGCTAGCTATATCTCTCATCCTTACAAATACATATATAACAAAATATTATTAATAATCGTTGTTAATATTACTTCCTATTATTATAATATTATGTACATAGTACATAAACTTAAATTTCTTATAACTTGTTTGGTATATTATGCTGTAATTAGTATATATTATTATGTAATGTAGAGAGGACCAAACCTTGGACAGTACCTTGACACTAATTGATACTAATGATAAAAATTACACACTATTATTGGAAGTTTTTTTTACTAAGTTAATTATATTTGCAATGATTCATTGGAATATGTGTTTTTGTTTCATGTATGTTTACTTTCCACTTTGTGTAATGCATCTCAATTAATACAAGAGAAATACACAAATATAAAAAACTACATAAGACAGGAAAGTGCATTGTGGCAGGGCTGTCAAAAGATCAAGCTAAATTATGAAATGAAAATTAACATCTGGAGAGCTGTCATAATATAAATGAGTAGTATTACAAACTGTAGCAAATTTTTTTAAAATAAACAATAAATAGTGTTTATCTCAAGTGACCTCCCAGGTAAGTATGGCCCTGCATATTTTCTCTACAGAGAGTATGAATAAACAGTACATGTACATTTTTACGTCCCATCACGTTCATTGGTCAAATCATTGTACATATATTTTCGTATCAGTGATCGATGAACCGGTGGGTGCAATTTTTGGCCAAAAGTTGTTTTTTATTGTTTGTCTAGTTTTTAGTTGGAAGTAAGATTTTAGAAATGCATTTTAAGTTTGTACAGCGCCCTTGATTTTTGATTTTTCACAAAAACGGCGCTATACAAATCATCCAAATATTATTATTATTATTATTATTATAGATAGTTTTACTAAACAATTACTTTGTGAGACCAAGGTACGATACCGTATGGTCGCATATGGGACCGCACTGTACCTTGGGCAAGAAAATAAGAGGTTTTGTAAAATGTCATTATGTATACTATCAATGATAAACATATGATATCCTCTAACAATTTATCATAAATTAGTGATCTACTCGGTTCAATTAAAAAATAAATGTTATTTGTCAATTTAACATTTTACAAGTCTTTTAAAAAAAATATCCCAAGGTTCGAACCTCTTCCCTACATTTCCCGCAAGAGATTTGTCACGATTTTGATGTTTGATCAATTTGTCATATTTTCCTAAAACATACATAGTTAGCGAACTATCATAATCTGCAAATATTATTACATACATATTTCATAAATTCTTTGAATTATATTTATGTGTGTAATAATTATATACAGACTTACGAGTATATGATATTTACTTTGTAACTTACAAATCATCGTTGCCCTTGCAAGATCGGCTTTGGAGTTTTTTCAAATTTTACAGGGAAAGCAAAAACTTTCCAGTTTTGTATTCAGATGCGTCAACAAACAACTTTTGAATGAGTTTTGTGCTATAACGGTTAAATTTATGCACATAGCCAAGATTGGGTCGAATTCTTTGAGTTAAAAAAAAAAAAATTGGTGTAAAAAAACGTTTTACTGAAATCCGGCACACAGATATTCTTACAAGTGCAACAACTATATACAAAAATCTAGTGAATGTGCCCAGCATTAGGGGCCATCCATAAATTACGTCACACGAATTTCATGATTTTTTGACCCCCCCCCCTGTCACACATCGTCACATTTGTGATACCCCCTCCCCCCTAGTGTGATGTCACATATTTTGCAATTTTACATCTAAATTTTTTTTTGCATTTTAATCATTTAGATTTTTACATGTGACATCACAGAGCCAAACCCATTGTCACACAATTTCACACTTCTCTACTCCCCCCCTCCCCCCTTAAGGTGTGACGCAATTTATGGATGGCCCCTTATCTCTTTATTCTATCAGTATTATTTTATGTACATACATATATGCATCTACTTTCTTTAGTGATTCATGTGAAATAATCTCAACGTGTTTATGTGGTACAGTATTATTTGTGAATTACTCCTTTGAGGCTTTGTGATATTGGAATACAAATTTTGCACTGCAGGCAAACCATTCTCCAAGTTCAACATTCATGTTTCATAATTATTACTTTACTTTTTACACTATGATAATATTATGTACGTTGAAACTTCTGCACATTGCGATTTTTCAACAATTCCTGTTTTTGAACATTCTTGTAAAATAACCTCTATATTAATTACTTGGTCTGTCCAGGGAATTCTAAATGCGTAATTATAACGGGTTTCTTCTATAGGACTATAATTGTCTACCCAATGTTTATTATTTACATGTCACTAGTTTCTTCAAAGCGATAGACTTCTCTCCCACAATTCGTGTGAAATTTCGAGATGCTCTTTTAAAATTCACTAAAATACATAATAATTTATATTGTCTTTGTGATGACATTACTTGTTTCCAGGTTGTTGGAATTGTTGTCTTCGCTCCATGAATCCTGAAAAATACTCAACTTATTACTTTTCCATTCTAGTCATTGATAATTTATTTATTATTCATGATACGGGAAATAGAAGTTGTTTTACCTTTAGCCTTTGCAAAACTAATTCGATTCTGTCTCCGGCCGAGGCGATGAGGGGCACTGTCAGACAACAATCGAAGTCCACAGTTCTTGTCCCGTTGACCTTTGTAAATCAGAAATGATATTCATTATTCAACGTAACTCTTATTATGATAGGTCAGTGAAATTTTTTAAATTTTGATTTTACACGCATATGAAATTGCTGACTATTTTATCAGCCACGAATTGATCGAACCGATCATTGTTTGCATTTATGAACATTATTGATAACTTTGATGAAGTACCTGTAAAATCCTATCAAACGGTCTGAGAAGTCCCACAATATCTGCAGGTCCCCCTTTTCTGATGCGGTTGATGTAAACACCTCTTTCGTACAGTCCATCAGACACGGAGAAACCATAGTCATCGTAGATTACATCCTTGTACAGAGTCACATGGTGAATGGTTCCCTGACTTGTCAGTGCATCCATATTGTAAAAACCTAAAATAATAATTTTAATTGTTAGCATTCTTTGTAACAACCTTGTTCTGAATACATTTTTAGAAGTAGTGAAACATGTTTATGTACCGGGAAAGTCAGAGTCATAGTTAGAGGTCCCGGGCAGTTGATAAGCGGTTGGCAGTTGGAAGTTACCAACAGTTCTCTGCCCATCGTAATTCCTCCGCGGTCCGTTATCTCCCATGTTCCCAAAAGCGCTGTTGTTGGCACTCGATCCGCTATCAGAGTTATTGTCATGATTCCTTTTATACGTTGATCTCAACTGTGACTGGTTCATGTTGAAGGGACTGGGATCTTTGAAACTCCCCCCACTAGAGTCTGGTTTATTAAACATATTATGCGGATCATCACAGTACGTATCATTCCCATTATAGTTGTGGTTCGCTGCCAACTGATTCGTTCCTTCATAGTTCTGATTGAAATTATCATTCAACTTGAATCTATTGCTTTCGGAAGCGAAAGGACTTTTATCGTTTTTGAATGTGCGTAATGTATTTGTAAAACTGTAATTTGGCATTGGCAGATCGTTTGAGTCATTAGATGTATGTTCTTGTATTCTGTAGCCGGACGCTAATAACTTATTTTCGTCAGTGGGTAAATATGACATTCTATTTTCATTATTTCCTTTAAATTGACCGTCTGCCAGATCGGTGCTTTCATCTTTACCTGAAATATTCAAAATTTAGTTATGAGTGTTAAAATGAACAGGAAGCTTTACACCTGCGACATACAGTGCCTAAGAAAATGTTGAAGTGAACAAGTTACCTGGTGACATATTACTGTCCCTTGTAACACTAGAGGTGGGAGGTTGGCTGTCCCACGACTCTACTGCGCTATCTATAGAAGCCAGTCCCGGACTGGACTGCGAATTATTTGTAAAAGTGTTAGAGTCTCGATTACTATTGTAAGGGCCTTTCTCTATTTTTGCAGGCACACTTATTTTTGATGTAGCGCCTCCATCTAATCAAAGATAAATAATATAATGTAGAATACAGTGATTATTTGTATTAGTGGCACAGATAAAATTTTATTACGCAAAGTAAAGTACTCACATTGTCCTTTTCTTAAAACCTTCAGCAGAACTCGATGATTTGAATTTTGAAGCATATTGATTGCTTCTGATAATGGTTTTTGATGAACGCTTTGTCCGTTTATTGACAATATGTGGTCGCCTATTTTTAATGCACCCGATTTCTCAGCTAAACCACCTGAAGAGAAGCAACAGCAAGATTACTTTTAAAAACTACAAATGTGCCGCAATAATAATTGAAGAAATTAAAAATGAAAACTTTATCCTACCTTTGACTAATCCACTCAATACAATGGGTTGAGTTGCATCTTCGCTTCCGGCAATGGTCAACCCCAAAGGTCCTTCATTTTGTTTTACTAATTCTATGTCGAATACTGATTCTTCACAATTTGCTTCTCTTTCAATATTATCATCAGTGTTATTATTTACACTAATATCATTATTGGCGAGTTGATTATTATGCTGCACTCGGCCATAAGTGCTTCCCGATTTGATTGAAGAACCAACTGATGAAGCTGATTCTAACAATCCGTAACCAAAATTTGGGGGTTTCATGAGATTATTCCGAACATCTCTCCAGTCACTTCTAGGATCCATCTTACGAACTGTTAACATTATAATGTCATCAGGAAAGTTTTGAAGAATGTTGAAAGCGGCATCCTAAAAAATGGAATTACATTAATATTTTTATTTAGTGATAGCCAATATCAAGATTTTTGTAATTGCAAAGTTCAATTGTTATGAATGTGAATGTGAAAAGTAGAAAACGTACCAATGAAAGATTGTTGAGAGGTTGTGAATCGATCGCTATCAGTTGATCTCCAACTGCTAAAGTTCCGCTCCGATATGCCACCGATCCTACTTTAATATTTGATATTATCATTGGTTCTTCTGCATTTGGTGCTCTTTGTTTATTACCTGAAGTTTACAAGAAATTAAAAAAACTTTAGAAATACATTTAAAGAGTGGATTGTTTGAATGAGGTTGATATTGTTACCTGTGATGGTGACACCTAACCCCGCCCCACTTTTGGCTAATTTAACATTAAATACTCCGCTTGAAGCTTCTACGGAGTCTGCCATACTGAATTCAGCCTTTATATTTAAATATCTTATACAGTTTGTGTCATTGCGCTTTTGGAGTACATCATTTGCTGCGTTAGCTGTCAAGTTTTGCTGGGAATTAATGCAAATTATTCTATCTCCCAATTGCAGGCAACCACTCCTGAAAAGAAACAAGATGTAACCATCATTGAAACATTGAACTTGATGTGAAGGAAATATTGTTAATTTCGCTACACTGAATGTGTTCATACCTATAAGCAGGAGACTGATGGGTTATATGCGAAATAAGCAATAATTCTCTGTCTTCGCAGACTGTGATTCCGCTGTCATGGTTTGGTGGAATTTCTAATTGGAGAGACAAGATTTCGGAACGGCATACTCCGACACCGGTCACAAAATTATTGTGTAGGTAATCTACAAAAATACAGAACATTTTTATACATCACATGATGTGGAGAACATTATAAGAATTAAATACAAATTCATATGACTTGTGTGAAATGTACCTGGATCCATTTCAAAAGTCTTTGGTACAGAACTTTGCCTAAGTTGCCTGTTTTGTCTGTGAGATTTTCTGGAATTCAAGGTGGACATCCCTGATACAGGGCTGCCAGGCTGCTGCATTCCTATTGAAAGATTTTTTTTTACATTTGAAACTCATAAGATATATTTTCACTGAAATATTTGTGCAACAATGCACAAGAGTTGAAACTGCCCGAAGCTAATGAAACTAATTCTCATTTGGGGAATGTTCTCATTTAAGGAATGAACTGTGGTAGTGATAGATTAGGATAGGAAGTGTATAGCTGTTTAAATCTGGTATAGATTATGTCATTTCAAGCAAGATTTCGGTTCTAACTACTGGAATCTCACTACAGAGAATTTATCTACCAGTCTGGAACAAGCTGCAAATTTACTAAATTAAATTTAAATCGTTTTGAGAAATTTTATTTGCCCATCCCGGATTTAAAGTCCAAGAATGCTGGGTCCAAAGCCCAGGAGCTTATTCTCTGCTACCGGAGCCATCATTGAATGAGCATAGCGAAGTCCTGTTTTAACTCGACCGTTTTGCATTCCGTTAGCCTATATACAGGGTTATTGAAAAATAATGCCAACATTTAAAAAAATTATAGCACCGAAACCCTTTTTGTTAAACGTGTAATTCTGTCACTGAACGCTAGCTGGTGAACATAAGTTTTGTTTTGGAGGTGGCGTGACCTTGCTATGCGCACACTAGATGCGCCAGTAGCCAAGGTCGGCCCGGGCATGCCAACGACTGCCGCAGTTCAGTACGATGTTGACCGTTTAACAAAAAGCACAGTGTTTGGTACACAGTCGTTTGGTACGCGAACTCAAAGTCAACCAGTCAGTGACAAAATTAAATCTTATTAAAAAATATTTTATTGAAAATTTTTTTTAAATTAAAAATTTTTTTTTTCTTAATTTTTTATTTTGTCACTGACTGGTGACTTTGTCTCCGCGTACCAAATAACACACTGTGCTTTTTGTTGAACCGGTCAATATCGTACTGAACGGCGGCATTCGTTGGCGCGTCCACGGCTGACCTTGGCTACTGCGCATCTAGTGTACGCATAGCAAGGTCACGCCACCTCCAAAACAAATCTTACGTTTACCACTTAGCGTTCAGTGACAGAATTACACGTTTAACATAAAGGGTTTCGATGCTATAATTTTTAAAATGTTGGCATTATTGTTCGATGATCCTGTTATATGTTTGCGTGTTCCGTTTCCAAATCAAGACGGTGGAAATTTGGGTAAAGATTATTTTTTTAAACGCGAAATTCGTCATTATTTGGACTTTCTTATTGACATTTTTTCTGTATTATGGTACCTGAAGAAAATTTAAAAAAAGAATTGTCAGCGAAGTTTCTTTGGACAAATTGAATAATTTATTATTTGAAATAAAGAATGTTACAGAAAATATGGTGTATAATTAAGTACCTAAGATATTTAATTACCTACCTATTTACAAATCTTATGATTTCAGAGGAGATTTTGGTTTTGATTTATTAAATAACAGAAAATTAGAAATATTTTTTTGAATGCAAGACCTACTGTTCAAGGAATTACTAGTATTATAGTTACCTCTAGTTTTCCCCATTCTATAATTTTTAAGTAGCATGTGCACGGGAAGGATTTGGAGCTGAGTGAATCCCTTCCCGCTGCAGTTTTCCATGTAGCACATAACTTCCTCGGGTGTGTAGGAGGCATTGTCCACAGTGAGGTCATCAACCGCCAGGATCTGATCTCCAGGGTGAAGCGCTCCACACCTGCAACAGGTTAGCTTTTCATATTAAAACCAACCAGTACACGCATTTTCATGATACAAAACCATAGCAAACCATATAATTATAAACACTCGTGGATTCACACCTCAATAGATACACAATTAGAAAACATATGGTTAGATACTATCCAACTTACACGAATTTAATTTCTTTTTTCTTAGTGCAAAATTTCACATCCAGTCATATTTTTTTAGGGTGAAATTGATATTTCAAAGCTACACAGCTCATGATGGAAATATTATGTATTTATTTTATTTTAGATTATTAGAGAAACAAATAGATTTACATTTATTTTATTTATTTATTTATTTCTATTCTTGTACACACACTTTACAAATAATTACATAGTTTACATAGATAATAGGTTATTAATAAGAAAAAAAACATGTTAAAGATCCGTAACTGTATGTAAATAGTTTATTATATTTATTATATATATTCATATTTTATTATAATAATTAAATGTTACATGATTGCATGAACCAGTGAAGTTTCCGCATAAAATTCATACTATAAACAAAAAACATAAATAACACAGGCCAACAGTGAAAAAACTTTTTTGATAATTTTTACTAATTCCTGCGTAAATTGATGTCCTGATTACGAAAAAAATTATAAAAAAGTCGTATCACCCACCAATTTTTCACATTTCACTATTAAATATGCTTGATGAGCCTTAAAGTCCACTTCTTGCACAGCCATCTTGACTTTTTTTTCTGAAAATTTAGGTGATGTGAGTGAAGAGCAAGGGGGACGGTTTCATCAGGACCTAAAAGAGATGGAGAAACGATACCAGGGACGGTGGAATATTAAAATAATGGGTGATTACTGTTGGTCACTTCACAGAGAACAACAAAACGTAACACATCGGCGAAAAAGCTATGCAAGAAACTTTGCAGAGAAAAAAATAAGCATCTAATATTCAAATTTAAGTAATTAAACATGATTGTAAGGAAAATATAACCAATTTTTAAAACTACGAATTTTTTCATTTTTATAGGTCAAAATTTTCCTATTTTTTGAAATATTAAATTGATATCATATTGTAAAAGAATGGTGGGTGATAAAAAAAACTGCTATGAAATACGGGTTCAGCATCCAAAATTACATAAAATTTTGGTAAATTTGTTTAAAAAGTTTCACAAACATTTTTTTTGTTGGCCTGTGTAATTAAAGAAATACATAAAGTGGAAGTTGATACAAAAAGAAAATCTAAAAAAAAACAAACTAAAAGTGTGTAGATAGAAATGTAAAATTAAACTAAGTACCTATACATAAGTAATACATATTTACATTAAAAAATGTTCATAGCTAAAATAGTTGGGTTTAAAATAATCCTAACAAAAATAAAGCAGTGCAATTTTTATGACGTCAGAGCTCATCTTTCTAGAGTTTTTAACGAGATACTCAAAAATAAATCTGTACTTAAAGCTTGATAAATATTATGTAGCATAATTTTCACAGAAAGCTTGGATTTTTCTGAATGAAATAAAAATGTTAAAGGTAAATCTTTTTAAAGAGATTCTTCTTGGATGGATAAGAAATATGATTATTTACATTTTTCATAATTCAAGTTGAAAATATCTTTATTGTACTTATAAAATATAATGTACAAACTACGCACCCGGCATCTTTGGGCTACTGTGGGTTTGAGGGGAGTGAGGGCGTATGTTCCAAATCAATTTGAAAAACTTTTTCAAAATTGATACTATCGGTGTACATAAAGTTGGTTAAAATGGGTTCTCTTCAATATGGTTAGCCATACTTTGTTTTGATACAGCAAGCTCCCTGAACTATTTATAATAATTTAACTTTGATGAACTTTGTATTATACATATACAAAAATTATTTTACTACCTTTGGTTTTAAAGACATTCTATTGTAATAATAATAATAATATTTGGGTGATTTGTACAGCGCTGTTTTTGTGAAAAATCACCCTGAGGGCGCTGTACAAACTTAAAATGCATTTCTAAAATCTTACTGCCAACTACAAACTAGACAAACAATTAAAAACAACTTATGGCTAAAAATTGCATCCACCGGTTCATTGATCACTGATACGAAAATATATGTAGAACAATTTGACCAATGAACGTGATAGGGTGTAAAAATATACATACTGTTTATTCATACTCCGATAGACAGAAAATATACATGACCATACTTACCTGGGAGGTCACTTGAGATTAACACTGTTTTTTAGAAATTTAGCTACAGTTCATAATACTACTGATGTAGATGACAGCTCTCCAGTTGTTAATTTTCATTTCATATTTTAGCTTGATCTTTTGACAGCCCTGCCACAATGCACTTTCCTGTCTTATGTAATGAATATAATTCACATTTACCTGTCTGAGATACTGGCCGGCAATATGGACTCCACAAATGTCCCGGGATGTCCGTCTGCACTCTGGTAATTGGCACTCGCCCCGAAGCACTCTTCATTATAGCTCTTGTCGGTGAGAATTAGTCCCAGGTCTTCGTTGCATCCCCTCTCTATCTCTATGAGGAGCGGGCCCGTTGCGAATTTGACGGACTCCATTATAGAGATATCGTATTCCACGGTGAGGTTGGTGATGGGCGGACATGTTTGCAGGATTTGGTACGCTTCTGCTAGTGACTTGTTAGCTAATGATATCTGAAATCAATAGAATTGTTTATTTTAACGGTAATCTTGTGTGCTAGGTGATGACATAAAAAAAATATTATGATTTCCAATTGAAATTGAGTTTTGGAAAAAATAAAGTAAGATTTGGGGATACTGAATTTTTTTATTTTTAACATTTGGCATCCTTACAGATCAAAAAAAAAATTGGTCAATGCTGTACCATAACTGATTTAATTTTTCAAGAAAACAGTAAAAAGATAAATTAATTACGCAACACACTAGCAGTTCCAATGTACGTGTGTGTTATATATACGCTAGTTAAAAAAAAAAATTGTAGCTCCTGTAAAGCTGACAAAATGGACGATATTGACTAAAAGGAGACAAAATGCTCCGCAGAGTGGTAGGTAAGAACTATTGGACAAACAGTGGTATGAACTCTGTGAAAGAGATGTTTTAACAAAGCTTTTCAAATACATAATAAAATAAATTAGTCCAAGCCCATGAGCAACCAAAGTTGTTACCAAACAGAATATGCTTTGTAAATGATTGCCATGGACTCTATTTGAAATGAACTACCATAAACGTTATTTTAAATCTATGGACTGACTGACTGGTATACGCTTTGTAAATATGCCCCCAGGTGGTAACTGTCCTGATAATGTTGCGTTTGTGTTGCATTAAGAGTCAAAATTAATCATTCTAGAAAGCCACTGCTTATTACATAATATGGAGTTCCACAAGGAAGCGTACTAGTGTTTGTTCTACTCACTATTTATAAATATGGAAATTGAAGGAGAAATAGTTAGTTATGTGGATGGTACAGAATTACTCTTCAAAGCTAAAGACTGGAATAATGCGCAAAATGGTGACCGGATAACTCGGAATGAAACCAATTCAGAACCATCTCAGAAAAGTAATTTTGAGTGATGAAAAAAATTGGTTAAATAGGTTACGTGAGGTTAGGGTTATGGGATATTTTAAAATTAATTTTTTCATAGCTTTTAATGACTTTTCAAAGAGGTGTTGAGTTGACTTTATTCTCTCTTGGCATGCCGAACCATGCGTGAACCGAAAATATAGGCAGAATTAGGAATCACGCAAGTGAAAAGTTAGACACAAACACACTCATACTAAACATATCGAAAAAAAATCATATTTTTTTTATTTGGAGACAGAATATTAGGAATAGGAATAGATAAAGTGAGTCAAGTCTTACATTATCAACTTTGAGCAGCCTATCCCCAGGTTTGATTCTGTGCGTGCGGTAGGCCGGACCGTTGGGCCTCACGTGGGTGACCAGCAGAGCACCCGGCCTGGCGCCCCCCGTGACCCCCTGGCCCCCACAGCCAACTGCAGAGCCCCCGCTGCCTCCCGCTGCGCGCAGGGTCACCCCCAGCGAGCCTCCCTCGCGCTCCACAGGTACCACGGCCACCCTGCTTGTGATGCAAAGGGAACTTTGGGAATCTGAAAAACAAATAACAAAATATTTATATTTAATTAAATGAAGACAATATAAGCGAAACTCAATCAAAAATCTGAAAACAGAAAAATCAGAAAAAGATATTGACACCTCTGGGACTCGAACCCAGGACCTCTCGCTTTCCGGGCGAACGCGCTAACCACTGCGCCACGGTGTTGATATCCAATTCGGTCATTTTTAACTGTATCATACTTCGAGTAAGAACCACCCATACTATCTTCATTTTTCTTAACACATATTCTATCGGCAGCTACCTTTATGAATGATTGCAAGATTCAAACCCGAACTAAATGCAATCTAGATAGTATCTGGATAAGTCTTTATCCATTTTATTTAATATGCGACACCTATTGACTTTTCTGCAAGTCTAGGATGAATATTTTAATTTTAACTTTATGAGTAAAACCTCAAATTGTAATATTTAATTAAATGAAGACAATATAAGCGAAACTCAATCGAAAATCTGAATACAGAAAAATCAGAAAAAGATATTGACACCTCTATGGTGTATGTGGGACAAACAAATTTGTAGAAAGAGTCAAGAGGTACACAGGCTCAAAAATGTTGACAACCGCTGCCTTACGCGTAAATTAGATTCTTATTTATTTTGTTTTATTGGTTTGTAATATACAAAATCAATATTGTTAGCGTATACACATACACTTACTTTTCTATATTATATTTTTTTAAATTTTTTTTTATTTCTTTTTATTGAGGAAACAAACAGTCATACAGAAAAATGATTATAACAATAAAATTCATATGTTGTAGACCAATTAAGTTCCATTATGTTAAAAAATATTGGTTTAGTATTTTTACCTACTCAACTTATTAAATGACAAAGAAAAAAAAATATAAACATAATAAAGAAAAACATAAAAAAGAAGAACATAAAACATAATAAAGAAAAACGTAAAATTATTTACAAACATGGTTATACTATTTACTATGGTTGATAACTTTTTTTTACTTACTGTTCCAGACATATTATTATTATTCTAATCATCGTATTAGTATTTTGCTAATTTGTACTAAATTTTATTATGTACACGTGTGTTGTTTTCTTAAGATTAGTACAACTACATTTATCATGTTATACTTAAATACTGTAATCAATGGTAAAATTTTTCATGTAAAAATTTCCCACTAGGGCTTATAAAAAATTCTTAATTTCTGTTAAACGTCTCGAAATTGTCTCGCGCCAAAAAAAAGGAAACAGTACTAAACTTACAACCTCCCTACTGTCAAGTGCGTTGACAGGTCAGTTCTAGACTCTAGGGGTGCCCAATTCGTTTGGTAAGCTAAAAAAAATTACTGAGTTTAGGTGGTTCACTAAGTGGGTGGGAAAGGGGGGGGGGGGTGCACTCACCTTCCACTTGTTAAAATCAGGTCAGTTGCATTTAATATTCCGAGAAACGTGCGGAAAAATATATTGATTGTTAAAATGAATTCCTAGTGTGGTAATGGGCCTGTCACTTTTCAAGCAACGAATCAAAACTCCCTTGGAGATCGAGGTCTAATAATAAGAATGTTCTAATTTCACAAAATGTAATATACATGTGATGAATTTATAAGAACGATTTTTTTAGTTTTTTTAGCATGAATACCAAAATCCAAAACATAGAAAGCCGAAAACTTCATTTTGGGCGCATAAAATTTTCGATTAGCCGCGGCCCGTAGGCCGTAGGTTGGGCATATCTGCTCTAGAAGCACAAACATAAAATAATATTTTAATATTATGCAGTGCATACACTACCGATCGAAAACGCGTCTTAATACCGCACGTAAAAAGGCAGATTAGGTACCTACCTGCATCTACTAACTACTAACACAAAATTCGCGTCATAGTTCGCAGCCGTCTCATAAACCCATAAAACATATGCCGGCATATTTCGGTCACGCCATGCCTCGGGTTATAAATTATTAGCAACTTCCCCGTTACGGTGTACAGATTGCCTCCGAAAATAATGTGCTCCCAGAGAAAGTGATAAAAACAATAAGGAGGACCGGGCATGTGCTGTTTTTCCTGTTTTGAAGACATGTCTGGTCTTTTGAAGATTTGATTTCATGCAAAGCGTGATAGACGCGCGTCGAGGTAAGCTGAGACGTTTGCCTTCCCGTTAATCACATGGAATATTTTCCTTGTCTTACTAAATTACTGTAATAACGATGCGTACGCAGGAAAATGTCTCGAAAAACGGAATAAAAAAAAGAGTACGCACCTATATTTGTGTAACTGTCTTACTTATTAGATAACTTATGCACCGGTTCAATGTTGTGTGGTAAAGCCGGCGTTACGCCTGGTTTAAAGCCATTTTAACCCTTCACATGCCGTGATAATGTCCAGTTTTTCACTGTTCTGACCTTTAGCCGCGGCATTACGAATTTCTAAGATTTCTTACATATCTCCCTTAAAAATTTGAAGTTAAGCTCTTAAAAAAATATATGTTTTTCTTTAAGATAGTTTCTATCCATTCCCCACATCGAAACGGCAATTAAATGAAATTCCCTCGATAGAAATAAATCGCAAAGTATGCTTCGAAAATTATTATTTACACGTTTGTTTCTGTTATTTTACAAGTTATACGTTTAAAAAATATTACTATATTTCTTTAAATAATACTAAACACAACTCCCACAAGATTTGTCGCTTACGTGTTTTAATTCTAAACATTATTATTAGCCCATCTCTCTCGAACGCGCGTGTAAGCTATCAGACTTTCAAATATTCGTCATTCCGTCATTCGCTGCACGGAGAGTTCGCTAGATGGACGTGTAGTTAGTTCTACGTTACGTGGTTTATAAGTATAAGTACCTAAGGGGGCAGCCTTAATAAAAAATACTGCATTTACACGCACTTTTCTCATAAGTTTTTTTATGATTATCTATCTATACAGTGTGTAATAGCATGTACCCGAAGGATTTTAACCAGCGATTCCTGAGCATATTTGGAGTAAAAAATATAAATGTCATTTTGCTCTCCGATGATATATTTTTTCTATTAAAAACAAAAAAATATATTTTCAATCACACGTCGCCACCGATCCCATTCCTTTACGGCGCGACGGTATTAAGAGATACATGCGCTGTTTTGTGTTATATGCTGCTAGAACGAGACGGAGTGCTTATTGTGTGACCCGCCGATATGTTATACGCGACTACTCGGTTGCGACGTGTGATGGAAAAATATTTTTATTGTTTTAATTGAAAAAAAATATATTATCGGACGTCAAACTGACATCTTACTCCAAATATGTCCAGAAATCGCTGGTTAAAATATTTGGTTCCACCTTTATATAATATTTATAAATTTAATATTAGTGAAATTCATACATAAAGATATAAATGAAGATAAAGCCAAAAAAATTTGCGTCTATAAAATGAACCGACGCTGGACTACGACGGCCGGCGAAGTCCAGCGGTAAGGCTCTTGACTCGCATTCCGAAGATCGCGGGATCGAATCCCGGCGTGGCAAATAAATTTTATTTGATTAATTTGTGTTATTTCACAACTTATTAATTTAAAATAATATATAGTGTATTTGCAGCATGTTCCAGAGTGGAAGATACTCTCAGTATCGCCCTGGTGTAAGACCACCATTCAGAATTGAAACGTTGCTTGAAATGGCTTTAGCCGTGTTTGGTGGCCAGATCTGAATGGCCAGGTACTTCTCACCTTCCTCTTTCCCATCTCCTTCCCCTCTCCATTATCTTCAGGCTAACAACGTACCCCAATTGGGGATGCCATAGTCTCACTGGCTCCAGACGGGAGCAGTATTCAACTCTTGTGCGGTATTCATATAAAAAACCTAATGTTGGTAGTTCTTAGTCGAAGTATAATACAGTTAAAAATGACAGAATCGGATAGGGACACATTAGCTCAGTGGTCAGAGCTGCGGCCCGGAAAGCCGAAGGGTTCTTGTCCCAGATGGACCGTATCTTTTTCTAATTTTTCTGTTTCAGATTTTCGATTGAGTTTCGCTAATATTGTCTTCATTTAATTAAATTCTTTAATTGTTTTCTATTGTTTGTTTGTTCTACTTAACCTGTCTTTTATTTTTCGTCTACATTGTATAATAAATTTATATTTTTTATATGTAAGCTTCTATGTAAAATTGTTATTTCCTCTCACCTATGAATTGTATGTTCCTTCTGTCCTAAAATGAGTTCTGTAACTCATCGGGATTGCCCTGGCAAGAAATAAAAACAATAAAAAAAAAAAAAAATATATTACAATTTGAGCAATTGGAAGCAACATATACATCATAACACTACAAACAAAATCCGCAAATCTATATACTTTTTCAAACAAACACGCAACTTCCTTGACTTAAAACTTTTAAAAACAGTGTACTTCTCACTATGCCAATCTCACATCGAATACGGAATTTTAGCTTGGGGTAATGCTTATTCCAGTGCCCTCGACCCCATCATTAAAGCACAAAAACTTATCATAAAAATTATTCTTAAACTGCCTCTTACTACCAGCACTGATACGATCTTCAATACTTTCAACGTTATGGACATTAAACAACTCTACGCAAGATCCATATTAGTTAATTTACACAAAAACAACAAAACATCATACAAAACAACACAAACAACGCACAATACCCGAGCCAAAAACAAAGAACTTCTCCAAACTCCTTTTTCCAAAACTACCTTTGGACAAAGACACTTCAAATACATAGCTTGCAAACTATACAATACACTACCAGCTACAATCAGACATACTGAATCCTTGACAAAATTCAAACAAGACGTAAAGAAATGGATTGTTAGTATTGGACGCCACACTACTGCAAACATCTGTAAAGTAAATCATTAATAGACAGTAAACAATTTGCATACGACCTAATCCATGTAAAATAACTTAATAATAGAATCATGTCAAATTAATTAATCAATCCCATAAATAGATTTGACAGGATTTACTATACATCATCTCTTCCTACATTTACATAACTCTCTTTAAAGTGAACCCACACTTCCAATCACCTTTCCATTTTATAGTATTCAATTGAATTTGTATGTTACTTAAAATATTCTTGTAATTTTAAATATGTATCTCTAAGCCTGTCTCAACACAGGTAAATCCTAGTGAGACAGGCATCAATTAAACCCTATGTAAAACCCTATGTTTATAGATTAATAAAAAATAAAAAAAAAAGTAAAAAAATAAAAAATAAACAATATTTATATACTCCAATGTGTACCCACAGGTAAGAACCTACCAACCTACCTAATTATAATAGGTACATGGCTAATTTTCAAAGCTCTTTTTATAAATATCACTCTTTACAAGGATGAAAAGTCGTAGTTTTAAGTAGGTATATGCAGCAGAATTTTAATCGGATTAATCTAAGTTTAATATTAGGACCAGCTCTGAAATGTGGTTTTCAACTTTATTATTTATTTAGATGTATTAGTCAATACTAAAGAGTTGCGTCGGCATTGCTTTATTGTGCCTCCTGGTAGGGGACCATTTTTTTCGTCGGCAGCTGTCGGTCACTCATCATTTTTAATATCATTTTTTGTCAAGAAGGATTTATGACTATAACTTCTCCAGGAGCTCGCACGAATTTACGCGCACCCTTTTTTTAGTTAGATACGTACACGATACATGCACAATAATACTCATATTTAGCACATTATACTTAGATAAACGTCAATTCAAACACTTTATGTATAAAATAATTAAACAATTTATGTGGACTCGTTAAAAATATAAGTACTTAAACAACAACAAAAAAAACTATACACCTTCATAGAAAATTGATTTCATGATGATGCTTCGCTCAGGTAGTTAATATGTGATTGAACTGACGTTCGAACCCACAACGGATCTTGCTTTATATACCCCCACCAATGGGTACCCCCACCCTTAAAAAAATGTTCCAGAACATTCCACAACATTCGAGAGTGTTCTGGAATGTTTCACAATGATCTGGGATTTTTCAGATTATTCCCGAACATTCCACAATATTCCAGAATGTTCCGGAATGTTCTGGAATGTTCTGGACTGTTCTAGAAATTTATGGAGGGTGAAACTTCCAGCCCTTATATCTTCAAAGGGTTACACATTTCAGGTGAAAACGGGAACCATAATGGATGGGGGATAGAAGGCTAATAATAATAATAATAATAACATAACATTTGTATAGCGCAGTTTTGTGTCACTTCACTTCAAGTGCGCTTAACTTAATAAATTACAAAAGTAATTATAATAATAATCCTACAGTGCTCCTTACGAATCCATTACAAAATATTGTTAAAATAATATGAAACAAAGAATATACAGTATTTACAAAACAATGACAAGAGAACAAAATTTAACAAAAATTGTGCTTTCATAGCATACACTGGACAATAATAATAAACAATAACGGTGCTTGGAGCACAGGACAAAACAAGAACTTTAAAACTAAAATATTATATACTAACAGAAGGCAGTTTGCGTTTAGAAATGAGAAATATTCTGACATTATATTCGACCATTAAACATAAAAATACAATTAGGAGGAAACCGAAACCTAACAATTATCGGAAACTTGAGAGCCTGGCTTAGGTATTACGTGTATTGAAAATGTGTTAGGATTCATGAATGGTATGATTTTTTAAATAATTGTGTTTTTACATCCCGTTTAAATTCAGCCAAATTCTGGATATTAGTGAGAGCTGAGGGAAGTTTATTCCAAATGAGAGGGCCAGTTACACGAAAAGAGCGATCATAGTAAACGGCTCGATTTGACCTAGAAAGTTCGATTAAACGATTATTAACATCTAGATCTGCTGACCTTAGAGTAAGCTGTCTCTCGCTTAAGTTTTGTCGGACACATAGTTCCGATATATAGGCTGGCGCCATTCCTTGCAATGCTTTGAAAGTCATTAAGCAGATTTTGAACTCTCTTCTTTCAGGACATCGAAGCCAATGAAGACGATCCCTTAGAAGCGGGGTTATATGACAGTACTTAGATTCACCAAAAATCATTCTCGCCGCAGCATTGAAGACGGACTGTATTCTATTTAATTGTGTCTTTGGAAGGCCAGCATATGCACTATTACAATAGTCCATACGTGAGACAACGAACGAATTTATGAGGGACTTTGCCCCGTCAGAGGGAAGGCTACCACACCATATAACTTCCTTGATCTTACCGGGGCTCGTTTCTTAGTTTTAGCGGCACACACATTATTACATTACATAAATATTATATAAACATTAGGCAGTTTGATAATGCCTTCAGAAGGCGAAACAGCTGTCACGTGTAAAAATAATTACCTAGCAGAACTTGTTTATAAATAAACTGTTTTTATAAATTGAATAATAATATTATTAAATATATAAAAGAAATAAAAAAATTAAAATGGAGTTCTACAAATTAAACTTGATAACAATAAATTAACAATAATCTTGATGTTAGTTAGGCCATCTCAATTCAATACAAGGAAAACATAAAATGCATCCTTGAGAAAATTTTTATAATGAATTATAATAATAACTGTGAAGATTGTCGTATAGTGCGTAAGGAGTTGCATAAACCATTGTCTTCCAAAATATCGAGTAAATCAGGGCCGGCCAAACCGCGGCCCGCGGCGCGGACGCCCTTAGGTGCGGTCCACTTAGGTGCCCCCCGCGACGCCCTTAGGTGCGGCCCGCGGCGCGAATCTATATCGTCCAGGTACCCTTGGAAAATTTTAGGTTGTCTATGTGGCCCGCAGTGCAATTTGAGCCAGGCCCGGCCCGGTGTAAAAGGATAAAACGTCATGCCAATAATAAAGAAACGCGAATAAACTAATCTAACTCTTTCGTTCTAGTTCTCTAGCATCACCACCACTGCACAGACAAAATGTTCCTAACCCTTTACATTCATAAGGCTGCCCTCAGTAGCCATAGCTCACTGTTAGCAAGGCTGATCTGATCAGACAGCAGACAGTACGCGATGTTTTAAAACGTGAGTTGCTGCTGATCTGAAGACGTTTTTGTCTAACCTGCATATAGACAAGGATTTGATCTTAGATATCATTCGGGAGTAAGCAGGTTTCTTTTTTTGCAGTTTCTAAGAAACATACGGTTTGTTGGAATGTATTATCTATAGATAAATATTCAGTGTTCTCACCATAGTTGGGGAGGTAGTACTCCACCTCCAGCGAGGCCCTCTCCTCGACGTTGTCCAGTAGCGCAAGCACTTCTTCGTTGGTGAGGCGAGCCGTGGCAATGCCGTTGATGCTGCATATTCTATCTCCCGGGGCGAAACGGTCCGCGTCCTGCGCCGAGGACTCTTTCTTGAAGCCGGCTATGGCGGGTAGCAGGCCTGGCTCGGAGCGTCCTAGAATATGACACATTCATTGAAACATTTATAGAATCAAAATAATTGTAAAGAATCAGTCAATCGACCCGTCAGTGACTGTTGGAATCGCGTTTGGGTCCCATCCAGGCGTCGCGTACTCGATTCCTCGACTGGCTAAGTCGTCCTTCATAATACAAGCAACATTTTCCGCTTACTGTGGTGGTAGTAAGAGATTTTCAAATATTGTCAGGTTATTCGTAACCCGGGAATGTTTGTCTTTCTTTGAAAAAAATGTATGAAGTCTGAATGAAAAGATGTTTCTATGAAAGTTATGTACTTACCTAAATGATTTATTTATTTATTGGTATCATTAACGCCTATCGGCTTTTATATAATATAACTTATATTATAAGACATACATTATAACACCAGAAATAAGAATTATGGAAATAATAAAGAGATAGTAAATTGAATTTAAGAAAATGTGAAAATAAATAGAACATGCGTAAATAAAATAATGTAAAATAGAAGTTAAGAGCATGATGACCCTTTGGAATAACAAAGTTCCATCTAACGTGGTAGCATCATGCTATAAAGGGATCTTTAGTAAGCTATTTTAGAGTTCATTATCGCATGACGTTACCGCAACACATTGAACTTTGTTTTTTAATCCAAAGGGTCAATGTGTAAAAAAAAAATAGAAGAACTTGTGTAAATAACAAAGCAAGACATCCCGATTAAGTAATACAATAAATTAAATACTAATATTTATTTAGAGGTACACAGTAGATGCATAAGAGTAAAGAAAATTTAAAGTTTAAAAAAATGTCTAAATGAGAATTATGTAAGTAAAAGACAGCTCTGATGAGCTTGTAAAATAGCAAAGAATAGAAAGTAGAAATTAAGAACATGTGTAAATAAAAAAGCAAATAGTGAGATCCTATAATACAACACTGCAATGATAAAAATAATATATAATATATATAACTAACTAAACATATTTAATAAGAATAAGAAAGATAAATTACAAGTTGAGAAGACTACAAATTACAAGAAATAAACCTAACTAGAAGATAAAACCCCGCGGGGTTTATATGCTTACGTGGGTTTTTGACTGCAGGTGCATTTCGATCGATTTAGTAAATAAAGTTCCTGATAGAGTTTTGACATTTGTAAAACACAGATAAGTTACAATTACATACAGAGACATAAAAGAGACCAGCAATAAATTTGCGAATAACTCTTAACAGCGCATTTTTTTCTAGGGCGGGGGCAAACCAATACATGTTTTCAATTTTTGTTTTTCGAAAAGTCATTATATAGACAGAAATTTTTCAGTATTTTCTTAAATATAATCTTTCGGTATTTTATTAAATGTAATCTTTTAGTATTTTCTTAAATGTAATCTTTCAGTATTTTCTTAAATTTAATCTTTCAGTATTTTCTTAAATTTAATCTCTCTGTATTTTCTTAAATGAAATCTTTCAATATTTTCTTAAATAATGTAATCTTTCAGTAAATGTACCTAATCTTTCAGTATTTTCTTAAATGTAATCTTTTAGTATTTTTTAAACCGGAAGCCTTTATCATCATATTAGTAAACCGGGTAATAGCCGAGTGGACTAATAAATCAGATTCCCACCCAGGCGTCGCGAGTTCTAATCTAATGATAGCTAAGTTCTCCATCATTGCACAAACAACATTTTCCGCTTAAATATTACTAAGAAATATTTTTTCCAACTTCTGTATCCTCGATGTGAATCTCTTTTGCGCCTAGCTGGTGTAGGGGCATTGTGGAAAATTTGAAAAGTCGTGTCCTTAATGTGTACCATTTTTTCAGCATCTCCAAAGCTGATATATTATGCCATAAGGAACTTATATCCTATCGCTCCCCTCCACCCCAAGGTTTGAGCCCTTTGACCGGGCCTCTCGGGCCTAGGCGAAAGTGCGGCTCTGACAGAGACGATTTGTACAGTGCCGTATTCTTGACAAAATCATCTCAAGGGCGCTTTAAACATCTGGTAACGTGATTGTTATTGATTGCTCGGGCCCCGGGCCCGATGTTTATACCTCCCTAAACTCCCCCCTCGACGGCCCTGTGGGCATGAGTTCCGGGGCACCCTCGGGCAGGGGGCCATGGACTTGGGTCCCGCATGCCTATAAGATAAAGACGGAGCTGCAATGGGGCTCCAGCAGGGCCCAGCACCCGGCATGTATTCAGTATTTGATGAAATGAAATACTGATCGTTAGATCCGCCCCTGGGAACTAGCTAAGCTGTCTTTTTTTCGAAAATAGCAGAGAAACTTTATCGACGTCAGGAAAAATTCCCGCAGACAGCAATTTAATTTTCTGGTTAAAATTACAGTTGACAAAAAATGTTGCAGGAAGGTAAATGAGTTTATCGTCAAAATATTGGTTAGTAAACAATTTTTGTAAAATGTAAAAACAACCCTCTAACCCTGACTGGAGTCAGTGACTTTCAACATAGGTTGCTGCCGGTATTGAGTATCCAGAGTATTTTATTAAATTTGCTATTGCGACACCAAAGGGGTTTCAAAAGACTTTTTTTTACATAAATTGCACAGAGGAGGTCCCGAGGAAAATCATTTCCTACAGAGCCTTTGTGGATGCTGTATTGAGGGTTTTTTGTTAAGAAAAGAAAGGAGAGAAAGATCTGGGAAGGAAAAGGATTGAGGGGTGGGTGGGAATCTGGAGTCAATGTGTCCAGGAGTGACGGACGAATGAATCCATCCCTTCAACTGCGGTGCAAGGCGATGGGTCGAGAGAGGTAAAAGGATCTCTCTCAGCCAGTCTCTCTAAATTCAGCCTTCCATACAGTAGGTTTGCAGATGCATTCGCCGCCCAGACCTAGACAAACCTCACCTCGTAAACCCCCGGCACTCCTGCTAAGTCACCAGATGTAGTGAACCACTTGGGGCGACCCTTGATATGGGTGTAGGTTATTTAATAAATGATCCCTGGGGCGGCGCTACCCGCCTCCCAAATTGAAAAAATATATAAATATTTTCTTCGATGATTAGATAAAATCATGTAATGCTACTACCACACCGAAGCCAACCTTCTAACTCAGAACTTAGTTCGAAGTTAGATGGTTGGCTGATCGTGTAATGGCTGTCGGCCACCCTGCGGTCAATCCCCAACTCCAAACTCCAAAATGGTGGACGTCGAACAGCCGTGACCACTGCGGCAGCGCTGTGTCTTATCAGTTGCCTACAATTTTAGAAGTACCTATATTCACGACAAAATTAATATTGTATGGTTTTTATATACTGGATATGAATCCAATATGAACAATATATAAAAAAAAAACCTTAGCTTTTTAATTACTTAATTCATCCAATGGTTTGCTTATTCATATAGGCTACACTTCTTAACCAAGCTTCGTATAAAGACATATTTTTTTGTATAGGCGATGCTCTGGATTCTATAATATTGATTTTGATTCATAACGCTAATAATTTCAAACAATTGTTGTACCACTAACCCTTAATAATACTAATAATAGACTGATGTGTGGACGGCTGCTTCGCTGCGCCTTTGAGGCGATTCCGGAACAACTTGAACTCCAACCTTCTAACTTGAACTTCCTACGTACGAACTACCCCTCCACACAATCGTCCGAACGTTTGAAGTTGGAAGTTGGCCTCGGTGTGGTGCTAGCATTAACGTTTACAGAAAATTGTAAAAATAAATGCAATGTGTTCGTTTTAAGATGGATGAACAATAAATATTATGAACCCAGACATAAGTTCTTAATTCTTAATTTTTAATTAGTAAATGTTATCCCTAATAAAGCATTATGCATGCAATGCTCCACTCGGCGTGACCTATGGCAGAGGTGTCGGTTATCCAATAAATTTTTTTTTTTTTTTTTTTTTACATGAAATACCGCACAAGAGTCCCAACTGCTCCCGTCTGGAGCCAGTGAGACTATGGCATCCCCAATTGGGGTATGTTGTGAGGCTGAAGGTAGTGGGGAGGGGAAGGAGATAGGGAAGAGAAAGGTGGGGAAGTACCTGGCTATTCAGATCTGGTCACTAAACACGGCTAAAGCCATTTCAAGCAACGTTTCAATTCTGAATGGTGGTCTTACACCAGGGCGATACTGATAGTATCTTCCACTCTGGAACGTGCCGCAAATATACTTTATATTATTTTAAATGAATAAATTGTGAAATAACACAAATTAATCAAATAAAATGTATTTGCGCACGCCGGGTTCGAACCCGCGACCTTCGGATTGTGAGTCGAGAGTCTTGCCTCGGGACCACGGAGGCCGTCAAAGTTTCCGGAGATGCGTTACCCGTACCCGCATTCCAAATTGAAATCGGTCCTTTAAATGATAAAATATATTTTTACCCTTATCAAATTAACAGAATGTAAAATTAACGGATTTGTAGTTCTACTTCCGGTAAATACCGGAAATCAAAGCCAGCTGGACTAATAGGAAACATCTTGGTCATTAAACTATTTTCATAAATTTAATATCCAGGACTGAATATTTCACGATTTAAATATATCGATGGTACCAGAAAGAAGTCGACTTTAATATTTTGGATATGAAATCATTAAAAATAAACAATAAAGCGATAAGTGAACATAATGCATACTTGCCTATACTTACTACTTGATAATGCTTACTTGCCTATCTTTATTCGTACTAATTTTCAGTGTACTGTGTACTTTTTTTATTTTTTTTTAAATTTAAAAAAAAGAAAGACAAACATTCCCGGGTTACGAATAACCCAACAATGTTTGAAAATCTCCTACTACCATCACACTAAGCGGAAAATGTTGCTTGTGTCATGATGGAGGACTTAGCCGGCCGAGGAATCGAACACGCGACGTCCGGGCGAGACTCAAACGCGATGCCCACTCAGCTACTGACCGGTATCCCAACAAAAGAACGATTGCTTCTGAAAAACGTTGAATTTTTTATTAAAATATGGTTTACAAAGATAACTATTTTCATTTAATTTATTTCCAATGTTTCCTGGAGATAGTATATCGTTCAGAATCGAAACTTTGCTTGTAATGGCTTGAGCTATGTTTCTTGACAAGTCCTGAATAACCAGATACTTCCCAACCTTCCACTTTCGCATTCAATTCTCTCCCTTCCTACCTTCAGCCTCAAAACACTTCCAAAATGGGCATGCCATTATTCCACTGGCTCCAGCCAGTTGGAACGTTTTGTGCAATAACAGATTATAATGCGATATTCAATATTATGTAGAATAATAAAATTACCGGTCCCAGTCTGGAAATTTGATAAATCTATGAAACTGAATAAGGGATCGCCTCATGAATGAATGCCAAAAGAACGTGATTTTTTATTTTTGTCGGACAGGAAGTCCGCTGTGAGTCGGAAATAGATTCTGAGCCATACTCTGTAGTTAAATTATAAGAGATTTACGTGACCTCTCTCGATCTATAAAATGCCCCACTTTTCGGAAACATCGCTTATTATTTGCTGTTTTTATTACGCATAAGATATAAAATATACATGTACAAGGTACTCTGATTATCAGTGCCGGATTTATCTATGACGAGGCTGGAAACTAGAAATAGGGCGTTCCTGACGGGGGTGGGTGCTATGTAGGTACTTCGTTATTAATATATGTATATGAATCATTATATGTTTCTATGTATGTGAGTTGTCTATGCATTGCTATATTAAGCATAGGAAATGTTTGAAACTTTAAAAATATCTTCTTTCCACCCTCGCGAAGTTCCTGGATAATTTCAACCACATGACAATACATCTCAAATTTTTCTTAATCATTACAAAAACTATTAAGAAACTGTCAAAAATGTCACAATTTGAGAATGACATTTTGCAAACCATAGATTGTTGAATAAACTTCAATTTTCGAATAAACTCTTTAAATTAATTAATTTAATCGAAGTACTCACCTATGATCTAACCAAAATTGAATACTTTGAATCTAATCAAGAATTATAGGTATTTTAAATAAGTTAGGAACCAAATTTGATTGATTGTTCTTATATCCACCGGAGCGACAGCGCAATTTAAACTTTTTTCTCCGATTGCTCGAGATTTTTTGGTAATCATTTTGAATATTTTCCACATTGAAAAAATCATACCTCCGAATTTAAATACGGAGACATACTAACTGATTATAGTTCTATATAGCCAATGAATTCACTTATCTTTTGTCGATTATCACAGGTAGGATTTATAAAAAAATACTATAAAATCGTAAACTTTTACTTAATTACTTACAAATAAGGGAACATTTGCCAAAATTGGCAGCAAAGCAATCCGAGGTATTTTGAATAGTGCCATATTTTGGCAAAAAGCGCCCCAGTGGTTAATATATAAAAATGAATGTTTGCCATAGGTATATGAAAACGAAAATTTGTATAAAAAAAACTGCAATAGAAGGCACGTGAGCTGTTTGAAACTGAATGTACCGGGACTGAATATATGGAACGCGGGAGGTAGGGTTTGCGGGACGGGGAACGGGAGAGGAGAGTCGGAAGGCGGGAAGGTGGAGGAGGAAAGCGTGAGGGGAAGAGGACATGGAAGGGGAAGGGGAGGCGGAAGGGAATTGAGACGAATGGGAAAGAACACGCAAGGAGAAACAATTTATTTTTAAGTGGCATTGCAACGCACGCCGGGATCTCGCTAGTATTTTATCTAAATTTCACTTTCAACCTAAAGTTCATGTGAATGTTTAAATATTTTTCTGTCCCGTTTTTAATTATCATTTGGAACTCTAGTACCTGAAATATATAGTAAAAAAAAAACTCGAATGGTTAGCTTTGGCGTCATGAATTTTTTGAAGCTTATTTCAACTTGCAACGTTATTTCCGTCGTAAAAATTCGTTTAGCTGTCAACTACTACTTTTCTACTACCGACTGAAAGGTTTTCCTGATTCAGACAGATCTGCAAACAGTTTTTCTGCTTGATCCTGCTGTGATCCATGAAAATAATATTTTATTTAACCACCATTATCATCATCAGCTAGAACAGAACGTCTCACTGGCGCAAATTCCTTGCGTTGATTCATCATTAATTGAAAATATTGAGATCTTCTATATAAGTTTTGTTTAATGTAAGAAATAAGTTCTCTCCGGTGGGTAATCGAACCCTGGACTCCAGCGTGACAGGCGGGGATACTTACCACCGTCCTACGGAGGATTGTATAAAAACTGCATTTAAAATGTAAGCAACTGGTAGGTACAATGCTTTTGTTACGACAAAACTTTTTGATCTTGGATGAAAAACTTTAAAAAGGAAATTTAACGTCTCCTTTTTCGTTTTAGCAGGAGAGGGTAGAAGACGGCTTCACAGGGTCGTTTTTCATATTTTTGAACCTCTTAATTCTACGGGAATCGAACCTCGGAGAAATCTGTTGAAGTTGACATGCTTCAAAGTTAGCTACACAATGAAGATTCAGGCACATAACTAGAACCGACATTCATACGTAACGTATACACGCTCCATACTAAAGAATATGAAGATAGGTACCGAGGTACCATTACAAAGAATAGATACGTTGAAAATGCACTGATTCCTGTGTTTTAAATAGACTGAAGTGATCACGAAGTTCAGCACTAATTAGAATTCCTCTTAGTAAAAGCTCGCACGGTTACATTAACCAGATTAAAAGGAAGTGGTATATTTCTGGATCATTATGACTTTAAGTGTCGGCTTCATTGCAGATGTGGTAGGAATGTGATATGCTTAGGTATTTGCATGGGCACGTGCTTTTATTTTTACAGGAAGATTCAATAAACATATTTGCGAAAATAATCACAGCTCTTTCGTTAGCTTATTTCTGTTTATTTATTTTATCTGAATCTGGTACATCGAAATTGCGTGGCTAAATACCGATCGTTAACTATTTTAAAAATTAACATTTCAAGCGAAAAACAACTAAATATTCCGCATGTACTATTTATATATTGCACCCACACCAATAAACATAGTTTGAATCACGTTGAAGAATTTATGTTTTTTTCAAGCGCGTGCCATTACAGTTTATTTTGTTAATTGATAATCTCATTTAAATTAACTCCATTAATGTAGAGAACACATTTAGTTTGGGTTGGATCCGTTCTTAGTAGTCAACAAATAGGTCACTAATAATGAGAACAAAGGATGGTAGGAAAGAAAATTAGTAATAAGTATTCTAGTAAGTGCTTCATCCTTAAAAGATTATTTTTTTAAAGTACACTTTAAAATCAAAATATTTTTTTATCAAGTATATTTTTTTGTAAATAATACTTTCATTAGATATTATGATTTTAGATTTTCACAGACAAAAAAGGGATTAAAGCATCGACCAAATTTATTTTAGGATAACATGGCATAATACCCCAAAAATAAATCACGATGGTACACTTGCATTGTTATTTTGAATTGTTTTTATAGATACATTTTTTTATCTGATATCCAATAAGAAAAACATAATGTTTTTGAATATTCAGGTTGTTGAGGGACGTGCTTGACTTACTTTAACTCGTGATTCCTGACATTAATTGCAGTAAAAAACGTAAACGAAATTTTGGTCTCCGGTGACATTTTTGATTTTTTTACAAAAACGTAAAAAAATAATAGGTGTTGGACAGTTGTTGGCGGGGTGGGGGGTTGGTCGGTCACTCGATTGAGTGACCATTGACGATATGTGGAAGAATTTTTTTGTTTGATTTTGAAGGGAAAAAAGTCATCAAAAAGTTCACCGGAGACCAAAATTGCATTAACATTTTTTACTCCAAATAATGTCAAGAATCGCTGGTTAAAGTAAGTCAAGTACGTCCCTTAACATCTTGTGTAAATAAGCAAGTAAAAGAAAATATCTTTTACTTGCTTATTTACACAAGGTGTTAAGGGTGCAGACAATAGGTATATTTATTATCTCCGATTTTTCATTTTACTAAGCAGCCCACATCGCGAAGCCTTCCTATGGAGATTAGTAGCGGTAATAATTTACCTAAAATACGAGTTTGAGAATGAATGGTAGCTTTCACGGAATTATTTCTCATAATGGAATGGCTTTATTAATTTCTATTCTGTCAGTTTTCAACGATATATTCCTTTTCATTGAAATCGAGTTTAATTTGTAGAACTCCATTTTATCTATTTTTCCTTTTGTATGTGTAATAATAAATTATTAGTCAATTTTATAAAAGCAGTTTATTAATAAACAGGTTCTGATGTGTAATTATTATTACACGTGATAGCTATTTCGCCTTCTGGAGGCATTATCAATCTGTAGTGGGGCCACTTACAGACGATATATTTATATTACTTCTAAATCTTCGACAAATTCTAAATAGATACTTTATAATGAAACAACAAATTGATTTTATTTTTATTGCTTATGCCCTTATTATTGATTTCAGAGTAAAATGTGGGATATTATTAATGGTTATTAATTACCGTTTAAAGTCTTTTACTTTTGCCACTAATCTTCACATAAATGTAATGTCAACAGTAACGGGGTCCATTGTTTTGAATATAGTGTCCTCCGCGTGCAACGTCGTATTTTCTCCAAGCTTTCTAATATAAGTGAGTTTATCGGAAATGACCTACCATGTTTTCTGTATCCGTTCGTAAATAATAAAATTAGATAGAGCCTAAGAAATCATAACAAATTGTACAGCGCCCTTGAGATAATTTTTCACAAGAAACGGCTCTCTACAAATTACCAATTGTTAATAATTATTATCACTAGGAGTGGTGAGCGAATTATATTTTTAGTTCATTTGTCAATCTGGCTTTCGGATTATTAGAAATTTTATTGATTTCCAACTGCTTTAAAATATTTAGTTTACGGCCTTTATTTTGTATATTAAACGGAATTCATTGTGTTGGACCATCTAGTATTAAATCTAGTTTTGAATATAGTATTTAAAGAACCGGCCAGTTTGTCCAACCTAAACAACAGCGTCGCATTCGTCCCACTGGAGTTTATAAATGCCAATATTTTTAGTTTGGGTACTTTTTAGTACGGAAATTTGTTTATAAATTAACTGTTTTTATAAAATGAATGACAATATTACTGAATAACTATTACTTTTTATATTAGATAAATGAAATAACTTTTCCTCAGTTCCAATACTCCAATACACATATCCCTCAGGAGTATTTCAAAACATATTTACATTTATGCCTACTGTGTGTATATACGTATACAATGTACTGCTTGTATGTACATTTGACTAAGTTTAACTTGCCTTTTTTCTTATAATTTATAAATATGCCTTTTGTCTAATTGAAATTTAATTGCTTCACAATTATTCTTGTTTTGTCTTACTCTTCTTTCTACATTCTTACTTGAATTGTATAATTAAAAAAAAAATACTGATTACATTTTTAACTGTCATTTTTATAATATTATGTAAACAAAAACCTACCTAACAACCACCCTGTGAATTGCCATCTCAACATAGGCGTTTCACACCTAGTGAGATGGGCAATACGCAATTACTGTAATCAAGTGTAATATTAAAAAATAATAAAAAAATGTGAAAGTGACATTTAAATTCAAAACAAATCCGAGTTCATTGAAGCAGAGTTATAAGCGAAATGAGTGTGTTTGATGAATTATAAGGCTAGCTTTACAATTTTAAGTAAAATTTACGGATACGTTAGATTTTGATAAGTTACTCACAGGAGCGTTTACATATGCATCCAACTTGTGGCAATTAATGCTCATGGAAGTTATTCAACTTGCGTAAGTTCTCACGATAATAAGGTATGTAGGTGAGTTGGCATCGCGTTTGGTTCCCACTCGGGCGTGTTTGATTCCTCGGCTGGCTAAGTCCTCCATCACGACACAAACAACAGGTTTTCCGCTTACGGTGGTGGTAGTAAGAGATTTTCAAACATTGTTTGGTTATTCGTTTCTTAAAAAAAGTATTAATCCACATAGCCTAATCAGATTTTAATTTAAAAAAAATACTAGTTTTCATAGGAAAAAATCCTACAAAAACAAATGTCTTTTAATTTTTGACATCTCGCAACGGTGCATTTTCACTCAACTTATCAAACTAATTTTATAAGCTGTCAAAAAACTTACGTAAGAACAACTTCTCTGACTTGTTATAAATTACGGTAAGTGTATTTTGGTGTCGTTTAAATCGTTGATTTGGCTTACGTGAGGGACTTACGGGAAAAAACTTACGTAAATGCAGCCTGAAATAAAAAACAATAAAGTTACCCACGGCGTGTCAGAAAAACCTTACTTTATAGAGTTTTTATATTTATTCAGTTCGGGATTCGCAATTGAAGACACAAGAATAATGCATTTATGTTAAGCCTTCGCTCAGATTAAGTTTTTAATGTAACTTATCAAGTTAGTTAGAAATTTCAAGCTTTAGACAAAATTTAAGACATATCTGTGAACAAAAATGCTTACTGCATAGACCGTTTCTATAATTACAAATAAGGTACTAGGTATAACCCAGCAACCAACGAGTGAAATATAAAGGTACTTATAATGTAGGTCATTGACGTATTTAAAAGTTTTCTGGATTCACAAGAGCCTAATGACTGATTTCCTTGTCTATTTTTTAGTTATATTGTATACTTTCGGCCAAAGAATTTTTTGATACTTTGCAACAAAGCTATACAATGCACTGCCACTGGCCATTATAACACAATTTTTTTGAAATATAAATCAGACACCAAGTCTTGGATCATCAGTCAAGGCAGATCAAACATCAATGATGTTATTGAAACCTTTTTATACGTTTGTATTTCCAATGGTATGATGCTGATAGTCTTTTATTTTAAATTTAATATTGTGCTGTTATTTTTATTTTTGTTGTGAACTGCTCATGTTAAAAACTGCGCCTTCTTTCAACACATGCGTTCCCAATGAGATAGACACAGCACATCACCAATGTAATGTAATTAATAAAGATGAATAAATAACAACAACAAAAAAATATGTAAATTTACATATAATTTTCGCCAACAAAAAATATCCTAAGTTCCTACACACCCATCAAATTTACTACCAACTCAAACAAATTTAAAAGCTCGTTGATCCTAAAGTACATATTTCAAAGACAATGAAGATCTTACGTCGTTGGTGTCTCTTGACCCGGTTGGCTCCCAGCACCGGAGTTTGAGGAGTCTTAGGGGGCTTGCTCCTAACCGGGTTATTGTTTGTGTTGGTTCTCGGAGTCTCCTCGCCGGGCCCCGCTGCCCCAGCCCCCGCCCTCGGGCTCCGCAGCCGCAAGGTGGGGAACTTGAAAGAGGAAAACATGGCGAACTCTTCGCACCTGACTGACCCTCTGTCACCTCATTCAACAACACTTTAAATTCACTACACACGTAACTGAACTCAATTTTTGCACATTGTACTAATTTGTTAACGAATTTTGATTGTTTGCGCACGTGTGACCACTGAAACTCAAAACATTGGTCGCTCCCATTCGAGCGGTGACTTTACATTATTTGTTTTTGTGCTTTTCGTGCGAGCTTCCGGATTTAGCTCCATCGCGGGTCGCCGTGGATACTTTTCTGCACTTTGGCCAGTTTTCGCGGGTGACAGTCGACTTATGGCGGGTTTAGTTTGTCAAAAGTATCGCGGGACATGTCGATGATTGAATTATTCCGCACGGCGACTAGAACCGAAGTCTACGTCAGACTTTCTAGTGTGTGTTGTTTTTTGTTCAAGTTTCTGGACAGACATGCGCCTCAGGTTGGGAGAGGAAGTAAATTTAGACCACGGGAGGGCCAGTGGGCGGTGGGCGGAGAGGGGGGAGAGGGGGACCACGACGCCCCTGTTTCTTTAAGATCGTTAGGTGATAGCAATTAACTGAGTATTAATTTACTGTATTTCAAAGGATCAAGACTATTAGTGAATTAAAGGGCTACGACAATCTATAATCTTAATTTCGACGTGTAGACGGTTCATGGCTTCCCTTGTATAAATTATGAATAAAATTTTAATAATGTCTCTATATATTTGAAATCACCAAAACCTTGATTTACAAAACTGCTGTCATAACCAGAAAGGCAGGTATTTTTATTATCGTAGGTAAAAGATCAGATTGTGACTTTAAAAAATTTTACCTGCCTTTTTGCTTATAACGGCAGAATAAATTAAGTAGTTTGATTCATATTAAAGTACTACATGTATTAAACAGCCATTTAGTTTGAATAATCTTTGGACTAAGAAAACCATTTGCAATTGCCCTTGAGTTGAAGAGAATGAAAAACACCGCATACAAATTATTAATTTATTTAAGAAGGCGCCGCCGTACATCAGATAGGTAGGATGATGGCCGATGGGGTACTCGAAATATGAATTTGTGACCAACATTTTGAGAATGGAAACATTTTACAAAATTTATTCAAGTGACTACAGTCAAGGTTCGTAGAAAATGTATTTAACACAACATTTTCTAGGAACCTTGGGCTACAGTCATATTTTATCGAAATGTTTTTCAGTTTCGTATTTGATGATTTTGTGCCCCATTGTTGCTTCCTCCTCTTTCTCGCGGGCAACACATGCAAGAAAAGAGTTGCATGGCCACACCAAAAGTGTTTACTAATGAACCGCGTCGATGGGTATAAAGTTGGCTAGACAGGCCAGTGCCAGGTGCCAGTGTAAGGTGTAAGGTACCCACCAGCCAGGATGAGCCCCAGGTCTCCGCCACGCCTGCGGTCCAGATGGATGAGAGCTCTCCTGGCAAGCCTCTCTCCGGGCAGACCGGAGTCCGGGGAGTCGCTGGAGCGTCGCTGGTTCATCTCTGGAAAAGGAGATAAAATAAAATTTAATCTTTTTCAAACTTGATAAAGAAGGTTAAAAGCAAAGGAAATAAAAACATATTCTCGAGGCTCTTCCCCTCACCAGAAGCACAAACAGCCGATATATTTTTTTAATGTGAAAACCCAACAAGAGCCCCATTTGCTCCCAACTGTCTAGAGTCAGTGAGACTGAAGGTAGTAGGGAGGAAAAGGAGTTGGGGAAAAGAAAATTGGGGAAGTACCTTGCTATTCAGAGCTGGTCACCAAACTCTTCTAAAGCAACGTTTCAGTTCTGAATGGTTGCCTTTCACCAGAGCGATTTTTTCAGGGCGATTCCAAAGTATCTTCTTCTCTGGAAACAATCATCCCAAATGTTCTGATCGTGGAAGAAATTACTATTTGGTTCTGAAAGTAGATTTTTGTTCTTTTGTTTTTATTTGGTTTGTTTTGATGTGTTTAGCACAGAAGCTCTACTACAGGGTTACAGATCTTGAGAGATCAGGGGTTACAGGGCGAGTCTTGTTCGTCGGTTATTTTTAGATAATCTCCCCTTTCTCAGTATTACGTATTGTGAAAGTTAATTATTCACCTCTAAGGTTAAACAGGGTATTTTAACTGAACCGGCGTTTAGCTTCTTTACAACTTTGAAGGTCTCTTTATCTTAATTCAATTAGCGGATTTAAGAATTTTTAAATACGTTATTTAAAGGTCACTGTCTGTTATCTTGGGGTGATAGCCGCGATGGTGATGGTTGAAAAGTCAAAAGTTTAACTTTGAGTTGTCAAAATTGTGACAAATATTTCTGACTGCAGTATTTTATCTTATTCAAGACTGTAGATTTACGATGGCGCCTCGCTTTTTGGACCTTTGTCATGGTAATATTCCAAGTCGTATATTGCGTCCATCGATTTTTGTTAACGCTTCAAATATGCATTCGTATATTTATGGTTTTGTGTACCTACTACGCTTTTGAGTGTCTTGCGTTCCCCTCGAGACTAGCCAATTTCGCGGTCATTAGACCTGGGGCTATTTCTCCAAGTTTCGTTACGCTTCCGATTAGCAATAAAATGGCAAGTTTTATGTTTTTCATGTATTTACTCTCACTCACCGGATGTAATTTATTATAAGTAAACAATTAAAAAGATTTATGGATTGCCCCTAATTGGATTTTGGCATTTTTTGTAATGTGCCTCTAAATGAACGATTCATTGCGTTGCAGAAACAAATTTGAGATTGAAGATTTCTTCGGTATGATATTGTGTACGTAAGTTTTAAAAATTATTATTATTACGTTTTTGAACTTGTATCTGACCTAGAGCCTAGCGAATATATCATCAAACTATCCACTGTTCTGCAAGTTTTCAGCATTATTACGAAGTCTAAAGTCAGATAAATAACAGCCGGCAAGTTGCCAGACAGCGTAGGTATACTTAGAAATATTAGATGGTACGTTATGAAAGGAGTCGGGGTTACCTTTACACTGATATAATATTTTTGACATAAACACTCACGTCTTCTTCCTCTGTGTACGGGAAGATAATGAATTTTTCAGAGCCTGGAAGTAAGCTTTTCCTTTACGATCATATCAAAAAACATCAAACTCTTGGGGTATGATTCTTTTCAGAATAAGTTTGATCAAATTATCACTCACCCGGACGTACGCTTACAATAAATTCAAAATTTAGTATCCATTAATGAAAAATGATTTTCTGATTCATTAATAATATGAACCATGATGGATTAAATGGAAAATTTGTTCTTATATAATTTAATTACTTTTCGGATGCATTTCTAAATCCAATTAATATTCATTCAACCATCTTGTTTGAGTGGGATTTTTATTTGGAAAATTGTAATTACTTAGCGCTTTACGACGAAGAACATCATCAGAAGTGTAAAGGGAGGAGATAGTACCTAGTAGGAGTGAGTGGTGTGGAGAGTTGGAGAGTGCGAGTGGTGACCCCCTGTGCTTTTATTGAGATTAGGTGATTCACGCTCGCGGAACACGTGTTGAAGTCGTTTCGATTTGACTTTCGTTTACGGCAGACAGCAGCCGAGAGCAGACATCAGACGATCAGACAGCCGACACGCTGTGCGCTGTGCATCTTGCATAATTCATTATTCCACTTGGGATCGTATTTGTTTATCTCTTTGGCCTGTGTTCGTGAAAAAATAATGGGAAAACTTGCATTCAGGCAAGTAATTTGGCAAATTTCAACTTTAACACTTTTGACCTAAATAATTTTTCGTATTGTGCTTGATATATATGGAACAAACGACAGTACGGGGCCTTGTTTTTGTTTTTAATTAAAATGACGTGATGAAAAGCCTGATAACATTTTTTACAAATACCTCAAAAACGGTGACCGGCCAACTCGGAATGAAACCAACTCAGAACCATCTCAGATAAGTCATTTAGAGCTTCGACCAAGTATATTTAGAGTGATAAAAAAATATAAATAAAAAATTGTTTAAATAGGTTAAGTTAGGTTAGGGTTATCGGTTAATTTAAAATTATTTTTTTATCACTCTAAATGACTTATCTGAGATGGTTCTGAGTTGGTTTCATTCCGAGTTGGCATGGAACCCTCAAAAACATAGGTAAAGCTTTCCAAAATTCATATAATGCAAGACTTGGGTGTTTTCGTTTGCTTTGAATATGTCAACAAACGTTGTTTTTTTGGAGTTGTTGTCGAAAATGTTTACACAAGTATGATTAACTTCATGTAGCGCTGTTTTGTGATAAAATCACTTATTGCTTACTACTTACGTGCTTATTGAAATTTTATCTGAAACAGGTGTTTGTCTTTTAACTGAGAGTTGGCACTTTTGTCGTGGTGTATATAACTGACTTCAAACGATCTCCCGGTTTTTTGATCTTACTAAACATCTGGGGAAATCGTCGGGAGCAGCATTAACAAATTTGAACCCCCCCCCTTAAAGATTTATATTTATGCTATGTCGTAGGTCGTAGATCACATCCTCAAAACCGCAACATAAATGTATTGTAGATTTTTAAATAAAATTCTGCGAAATGCGGTGATTCAATTTGTTTGTACCATATCCTTCAATGAAGTTCTTGGTGCAGGCCGATACGCTTGATGTCAGAAGGTAATTGCTTTGCCACTACCTAGAAGACCAATCATTTTTGGATGGGCAAGTTGTTCAATTCTGATCATTTGACAAGGGAATCAATACCGTTCTGTAAAATAACAGAATCGATGGTTGGTGGAGGTATATAAATTTGGTATTTTGATCGTACCCACTGATTGTAATATGGGAGACGAGATTGCACTATTGCTATTGCATTCAGTCCTGCTGAAAAAAATCGTTTAACTATTTATAAATCATTTGTATAATTTTTAACAAATTATTTTTGAAGTGTGAAACGGAAGAGACACATAAAACCGCGTAGGAACCTCTGAGAACATCTGAAGTTTGAAGAATTGGTAGTCACATAAAAACCATTAATCATAAATAATAAGTTTGGTATTCACATTTGCCACGAAAGTATTTACTGATTCCCCAAAATTAGTGATTTTTTTTTAATACAATGCTGAGCTTTTATAAATTGTATTGTTGACACTTGAGTGAGAACTTAGAAGAACTTTTAACTGAACTATGATGACATCACGCTGCCAGAAAATCACGAACTAAAGATTTTTTCATCGTGTAGCCACAATTTGAGACATTGGATTCTTGCAAAGGCACATCATAGGTACCAATTAGTGTCTAATTTGTCACAATAAATATAACAGCATTACTTAGAAATTTCATTCATTTTTGTCTATACCAGGAAAAGATGGCACGATCTAGTGAATCACTTGCTAGAAAAGGATGATGTTGTCAAAAGTCAGAAGCCAGGAGTTCAACTAGAAACTGAGTGGGTCCCACAAATAATTCTATCATTGAAATTTGACGAGCATTTACTCTTTGAGGTTTTCTAGCTCGACGCAAATGCGTTCAGCTTAATTTTTTCAATTCAACTCAACGTCATTTTCAATTTTATTTAAAAAAAGATTTTGTAAAAAGTATGTTGGGAAAAACAAAGTTTTTTAGCGAAATTTAAAGGAATATTAATTACACAATGAAACTGAATCATATTGGTTCCCGTGCAATGCAATTTATTTGAAAGTCAAATAAACGGTATCGAATCTATTTTTGAAGATTTTTAATTACAGAATTTGCGAGGAATGGGTACCGCCGCCCCGGGAACCTTTATTGGATAACCAACACCTCTGCCATAGGTCACCCCACTTGGTTGGTGGTTGGCTACGTTTGGTGATTTAGCAGGGGTGTCCGGGTTCATGGGATGAGGTTTGTCTAGGTCTTGGAGGTGGATGACCAGGACACACTGAACCCCAGATTCCTACCCACTTCTTAAACCCTTTTTCTTCCCAGAAATCTCTTTCCCTTCCTTTCCTTGAAAAAAACCCTCCACAAAGCATCCCCAAAGATGACATAGGCCCTGTGGGAAATTATTTTCCCACAGGGCCTAAAAAAAAATTGCACATAACAAAGTAATATTAAATAGAATCTTGATTACAAAACACGGTCTTTATTGCAGAAAATGTTAAGAGTAGGTAGAACCCACAGGGTTTACGATGACCGGTAGAAGCTATTGATGTAAGGAGCAGAGAATCAAGGATTGTCCACGGTTAATCAACAGTGTTAAATGCCCTTTTATCCATTTAATTAAGAGAAATAAGGTTTTAATTAATTGATAATACTTGAAGACCGCCGGGATCGCCGATCGCCGCCCATTTACCGACTTGGGTGCGTTTTATTGCAACTTAAATATCAATCAACCGTTTAACGATGAACATTGCACCAACGGCTACTTACGACCCACCAATTTGAGATGACACCATCCACAAGTAAAATATAAAGAACTCTGAGTGAGGACCAACGAGACAAGTAGAATAACTAATTATAATTATCGTAAATAAAGTTGCGGCCGTGTTTATTGGTATGAAATTCGGCGATTGGTTTTTTGAGAAGATAAAAGCCATGATTTTTTAACCGTCTGAAATTCATTAAAAAAATCCAAATTCTTTAGTAAAATATCGCTGGTAGGACACATTTTGAACTGAATTCTAAATGAGCATGTTAATTTTATATTCACGGACAGCTTTTACAGTTAAAGACAAAACAACAAAAACAACACACCCTCCCCCAAGCCGACTGGTCCTCGTGGGGGAAAATGGCCAAGACCCTTTAAAAATAAGCAAAAGAACTTCAGATATACGTATAGCAACATTTAACTCAAGTGGACCTGAATAATAACATAGTGGTATCCAAGAGACGGCAAAAGAAACAAAGGTGGACAAACGAAAAGATCGGAAGATGATCTAAAAAAGGTGGCTGGTCCAGAATGGATCAAAGTTGCAAAGGATAGAGAAAAATGGAAATATTTAGAGGAGGCCTATGTCGAAAGACAAGCTGTTTCTAAAAATAATGACCCGAATGCTGATAATTTAGAATAATATTTTAAATAGATTAGAAGAATGTTTTATAAGTTTAACAGCAATAAAGGCTAATTTTATCTACAGTTTGTTACATTGTAAATTGTGATAAAATCTAGTTAAATCTTTAATTTCTAATCGGAAAAAGTTGGTCTGAGTTCGCTCAAATAGATTAGATTTTTTAATCACATACCGTTTAAAAACAAGTAGGTTAGTCATGGTAACATATAAGCATAATTTCAAGCAATTAATTTTTTAACATTCGAGTAGACACAGATAAAATGTATGTATTATAAAAAACTAGACGTGTCATGAATACTAACTCTAAATAAAGGGTCACTTGGGAACGATGATTAGGGAGATGTTTTTACTTGGGTTTTTATCTCGTAAAAATGCTATTTATCTTTAGACGTTTTTTTCATTGAAAGGGTTGAAAGGTCTACGAGCTGAGTGGTTCAACTTCTATGGCTGTGTCATTTCTCACTTATCACGGGGTGATTTTTTGCCGTTAAAAAGCTTCACAAAGAAACATTTTCTGAGACTTTTTCATGGAGGTAAAGATGGTTATTTTAATCTTGTGTTTGGAAGAGCAGAATTGTTGTTGTTGTGGGGGAGACTAAATGTATCCAAGAATCGTGTTGTTGATTTTAGTTTTTCAGCTTAATTCTTTGTGACTAAATAGCTAATCTGTCTCATGCCAACTAGACGTTAGGTAAGCCAGTAGAGAGTAGAGTAGACGGAGCTTCCTGGCAAAATATTTATAATTGTTTTCTTTGACTTAGTTTTAGAAAATATCAAACGTGTTTTCTTTCAAATTATATTTTAAATTACTAAGTTCAAAATCGCTATATTTTTTTGTGCATTTTATTTTCGTAATTTATATATATGCATAAAAATTAAAATAAGCTTGCTTGGGTGTGTATGAGTTGTCTATGTTTGTAGCTTTTTGAATATTAAGCGTAGGAAATGTTTGAAACATTCAAAATACCTTCTTTCCATCTTCGCGAAGGTTTCTGGATTATTGCAATAAATCTGAAAAGTTTTTTAATCATTACAAAAACTCTTACGAAACTCAAAAATGTCATTATTTGAGAATAACATTCTGCAAAAGAAAGATTATTCAATCCAAATTCAGTTTTCGAAACACTTTAAATTAATAAATTTATTTGAAGTACTCACCTATGGTGCTAACCACAACCGAATACTTAGATTCTAATTAAAAATTATATTTATTTTAAATAGGTGCCTATGTTAGGTACCAAATTTGATTGATTGTTCTTATAATATATAAAAATGAATGTTAGTTATACAAAATTTGTAAAAAAAAATGCAATAGGTAGCACGCGAGCTAATTTGGAAATCTGAATGTACCGGGACTGAATATATTGAACGCGGGAGAGATAGCGGGAGGGGGGTTCGCGAAAGAGGGAAGTGTGAAGGTGGGAAAGGGGAAGGGGGCATGGGAGGGGAAGGGGAACTGGACGAATGTGAAAATGGGAGAAACAATTCTTTTATTAGTGGCATTGCAACGCATTCGGGAACTCGCTAGTATTTAAGAAATATTTTCTCATATAGGTATACTGAATTAATTTTATCAACGTTGGTTTAAATTATTGAGTCATTGAGTTTATCATTAGGTGTAAATAAATAAACATTCCGTCAAAATAAAATCGATGTAGAGATTCTTTTAGAGGGAGAAAATGATTTTATTGTTTATCTAGTTAGAATCACTTTGAAATGAATAATTAAATATTACGGAATTACAAATAAAAAAATAATCATAATGAAATAATTTAATTTAGAATAGAAAATTATATAAATAAATAGGAGATAATGTTTATTAATAAACCAATCGTTATCGACTTCAGAGGTTTTGTTAGAGCAAGATTACGCTAATGAATGTCTGCGCACGCGGCTTTGAAGTCAGTAAAGTGGAATAAGCTCCAGGAGATAAACTCTAGTAAAGCCCGTGTTATAGGATTGGAACACGTCCTCAGTGATGTGTTTATACATAATGAGCGAATGCGTATTGTGTACCTATGTCAAATCCATTGGATACTGGGAAATACTGTGAGTTAACCGTCAAGTGTTTCATGCAACTATGTTCCTGGTTGTCTCGCCAAGCACGATTTGAAACACCTGTCTAACAAATAAGGTTATTATTATAGCAATTCATTTGTGTGATCTTAAGAAAAATAAATAACATTACAATCAATCAACAATTTATTACATCTGTCAAAAGGAGCGAAACTAGCAGTCCACAATGGAGTCCTGGTACCTACCCTGATGTATGGCAGTGAGGCGTGGAACTAGCAGAGGAAGGATGAAAGTAAACTGAATGCTGTAGAAATGAGATCCCTGAGGCGTATGTGTGGTAAAACCATGTATGATCGTGTGAGAAATGTGGAGATCTGCAAAGAATGTAAGGCTGATGTAAGCATAATGAGTAAGATTAAGAAAGGGACCCTCAGATGGTTTGGGCATGTAGAGCGAATGAACGAAGAAAGTAGTGTAAGAAGAATATATGACGCAAATGTGAATGGTAGAAGAAGTCGGGGACGCCCGAGGAAGACATGGCACGATCAAGTGAATCAGATACTTGAGTCGGGCCATGTCAAGTCAGAATAATAGAAGAGTATGTATGAGACGATGTATGAATGTGAGTGAAGCAAAGAGTGTGTGCCAGGACCGAGTTGTTTGGCGGTCCGTCCTCTCTGCCTACCCCTGCGGGGAACGGCGTGATGGTTAGTTAATTAGTTAGTTACAATCAAATAACCGTCGGGTTCTTAAATATCAATCGTACAGACGCTAGGGTATTAATACTATCAGATACGACTAGTTTTCAGTTTGTTGTTTCAGTAATTTCGGTCGGCGTATTCCAGCGGTAAGGCTCTTGACTAGCATTCCGAGGGTCGCGGGATCAAATCCCGGCGTGGCAAATAAATTTTATTTGATTAATTTGTGTTATTTCACAATTTCTTCATTTAAAATAATATATAGTATATTTACGGCACGTTCCAGAGTGGAAGATACTCTCAGTATCGCTCTGGTGTTAGACCAACATTCAGAATTGAAACGTTGCTTGAAATGGCTTTAGCCGTGTTTGTTGACCAGATCTGAATAGCCAGATACTTCCCCCTTCCTCTTCCCCATCTCTTTCCCCTCCCCACTACCTTCAGCCTCACAACATATTCCAATTGGGGATGCCATAATCTCACTGGCTCCAGACGGGAGCAGCTAAGACTCTTGTGAGGTATTCACAAAAAAAAATAAGCTTTGTTTGTTTACTCTCAGTATCGCCCTGGTGTAAGACCAACATTCAGAATTGAAACGTTGCTTGAAATGGCTTTAGCCGTGTTTGGTGACCAGATCTGAATAGCCAGGTACTTCCCACCTTCATCTTCCCCATCTCCTTCCCCTCCCCACTACCTTCAGCCTCACAACATATCTCAATCGGGGATGCCATAATCTCACTGACTCCATACGGCAGCAGTTGGGACTCTTGTGCGGTATTCATATAAAAAAAGGTAATATTCGAGGTTACAGACTGACTGTTTGTTAAAAAATTGATGAACTCCACACAGGAGGCCACGGGAAAAACAATTTCTCTCAGAACCTACTTGTCATCTTTGGGGATGCTGTGTGGAAGGAAATAATGTAATGTGTAGCTACGTGGTACATTATGCTAAGTATCTTTATAAAATTATTTGAAATAAAAAAAATAACAAACGCTGAATGATTTAATAGTATTAACATTGATTTTATAAAATAAATCCAAAGCGCGCTTTCCTAAAATCCTGAAATCTATATAAGCTGAAAAACTATTTCGGCCTTCAATACCACAAATACATATTATGACGGTTTGCCAAAAATATTATTTTGACGCGATATTCTGCGAATGTGCAATCATTGAATGCCAAATGCTGTTTTCAAAACAACGATGGAAGGTATATTTAAGGAATTAAATAATAATAAAATTTACTATCAGGCCCTGTTTAGAAATCTTAATTCATAAATTACTTAATACCGGTTTTTTTAAATACTGATTAAATTGTCATATATTATTATTACGATGCTTGTTCGCACACATTAAAAAGAAAAAAAAATTAAACGTAAGTAGGTACATACGTCAACTTAATAATTTCAGATTACACATTACAGAGTGTCCGGAAAATCATAGTACAGGCAGAAACATGTAAATCCACGTCACATTTGGAGAAGATTTTTGAATATAATTTTTTTTTTTGATTTAGGCTTTCGTTTTCGTGTAAATCGACTATGAAGTCAAAATGTTTTAGGTAAAAATGGAAAAAAAATCGGTGGCTAGGAGTTTATTATTTGTCTTTTAATGCGTCAAATCATAGATCAGGCTAGTGGCCGAAAAAATTTTAAGTAAAAAAAAAAATTAAATGCACAGGTCGAAAATATGTTGGGGATATAGCTCAGTGGTAGAGCATTCGACTGCCAAATTAAAAATGTTTTTTTTTTGGTTTTCTACGTGACGTAATTCATGAGTTTTCCGCCTGTTTTATAATTTTATTGTAAAAAGTGTTTTATTGTATAAAGTGTATATGTAAAAAGTGTTAACATCTTAGAATTTCTAAGCTTTTAACGTTATTTCATTAATAATTTCCAGTCCTAAAGAGTCCTAATTTCTCCAGTCCTTTGTAAAAAATACAAATTGATAGAGCCTAGGAAATAGGAACTTGTAATTGTATGGAGGCCTTGGGATTATTTTTCTCTATAACGGCGCTATTCACACTTTTCTTATTCGAATCCTTACACGTCAATCTGTATCTTACCGAGGGACGAATCACATTTAGGGAGATAAATATTTTGATCAAATCCCCGTACTATTGTACCGCCCATCATAACATTTTGCGTTTGCTTTCCAAAATGCGCTCATTAAATAACATGTGTTCTCAATTATGTCTTCTGCGTGCAAACTGTACCTAAATTTCTCTAAAAAACAATGTGTTAATATCAAGTCCCAGTGTCCCATGGTCCTGTATATTTTCTGCCTGCACAGAGTGTAAATAAAACAAAATATGTACACTTTTACGCAGCATAGCGTTCATTGGTCAAATCATTGTTCACATAGTTTCGCATCAATGATCGATGAACCGGTGGATGCAATTTTTAGTGATAATAATAATAATAATAATAATTGGATAATTTGTAGAGCGCCGTTTTTGTGAAAAATCACCTCAAGGGCGCTGTACAGCTTATTATAAATTCCTAGGTTCTATCTAATTTAACTATTTACAAACAGATCACTTCCGAGAAATTAGAAAGTTAATAGATACGTTAAGATAGTTGCAGAAGATACGGTCTTGCACGCGGAGGGCATTATATTTAAAACACTGGACATTGCATGAATTTACATTAAAAGATTAGTGGCAAAAGTAGAGTTGTATTTATTTTGAGAGACTGGAGAATTTGGGAGTCTTTAGGGAATCTTCATGAAATGACCCTTACATAACGCTTATAACTGAGTTTTTAAAAAAAAAAAATTGAATTTTTTTTTTTAAGTTTATTTATTTATTTATTTATTTTTTAACAAATGAGTTATTTTTACAAGGTCGCGGGCATTGAAGTTTAAGGTGAAATGTTTTTGAATTTAAGTATGACTAACTGAAAAGGTGGGTTTTAAGTTTAGTTCTAAATTCCGCTGAATTTGTGATCATCCTTAAGTCGTGTGGCAGTCCATTCCAGGCTTTAGGTCCTGACACTCCGAAAGCGCGCTCACCGAACTTAGTATGTCGTGAACGCTTTGGTTCCTTTAACCTTCCGAAAGCTGATGACGCTGCTGATCTCAGGGTTAACTGTCGAGAATTGGAATTTTCTGGAATACACAATTCCGATAAGTAAGCCGGAGCCATTCCGTTGAGGGACTTAAATACCATCCAGCAGAGCTTAAACTGAATTCTTTCAGGACATTTGAGCCAATGAAGGTTTTTGAGATGCTCTGAAATGTGGGAATATTTAGATACGCCGGTGATAAGTCTTGCCGCAGCGTTGAAAACGGATTGTAGTTTATTGATTTGATATTTCGGAAGACTGGCATATATTCCGTTGCAATAATCTAGACGTGAAATGACATACGAATTGATAAGTTGTTATAATAGTTTGTCTAGTTTGTAGTTGGAGGTGAGATTGCAGAAATATATTATTGGTTTGTACAGCGCCTTTGAGGTGATTTTCCACAAAAACGGTGCTATATAAATCATCCAAATATTATTATTATTATTGTACAAATTATTTCATTATTATTTCCGTACCTATATGTCACTGTCGTTGTACAGGTATTTAGATGCTTTGACTTAAGGTATCATAAATTTATATGCATGTGTTAAATTTAATATAATACTTATATCATGCTGAAAATAGTTTAAAATCTCCTAATTGAAAGTTGACGCCAAAATATCGGTAAAATGTGATACTTCGCCCTTAGCCCACACACTATCTCGCACTTGAACTGCAGATAAAACTCGTAAAAGCTGCGAAATCATAAGTGGATTCAGTCCAAACCAAGACCCCAGACCACGAGAAAGAAATATAAATGTCACAGTGACAGATTATGGGCTGATAGGTGTGACAGATGGGCCACGTGACAAGGGGTAGATAGTTTTTATGGCAATCGCTTTGGTGGTGGGAAGTATGAAGTAGGTATCGTACTGGGTAGTGGTTAGGTCGCGCTCCCCGCTCCGCTTGAATTGCACCCTTGGAAATAACGAAGAGATAAGAACAACAGAATAATTACAACTGTACAGAATAATTAACAAATTCGTTGGTCATTGACTTGGTCGAAGGTTGGAGTGCATTTTTACAATAAGAGATTTTATCAAGATTGTAGATCGGTGGAGTAAAATGGAGGCGGAACTATTCAGAATGGTAGATACTCTCAGTATCACTCTGGTGAAAGACAACCAGCCAGGTACCTACTTCCTAACATTTCGCGTCCCCATTTCATTCTTATTTGGCTTGCCATAGTCCTACTTGCTCCGAACAGGTCGGGAGCAGATGGGACTCTTGCGCGGTATTCATATACTATAATAGTAATTTTTATCATTGAAGTAACTTGTCATAAAATATCTGTGTCACTTACATGAGAACAAGGCTTTTTTCAAGTACCTACCTACAAGTGATAAGCTCTCGTAGGTAGGTACTAGAAGTATTTAACTGACATTATTTTAATAATAATAAGGAAGTTGAGTCCATTTTTTTTATTTTTTTTTATCAATGTTCAATTTTTTCTATTACGTGTTTGGTAAATTGGTCTGAAGACAAATGGAAGATATCGGCATCTGAAAACATGTTATTGTATTTTGTGCACGTCCTTCTGAGAAATGAATGTTGTGTGTATTGTTTTTGAATGCGGGATGTGGAATAGTTGGTTTGATCTTGTGTTCCGTAGTGGACAGTGGAAATTAATGTTTTCTAGAAGATAGTTGTTGTCAACAACGATTATGTTAAGAGCTTTATGTTTTTTATAATATTTTAATAAAAAAAACTCCTTCTGCATTCACATTCAAACGTCCTACCTACATACATCTCTGTTATGCCGACTGCGCATTAATTTTGCACAACTGATAAACAACCTTAAATGCATCGTAAAGAGTTGTACATCAGTCGTGGGTAACCCCCTTCCTCAATGTTTACTCATAAACGTGTTTTAAATTTTACACCACTCAAAAGCAATCATTTATCATAAATTAATGATTTTTTATCAGTTGTGTAAAATTTAAAATACGTTTATTAGTAAGGCCCAAGCACGTTACTTACTCTGCCAGTTCCATGCTTCACTGACGTAGGCACCTACCTATTTACTAGAATCAGAAGTTCAATCAGAACGGCTGTAATTTTTAATGCGCTACCTCAGGAAGCTACTTTATATGTGCTATTTTATTTGCTCTCTCTCCTGGAAAAAATCATCTGAGAAAAATATTTTTTTTCTATTTGAATGGAGAGATTCAATGCATTTATATAGGGCAAATGGTTTTAATTATTTCTTGTTGAAACGGAATGGATGGATGAAAGCAAAGAGCCTCCAGCCGAGTTTTAATCGCTCCATGACGCCTGAAGGCACGTTTACTAAAGAAATCTCCCAGAACGAAAACTGATGGAAATAACAGGTCGCGGGTTGAGAACGAGAACATAATTTAATGTTTTATAAATAATTTACCCTACGTAAAACGGCCGAAAAAAAACATTTTGAGAAACAGTTTGTTTACGTACACCTACCTACTTGCACTTATATTTATATACAAATTGATATCTATAACAGATGACGTCTTTTTCGTGTGAAGTTCTCATGGTTTTTGTATTACCGTCATGTATCTAAGTATTATGATTACGTAATCACACTAATCAGTAATCGGTGTTCAGTATCTGTTTGTGGAGATCCGAAAATATGGTAAGGCTTTTTAAAATTTATATTTTTAATTATTTTATATTGAAGCAAAGTTTGTCCATGATTATGACTTAAATGATAATTACGGTAAATACGTATAGAGTACGTTAAGGCGTGGGTACGTAAGGGGCCATCCATAAATAACGTCACACGAATTTCAAGGTTTTTTGACCCCCCCCCCCGTCCCTGTCACACATCGTCACATTTGTGAGACCCCCCCTCCCTGTGTGACATCACATATTTTGCAATTTTACATCTTTTTTTTTAAAAATATTTTTTAATAAAATCAACATCAAATCAAATATTTTAAATAATTGACAAAGTAAAAAAAACAACTAATTAACGAATCATTATTTATATTAATAATGGAAGAAACAAAATTTAATGTGGCACGTCATAGACCTGATGACCCCCCTTATACCCCTTGTCACACAATGTCACACCTCACTACTCCCCCCCCCCCTTAAGATGTGACGTAATTTATGGATGGACCCCAAGTGTACAGCATTTTTTTTTTTAATTTTTGTTATTTTTTATTAATGGCAATAAAATGACTATTAAAATACGGTGACCGGACAACTCAACAGTATCCATCTTCATCATCCTTTAAAAAGTCATTAAAAATGAAGAAAAAAAACTTGGTTAAATCCTCGTAGTTGTTACATAAATTTCATCACTTTTAAAACTTTTCAAAGAGGTGTAGTTCATCCACAGTCTTCATCACAGGGTTTCCTGTTCTGAGGCGAATTTAATGGCGAGTACCCCACTTTCATTTTGTCTACCTCATCATCGTGTTTGTTAATTTCTTCATCTTTATGTTTGTTGACTATGTTAGTCGTTTTCCTCATCTTCATCGACTGTAGGTGTTACTTCAACATTTTGATGTTTATGAACAATTGTCATATTTAAGAACAGGATTGAGAGGGTCGCTTAGACGGTTGAACATATAGAGAGGATGGATGAGAAAGAAGTATCAGGTTGAATGGATGAAGAAGTTAGGGTTTCTTGTGGTAGACATGATACGATCTAGTGAATCAAACACTTTGAGAGGGATCATGTCTATTGTTGAAGCAAGTAATGGGAGCCAAGGCAGGGTTGTGTGGCGGTTCTCTTTAAGAAATGACGTGATTGTTACTCAGTTACTTGTACATGCATTTACTTGATATTTATTACAGATGACGTCTTTTTCGCATAAAAATCTCGACATCTTTGTTTCATCATGGTGATATTAATACTCGTACATTACGCCGCTTAAAACCGCGTGTGAATGAAAATACATCTCTGTCTGCTGTCTGCATTCTTCCCACAGCATTAATATCGTTCGCGAAATAAATGACAAAGAATAATAGAGCATATTATTGCCATCTATCTGTTATTACATCATAAATCTCAGCGGTGTAATAAAGCAACTCTCGAATTGTCGGACATACGAATTTGTTTGCACGTAAAAAGTGCAATTCATTAAAATGTAAAATGGTTTCGCAATGGTCCTTTGTACAAGGGGTATAGAAAGTTAAATAAAAAAAGTGAAATGACTTAATTACTAATCTTTTTGCCGCCACCCCGTAAGGTTAGGTAGACTGAATAGAATGCAATACTCCTTCATCTTGGCATACACTGGTTGATTAAACACCTAACCGAATAAAAATTAAAAAATAAATTATAAGCTTGTCCCCTTACCATCTTCCCGGAGGCGGATGAATCAAGTGACTGATGGTGTTAGGAGTGACTGAATATTATACGAAAAATCAGCACCCCGTGACCTCCACTAACTCTTCTCCACCAGACGTAGAAGAAGAACAAGATGGCTAATAATTTTATACTGCTGAATTGCGCCCTTCGTTATTATCTATTCTATAATTCAAAGTCTTCGTGGGGCGTCACCGACTCCTTCCAATCACTCGCACGTGTGTTGTGTTCTCCTGACAATACTTCCCACTTTCTCTAACCGTACTCTGTACATAGCGTGATAAAAGCATACAATGCACAAATGCATTAATCTCAATCCTATTTTTGATTAATTTTCGATTTGGCCAACGGCCGTTCATTTCGCATGCATAAATTAAACATGATTTATAATCACAAACGAGTGGCGCACAATGCCAAATTTTGAGTATCTAGCTGAACTTTGTTATTAAACCCAATGCATTTTGTATGTTTGTTTGCGACATCATTGGGAAAAATGAAAACACAATATGACAATTTTATAGACAGTTATACACAGTTCGTGGTACACATGCTGAAATGATATGAAACTGGGAAATTTATATACAAAACACATTGATAAAAAAAACCATTACGAGTTTGTTGTATACTTTGTTAAAAATTATAACAAAAACAACTTTGTCAGAAAAGTTGAAACTGGGAGGGGTTATAATGCTTCCTATACATAGGGGTTATAATGCTTCCTATGGTTATAAAGTTCCTTCCATATCTTATTCACTATGTACCTACAGCCCATCCACTGCGCACTAAGGCGACTTTTCATAAAAACGGCGCTATACAAATCATCCTAAAATTATTATTATCAAAACTGATACGGTGGAGCGAGATAGGGGAAGGAAGGTGGGTAATCTTATGCTGCGAACCAACCGCGGTTGCTGCGTTCCTTTCCCACAATTCGTGGTTCGGCTCGCGCTTTATTTCTCTTATTTATACGCAGCATTAGGTATGCCGATTGTACGACTAATTGCCACACCCGACGAAGAAGTTGGTGTTTTTCTTCGACGAAGAAAAGTCGTACGTAGTCGTAAGAAATAAAATAGTTGAAGGAATAATGATATACTTTTTGTAGGTATATTTAAGAAAGTAAAAATTCTTGCCGTGATCCAACTCAAGAATTTGCTCTTTATGATCATAATTTCCTCTGTGACTCAATGGCTTCTCCGATATCAGCCTTAGCGTTTTTTATCGGTAAACGAAGATTTTATGCTTGTGAACAAATACATAAAATTACCAGTAATTACCAAAAAACTGGCGCTGTACAACGTACCTCACCATTATATAAAGTTTTCGTAGTAGTTCCCCTCCAACAGTTTCTTTTGAATAATTAACCCATCCAGAGTAAAATACACCCGCGGGTCTCTGAATAATTTGTCTGAAAAAACAGGAGAGCTTAAAAGAGCAGCTTTCGTGGACGGGGCTTTTATCTCAGCTTTTTACCGAGGAATTTCCAAGCCGTTAATGCATTTCCCGGCCGTGCATTCGTTCCGCTTTGTCTATACATAGCCGGTAATGATGGTCGTCAGGCGCAGGGCCGAAGGTTTTGTAACCGGCGCTGGAGAGTTGTAAACAGCAGACACTAAACTAGTAAACAGAGAATGATGAACGTCCGTGGTTTGGCTTCTGGTCGGGCAGGACTATTACGCGGTCTATTGTGGATTGTGGCGGGGAAATAACCAACACTAATTATTCCTAACGACCGATTTTGTCTCTCTCAATAATTTATGATTATTATTATGCTAACTACATTGTTATCGGTGATCTTGTTGTTGCGTTGGTATTTATTTACAAAACAAAGTCGTTTTTCGAAATTCGAAAAAAAAATAGTCTTGTCACAACATGACTTAACAACTTAGGACGGTTGTTTCATAAAATTTGAACATTTCATCAAATATTTGAAATTAATTTTCGCGTTCTGCGAAAGTTTTATTCTAATTCTGCGATTATTTTAGTTTTATGAAGCAACTATATATAATAATGATATAATAACAGAACTTGCACAGAACGTAAAAATTAACTTAAAATATTTTATGAATAATTCAAAATTTTTGAAGGCTTTTACCGCGATATTACTAACTAAAACTAGTTGTGAACAAGTTGTTTCTCAACATTAATTTTTATTTATTTTATTTTGAGAAACATTACATATTTTGTTATAATGAGCTTTGGCTGTCCAACTAGGCAATTTGCCCGTTTTAGAACAGTCAAAATGAACAGATATTTTACATGTAAATAGTGTGTTGACTATAATATTGTCTTAAACTTAAATATAACATTTGATAAATAATATTAAGGTTTTGATGGTAGATACAAGAAGTTACTTATAAGTGTAAATTATATATTTATCAATAGAAAATAAAATATATAGAAGAGAAATAACAAGAACATTCCAAAAGAAAATAAAAAAGTGTTTTTTTAATTTTTTATTAGCACTTATGCTCTTCAACCAATTCAAGAAATTTTAGTATTGATTTTGATGAATTAATCAACTCGAAAATCAAAAAATGGGTAAGAAAAAAAAAATAATGGATTAAAAAAGAAAAAAGAAAGTAGAGAAAAGAAAATGCAAAGAAATTTTTTTTTTGTAGTTTTTAAACTTAAATTGTATAAAAATAATATTAAGGTAAGAATGCACTGCTAGTTTCAAGTGAAAACATATAGTTTCATCATGCATGCATTTGTTGTATGCCACAGAATTAGAGTTTCGCTAGCGCGAAATTACAGCACCACTAGTGGTGTGCAATTAATTGCGTAGTGTAAAAACGTGATGCAACTAGCGAAACCATTTCAACTGAGCTGACATTTCAGCTGTGCCTTGTAACTGCGTGAGAGTTGTGTTCAACAACAATAAAATTTGAGCATTGCAGAAAAAAGCTTTGATATTGATGGTACCATCTGTGATACTGAAGGTTACACGATACTAAATTTGTGCAATTTATACCACCTTTTTGTTGTTGTGCAATTATTTGGAAGATGCATACAACTAGTAAATTTGGCTTAATTAATGGTATAAACGATGAAAGTCTAGTTTCGAGAAGAATATTATTGTTGAAGTTGAATGAGATCAATTTGAAAAACTTTCGAAATAAAAAAAACATTTAACGTGCTTCAGAATTATATTAAAATGAGAACAATGAAATTAAAACGGTCAATTAAAATTAAAATTATTTACGAGCAAACATTAAACATTTTAGTCGATCCCGGATACTAGATTCATAATTAAAACACAATGGTTTTATTAAGTTATGTTGCCCCCGCTTCCCGATATTTTCAAATTTGAAGGGCGGACGTTGGGAAATAATATAAAATCTTCATGGTAATTAAATTATCAAAAACATACGACCGCACTTGAACTAAAAAACTGTTGTATTTTTAAATTTATGACACAAACAATAAAGAATTTTTGTAGGTATATATTTAAAAAAGGGGACATTTTTAACCCACCCCTATAAATGAAGAATTGAAATTTTACGATATAATAATTGTGTTTATGTGCCTATTATCAACTCCATAGTTTTCGTTTTAACTTCAAGTAAAGTTACTTATAAAATATAATTTTGTATCTATTTAGAAAACGGTGGCCGGACAACTCAGAATGAAATCGACTCAACACCTTCTTTGAAATGTCATTAAAAGTGATGAAAAAAAAAAATAAATAGTTTTCGTTAAGTTAGGTTACGGGCTATATTCAGTTATTTTTTTCATAGCTTTTAATGGCTTTTTAAAGAGGTGTTGAGTTGACTTGATTCAGAGTTGGCATGGAACCTTAGAAAACAGCGTCAAAATCTCTCGAATCCTTCGACGAGCTCTGGCGTCATGAAATTTAAATAGCTCTCTGGAATCCCAATATCAATACGTACTTAATATCAATACATACTAAATACGTCATTTCCATCGTGAACTTCGGAGCTATTAAATATAGGTACATTGAAACGTAAAAAAGACATTACCTAGTTTATTCCATATTACATAATATTATATGTCAATACCTAATATTCGATAAGAAAAAAGTGATGAATGTTTGGAAAACGCATTAGTAGATTAGGCACCTATTACTATGTATAATATTTAGTAGTTATGTGAACAGTAAACATCGCGTTCAAGAAAGTATGTTTGTAATTTTATCTTGTTTTATAAATCTACGCCAAAATTTCCTATGAAATCACAAACTTTGTAAGTAGGTACTTAAATACCTATCCAGGTACTCAATTATGAACATTATAGTGCAGAACATTTTATGTAATGCTTTATTTAAAACAAATTCAAATGAGGAATTATCCAATTGGTCCAAAGAAACGTCACTATTTCAAAGACGATTCATTTTTCCAACTTTCTTCGTGCAGGTGGTAGGTGCAATAATATTGATCCAATTTGAAAGGTAATAGAAGGATTCACGGTGGGAAAGAATTCTGGAGGTATAAAATGGCAGTGTAAAACACGGCCACCATCTTCAACCGGAAACCGGTGCACAAATTTACAGACAGGCGAAATGCCAAAAGTTAAAACAGGACTTCGCTAAGCTCAGTCAATAACAATAACGGAAAATTCCACGATACAATTTGTCGTCTGAAATAAAATCAAATACCTAAGTAGTTTGGTTTTATTATCCATCCGACATACTGATTTTATGTTCCCATTCGCAGTGGCAGTTTGAAGTGTCAGCAGGATTGACGATTGCAACCGCTATGATAATATTATTGCAGATTTATCTGGCTTTGGGTTTACAGGGGGGCACGGGGGATAGGCAATGTTATTTTTGGCGAATGGCACCTCGGGCTTGCCCTGCGTCTGTCAACAAACGCTCCAGGCACACCTAGTCGCATCCAAACTCCAGACCGGGGTTTCAAAAGCTCCCGTCGGGAGTCTTTGCTTAGTAGAGGCAGTGCCGGATTAGCCCATATGCAAATTAAGCAATTGCTTAGGGCTTAGGGCATCACGTCTTGGGGGCACCAGAAACAGAATAAAAAAAATATTTGCTAGCATATGAAAGGTAAGCTTTTTGAAAATCCGTGCATTTTAAGTTGAGTAGTGCGTGCGTTTCAGGGTCATAACCCCGCTACCGCGTGTTCGCAGACAAATTCTCATTCCTGACTAAAATACCCGATGTCGATAAAATTATGTGTCTCGATCAAACCTCAGAATACAGTCAACTTTGTAGATATTTAGTAAACACATATCCCACAAGACCTTAATACCGATTTAGGAACCGAAATTCAACAATTTCATTCAAATGTCATTAAAAAAATAAGTTTAAGTGATTTGCCTCGCACAAGTTCACATCAAACTGTTCAAAATAATACACGATGATAAAATTGAATTAGCATTCCCTAATGTGGACACAGCCCTGAGTATATTTTTATGCCTGATGATATCAAACTGCCCAGTGGAACGATCTTTTTCCAAATTGAAAATAATAAAAATTGAAAAAAGAACTACGATGCTGCAGGAAAAGCTCGATGCTTTATCAATATTACACATATTAATAGCTGACCCGGCAAACGCTGTTTTGCCATATACATTATTTCTATTAGGAAATATTTTTTTAGTTCCCGGGTTGAAAATGATTGAATTACTAATATCGCTATTAAAAATGGGGGTTGATGGTAGAAGAGTTAAAATTTAGGGCTGTATGTATTTTTTAATGCCTCACCATAAAAATTTTTTAAAAAATAAAATTTGTCCAAAAAATAAATAAATAAAATTTGGGGTGGACCACCCTTAACTTTCAGGGGTACGAAAAATAGATGTTGGCCGATTCTCAGACCTATCCGATAAGCTCACAAAATTTCATCAAAATCGGTCCAGCCGTTTCGGAGAAGTATGATAACACCGTGACACGAGAATTTTATATATTAGAGAAGATAGTCAGATATGCTAAAAATGTTGGACTTTAAAACTATTTAACGCGAATTTATGCCAATTATTAAATAAATAAAAATGCTTTGTTTTTTATTGTACTAATGCTTACTCGTAATGATCTAGCTCGTTGTATTAAATAGGTATTTTTTTTAAATACCGTTTTTATATTTTTATTAGTTTACTGATGAATAGGGGGGCCCATATGCGTGGATTGCTTATGGCATCAAGTAGTCTTAATCCGGCGCTGAGTAGAGGAGAGGCATTGGGAAGGTTCGCCAATGTTCCTACTAGATCTAAATTTGGTAATAATATATGCCATTTTAATTACCTACCTAAAAATACTTTGATAAGGGAGGCTCCGGGGCTTTCTCTAGAGCTAGAATTTAAAACCAAAGTTAAATTACATTTAAAATGTTTAATTGTTTTATCCAGGCTGATACTGCACGGACTGCTGCAAGCAGTCGATATTCAACATATATGTATTGGGGTGCTGTTTTGTATTTTTTGACCTGTAAACTTCTTTGAAATCAATGTCGGGTGTGGGGAGGCAATCGCGCCCAAATAAGTTTTTTTTTTGAAAGAAAAGTAATTTTAAACTTCAATAACTCGTAAAAAATTTAGACATAGCGCCTCTATCTGAGTATCGTTTTAAAAAGGAATGATGAACGTTTGTGACACAGGTCAAAGTCAATGCACGATTTTAGACATGTGTCCATAAACGGGATTATATTTCGGATAATAATTATCCGATCCGAGAGAACCAATTGTTGTTTTGGTATTTAACGATGACACGCGGGCTATGTATGATAAGGTTCAGATTTTTTGAATAAAGTCTTAGGAATGAGAAAAATCATAAGACGAAGGTGTTCGAAATTAAATAAATCATATTAATGAAATGAATATCTTGAAAATGAGTGGATCTAGATGTGTTAAAAAAATACCGATTAAAGACAAAGACAAAGACAATTATACGAAAAAGATACAATCTGTAATTACATATTTAGATAACCATTTGTATGTTGGTATGATCAATTATTTTACCATTAAGTACGAGTAGGTATATTATCATATATTTTAGTATGTATAAGCGTTAATCATTATATAAATTTCATTATGATCTCAAAGTACAAGATGGTTCTTTCACATTGTTGTATAATCAATGCACATGGCGACATTTTTAGATGGTGTTATTTACTAGAAAAATACACCGGGGGATTTTTTAATCCAAATCTGAATACGGCCTATAATATTCGTTACATGTTACGGAAATTTGGCTTTTAGGTATACGATAATAGTCTAGGGATTTGAATATAACAGACGAAGGAAGTCATAATGTGGTGTTTATTGTGCAATCCTTCAACGTTTACCCCCATTACAAGGTTATTTTCACTCTGCGTTCATATTTGCCATGTTCAGGCGGTGCCATTAATTTGAATTCAGACAGATATCGCGTTATTTGTTTTGGGGAAGGAACCATCCATGGCGAGGCGCGGCGGGCTGCGAAGATCGTTTCGAATTTGTGACTTTTTTATTGCTTTCGTAATAATTGTACGAAAGATTGGCGAGGAATACTTCATGTCCCGACTTCTTTTGATTTTATATACATTTTTTTTGAACTTTTAAGATGTGAATACCGCACGAAAGTCCCAAGCTTAGAGTCAGTGAGACTATGGTATTCCCAGTTGGAGAATGTTGTGAGGATAAAGGGAGTGGTAAAGGGAAGGAGATAGCCAAAATAAGACGGGAAAGTACGTGGCTATTTAGATATGGTCACCACACACTGCTAATGCCATATCAAACAATGTTTCGTTGCTGAACGGCGGTCTTGGTCTTGAAAACGTGTTCCAAGTCACACATACTCGATTTATTGTTTTATTTATATTACGCTTCCCTGAAATTCCACATTTAAAAAAAATTGATTTGCGCGTGCCGGGATTTTAATCGGTGACCTCTGGATTCGAAGTTGAGAATCTTAATGGCTCGACTACGGGGGTCGTCGAAGGTCGAAATTGGTACTTGCTTCCTACATAATAGTATGGTAGGTACCAATTAGTTAGGTAGGTACCTACTGACAAAACAAACTATTATTATTGATTTGTTAGTGGTTGTGATGAGAGCACATCTCATGGGGAGACATAAAAATGTTAATCGAGTGGGGTTATTGATGTGATTGCAGTGCAATGTTCATATGTTTATTGACACTAACATTAATTTATATCTGTCCGCTGTCGAACATTTAAATCTATGAAGAATTTACGATCCAATCGAACATGAACATTAAAATAGAGGCGGGCGATGCTAAATTCTAGCTGTTTCAACTCTTCATATCGATGATGATGTTTACGGAGTGAATGCTGATAAAACTTTTTATTTAGGAGTAAGAACTTTGACTCTAGGCCGGTGGTCTCTAGATCTAGGATTTCGTTCTGTGATTATCACACACGTCAGTAGGGATACGTTACATCCATATGCCTCAAAAATGGAAAAAGGGAGCATTTCTTCAACAGTTGCAGCTGTGAATCGAGATATAAATATTCAAATGTCTGCGATATATTATCTACTAATTGATGTAAAATTTGGTCCAGGTAGTGCAAGTTGGAGGATGTGATTTCCAGGTGAGGAGACTATAATATTGCAAATGAGTAAAATTTAGACTGAATAACTGATGGGGTGGAGAGGTGAGGTGGGATGCTTGGAGGGGGGTGAAAGCACGAAATAAAAATTTTGTTGTGCTGTATAAAAGCACGGAGAATAATATAAGCCTTATGAAGCCAGCAAAAAAAAGTGAATTTGTGTTTGAATTAGGCATCCGCAACAAGGCAAGGCTTATGAAAAAAAAATTTAATCCAACCGCTCTTTCAGAATTTAGACCAAGATGTACAATTTTATATGTGGTATTTTAGAGTGGTATTGTAGAATCTGCAATCAATGTCGGATTTATTTTGGACCATTGAATAATTATTTATTTATTTTATTTTATTGTAGGGAAAATTATGATTTTACTTTAAAAAAATAGTATATGTATTTTATACAAAGTCGCGAAACATTAAGTAAATACTTTTTGAATTTTGCAGTATGTATTTAACCTAATTTCTCTACGGTGCAAGCTTCTTTTTATTTTTGATATACTTATTTATTTAGGTACTAGTTATTTTTTATTCTATTTTAGCATAAAACAGGTAAATAAATCATGATTTACCATATAATTAAACATAATTATTAACCAAGTGAAATACAAAACATAATAAAAGCAAATAACTAAAAGTTTATGACTAAAAATATATATTACATAATTGTAAAAAAGCATTAGCTTTGTGGCTTGCCATAATTTACAATAAAAACATAGATTTGTTATAGACCATTTTAATCGTTTTAATTAAAGTCTATAACAAATTTATATATTTTTATTGAAAAAAATTATTGTTCATACACAAGATCATAAACTATGTATAATTGTGCACGGACATTACAATATTACGTAGTTTAGAAAGGTACCGAAAAAAAAATTGATAGGATTCTGTGGATTTAAAATTATCATAAAAAAGTTACCTTCGAGTTCAAAAGTGTCTGCAGTTTGGTTCGATGAAGCGAAGCTGCCCACTTTCAGTTCACACCCCGTCTTGCCACCAGTCTTCAGCGTCTTCCACAGCTTCATCGTCTCGGCTGTTGGCTGCTGGACCCCCGTTTCCTGTCTCCAATCCCTAATGACGGATGACGTCAAAGGCTAAGTAATTAACACGCAACTTGATACCAAAATATGACTTGATATCCGCCTCCAGAGACGCATCTTTGAGATTTGGGATGGTGCGGCGGATTCACACGCATCTGTTACTGTGACTCAGATAAATTTCAGATGAAGTTCATGGTAATAATCAATAACACGGTTTGCGTAAGTTCCATTTGCGGTAGGGTAGATAACGAAGTTCTGCGAAGGGTAGGAAAATTTCACATCAGCATGCAAACACTTTTAAAACGGTTTCCAACGATGTCAATTAATTACAAATAGCAGCATTTGTTCACAAAACACATTAATCACTCATCAAATAAGTATATATAACTACATTATAATAGATGCACCAAACACAACGTAAAGGTAAATCACCCGCTTGAAAAAAAACTTGCACATATGTATTTCTAATACCGAAATAGCTATGATTTATTGGTAGAATAACAGCGAATATAATTATTCTGAGAGCAGGAATAGCAGCGATTAATTTCCCCGAGACAGTCACGCTACGTGTCGAATCGGCTTCGCGCCGGTTAGCCGCTGTTCCGGTTTTGTTTTTCCGAACTTCCCGAGGGAGCAGAATTAAGAATAAGCTTAGGAAGTCATGCGCGCCGTTGACTGTTGACTGGACTGAAGGAAAAGGGGCCAGGACTGAGGACTGGGGACCGAGGATGCCGGCTGCTGCGTACAGCCGACCGCGACCCAATCTCTGCACGCTGCAAGCGCCGAACGACAAATGAGGGCTCACAAAGCGCATTCCAGTGTCAAAGTTTGCCGGTTCAAGCGGATTGCAATATAAATAATAACACGTAGGTAAACAAGCGCATGCGAAGCGGGATTCCGCGTTCGAACTTCGAATACGCGCGGGATTGTGCTGAAAGTTTTCTTCGCGCGCGGGGAAATTAGGTAGGTACCTAATTTATGCTGATTTTTAATTTTATTTGCGTGTGCTGATCAGTGTAGGTACCTACATACTTAATTGAACCAAATTAAAGTTGATTATTTTCCTTCGCACGCGGATTTAAAAAACAAATTGTTGGTAGTTCTCTACTATTCGTAAAATGATTAAAAACATGACTCAATTGTATCTCAGTATGCATCTTATCTTCTTATCGTATCTTACGAGGAACATATGCGAGGTCTATTTTGGCCAGTTTCATACAAATCTTAAATTTGGATTTGAGATCAAAATACCGAAACAATATGAAAAATTATTTTTGTAATCAAAAGGTATATCAAATGCCTAGTACGGATATGAGCTACTTCATTTATTTTTGCTTTAAATTATAAGATATAGGCCATTAAAGATTTTAGTGTTTCATGATTTTAGAAGCAACTTGGGCAATTATTTGTGAGTAAATGAAAAGCATAAAAAAATACTTTTGCTATGTTTATTTAACAAATACAATAAAAATAAAATTTAAAAAAAAAACATCGTTAAAATGCATTTTTTGGGTACTAATTTTAATATATAAACGACAAATTTTTGTTCCTATCAAAATGTTTTTTTTACTTATTTTTTATTTTATATTTCATTACATTTCTATCATAAATATAGTATAGTACATTTCTTTCATAAATATAGTACAGAAATGTAATGAAATATAAAATGAAAAATAAGAAAAAAAACATTTTGATAGGAACAAAAATTTGTCGTTTATATATATATTTATATACAAATTTTTGTTCCTATCCAAGTGTTTTTTTTCTTATTTTTTATTTTAAATTTCATTACATTTCTATCATAAATATAGTATAATTATTTTTTCATTGTTTTTCATTTACTCACAAATAATTGCCAAAATTGCTTCTAAAATCATGAAACACTAAAATCTTTAATGGCCTATATCTTTTAATTTAAAGCAAAAATAAATAAAGTAGCTCACATCCGTACTAGATATTTGATATACCTTTATTATTACAAGAATAATTTTTCAGTTTGGTTGGGTGTTTTGATCTCAAATCCAAATTTAAGATTTGTATGAAACGGGCCGAAAAGAGCCGCGCAAACGTTCCACTTAATAGATGTTCGAAATATTTTACATAAACATAATGTATCCTTTTGATCATTTGTAATGATTTAGATTCATTACCTATGTAAGTGTTCTTATTTGATAAACGTATAACGTGTTTTGCTGGCATGATGTCCTTTTTTCCTACCGCACGCACATTCAGGCGTTTTTACCCTTTTCCTTTATAAAATGATTTTCAAATTGAAAAATCCTGAAACGCTTTAACCCCTTCGACTCGGGACATTACTTTTTTTTAATAGTTATAGTCAATCTATATTAATTTTGGTTTGCTTTTAACGTTGTTCACAGAACAGCCGCAATAGAATTATAATAAATACTTTTTATTCATGTTACGATGTTTCCTACCCGTAATTCTTGTTGCAAAGAGGTCCATCATTGTTGCAACAGAAAAAAAAGTTTTAAAAATTGTCTGAAACTAATTATGACAAAAGAAAGGAGTATTTGAAGGACAAAAATTCGTTATATGCGCAGGGCCGGACTTCGCCTAGGTCCACAAGACCCGGGTCGGAGGGGACCCCGGCCAGGTGCCATTTTTTTATGTTAACTCCACACAGGAGGCCCTAAACGAAAATAATTTCTCTGGGAGCATTTTTCATCTTTGGGGATTCTGTAAGAATGATACACATTGATGACACAGGACTCAGAAAGCAATTTTTTTCCTAGGACCCCCCGTCTAGTTATATATTACTCAACGAATTTCTGCTTGCAATGATCAAAATATTAAATAATAATGGCTTCTAACCTTATATGGGTATTATTATGATCTTTATTTATTTTGGTTTCTTCTTAACCCGTTCAATGACAGGAGACCATATTTATCCCAGCTCACATAGGTCTCACAGAAATCGTTGTGCCTCCCTTACTATCAAAGTGAGAAGTATGATCTAAACGGTATTGGAAAGAGAAAACAACACGCTTTATGTACAAATCTAAAAGTTAACCAAAAAAAAATATAATAATGTTTACCTTTTTTATGAAACCAAAAGCGTCTGCCTTTTAAAGAAGGCAAATATCTCAGTTACGAACAACTTGTCAATATTTTATTTCCTCATACATCCGTTATTATAAGCGGAAAATGTTGCTGTGCAATGATAGATGACTTAGGAAGCAGAGGATTGAACTCGTGACTCCTGGATTGGTATCCGTCGTTAACCATTCTGCTACCATCCGGTCAAGATTTTTAAAGATTTCCGTTTTTAAACTGTACTAAGGGGCCATCCATAAAATACGTCAAACGAATTTCATGATTTTTTTACCCCCCCCCCCCCGTCCCTTTCACACGTCGTCACATTTGTGAGACCCCTCCCCCAGTGTGACGTCACATATTTTGCAATTTTACATCAATTTTTTTTTTGTATTTTAATCATTTAGATTTTTGCATGTGATGTCAAAGAGCTGATGACCCCCCCATACCCCTTGTCAAACTTCTCTATTCCCCCCCCCCCCCTTAAGATGTGACGTAATTTATGGATGGCCCCTAAAAGATTTCTATTTAAGAAAATACTAAAGGATTTCCGCATAGATTTCCCAGAGTGGAAGATACTATCAGTATCGCCCTGGTGTAAGACCACCATTCAGAATTGAAACGTTGCTTGAAAATGGCTTTAGCCGTGTTTAGTGACCAGATCTGAATAGCCAGGTACTTCCCCACCTTCCTTTTCCCTATCTCCTTCCCCTTCCCACTACCTTCAGCCTCACAACATACCCCGATTGGGGATGCCATAGTCTCACTGGCTCCAGACGGGAGCAGTTGGGACTCTTGTGCGGTATTAACTATAAAAAAAAAAAAAAAATATTGTTGGAAAACTGACTTTCCGAAAGATAAAAATCGAAAGCATTTTTTGGCTTGTCCTCTGACCTAGATTTTTTTCTACGTCTAGTAAAATTGTGAAACTAAGTTTTTAATTTCTTTGCTCTCGCCACTTTCTTCAATTGGGGATGCAATAGTTCCACAGACTCCGGGAGTAGGGACTGGTGCGGTATTCGCAATTTAACTTTTTCTTTGTCAATAATTTTAAAATCTGCTGGATTGGCTCTATCTCGCATTTATTTAAAAACGTTCTACAAAATATAATACCAAAATATATTTTCCAATTTTTGCTAGAATTCCGACAACAACTAAGGGGTATTTAGAGTTTTGTGACCTAAAAAGTTTGTGTAATTGCTGACCTATGTCAATAATTAAAAACTTAGTTTCACAAGGTTTGTTTTTTTGCAAAACTACCAAAAAGGGGCCCTCGACCGTGTAGGGAACTGGGGCCCTGAGTTTCTAAGTTCGGACCTGTCGACGACGTCGCTGATTGTTAGTAATTTGTTATTTGATTGTTCAGTTTTCAGTTGTTGAGCTTTCAGCTTTCATTGGATGTTTTCGGTTCGTCGGTCGACGCAAGAGGTCCGTAAACCAAACATCTGGGTGTAAATCACGCCAACTCTAAACAACGAGATGTGAAATAGACTTGGTCATACGTTAAAATAGATTCAAAGAGATGTTGTGGGTACGTTTTGTAATCTATCACACGCCACACGCCATGATGTCGATTTCTGACGCACGTTGTGTTGTTGCTTCGAATTTGTAAACGAAGAATTCAAATTAAGCTCTAAGTCCACATGCGGCTGTTTGACAGAGAGAATGTTTTATCATCCAGGAAGTAAGGGTCAACATGCTAGTACTCAACTGTGCAGTAAGGGGCGTCGCCACCGAAGATATTATGGATAAAAAAATATGATTAAAAAAAATCGTCTTTTGGCTGCTTGCAGAGAGGAGTTCGTGAGTAGGTATGTCTGGATGTTTCACTCGATAAAGATAAAACGTAGTCGTCGCTGTCTTCGTGGTCGTTGTTGTCGTTGTTTTCATCTTCATTGTCGTTGTTATCGTATTATTTCTGATGTCGTTGTTGACATTATTGATGTTTATGTTGTAGACGTGGGGGATTACCATTGTTTTTATTTCTTGCTAGGGCAATCCCGATGAGGTAGAGAACTCATTGTTTTTGTGATGTCGTTGTTGATTTTGTCGTTGTTGCTGTCGTTGTTGTTGATGTTGTCTTTTTTTTGTCGTTACTGCGGTCGTTGTTGTTTTCGTTGTTGTTTTCTTTGTTTTTTTCAAATACCAAGTAAATCAATTTGATCAGCTAGCAAAATATAGAATAAAGAAGAATAAATAAAATAATAATAAAATCTACGATCAAGAAATACAAAGTTGAGTTTATTTCTGAGAAAAATATGACTTACATTTCGGGGGTCATGTACTATAATTAATAATTATTCCAAACAATAGGTAATAAATTCATAAATCTACCTATTAGCTACTTCTATGAATCATACGACATAGACCTAATTATATTACAAAGCATAGACCATAGAGCAGTGATGAGCAACCCTCAACCCAATCTGAACCCATTTTGGCCCGCGGGCCTTTTGTACCTACTGCTCACATGACTACAAAAAAAAAATGCAGTAAAGAATATTCAACGGTTTTGGGTTTTGTTTTGCAAAAGGATTTAGTTTTAACTTCAGTTTCATCTTCTCAGCGCGGCGCTTTTTTGCTGAGATCTGTTTTCGATGAATTTTAAACTTCCGTTTTACAAAATACCAAAAGAGTTCTTGACATTTTGTTTGAATTTCAAAATCGCAAGAAGGTATTTTTTACACGTTCTTTAATATTTCAGAATGATAAAAATTGACAGCGTTTATTGGTTTGACCTTGGAGATATATTTTTTTGCCTGGGGCGCTTCGTTTCCTCCGTTATACAATATTTTTTTTATTAAGAATATTCATATAGGTTTGCAACACCATCGACAGCAAATTTAACAATGCCAATGATTGCGGCCCGCGAATTAAGTGTAAATTAATTATTTGGCTCTCCGTCTAAAAAGGTTGTTCATTACTGCCTTAGACAATAGACCGGAATCATCAATATAACAACATAATTTACGTTTGATCAAATATTTAGGAGTGCCCCTGCAAAATGTGACACAAATAATGTATAGGTACTTAAAAATCATATTAGTACTATTATATTTATTAGCTTATCAATCTATTATATTTATATCAATTTAGCTAATCAGTTGTTAAAAAATGATGTCTTTTACGTTTGGTAAAATTATTTTTACTGAACAACGGTTTCGGTAAAACGAACTTTCTTCATCTTACATAATATTATATTGTTATATGTAAAAGCATCCTTGACAATTTGATTATAAAAACAGATGCAGTGAACGCGACTATGACTCCCTCCCTCTTCATATTGAAATGCTGTAAGATCAATATCACAATGTGTGCAGATAAGTCATTAACCTCTCAGGCTAATTTGCTCGCTTTTGGGAACAGCTATGTCTCAAAGAAATCGTTGTATCTCCCTCACTGTCATTTTTTTTACAGGAGCTCCTCACAGCGTCGCCTCAGTTCTTATCTGTCCAACAGACCATTTTAGTTTTTGTTCAATCTCCACTATTAAAGTAAAAATAAAGTATAAAAAATGATAGTTAATCAAATCACTTACCTAAGAATTATTTAAGCTAAAGAGACCACCTTTACTAGCTTTATCTTAAACAACCAAATCACCTATCATTGAAATAATGAAAGAAAACCTTCTCCTCCTGTAAAATTTTCTAATGGTCTGTTGGACAAAAACGAACTAAAGCGACGACAGGAGGCCCTGAGGGAAATTATTTTCCTATGTCATTTGTGGAGGGTTTTTTTTTAAGGAAAAGGAGGAGAGGAGAGTTCTGGGAAGGAAAACGGTTTAAGGGGTGGGTAGGAGTCTGGGGTTCAGTGTGTCCTGGTCATCCGCCTCCAAGACCTAGACAAACCTCACCCCATGAACCCGGAAACCCCTGAAAAATCACCAAACGTAGCGAACCACTTGGGGTGACCTATGGCAGAGGTTTGTTATCCAATAAAGGTTCCCGGGGCGGCGGTACCCATCCCCGCCTACCCAAATTGTACTAATGAGTACTTCTTATTTTTTACATACATTACGTATAATGAAAAAAACAGTCTGTTTTCTGTATTTAAATTTTAACAACGCGCTATTTTGTAACTTTTTAAAATTTATTTTTTATTCTAGTTCCCGCGATAGCTACACTCATAGTGATCAAAAATTGTTTGTTTGTTTTTGTTTTCGGGTAGGTAAGTGAAAGAGCCAAAACTGGACCCACCACCAAGGCGCGTATTTATGAGTAGGGCAACTTCAGCGCAGTTCTAACTAAGAATTTTTATTTTTTTTTTTAATAATAATATTTTTGGGTACAATCAAAGTGATTTAATATATCTATAAAGTTTGTATAGCGTTGTTCACTGTCTTCATTTAAAATAAAATCCTAAAATTCGTCGAATTTACAGGGCTAGACCACCGGCTCCCCTTAAATAAATAGCTTTGAAAATAGATTTAATCTTTACATAAATAGATGATGGTTAATTATCACCCATTGGAATTTCTCGCAATCCTTTTTGCAATAAGGAATTCCAGTCCAATTTTTTTATTTTTTTAAATGAATAAGACCTTCTAACTTAAATAACTGCATATTTATTTTTATTTTTATAGTTAGTTTTAATAGTTAAAATAAATTTCAAAGTTTTAATTTTTTAAGATCCCCCGAAAACCACCGTATCTAGCGTGACGTCATCATGACCAAAAGCTTTAGTATGCAACTGGAATCAGCTGTTCGTTGTCCGCCATTTTGTCATCCAGAATTGGAGAGTTTCAATGGGCATTACGATCGTTTTTTGTACAGTTAAAGTTTTTAAATATTTTAAATGATATAGATAAACTAATAGAGATACTATATTTTTGATACTGAATTATTTAGGCCTAAATAATTTTTCAATAAAAACAACAACCATTATTATGTCTAAATCTCTATAAACCAATAACACGGAATGTTGAACGGTGTGTCGAAGTTTTTATACAATATGACCACGTGACTGGAGAGTTATGAACACGGTGACGTCACCATTAACAATCCAATGATACCAATTTGACAGCGTGTTTTGATGACATGTTTTAAAATGGACTTTTTAATAATTTTTTTAAAACTCTGCTTTTAATATTATTTAATAAAACTTATATATTCAGAATCAGCATTTATTGGTCTATATGAACATACTTTTTTAAAGCCATAATATTTTTCACTGGAGTTCCTTAATGCAATTTTTTACCTAGAGTTCTCCACACTGCATACTACACATGCTTAAGTTTACCAACCACCCGTCCCGAAGTCTTATTACACCAGTTTTACTTGTATAGGAAATGTATATTTTTCGAAAATATCCAGTACTTACCCTTTCGTCATTCTTCAGAAGCATTGGCACAGCAGTCCTGCTGGGGGGGTCAAAAGATCTCCCCCAACCAGTCTCTCCCGATCCGGCCTGCTACCTGGCTGCCTGCCTGCAGTTGGTGGCCAGGCGCATCCGCCACCAAGATCCGGACAAACCTCGCCCCATAAACCCGGATACCTCTGCCAAGTCACCAAACGTAGCGAACCACTTGGGCACTTATGGCAGATGATGATGATGTTCGGATGATTTCTATCGTGCCATTTTCGTAAGAAAATCACCTGAAGATTCAATCACAGAGGTGTTGGTATGCAATAAATGGTTCCCGGGGCGGCGGTACCTACTCCCGCCTCCCAAACTTTTGAAATAATTATTTTGTTTAAATTTTAAAGGATAAATGAAGTAGATACTTAGGTAACAGGTACTTACTTAACTAATGTATTTTGCATGCACATTTTCACATGAAACTGTAGTAACATATTGATTGATAGACTCTTAATGTACCTTGTGGTATTTTAATGGCAAACATTAATATGGCAGTCCTATTTCTCATCTCACAAGACGCATGTTCGTATCTCTCAGTCAAAATGAATAATAGTTGGAAAAGCGCAGGTGCAGGAAAGAGCACAAAAAAGTTAATATTCTTCGTTGTGCTAAATTTAGTTTAAAATACTTAAAGACAGAGTATTGAAATTTAATAAACTCAATAAGCTAGTATTGTAAATATTAACTGCTACCAGGGCTGGGCAAAAAACATGCATTGCTGTAATTAAAATACAAATTACAAAATAATTTTTAGCATGTATTTAAAATACGAAATATAAAATACTTTCAAGTCGTGTATTTGAAATACAAAATACAGTATTTTAACCATTTTTTTATTTCAAATACAAAATACAAATTACAAAATACAAAATACATTTGATTTTAGTAGAACCTTTTGTTGCAAGAAATTGTTGTAAGTGCCCTTATCTAAGGGTGCATTTCCATAGAAGCAAAGCTGAGCAGAGTGAAACAGAGACGTGCAAAAATTGACCAATCATATTGCTCAGAAGACACTCATCTCCGCTCCACTTGTATAGTTTTGTGGATTTGACGGAATTAGACCATCCATTATCAATTATCAATTAACTCACGTCTTCATGAATAAATACAGCAATTTATGATAAATACGACAACATACAAGATACTTGCTTTGACGTACAGTGTTGCCAACTCTAAATATTAGGTAACATATATTGCTACGGATTTTAGTGTATTTAGTCTATGCCAGTTTATTTTTCATCATCATTATTAAGATCGCTAAATGTATTTCAAAATATATTTTGAAGCCATAAGTATTTGAAATACAAATTACAAAATACCTCAGCGTCAAGTAATTGAAATATCAATTACAAAATACATTTTTAGGAATTAATTGAAATACAAATATAAATACGTATTTGTATTTCAAATACGTATTTCAATTATAAGTAATTCAAATACTGCCCAGCCCTGACTGCTACCAAGACAAACATTTAATAATATATTATTTATTATTGTAACTACGAATGTCCAAAACTGCCCGGAAATAGCTGAGATTTCCCTAATGGAAAATTGAAATACGATTGGGCTCGGCGGACCATTTCCGTTTTGAAAATACTCGACACGGACACCTACATAAATTAACATTTAATGTGTTTCCTTATTAACCTTATTTCGCCAAGAACAGTTAAGTATAACATATAAAAAAATGAATAAATCAAAAACTTTTTTACTTTTTCTAGATTTCTATAGCAATATGTATACCCAAAACATTTCAAACCTAACATTCAGCAATAGTTAGCATATAAATATTTTTGTAAACAGGAAAAACAAGCTTTCTCGTTTTCCACAAAATCTCCGTCGCTATTTTCTTTACTCTGATATAATTTTATTTTTAATTTAAAACTAAGCTACAAAACAAAATAATAAAATTATGGAAAAGTTTTATTTTATTGTTATGATTCAAGCATAGCGTAGGGAGTGTGGGAACCAATCGCTCAGGGAGTGGAAACACAAACCTGCAATAGCCATCCCAAGCCAAGGTGTGAGCTACCGTGCTGAGGCTGAATGTCCTGGGGAACAGTGTCAAGAACGGTGACTCCGAGAAACAAGGTCGCATCTCGGAGTATTTAGACCTTACTCCAACATTCGGGGCTCTGCTGGAGTGGACCTTCTATTTCCCTGGTCACTTGTGGGACAAAAAAATCGGACCATTCGAAAACTAGGGGCCTTTTGGGAACCTAGCAGTGCTGAGGCCACCTCTGTGGACTTTCTTCCTGGGGCCCTTAGGAGGAACCAAGAGGAGAAGCCGTGGAGAGGAGAGCTGAAGCCACCTCCATGAACCCTTCCCTTGTGGGGCCTTCAGGGAACCAAGGGAAATGGCACTCTTCCGGCACGGGGCCTTTGGGGAACCAAGGAGGAGTGAAGTGGAGAGATGATGTCCTCTTCCCATGTGGGGCCTTCAGGGAACCAAGTAGGAGTGAAAAGGAGAAATGAGGCCTTCTCCGTGAACTCTTTCTTATGGGGCCTTTAGGGAACCAAGGAGGAGTGAAGAGGAGAGAGAAGTCCTCTTCCCTCCTCGGGGAGCCAAGGTGGAGTGGGCTCTTCCCTTGTGGGGCCTTTAGGGAACCAAAGGGAGGTGAACTCTCCGTCGTGGTGCCTTCAGGGAACTAAGGAGTGGAGAGGAGAGATGAAGCCCTCTTCCCTCGTGGGGCCTTCAGGGAACCGCGGAGGAGTGAAGAGGAGAAATGAGACCTGGGAAGACACATTGTCGAACCAGAAGATATAGCTTCATTTCCCATGACAATCCTGGTGAACTTTGTAAAAGGGACTGGACTACTGTCAAAGGAATGAGGTAAAATGGGAGATAGCACAATGGGCCTACGGCCTAAGTGCTCACGGGAACTTTATTTATGTAAACCGTCTCCGCTCTGGAAAAAAATAATAATTATGATTCAAGCAGTGCGTCAAATGTTAATAGGTACAAAAAATATGGTTTCCGGAACTCTCCAGAATTTTGTTTTATTTATTTCGTTAGATGATATGCCGTCATTTTGCATCTGGCTAACGTATCATAGGAGCAAGATCGTCATCATTAACCCAACTAAGGATTTATTAAATAAAAAAAATCAGTCTACTCATGACGATGAGCCATGATAGCTGCAATGATAAAGCGTGTACCTCTTCCGCCTTGGTTGCTTTTGAATCAGGTTGAGCGATACGGCAAAAATATTGTAATGGTTCCATGACAACTCTGAATCAACTCAACTCAACACCTCTCTGAAAATACACCTTTTTTGCAAAATAGCCCGTAACCTAACTTAACGTTATCTATTTAACCAATTTTTAATAATTTTTTTCATCACTTTTAATGTCTTTTCAAAGGAGGCGTTGAGTTGTTGATTCTGAGTTGTCCGGTCACCGGTTTAGTGTAGGTACCCTGTAAAATACAGAGAAAGCATTCTATAGTTATTTCCGTAAAATACAATATAAATCTAGTCGGATTCCGTCAAGCTTGGATTGATTTGTTACATTTACCGGCGCCATTTATGACTCTTGGTTTAGCAGAAGATACTGAGACAATAAGCTTTCACCAGGGGTCGAAATACTCTGTGATTTCTCAACAAAGCACGCACGAATTCTCACAGAATTTAAAGTTTATTTCTGTTATTCGTTCGGCCAATAAAGCTATATTTACAGCGGTAGGCGCCATGGTGCAATTAATTATATTTTTAAAAGTTATTACCCTTCAGAGATCACGGGCCACTTGTGGGCATAAATCTTCATTAGTTTAATAATGAGGGTGCTTTAAAATTCTAAATTTTACCTGAATAAGTTATGTAATATTATTATATCATCGAGTTATAATTATTAGGTATCTAATTGAATTATTGCTGCCATATTTGCTGAGCATGTTTTGGTGAATCTACAAAAAAGTTTTGTTTTTCGCAACTCTTTCTCTCTAGTTTCGGTTACCAGTAATATTTTAAACTTGCACCTGAGGAATCCATTCAGAGGACGGACTTGGAAAATGTGAATCTTCTATCAGGAACCGTTGGACTATTTGAAACTTCCGTCAGGTACGTACCTCCACAGTGCATAGACAAGGCAAGGTTTTGTTGCGCCGAGTTGCGTGAAGAATGAACACGTGTGAGGGTGGAATGGGCAACCGAATGTTAAGGTCTTGTTTTCAGCTCCGCAGCAATGACTTGTCTCGTCACGATTCCGCGACGCCGTGGTTTATTTTGATCTGTTCTAAATATACCGGCGGATGGTCTGCGGCGTTCAGTTCAGTCCATCTTAACGGAATACGGAATGACAATTTCTTCCAACCGACAATAATACGTGGTCATAAAGTAGAAAGCTTCGTAGCATTAGCTGGTCGCCTTTGTCAGTCAGTCTTCACCAGCAATAATACATTTATTTAAAAGACCATTGAAAACGACACTTTCCTCGCCCCTAGCTGCGTTGGGTTGACGCTCTCAACGCGGGAAAAGCGGTGTTGTTTGGCGCCTGAACGACTTGGCGGGAAAAACAGACCAAATAATAATTATCTGTCTTCCACATTAATTTCTATGGTCTTTCCGACGTTTTCCTTATGGGAGTGGGGTCAACAGCGAGGGAGGGGCTATTGTTGTCAGGGAAAAGAAACAGATGGTTAGGAAAAAGAGTTTCTTTTACCTCCTCACACAATTTATGGATGGAAGAGTGAGTTTTTAAAGCTCAAAGATATAAGATGTTTGAAAGTTTTTTTAAAATCCATAACAGATTGGAATAGCGGATTGTGGATCGTGAAAAATTGGTTTTGTCAAAAAAATATCACAATTTCACTCGGAATATATAAGAATATAAGTACAATTTTTCAATCAATTTATTATTATGGTTTGACATATTATTACTAGTAGGTTCTCCATCAGCGACTATTTATTAATTCTGAAGTAACAAAGAAAAACTGGTAATAACATGACATTTTCTCGCCCTACCATCATGTTGAGTTAAATGTAAAAATATTTTTGGTGTTTACTCTGTTAGGTAAGTATGGGCAAATACACTGGAATATTAATAGGTAGTAGGGAAGACCGGGCACAGTAGTATCCATTTCACTTTCACCTTTCCCTGCGTCTTAGGTATAAGGTTTATGAAAAAAATACTCTTAATCAATAATAGATAATTTGGTTGTCTCCCGAATTCTTATATTATTATTTAATTTGGAAGTAGACGACGAAAAGAGGAATTTCTTGCACTATCCAAAAAGGCCAGGAAGATTACCAGCACCGACCTAAAATACTCTGGACCAGAAGCTACAATCTATGTCAATAACCATTTAACAATTAGCAATAAGATTCTGCTGACAAAAGTTAAAAGCAAGGCACGGGAAGCAGGTTTTAAATTTGTATGGGTAAAGGACTGCAAGATCTTGGTGAGAAAAAATGAAAATTCACCGGCTTTTTTAGTCAGGAGGGAAGACGACCTTCAGAAAATTTCTTAAAAAAATACCGTTCATTTGATTATTATTCTATATTCCTCCCCCTCCCTCCACACGCCCGCCTCTCCTGCATCTCATATTGCCATTGCATTTCTATTATATTTATTATACTCGCACAACATTACCTAATTATATTAACCTTTTCTCAAACTCCTGTCAACTGCAAGATATTTTTACCTTCTGTACTCAACTATTATTATGTACTTGTCACATTTCAAATGTCACTCGATAATTTTATTTGGAGTTCTGTAATATTGATGTGCGAAGGATCTAATAATATTGTGTTGGTGGAGGATTTTTTTCGATCGCACAATTATGATAATTACTATTATTTTCTTTTTGCAGATAATACAGATATATATATATTTATATAGATATTTTGTATATATATTATGGATATTATAGATATAATAAATATATTGTATCTAATATATTATTATATTTTATATATTTATATATATATTATATTTTATATATTATATTATTATTTATATTATAATATTTTATGTATTATATTTTATATATTATTTTATATAGTATATATATATATATTTTGCAGATATTACACCCCTTATATTATTCTCACGCATTCTCTGCATATTTTTTTTATTGACACTGAACTGAAAAAGAGTCCCTTCCTTTAAGTGTTTTTTATCAGAACGTACGTGGACTGAGAACAAAAACTGACACATTTCTTCGTAGTGTAACGAGCGGTGATTATGACGTGATTGGCATAACAGAGACATGGCTTACAGATTTTATTTTAGACGGCGAGCTTTTTGACTCAAGATACAATGTATTCCGACGCGACAGAAGTATCGAAGGTATAACTATGGGTGGTGGGGTGCTCTTGGCTGTCAAAAAGGAACTCCATGCAATTTGTAATTACTCATGGTGTTCTACGGATGAAGACATTTGGGTGACTCTTCGCATCCCACGTGCAACTGGATTTACTAGCGTTCATCTTTGTTGTATCTATCTGTCCAAAAGCTTCAACTTTAACGCTCAAATCACCGCCTTTTCGAATGATCTAGGTATAAAACTCTTAAATCAACCTGACGACAAGTTTCTTATCATGGGAGACTTTAACCTACCCGATATTACCTGGACTCTTCCTGCGGGTGAGGTTAACCTAATTCCTAGTAACTACGCTTCTACAATAAGCTCAACATTTATTGACAATATTAATTACTGTAACCTCTACCAATATAATGGTGTTCAAAATACGTTAGGAAAAATTCTTGATCTCGTTCTCTGTAATTTCTCGGTAAGCGTTGTTCCCGCGATTGATCCGTTGGTTCCTGAGGATACTCACCATAAATCCATCATTATCACTGCTGAGTTCGTTGAACCCCCGGTCATAAAGGAAAACTCAATAAAACGGCCCTTATTCCACAAGGCTAATTATGATGACATAAGAGACAGCCTGGCACAAGTAGATTGGAGCCTACTTAACTTAACCGATTCCGTCAATCCTGCAGTATCGCATTTTTACAATATTATTAATAACTTGATCTCGGACATGGTTCCATCGAGGCGTACTGGTAAACATTCATACCCCCCGTGGTATAGCTCATCATTAATAAAACTTATTCGTGAAAAGCAGAAATTTCACAGACTATATACTACTTATAAGAACCCTTCTGATTACATTACTTTTTCAAGGCTACGCACCAGACAGAAAAAAATGGCAAAGAAGTGTCACGAAGACTTTATTAATAACGCTGAAGAGAATATCGCCAGAGATCCCAAGGCATTCTGGTCATATGTTAAATCAAAAAAACTATCAGCATCTATTCCCAGCGTATTAAATCTTAAGGATTTAAAAGCCGAGGGTGGCCAGGCAGTCTGTAATTTATTTGCTGATTATTTTCATTCTGTCTACGAACCGCCTGACCCTCTGGGGACTTCCTGCAATGACTTTGTAGCTAAGCAGGTTTGTGCAATGGGATCAATTTTTATCGACGCTGACCTTGTATCTAAATATTTAAATCGGCTCGATTCCAGCAAGGGAGCTGGGCCAGATGGTATCCCACCACTGTTCATTACCTAGTGCGCAAATCATTTGTCACTTCCTCTATCAATACTGTATAATATATCGCTCAAGACTGGTACATTTCCTGATACATGGAAAAGAGCATACATCACACCAATTCATAAATCGGGAACTAAGTGTGAAGCAGATAATTATAGACCCATTTCCAAACTCTGCATTTTTTCAAAGGTGTTCGAAAACATAGTCTATGACCAGTTATTCCCTGTGCTAAAGAATTCGATCAATGAATTTCAACATGGATTCTTTGCAGGTCGCTCTGTTGCTACAAATCTTATAATATTTACAATTTTTTTGTCTGCCTCCATGGATAAACGTGTGCAAGTTGATACAATCTACACCGACTATAGCAAAGCCTTTGACAAGATCAATCACAGCGTCCTCCTTAGAAAACTTGCTAATCATGGTATTCATGGAGATCTCCTTCGTTGGTTATCTTCATACGTGACAAACAGGTCCCAGGCTGTGACAGTGGGTGGATTTTCTTCCATCTGGAAAATCATCACTTCCGGTGTGCCTCAGGGGTCCATTTTGGGTCCTTTGCTTTTCTCTATCTATATAAATGATATTACGACATGTTTTCACAACTCTCATATTTTACTTTTTGCTGACGACATGAAGATATACCTTCCTATAAGCTCTCCGGACTGTTCTGTGCGTTTACAAGCAGATCTTGACCGACTGACGGATTACTGTCGAAGAAATAAACTTTTTATTAATATTTCTAAATGTTGCAAAGTTACATTCACACGTAACCATGTGAAAATACTGCATGATTACACCATTTCTGGATCGCAGTTAACAAATAAAGATTATATACGTGACCTCGGTGTTATTTTGGACTCTAAACTTACATTTGAAAAACACTTTGATAACATTGTCACCAAAGCAACAAAAAGTCTAGGTTTTGTACTGAGAACATGCAAATTTTTCAAAAACACTAAGACTTTTCTGACTCTCTACAATTCACATGTTCGTCCTCACCTAGAATACTGTTCACAAGTTTGGAACCCGCGCTATATTGTTTATGTTAACAGGTGTTAGCGTCGACGGGCGTGCTGATGCTATCGGCAGGGTTGGAGAAAGCTCCCACATATTTAATACAATTAGCTGCTGTATCTGCCCCAAATAAAATCTAGCTCAGGATTCGGTGCAAGCAGGATCTCGTAACCTCAAGGCTAGTGCTTGTGGTCCGGAACTTCACGCTTCTCCATTCTCCCAGGGCCTCCCTCGTCAAGCAAAACACGGTAGGTTATCACATAAACAGTTTATTCAATTCTAGGAGACATAATAATATATAAAAGGAACGATCCTAGCTGAAAGTTAGTTTGAATGTCCGTCTCTCTTCTCTATCACGCGTGGTTAGGGTTAATACATTTAATTGCACACAAAGGATAACATGGTAATTGACTCACGTTTGGTTTATGGGCCAACAGCGGCTTCACGCGCTTGACTCTCTCAGTCTACGCAGCGTCCATGCGTGATCCGGAAGCGCCAAACGGCGAAACTGAACTGGTGTCGCCCATGTTCACGCGAACGTGGGCCCTGTAAGCTCGCTTGCTGAAGACTGAGGCGGGCTGGCCGTGAGCGGCGCGTCTAGCGACAGCTCGGTTTGTTGCTCGCGGGAAGGGGTAATGCGCGCGCCTCTATATGGCGCCTTATTCTCCAGTCCGTGGAGAAGTCTATTCTCGAATTTGTAACGTAACACTTCCCCCCTCGCCGCAATAAAAGCGACGTGGTAATGGAGCTGTAGGACTAATAAATCCTCTTACCTTTTCAGCACTTGTGCCAAAAACATTTAAGAGAAACGAGGAGAGAGAGAGAGAGAGAGAGAGATTCCTAGCTGGAGAATAGTTATGAACAGAACACAAAAGAGAAGATACATGGTGTAACAAGGAATTGTCAATAAATGTATATAAAGGCAGTGGCATACATAAATACAGTTGCAAAGAACAAGGATCTGTTGAAGAAAGGTACAAGGGTTATGCAGTGATAGAAAAAAAAAACTCTAAAATTGTATCATTGGTCTGTGAGCTAATGTTTGCGAACGTGGTTTGCGTAGGATGTCTGGGGTGGTTGAACGTTTCACTGAAGTTACAAGGTTACTTTGTCACAGTAACCTGGCCCATTTGAGATTACACTCAAGGGACACTAGGGCCTTTAAGAAAATACGAGGAAGAGAACACATGATGAGGCTTCTAGGTGGTGTGGAGAGTTCTACCTGTCACAGAGGTCGAAAGGGTAACTGCTTCCGGATCCTGTGGGTGAGCCAGTACGAAACCATTGAAGTACTGGAGAGTGGAATCGCAATTGGTGGTTGGTACACTGGTTTTTGTATGTAGTGGGATTGTTTTGTGAACAATCGTTGGTATTGTTATTTGCGCAGGGCACAGGAGCATCCGCACAATGGCAGTAGGGCATTTGCATTATGCAGCAGGAACATTTGCATAATGGCAGCAGAAACATTTGCACAAGGGCAACAGGAACATTTGTATTATGCAGCAGGAATATTTGCATAATGGCAGCAGAGCATTTGCACAAGGGCAACAGGAACATTTGTATTATGCAGCAGGAATATTTGCATAATGGCAGCAGAGCATTTGCACAAGGGCAACAGGAACATTTGTATTATGCAGCAGGAATATTTGCATAATGGCAGCAGAGCATTTGCACAAGGGCAACAGGAACATTTGTATTATGCAGCAGGAATATTTGCATAATGGCAGCAGAGCATTTGCACAAGGGCAACAGGAACAGGAACCAACCTAGAGCTGGCGTGCTCGGGTTTGTTTTGAGTGTCGGTTCTTTGTGGTGATACAATTCGCAACTACACGCACGACTCACACTAGGTTATGTTAGATGCGGTCGGGTGCTTTTGGTACGCAGGGATTGAAGGCAAGGGACCTCCGTGACGGTAGCGAGGGCAGCATGAAGAGGCGCAGATGTAGATAGGGTGCAGAGCTGCTGGTTTTTTTTTTAAAATCCGGCAAAAATTATTATTAGAACAAAATTCTTGAAGTTTACCTGCCTAGTAGACCAATGATGAAAAAAGTTTGGAGAGAAACAAGTGTGCATGTTGAGAAAAGTTGGATTTGTTTGGCGTGTAGAGAGAGAGACGGAGAGAGAGCTAACTAAATGTGGCTAATTCCTAATACATGTTACAAAGGTACGTATTCAAGGACAGGTTCTGTGTAACCCCTTTTGGTTTTTTTTTTCTTTACCAAATACATTTCCAAGAATACGTGGTTGAGGGATTGTACGTATAACAAAATTCCCCATTCGAAAGAAGTTGGTCTTCCATGACCTATGCTCACGTCTATACGGTAGCATTTTTTCTACTTTCGAAAAACAAAACATTGCGTACAAGATTAGTTATAACAAAGTGGGAAAGGAGTAGGAAGTTGAAAGGATCCGCGTATGAAGATTGTCCCATTTGACAAACGAAACGCCAAGTGCGTAACGCATATATCCCCATTCACGGATAATTTCGAGGAAGGGGGAGGGTGATAATTGGGAACATTTGAACGAAGAAAACTGCTGGGGACTCGGCTATTTCCGAAATTCGACCTCTGGGTGGAGGTGAAACAAGGTCTACAGCAGTCATCCTGGCACATTACAATAATGACAACTGGGAAAGGAGTAGGAAGTTGAAAGGATCCGCGTATGAAGATTGTCCCATTTGACAAACGAAACGCCAAGTGCGTAACGCATGTATCCCCACTCACGGATAATTTCGAGGAAGGGGAGGGGTGATAGTTGGGAACATTTGAACGAAGAAAACTGCTGGGGACTCGGCTATTTCCGAAATTCGACCTCTGGGTGGAGGTGAAACAAGGTCTACAGCAGTCATCCTGGCACATTACAATAATATTTGGTAGTGTTGGACAAAAGAATACACTGACATAAAAGTCTAATCCTCTACGTGTATTGGGCAGAAGATTAGGGGTCGTTTTATTCTCCTACTAGTTTGCGAGAAATGACAGACCCTTGCTCAAATCTCACAAACCTGGGGATTTTCTTTGTTCGTCTCCCAGACAACGAGTTAGGTGTTTTTGTGTCCATCAACTTAACTCCCACGACACGATGCCCCATAATCATGAGTGAAGCGTATGATTAGTCCTTTTGAGATAGTAGATAGTTCCTGGGTTCTTGTGACAGGAAGTCCACGGGCATATTAATGATTACAAAAAAGGGGTGTGGACTACATTGAGTAGTTCACACATAAAGGTTTGATATTATTTCGTTCGCACGATTCATGGTGAGTATTATAACGTCTTCACGTATAGCGTACAAGATTGCAAAATCAAAAGATTTGCAAGTAAGTTTTATAACGTCTTCACGGATAACAATGAACGAATTACAACTGGGTTGCCCAGTATTGAAGGGAGGTGCAAAAGACTAGGTATTTATGACATTTCTGACAAAAACCCACAGAGTAATTATAACGGGCTCCCCGTATCGCATTTAGTAGATATTCTGAGATTCCCATCTATGACGGCAGATTTTATAAGGTTCCCACCTATGATGGCAACAAAGGTTAACGTTCATATAAAGGTACCTATTCAATACAGACGGCGAGACATACTGATGTACTTAGTACAACAATACCGTAGCATAATAAATCCATATTAGCGTACGTTAAAGACTTGCACAAAGGCAAAAACATATTTGAAGATCTGGCCAAGATTTTATACTTCAACAATTAAGGGACAAAAAAAATTTCTGGCGTGCTGATGGAATGTGAATTTCATCTAAGCTTACCGCAAAAGAGATCCTTTGTGGTACAACCCTTTTGGTTACGCACAGAGTATCGTATCGTGATGGTACAACTTTTGTTGTACTTACACGTACGATGGTAGCAACAATACAAGACATGCGCTTACCGTTGTTTGACAAGGCAAATTATTTACATTGGTCCGATTTGAGTGTTTAAGACCTTCTAGGTTTTACTTACTTAAACAGACTGCGATGGACACACCTTGGTGTTATGCACAGAGTATCGTATCGTGATGGTACAACTTTTAGTTGTACTTACACGTACGATGGTAGCAACAATACAAGACATGCGCTTATCGTTGTTTGACAAGGAAAATTATTTACATTGGTCCGATTTGAGTGTTTAAGACCTTCTAGGTTTTACTTACTTAAACAGACTGCGATGGACACACCTTGGTGTTATGAAAATTATAATAATGGGATGGGTTGTTCACAGGGTGGTTCACTTGGAGACCTGGCTTCTTGTTGTGACCTCGTACTTTGCACGTGATAAGTCACAACAAGGCAACCCCAAAATTTCAGTTTGAGCAGTTGAGACCCAGGGTGACTCAATGTTGCTGAAATGTTGTAAAAAAAATTTATCGTTAATGAAGAGGCACGTTGAAAGTTGTCCCTTTTATAACGATACTTTCCAGACTCCACATCCAGTTCTGGGGAGAGCTAGAGCAATTTGGGTTATTTATTGAGCGCCATTCTATTTTCTTAAAAAACAGAAAAAAAAACTTAGAACGGGTAGCAAACATCTGATACCGCCGTGGGTTTACACAGGTTTGCTTACCTAATTTAATTACATATGACATAAGGGTTAGATGCACTTTGGCGAGGACCCGATATTTAATGTACAAAAAGATTTTCTAATATTTAGAAAGGGGTGACGAGGTATGACATGATGATGTGAAAATATGATGCTGCGAGTTGTGACGATGCACAAAACCTTGGGCACGTAGTCTCTGACTACTTGCAGTAAGCCACAGGGAATTCCTTTCTCCGAAGTGATCAATTTCAGGTAGAGGTGTGCATGCTTAGAAAAAAAAAAATGTTTCCAAGGTTTGACACCTGGGGCAGCAATTAGAGGCGAATGACTGATGATGACGAGATATTTATACAAACAAAAATAAAATAAAATGAAACGAAACCACAAGGGAGAATTATATTTCTTCCATGACTTTGGCTACAGTTGACAACACTGTGCCAGAGCTAGAGAGGTTTCTAAAAAAACATTTCCTTTCGTTGTGCTCCGGTTTTATGCCGGACGAAAGGCTTGGGCGAAAGTTTTCTTTGGGGAATCTTTCGTTTTTTACAAAACGGGGTGCCAATTTGGCAGAGAAGTACAGCGCACCTTGCGACAGAGTGTTGTTTCTTCTCCAGACGTTCTTCCTTGAACGTGACGTGCTTCCTGATGTACTTTTTGTTGTAGAGAGAAGCATATTGAATAAGGCATTTTTTGGATTTATTCCTGGGAGAAATCTTTCTACTTCTCAGGGCCTGTAGTAGTTCTTCCTTTTTTGACGTAGAAATGTGGGGGATTATACCCAGCGTGACTTGAGGGACTTCCATAGTGTATAGGGTCGTGTCAGGGTGACCTTACGTTGGGAGAAAAACGAGAACTCGACTCTTTATCCGTAATTGGAAAGAAATTTTTGCCAGGGATTGACCACTGGGGGCGTATATATATTTTTTTTTTTTTTTTACAAAATGCTTCTGCGAAAAAAACGCGTATTTGTAAGTGTTTGGGTTATTTGAAAATTTGGGCAGAGGTTTGCCTCTGGCCACGTGCTTTTTAGGAAAAATCCAAGCGTTTTGGAAAAAAAAATTTCGAAAATTTAAAAAAAATCGAAAAAAGGAAAAAATCGGAAAAATTTTCAGAGTCCGAGAACTGGAGAAAATTTGGGCAGCGATTTTCCTCTGGCACTGTGTTTTTAAGAAAAACTCCAAGCGTTTTGGAAAAAAAATATTTCGAAAATTAAAAAAATCGAAAAAAGGAAAAATCGGAAAAATTTTCAGAGTCCGAAAACTGGAGAAAATTTGCGCAGCGATTTTCCTCTGGCACTGTGTTTTTAAGAAAAACTCCAAGCGTTTTGGAAAAAAAATATTTCGAAAATTAAAAAAATCGAAAAAAGGAAAAATCGGAAAAATTTTCAGAGTCCGAAAACTGGAGAAAATTTGCGCAGCGATTTTCCTCTGGCAATGCGTTTTTAAGAAAAACTCCAAGCGTTTTGGAAAAAAAATATTTCGAAAATTAAAAAAATCGAAAAAAGGAAAAATCGAACAAAATTTTCAGAGTCCGAAAACTGGAGAAAATTTGCGCAGCGATTTTCCTCTGGCAATGCGTTTTTAAGAAAAACTCCAAGCGTTTTGGAAAAAAAATATTTCGAAAATTTAAAAAATCGAAAAAAGGAAAAATCGAAAAAAATTTTCAGAGTCCGAAAACTGGAGAAAATTTGCGCAGCGATTTTCCTCTGGCAATGCGTTTTTTAGAAAAACTCCAAGCGTTTTGGAAAAAAAATTTCGAAAATTTAAAAAAAATCGAAAAAGGAAAAATCGAAAAAATTTTCAGAGTCCGAAAACTGGAGAAAATTTGGGCAGCGATTTTCCTCTGGCAATGCGTTTTTAAGAAAAACTCCAAGCGTTTTGGAAAAAAAATATTTCGAAAATTAAAAAAATCGAAAAAAGGAAAAATCGAAAAAATTTTCAGAGTCCGAAAACTGGAGAAAATTTGGGCAGCGATTTTCCTCTGGCACTGCGTTTTTAAGAAAAACTCCAAGCGTTTTGGAAAAAAAAAATATTTCGAAAATTTAAAAAAATCGAAAAAAGGAAAATCGAAAAAAATTTTCACAAGTTTTCGTGGAAGTAATTTGTTTGAGAATTCAACAATATCTTGGGGGCATGGTTTCATTACGCGGCTTCCTATAGCCTGGCTTTAAACAGCACCAATTTTTGGTATTTACCCGCGAATTCCCTTCGTCTTTTCGACAAGATATTACCTTCTTTGTCAATTGACAAGGTATTATAGTGTCAGATGTCAAGGAATCCACGTCAACGCGAATTTAGTATTTTTTGCATTATTCGAATGTGATTTGGCATGGCATGGCATGATCCGGTTTCATCAGACGACAGAGTCAAAAATACTTAATTGTCAAATGACGGAAAGAATTTAAATCCACTTGTTCCCTAGGTGTCAGCAAATGTCCGTTTAAAGAAACGTACCAGCGTGCTGCAAACTAGTATATTATTAAAAATATTTAGCACTTTCGAGACCAAGCGGATGATTTGTTTATCATGTACATGATTTTAATTGTTGAATAAATTCTTCTTTAATTTGTGTTTATTTCCACTATTCACTTGTATTGAAAATAGCAATTTTAATCGGCCGACACTTTGTAATCACTGTATTATTCGCAGCGACAACTTCCTAGGTTGGGCACCTTGCGTTGGAATACCGGTAATATTTTGTCGAGTGACGAGTCACAAATGATAAAATCGCGTCCGTAATAATTTAAATTGTGATTCGAAATTATGTTCGCGCCGAGATTCCTGTTGGAAGTGCTAGACAATTGGGAATAAACAATACATCATAATAACATTTCAGAGTTTACAATTGTTGCTTGGGAACGAGGCCGTGGTGGAACAGAAAAAAATTTAAATGGCCCCACGTTTAGCGCCAGTGTTAGCGTCGACGGGCGTGCTGATGCTATCGGCAGGGTTGGAGAAAGCTCCCACATATTTAATACAAATTAGCTGCTGTATCTGCCCCAAATAAAATCTAGCTCAGGATTCGGTGCAAGCAGGATCTCGTAACCTCAAGGCTAGTGCTTGTGGTCCGGAACTTCACGCTTCTCCATTCTCCCAGGGCCTCCCTCGTCAAGCAAAACACGGTAGGTTATCACATAAACAGTTTATTCAATTCTAGGAGACATAATAATATATAAAAGGAACGATCCTAGCTGAAAGTTAGTTTGAATGTCCGTCTCTCTTCTCTATCACGCGTGGTTAGGGTTAATACATTTAATTGCACACAAAGGATAACATGGTAATTGACTCACGTTTGGTTTATGGGCCAACAGCGGCTTCACGCGCTTGACTCTCTCAGTCTACGCAGCGTCCATGCGTGATCCGGAAGCGCCAAACGGCGAAACTGAACTGGTGTCGCCCATGTTCACGCGAACGTGGGCCCTGTAAGCTCGCTTGCTGAAGACTGAGGCGGGCTGGCCGTGAGCGGCGCGTCTAGCGACAGCTCGGTTTGTTGCTCGCGGGAAGGGGTAATGCGCGCGCCTCTATATGGCGCCTTATTCTCCAGTCCGTGGAGAAGTCTATTCTCGAATTTGTAACGTAACACAGGTTAGAAAGAGTTCAGGAGCGATTTCTCAAATTCCTCAATTTTAAATCATTCAACATATACAACTCTTACGACGAAATCGAGAAACATTTTCGAATCACGAAACTACTCAACAGGAGGCTTGTCGCTGATCAGATGCTCCTGTACAAAATCATTAACTCTAAAGTTGACTGCCCGGAGTTGCTAAACAAAATAAATTTCCACGCGCCGATTCGATATAGTAGACAAAATACCCTTTTCTATATTGACAGATGCAACACCAATTCCAATCAAAATGAATTTATGCAAAGGACATGTAACTTCTATAACAATAAATTTGCAAATATAGACACGTCCACTACCTTCAGCCTCATAACATACCCCAATTGGGGATGCCATAGTCTCACTGCCTCCAGACGGGAGCAGTTGGGGCTCTTGTGCGGTATTAACTGTAAAAAAAAAAAAAAACACGTGCCGACATATTCACTGCTAGTTACTGTCGTTACAAAAATTCATTGTATAACATTCTAGGTGCGAATAACACATATTCATGATTATTAAATTAATTGTATCTAATATTTTTATATTACTTGCGTGGCAACTTTCCCTTAACTTTCCTTTAACCCTCTCCTCCTCCTTCCCTTCCCAACCCAAATACCTAATTTGCAGTCTATTACAGTTATAATCATACTTATTTTATTGTTGTGTATTGGTTTATTATTTGTTGAATTTGGATTTGTATTATTATTTTTTTAAATTGCTGCTTAGTTCTGTTTTTTTTTTTTTCATCTTTCTTAAATATTTTAGTTTACATTCAGTTAGTCTTTATAAATACCTATCTGTGAACATTAATAATTGGTCTGTTTTTTATTATTCTCTTATGTATATTATATTACTAAGACTGTTTATGTTCCTTAAATAAATAAACAAATAAACAAATTTCTCTAAATGTTAAGGATATGAAACTGTAGGCGAATAAACAGATCTGGTGAAATGCTACAACTGACCCCAACTCCAGGGTCAGTTGTACCAGTAGTGGAATTTTGATTAAAACACAGAATTAAGGCATTAAGTTGACAATTTTCAATTATATTTAATATAAAACAAAATTAATCTGACATCAAGAAACTCTTTTAGAATTCGTCAGTTAAAGTATTTTCACGAACCTTTATTTGTTATTTTTAACCTATATTTTTGTTTAGCAAGTTAAAAAAGCAATTCTTTTATATTTTAAGTACCGGGTTGCTTGCTACCTCTTTCTTTCTTGTATTCATGAAACAGTGTCAATTTTTAATAATAATAATGTATGTGAGATGATAAAATTTTTCAAATTAAATAATAAAAATTAAAATTATCCAATTTAATGTAGATTTGAATGTATTGGAATCTTTCAGTTCAATTTTCATCCTTCCCGAACTACTAAAGTAATGTGAATTTTCACATACTTTGGTAGTTCGTGATAAAAGTTCACAATAAAAATTCACACGTGATAAAAATGTTTGCAACACAAAAAAAAATTGTGATCAAGTTTTTTTCTATCAAACATATAAATTACGATTTTGGCGCCCCCTAAAAGCTAGTGCTCCAAGCTGTGGTATCAGCCCCCTATCCGGGGCTGATACCACAGCTTGTTTCTCAATAAAAAAGTTTTATTTTTGTATGAGAGCAATGTGGTACAATTGTCCCTGTGGTACAAATGTCCCCCAAACAATGTAAGTATATTTTTTACAATAAAAATAGAAACTTTGTCAACGAAAGGGCAGAGACAAAAAAGTACAACGAGCAAATAACTACACTGGCTAAAACTTTTGCAAATTAAAGTCTTTGGTAATTTTGAGTTTTGAGGTAATATAATTTAAAAAAATTTAATTAATGATAATATTAACACTCTAATTATACACTCAGAGGCGGATTAAATGTTGAGAGCGCCCTAGGCAAGCACCGCTTCGACGGCCCTCTAGCGGCCACATATTATAAATTTTAACCAGTACTTATTTATACACAGTGGCGTAGCTAGTACGGGCGGCACCCGGGGCGGACAGCACAACGGGGGGGGGGGGTGTAATGGGATGAGGGTGGCACGGATTCTAACAGAATATTTACCATAACGGTGGGGGCGAAATGGGATATGGGGCGGAACGGGGTAGGATGGGGTGGGGTGAAATGGAAAATAGCTGGTGCAGGTATCGGCTCTACTACGTTCCGTAATTCGTAATTTTTTTTCGACGGTCGAGTGTCACCCCCCTTCGGGTGGCATCCGGGGTGGACCGCCCCCCCCCCCTTTGTTACGCTACTGCTTATACGTATAATTACTAATGCTGCGCCGCACGGCTTAACCCGATGGCGCGGCGTGGGAATTTTGGTATAAAATATGTAAATATGGGTGTCCAGCTATCTTTTTTTACGTACCAAGTTTCATCACAATTGGTTCAGTAGTTTTTTGCATGAAGAAGTAACATATACCTATACATACACATACACAATTTTGCAGTTATTAAAAAAGTAGGGATTATTAATAAAACAGTTTATAACCTGATATTTGACAAATAAAAAAATTAGGTTAATAATATATTTTTTTAAAATTGGTATCTACTAATCAATTCAATGACGATTGTTGAAAAATATAAAATTTCTGAGTTTACATTTTTGTCTTGCGAAGTTGTCAATAACATCATCATAGTTTAAAGATAGCAATAAGTTTGATTCAATATAAAGTATTGCTAACGAATTTAATATCTTACTGTCATGGTTGAGTGAAGATAATTTTTCACTCTCTTTAGACAGGAAAAACTCCGCTCTTCACTGCAGTTGCTGACTGCCATCGATACACGCATTCTTAAGGCTGTCAATAGCTTAAAAACGAAAATTTACTGAAAAGGGTTTTTCTCCACTGTCGATAAATATGTGACCTTTTAGATATTCCTTTGTAGCACATGAATAGTTGCAGTCGGAACATTAAAAAGGTTTTTTTTCCACTGGTGAGTCAGCAAATGATTTCTTAGATATCCATTTTGAGAACACGAATAGTTGCAGTCGGAACATGAAAAGGTTTTTCTCCACTGTTAATCATTTTGTGGATTTTAAAATCTCTCTTTTGAGTACTTGTTTAACTGCATTCGAAACATGAAAGAGGTTTTACTCCATTACGGGCCAGCTTGTGACTCATAGTGGAGTAAAACGATGCTCCACAGATAAGCCTGAGGAAAATTACTTTCCTCAGGTTAACCTGTCGAGCAACATGCTAAGCTAATGTAAAAAAGATTTGGGAGGCGGGAATGGGTACCGTCACCCCAGGAACCTTTATTGGATAACCAACATCTCTGCCATAGGTCACCCCAAGTGGTTCGCCACGTTTGGTGATTTAGCAGGGGTGCCCGGGTTCATGGGGTGAGGTTTGTCTAGGTCTTTGAGGCGGATGACCAGGACATACTGAATCCCAGATTTCTACCCACCCCTTAAACCCTTTTCCTTCTCAGAACTCTCCTCTCCTTCCCTTCCTTAAAAACCCTCCACACAGCATCCCCAAAGATGACATAGGCCCTGAGGGAAATTATTTTCCTCGGGGCCTCCTGTGTGGAGCTCATGTAAAAAAAGAAAATGATAAAATAACGTCAAATGCACTTGGTGGATGGGATTAAAAGGTACGCTTATTTGGTTAGGGCATCAAAAAGAGATGATATGACGCGAAATGAGTTGTAGAAGAAGTCAGGGAAAGCCGAGGAAGTCATGGCATGATCAAGTGAATCAAATACTTCAGTTGGTCACGCCGAGAGGCAGAATAACAGAATTGTACAGACAAATCATTTTAAAGCGCACGTATGAAAGTATGTCTACAGAGTAGTTCTCCGATACTCTGCACCGCAACGTTATCATGAGACGATTTATGAATGCGAATGAAACAAGGTGTGTCAAGACAGAGCTGTTTGGCGGTATTTCCTATCTGCTCAGCACGGCATGATACAGTTTCGGTAGTTATCCAAGACATACATACATCATACATCGATTCAATTTTTACAATTAAAAATAATCTTTTATATTGTGTAAGTAGGTGTATACTCACTTACAAAAATTTATTTTATATTATTTTTTGTTTGTAACCTCGCACCCCTAAGCACGTGCCTAGTTTGCCTTAGGGATAATCCGCCACTGCATACACTACGCATATTCGAATACAACTTAGTTTTGAAAATTCAACACAATAAACAAACAAACAAAAACAAAAAAAAGCAAACATGCTTGGCATTGTTATTTTTCTGTTTCATGGCATCTGACCAAATAAAAACACATATATTTTATTAAATTCCAGATAACGCTTCAAAATCTTAATTTGATTTTTGAACGAGCATACATAAAGCTAAATGAATTTGGACATTGAAAGTGTGACGGAAGGATATGCAATTGAGCAAAAGACTTGGGAGCTGTATTCGGTTTAGTTGTAGAACGGGTTCAATTGTATTGGTCCAATCATCCCCGGATAAATCGGTATAACTATCCCCGAATGGTAATTTCAAATTAAAGCGCAAAGTTTTGGTTATTCTCGACTCAAAACCTGTCGTAAAATAAACTAATTTGTCCAAAGAAATGTGTGGACAGTAAAATAGATACAAACAGAGCACAATCATTGTAATTTTAGGCTATAAACGCAATCGTAAAAAGTTATTTTTAGGCGCTCAAAAATTTCTTCTTCCCCAGTAAAATATTGGCAGTATTTGCTTGTACTGGCTGGCAAAGCTGGCCGCTAGAGGCGGTAGTGTAGCATATTGCATTCTTCCAGACAATAATGGCAAATAATTGAATTTATCTGGTACTTGATGGTAGTGGTAGACTTCTGTTAATAAAAACTTAATGGCCGCTTTAATATTTTTTATTTTTTAATTTCTATAAGTCACTTAAGTAAAATACAGTAGAATCCGGATATAACGACCCTCAAAGGACCGGCGATACTTAGTCTTACTAACCGGACGAAGCACAAAACAGCCGGATAATTTAAGCTTGTTTTTATTATGTTACATATTAATGTTATTGTAATTATGTAATAGTATAGATAGATAAATTTCTTTTTAGGTAAATAAAACATTTAATATAAATTATAACTTTAATGGTACTTTAACATTCCGCATAATAAACATACTTAATCTTCTGTAATCCAAAAATATACAATGTACCTGCATTCTATGCGTAAGTATGTAGTTACTAACGTAGAAAGTCTGTAATTCGAGTGTGTTTTCGGCCAATTTTTGTTCGACAGTAAGAACTTCGCACAGCCGTGAATACGCGACTGACTAAACACCATCTAAACACTGATTCACTGACTGTGATGCGCGCGGGGAGTAGCCGGGCACGAGTAGGCGAGATTCGGGGCGGCGAGGTATTGGTGCGTAGGTTTTGTAAGCGAGGCCGCACACCAGACTTACACTTGTATTACGATAACTGTGGCGCCACATTTGAAACGCGACACATTTAACGCCCCCCCCCTATATATGCGCGCAAGCACGCACACCAAGGACACGTTTGTAGTGGGTGCAGTTGTGGCGAGACGTTAGCCGCACTACACGTGTTTAAGATCGAACGCGTTCGTTTTTTGTGGCGCAGTGGTTTGCGAAAATGAAAGACAATATTGAATTTTATGTGGAGTTTATTGCAGAGGTTGAAAAAAACCCTGTATTATGACTTACTGATTATAGCAAACTTACTTACTGATTACCCAAATTGTAACAACTAATTATGATGTACCTACTTTACAATATTTTCAGCTCTCTCATTTCAAATATCAATGTTTTTAAACCAACTCTATGTACTTACCACCTACAATCAAATGCAAAAATAATACTTTTATTTCTGCTACATATCTATACCTGTTTTATCTATATTGTATGTCAAATTTTAACTCCTATTCTATTCTTGTTCATTATATAGACCGGTTATCATGTATAAAGGTTTATTTATTTTTTCTTTGTAATTTAATTACTTAAAATAACATAATTTATGTACCTATTTTTTTTTACAATGGCACTACTCCAAAATTCAAACACGAGAAATTCTTTCTCTATTGAGTTGGGTAGCTTGTTAACAAGAAATTAATATACTGTAATTATTTTTAAGAACCATATTGTTTACCCATTTTATTTATGTATGTATTCTAAATAAAAAAAAAAATTAAAAAAAATAGCAATAGACGGATAACAAAAATCATCTGGACCAAAATCGACAAAAAATTCAATGAAAGGGGTAACTGTAACTCTTGCGAAATTTTGATATTACCGTAAATTGCAGAATCTTGATTAAACGGTGAACCCAATAACGTCTTTTTTTTCTCATTAATTGCCACTTCAAGAAATCCGTGTCATCAGATGATCTCGACATTTTATATAATACTAGCTTTTCCCCGCGGCTTAGCTCGCATGATATTACGGGAAATTACTGTAGCGCTTGCACTTATCAATTATCTCCCCCCCCCCACCCACCCCCATCCCCTCCCGCATTCCATATATTCATTCCCTTACATTCAGTTTTCAAACATCTCGCCTACCACCTAAATTTCATAATGCTATAGCTCAAAGAAAAAAGAATTGCTTATCCAATTTTGTTCATTCGTTCGGAATTTATGCGCTTACAAACATTTCGGATGTTTATTTTTATTTAAATATTTGGAAGTTCGTTAATATAATAAAAAATACTCATTCAGTCTTTATAATCGTTACGAATTATATTTTTAATACAGGAACTCAAATCTGACATTTATTCCAAGCTTGTCAAAAAAAAAAACTAATTCTAATATTTAAATTTTCTGCAGTAGTAGCTGACCAGTAGACTGAGTGCCTACCAGCATAGAGCCCAAAAATATATCAACATTGTTTCCATGGAAAAGATTTTTTTCTGACGTTAGCAAAAACTCGCTTTTGTTAGCGACAGAAAACGTATAACAAATATGATACATTAATATTTATAATTTCATAACGCCAGAGCTTACCATCATATACAACCTGTAGTCTGCGCATATAATTTAGCTTTATATTGGTGAAAGAATTATTAAAGTCTTTATATTGTGTTATGCGTGAAAAGGTCATAAACAAACTCGAGCAGTTTCGCATTTATAATAAAAAGTAAATAAGTATGGATAAGAGTATAAACCACAACTGTGCGCGTACGCGACACATATACTCCAACCAAAAATGTAGCATGCATATTGTGGCGATGTAAATGTTGCGTGCATGTAGCGTGTGGCTTCGGTGTGCGGCTACGCTTAATGAATATTTCTTTGTTTGTCCCTTATTCGTTCCTAAACCATTCATCCGATCGCGATGAAACTTTGGGAATTTGATGTGCACATCCGTGATGGCGTTATGAAATTATTTCCTATACTCTTCACCCGATTGCGATGAAACTTTGAAACACGCGCGTGAAGGTTTTTATATACACTGATGAGCTCTGGCGCTATGAATTTTTTTTAATATTTTTAAAAGAAATACAAACATTCCCGGGTTACGAATAACCCAACAATGTTTGAAAATCTTCTACTACCACCACAGTAAGCCGAAAATGTTGCTTGAGTCGTGATGGAGGACTTAGCCAGCCGAGGAATCGAACAAGCGACGCCCGGGTGGAACCCAAACGCGATGCCCACTCAGCCACTGACCGGATGTATAAAAATTTTGCAACATGTGGCGCCGTTCGTGTTGTTAAAACTTGATACAAGTATAATACGGAGTATTCCTTTTTTAACTAATAAACAATCAAATATGAAATTTTTCGGAAGTACCAACCTTATAAAATAAATTCTCGTCAAAATAAAAACAGAAAAGTGCCTACTTCGAATTATTCCTGGGTTGAGATATGTCATCATAATTTAGATATACATCCCAGGTTTTGAATGGTTTGTTTGGCAAAGCAGGGTTTGTCTAACGGGTATGTGTAATTATTCTAATACCTTTGTTTCCTACTTCGAATTATTCCTGGGTTGAGATTTAAGCTGCGAAAGCTGGATGTCATCATAATTTAAATATACATCCCAGGTTTTGAATGGTTTGTTTGGCAAATCAGAGTTTGTCTAACGGGTATGTGTAATTATTCTAATACCTTTGTTTCCATGTTCTTCTGTTAAAAATATGGGTTCAAACTTGTCAATAATGCAAATGCACATTCACTTCATAACCCGAATAAAGTGTTGTTTTATATGGCAATAATATTTTTTCTATGATTGGCAGCATTGATTAATGATTGATTGTCTATGAAATGTAAACTAAAAAAATATGAAAATAAAAATGGCGTACGCCGCGCAAGCGAAAATAATTTTAACAAAATTTAAATGTAACATGCATAATTTATGCATATTTTTTCGTCTCCCCCGACGTAAATATTCACTTTTCGTGATAATGTAGCTAAATCTAACTGGTCGAATATGAAATATTGCGTATTAACCAGTAAGCGGAGTAAGACAAAATAATGAAAAAATAAACAAAGCCGTACAATCAAATTTAAAATTAAACAATCACCAAAAAATTCTGTTTTATTTATTTAATTTGGAGAAAAATCACAGTAGAAATAACAAAACAAAAATATGGACAATCAGATATTTAAGATATTACAAAATATTTCAGATATTATATAACGAACATTCGAGGAAATTGAACCAAACTGAATATTTTATAAAATTTCGTGAAAAAATTCGTTTGATTTGATGGTTGATAGAGGTGAGTTGAACGTATTGATTTAATTAAATGTTTAATCGTCTTCAGGGGAAATGGGGCGGCGACGCCGACGCCTCCTTCCACCGCGACGCCTTCTGCTCCTCCTGGAGCGCGACCTTCTCCTTCTGCCCACCACCAGCCCCGGAACCCTCTTGACACCGGAACCGGGCGGCCTTCCTCTTCCCCTTCGTACTGGAGCTGTTCCAAACTTGAAATAGATCTCTCCCGGAGAATCAGAACATTCGCTTCCAAAATCCACTTCGTTCTGTCCACCGCCTTTTGGGGGCATCTTTGGTTAACACACTGTTTTCTTCGTTAAATACACAATTGATTTTAGTTAAGTCTTTAATGTAACTGGAATTTTGCTTGAAAACCGTAGATAAATCAAATAAATGATTCTTTAATCAGAAAAATCGTAAACGATCCTGACCAGCGCAGAAAAGGGAGTGAAAAAATAAACTAATTTCTGATTTCTATAAACAAAATTTAATTTTCATTCGAAATTTTGTTTTTTTTTTTAATAAATTCGAATGCTTTTCATTTTTGCGCGGGTACCTACACTAGGCAACGGAATTCAAATGTAACTACTAATCTTCTTCTAAGCGAGGCCGCACACCAGACATACTATGACGTATTACGATAACTGTGGCGCCACATTTGAAACGCGACAATTTAACGCCCTCCTATATTGGCGTGCAAGAACGCACGTTTGTAGCGGGTGCAGTTTGTGGCGAGACGTTAGCCGCGCTACATGTGTTCAAAATTGATCGCGTTTGTTTTTTGTGGCACAGTGGTTTTCAAAAACCAGAGACAATATTGAATTTTATGTGGAGTTTATTGCAGAGGTTGAAAAAAATCCTGTATTATATAACCATGGACTCACTGATTATAGCAATAAACGGATTATAAAAATCATCTGGACCAAAATCGGCGAAAATTTCAATTAAAGGGGTAACTTAACTGTAACTCTTGCGATATTTTGAAATTACCGTAAATTGCAGAATCTTGATTAAACGGTGAACCCAATAACGTCTTTTTTTCTCATTAATTGCCACATCAAGAAATCCGTGTTGTCAGATGATGTCGACATTTTAGAGTATAAACCACAACTGTGCGTCCGGTGTGCGTGTACGCGACACATACTCCAAGCAAAAATGTAGCATGCATATTGTGACGACGTAAATGTTGCGTGCATGTAGCGTCAATTCTTTTCAATCCCGGTGCGTTTTACAAAACCTTGCGATACAATTTGTAACCAATAAGAATTTAAAAAAATGTTTTGTAATATTGTTGGTGCAGTGTCATAAAATAATTCAATATTCTACTAAAGGAAAGTTTTGTTATGTTCGGGTAATATTCAATTTAATCTGTACGTGCATTAAGCCCAAAAAAGTTTAATATATTTAATCATAGAAAGTCAAATGAGTTATTTTATTGTTCATTTCTAGAGTGTTATTTTTAATTTCTTTGGTGAAAGAGATTTTGAATTTGATCTCATCGTCTTGACAAAGCTTCTGTACAGCATTTGTACTTAATACATTTTATTATGGTATATAGATAATCTACATGGTCTTTTGTCGCAATTATGACAAATGAACTATTTTGTTCACTGGGTTTTTTCATTTACCCTGAAAGAATTCTGAACTTGTTGAAGGCTCTCACCAAATTTTTCCATTGAAAATCCAGTGTCTATGGCACCATTTAGGGGAATTTCGAAATTAAAAAGAAAAAAAAAATGGCGGACCAGCGAATTTTATTTTCGATTTTTTATGGAAAATTTTCATAAAAATTTAAAAATAGAAGGGGGCCCTTTATAAAACAATCTCTCCGTCATAGTTAGGGCCGGATTAAACACGTCGTGACCCCTAGGCAATGCACGTTTCGGGGCCTCTTTACCATAGGGGCCCCTAGCCAATGAGGGGCCCCTAGGCAGTTGCCTACACGGCCGGATTAAGCATGTCGGGGCCCCTAGGCAATGCACTTCTCGGGACCCCTTTACCTAGGCAGTTGCCTTCACGGTTGGATTAAACATGTCGGGGCCTCTAGGCCAGTGTTATGCAAAGTGTGTGCCGCGGCACAGTAGTGTGCCGTGGTCATTAGTTGGTGTGCCTCACCGCAACCGAGCTAAAAAATGAGACCCAGACATTTTAGAGATCCAGGATTGATTTTGCTTCTTTGATTAAAAAAGAAGAAAGGGTATCAAAACTTGCTTATCTGGCGGACATATTTGCTTATTTAAAGGAGCTCAACAAAAAAGCCAAGGGAGGGTTCTAATATTTTAACGTCATCGGACAAGATTGAAAGCTTTCGCGCAAAGTTTGTGTTATGTGGATCAGCCACAATACAATGGTATCAACATTCAAAGAAACACTGTGAATTTTTCCATACATAAACTTGTTAAATAATAGAGACAGACGTGAAAATAAAAATATTCGGAGCATAGTTTGCGATTTTTTTCTAACGAGGGAATTTCATATAATTTGCGTTTCGGCGTGGGATATGTATAGATATTATCTTCAAAAATAACATATATTTTTTTAAGAGCTTAAAAACTTAAAATGTTCAAGGGAGATATGCAAGAAATCAGTAGAAATTCGGGTAGTGGCGGCTTAAAACTAAAAATTTTCGAAATAGAGCAAGCACATTTTTGGCGGCGTATAAACTGTCCACTGCTTTAAAGCGTGCTACAATTCCTTTATCATTTGCCACGACCTACTTATGCGAATTGGGGTTTTAATTAATACTTAAACTCCGATTAAATAAACGACGCTAGGTGAAGAGATGAGAGCAACATTATCAATCACCTACTCCAAATTTTGATCTCCTGTGCTCAGTTAAGCAGGCTCACATCTTTAATTAAGAGCTAGCAGGGCAATTGATTTTCTAGAAATTTGGCAAAATAGTTTAAATTTTCGCCGTTTGTGAAGCCCTCATCGAATTTTTAAGTTATTATTAAAGTTATCAAAAATATTTTTTTTAATGTGCTGTTTTGTGCACAGATGACTCCGAAAACACGCAGAACCATGATATATTGAAAAATCCCTCTTGTGCTATTAAACCTAATATTTTCTTATTATATTGATTTTTAATAATAAATATTAAATAAACATTGCTTTTTTTCTTTGGTGTACCTCTAAAATTTCTTATTTGGTAGGTGTACCTTGAACACAAAAAGTTTGCGGAACACTGCTCTAGGCAATGCACGTCTCGGGGCCCTTTTACCCTAAGGGCCCCTTGCCAATGCGGGCCCTCTAGGCAGTTGCCTACGCTGCCTTATGGGTAATGCGGCCGTGGCCATAGTGACTGGATTTTCGAACAGTTTAAGACTGGATACATGGTGCATGCAAATCGGATGTATAGTTTTTCTAATATATTGTTGTCAACCAGAAGAACTATTCTTTATCTTTTGTGAGAACGAGATCGTTCTCCCGCGAGAGGTCCTGTCAGATTTGTGTGATTTTCTACGACTGTTATTTGCTTTTTCTATCGGCCGATGTCAAAATTTCAGCTGTGAGCTGTCACGTATTTTAGTTTGGGTTGTTTTAAACACGAATTCCTGCAAGTATGCATGATTATTTATTCATTTAACAGCTGTAGAAAATCACACAAATCTGTCAGGACATCTCGCGGGAGAATGATCTCGTTCTCACAAAAGACGTAGCTCTTCAGGACGAAAACGTAATTTTGAAAAAAAAAAACGCCTTTAAAGTTTTGCTGAAGGATAATTCAACATAAACTAAATAATAATAAATCCCATTCAAATATAAACTGTTTAAAACGGTTTCACATAAGATGCTATATCTCCGTCAATTTTACGCATTTCCTTACAACATTTGGTGAAAGCATTACAAATGCATCTTTTAGAAAGTTAAATAAAAAAGTAACAATTTTTTTGTGTCCTTGTGCCTTAAAAATATGCTTAGTCTATCTAAGAGGTGGTTTGGAGTTGGGAGGTCCCATTCAAATATCATCCCATACAGATAAAATAGGAATCCTGAACCAATGATGTTATATATTACATCTAGACTCGCCATTGTCTTACCGTTTCCATTAGGTATAATTAAAATAAAATTGTCAATTACTTCATCTTTATAATATATACCTAAAACTCAAAATATGCTTGAGGATGCAATTGCCTTGTCTTTGGTTTACCACTTTAAGATTTCTACCACGTGTCTTTATATTATATATAACGTCATTGAATCCGTTGGTCCAGACAAAAGTGGTAGGTACTGTTTATGTTTAAAACACTCAAAATTATTTTCGTTTTGTATTTATTTAGCGAGTTTGTTAAAACATCTGGCTGAATATAATTAATGATATTGGGCCGTTGAATATTAAGTTTATGGAATATTATTTTATTTATTTCTAGGATTTTTAATTAGCTTAAAAATTACAATATCCATGATTTTTCATAGGTCTGGGCTAGTATAACGTTAAAACGTATTTTAAAATTTACACAACCGATAAAGAACCTGTAATAAATGGTGATTGGTTGTTCATCAGTTGATTAATTTTTTTTTTTACAATAACTCCACGCAGGAGGCCCTGAGTAAAACAATTTACCTCGGAGCCTATGTCGTCTTTGGGGATGCTGTGTGGAGTGTCTATGTGTTTAGTGAAAGGTCGGAGAGGATGTTCTGGGAAGGAAAAAGGTATGAGGGGTGGGTACAAATCTAGGGGTCAATGTGACCAGGAATGACGGGCGTGCGAATCCATTTCTCCCACTGCGGTGCAAGACGATGGGTCGAGAGAGTCCGGCCGGAGAAATCGGAATGTACGGAATAATATGTAATTTGCCTTTTTTAATTAATGTACAATCAAAAGTGACATTTGTCGGAAGTACCACTTATAAAAAAATTCTTATCAAAATAAAAACAAAAGTACCTAATTCGAATTATTCCCGGTATCACAGGCACTGGGTTGAGGTTCAAGCTGCGGAAGCTGTGTGTCATCATCATTTAGATATACATCCCAGGTTTTGATTGGTTTATATGGCAAGCAGAGTTTGTCTATGTGTAAATTGTAATTTAAGGTGGCTATGTGTAATTATTCTAATACCTTTCTTTTCAGGTTCTTCTGTTAGAAATGCAGGTTCAAACTGTCAATAATGCACTCACTTCCCTACATAAATAAATTATTGTTTTAAATGGCAATAATAATTTTTCGATGATTGGCAGCATTGATTGCTTATGAAATGTAATATAAATATGAATATTATGGCGTAGTAGAGTTTATATTATATCGCGTAAGTGAATTGATTTTAACAAAATTAAAATGAAAAATGCATATTTTTTGTCTCCCTCAACAAATACTCGCTCTTCGTTATAATAAAGCAAAATCTGTTTGAATAAGACATATTCCGTATTAACCGAGAAGCAACTACTTTAAATAAAAAAATAAACACAAAGCCGTACAATCAAATTTAAAATTAAACAATCACCAAAAAATTATGTTTTATTTATATAATTTGGAGAAAAATCACATTAAAAAAACAAAACAAAAATATGGACAATCAGATATTTAAGATATTAAGTAAATAATATTTCAGATATTATAAAACAAACTTTTAAGAATATTTCATAAAATTCCGTGTAGAAATTCGTTTGATTTGATGCTTCAGAGAGATGAGTTGAACGGTTGAAGGGGATTTGAAATTTGAATGTGTTGATAATATAATTAAATGTTTAATCGTCTTCAGGGGAAATAGGGCTGACGCCTCCTTCCACCACGACGCCTTCTGCTCCTCCTGGATTGGGACCTTCTCCTTCTGCCCACCATCAGCCCGGGAACCCTATTGATACCGGAACTGGGCGGCCTTCCTCTTCCCCTTCGGAGCTATTCCAAACCTGAACCAGATCCACCGCCTTTTGGGGACATCTTTGGTTAACACACTGTTTTCTTCATTAAATACACAATTAATTATAGTTAAGACTTTAATGTAACTGGAATTTTGCTCGAAAACAGTAGATAAATCAAATAAATAATTTTTCAAACAGAAAACTCGTAAACGATCCTGACCAGCACTGAAAAGGGAGTGAAAAAATAAGCTAATTTCTGATTTCTATAAACAAAATTTAATTTTCATTCGAATTTTTGTTTTTTTTAATAAATTCAAATGCTTTTCATTTTTGCGCGGGTACCTACACTAGGCAATGGAATTCAAATGTAACCACTAATCTTCTTCCAAGCGAGGCCGCACACGAGACATACACTTGTATTACGATAACTGTGGCGCCACATTTGAAATGCGACACATTTAACGCCCTCCTATATTGGTGCGCAAGCACGCACATTTGTAGCGGGTGCAGTTTGTGGCGAGAGGTTAGCCGCGCTATATGTATCCAAGATCAAACGTTTATTTTTTCTGGCGCAGTGGTTTGCAAAAATGAAAGACAATATTGAATTTTATGTGGAGTTTATTCCAGAGGTTGAAAAAAATCCTGTATTATATAACCATGGACTCACTGATTATAGCAATAGACGGATTACAGAAATCATCTGGACCAAAATCGGCGAAAAATTCAATTAAAGGGGTAACTTAACTATAACTCTTGCAAAATTTTGAAATTACCATAAATTGCAGAATCTTGATTAAACGGGTGAACCCAATAACGTCTTTTTTCTCATTAATTGCTACATCAAGAAATCGGTGTCGTCAGATGATGTCGACATTTTCGAGTATAAACCACAACTGTGTGTCCGATGTGCGTGTACACGACACTTATACTCCAAGCAAAAATGTAGCATGCATATTGTGACGACGTAAATGTTGCATGCATGTAGCGTGTGGCTCCGGTGTGCGGCTACGCTAAACAAAACACTGCACGTTGTTCTAACCGGACAAATTATCATTAAAATAGGTCGCTTTAAGCAGTTGGTCACTTAAAATGGAGTCATTTTCCTACTAAAAGCTATGAGACTTGAGTTTACATTGTCGTCGCTAAATCGGTAGGCCGTTATTTGTGAAGTCGTTATAACCGAATTCTACTGTAAATAATTTTCACGTAAAATCTATTAAAACATATTTAAAAAACCCAACCCACAGAACTCGCGCCGCTAGGAGGCATTAGTGTAAGCGTAAAATACTGCCATCATGTAGAAATGTCAGAATTTCGAGGTATTATAACTATTCTACAATATTTGGTATATGGTATGTGTGATAAAAGAAAATGTAGATAAATAAAAGATTTGGTAATGCTGATCAATTTATTTGTTCACAAATACCTATGTGTATATTTACATTGGTTTTTCACTAACCGAGTGATTTTATGATAATCATCATATTTCATACTTTCAATGGTCGCACACATGTCTCGATAATAACATTAAAAACATTTTCTATAATATGCCATTTTTAATTAATTTAAAATGCTTCAACATCATTATTGAAAACATTATTATCAAGTACCTACACAAGTTGATAAGATTCTTCTCAATATGCATGTACGTACCTTTACATAAATTTAACACTTTGACGGAAAAGCCAAATAGTTACCATCGAGTTGTTTAATTTAAAAAATTATCTTCTCAAAATTTACTTAAGATCAAGGCACAGAAATCGACTGTCCACATCCACAGACCAACTATCTCAAACAAATCTCCATAGAAATCGATTCAATATACAAAATCATTAATAATATTTTATCATTTAAAATAATAAAAAGAGAACATTAATTGACTAAACAATAATGAAGCCAACATATGTCTTTTGCCAACTACTAAAATTTTCAAGTTTCTAAGTAGGTACTACTATTGTTTTTTAAAAGAGATTATTCTGTTCATTTATTGCATGTGCTTACTCAAGATTGGTGATAAACAATATTATAAAATGATGCATTCAATAAATTGTAAATAAATGAGCTGCTTCTTCAAAAAATATTATTTTGTATTTCAGAATTCAGTAGGTACATAGTCTAAATAGATTAATTTTATCAGACAGAAAAATAAACAGATTAAAACATCTACTGATGATTGATTCTCGCAAATATTCATTTGATCAAAACTAAAAGTGTGATATAGTTGTAAGTGCAATATTACATTTATGTAAATTAATGAATATAATATAAGTTTATCAAAAGCAGAATGCGGTAAACAATTTACTTCACGGTTACATAAAGGTACAATTATAAAATGCGCATTATAAAACAAAAAACTGTATCAGCCTGAATATATGGGGCACTAAGTTCCTGTCCTTCATTATACAGAAGAAAAGTGTTTGAAAAACTTTTCATTATATAATGGCTAATACGGTCATTCTGTTTTGCACAATCTTAAAATAAATGTACTGGAAGTGAAGAGTTAATAAAAACAATACAAATTGTACATCTCAACCTAAAAGCTAGGAGCTAGAAGTTTAGCAATTATTTAATAAACATCACAATATCAACAATGCCCGGCAGTTGCCTTTGAGCCGTTTATCAACAGTAGAGTAAATTTTATTCATTCCAATAATTTCAATAACACAGAAAATGATACCACAATCACTGATGGTTTCAGCAAGAGTGTTTACTTTATTGCTTATGGTTTTCTTTCAGACCAACTTAAAAATAAGTTCCTAGCGATTTACGAAACGTCTAATATTGCTATTTTACAAATAACTACATGTCTACGGTAATACAATCTTAATGCAACGTGTGAATATTAATTTAACTATATAAATAAACAACAGTGTGGCTTAGAGTATAGTGATACAATATGTACACATTCCAATGCAGAGAAGATCTCATTTAATATAATATGTAACAGGTAAATGAAAAGGTTCACAAATTTTCTTTATTAATCGTTGTTTAATTGTAGTTTTCACATAAATACCCTTCATTCATAACATGAGACTAATGTTTATATATCTTTACGTAATGTGACATTTCAAACACATATTGATGATAGGTACTTCATTTCTTTTTGAAAATTTAAAAGGCAGAGATGTTGAAGAAAAAATATTATTGTTCTATTCCAAGAAAGGTGTAACAAATACAGTGACCGGACAATTCTTTGAAAAGTCATGAATTAAAAGTGATGAAAAAAAAAAAAATTGGTTAAATAGTTTAGGTTACGGGAAATTTTTCAATTTTTTTTCCATAGCTTTTAATGACTTTTCAAAGAGGTGTTAAGTTGATTCTGAATTATCGTGGAATCAACAAATACTATCAACTGCAAATTTAATTTAGTTTAATTAATGTTAAGATATTCTAAAAACCTTTATTTGATTCAGTTTATAGAATTGTCTTAAAATAATTTTTAACAATGAAGAACTTAATACGTATTACAAAATAACATGAAGTTCCGTAAGTAAAAAATAGAAAATGCACAACAATTTTGTATTGTCATAAATATGTAGGTATGTTGTCTATTTTGTAAATATCAATACATATTATATAGTTCAAAAGAAATATTAATATTTTATGAGCTTTTCTAAAAAGAAAACTTTAACATTCAAAAGATGCACATCATGTTTGTAATACTGTAATTGCGTTGCTAGAAACAGTCCTCATAGTGTTAGTAAAGTTAGGTAATCAAATATGACCACCTAAATATTTATTATGAGAGGCTCATTAACAACAAAAAATGTAAGTAATTATGTAGCTGTATGAATGATAAAAGTATAATGTTGAAATATAAGAGCAATTAATAATAAGTAATTGAAATATTTAAAACAAAACACAGTTAACAAGTTCACCGCTGCTCTACAGGCGTAGGCGTGTATGGAGCAGACTTTCCCCTCACTTTTGGTGAAAATTTGTTTATAAATAAATAAAATGTTCAATAATAATGCCTAATACAAACAAAACCGTTAATGGTGACTCTGAAACCTAAAAATCATAAGAAATTAATTTCCAATGAGAATAAATGATTTATTGTGTGAGAGATATATTAATTGTAATGGGAATAAAGCGCTGATTAGGAATATGTGGATTCCTTTATCTAGATGAGAAAGTATTAAATTTTACTTTACTATGAATCAAGAGTTGTTAATCTACGACACAACATTTTGTAAAAGCTGTTTATCGCACCATTTTCATTAAAAATCATTACTTTTCTCAAATATATTACTATTATATAATATTATTTATAGCATGGCTAATAATTATGTATAAATAGTGAATTTCTTTTAATTTATTGCTGTGAGAATAAATATTTTATATTTTATGTATGATACAATTATTGTTTATTTATAATTAACTAATAGATAAAATTTATAAAGTTTTACTTAATGTGTTTCATGAAAGAGAATGTTGTGAAATGTTATATTTTATCTTTATTGAATTGAGATGAATATGAATGGTTTTAAATGAAGCATTCTTCAGTGCATAATTTAGATTTAAATAAAGCTGCATGTGAGTGGAGATTTAAATGTTTTGGAAGCCATACTGGAGTAAGCGTATTTATTATTTTACAGGTAGAAGATTTGTGTCTCACTCGGTTTTGTTAATTATTTTATTTTTAAATATTGTTGTTGGACTATGATTTATGTTTAAAATCTCAGAATCCGTTTATCCCCTTTGTTTGTAGCAGAACCATTTTTGAAATTGCATTTTACTGAGCAAATGAACACACAAGTCAAAAGTTGTATAGTTTTTTAAAGTTCATTTTCAAATATACCTAGACTTGAAAATAAAAATGCTCCTCTCTTCAAAAAGTAAAGAAATAAAAAAAAAACACCTTGATTATACATATGTCACGCACTAAACCACATTAAATATACATTTGCTGAAAAAAAAAACAAAAAAAATTCATACAAATTGAATTTATTGTGAATTTTTAATTTCTCGAAATCTAAGTACACAATATTTTGACTTGTGTTATCTTGCCCCCACCAATCGAAAAGTGACATTGTTTGCAAATTCCAGTTTGCAAGCATAATTTTTTTATGAGAATATTTATCTTGATTTAGTTGTTGAATTTTTAAGTAGTTTGTTAGCATATAAATATTTTAATTCCAACACTTTATTTAAGTCCTTTACACATTTGAAATAATTTCATACTAATCACATTATTTATATATATTAATACATATATTGTAATATATTTTCAGGGATATTATACGTTAAAATATTGTAAATGAAGCCTTACATGTACCTTATCTATCTACCAACGCTATAATCACAACTTTATTATTACTAAAAGATTGCAGTACTTTGTATCACTTTAAGTAGCTGAATCAATCATCTTGAAATTATTAGGTGTGATATTAAGAAGAAGAAATTCAGAACTAAACAGTCTAAAAGAATTGTCCAACTGCCGTTGAACACGGTCGAGCCTTTCGATGTTTCAACGCATTCACCTGCAAATGAAAAAATAAAAACACTTTAGTTTTCACTCCAACTCCAGCTTTGTTTGTGATAATATAGTGATTATGTGATAACAGCACAATGTAACATTACCTCAAACATTACCACAAAAATGGTGGCAGGACTACAACGTTTTTTGCTTTGTATCCACGGAAAGCAAAAAACATTGTGGCCCGACCTAAGCATCCACAAAATGTGTACGGGTTTTTGTGTACGGTCAGAGACTGGCCTACCGCCTTTAGAGATTGGTGAGTAGCGATGGGAATAAAATGGGAGAAATGGGAATACTATTAGCAAATGGTGAGTGGTGATGGAAATAATATTGAATATTGGTGAGTAGCGATGCGAATAATATTCAGTAATGGGGAGAAAAACTGGGACTTTTGCAATTCTTACGGCAATACGGTGACGGAAATGACGTTTCATTTTTTTAATATGCGTGGAGATGCACAATAATGATTACATTTTTAAGGGTAAGTAGACATATTTATGTGCATCGTTTGTCTCATATACAACAGCTCTTTCATATTGTACACTATTATTTAGTGTATAAGAAAGAGGTGCTGCGTGATAAAGAAAATATGTTTTTTTTTGGTGCCATTGCCAAAATAATTATAAATGCGCCCAATGGGAATATTACCCGAGAAAGGTGAGTAGTGAAGGGAATAATATTGGGAAGTGATGAGTAGATAATGATGTCAACATATTCAGCACCTTTTTCCAAGCTGGTTTGTGATCAATTTTTTAAAAATTCTTGAAGAATAATTCAAAAAAGGGTTGCATTTATTTTTGGTTGAAGGTAGAAAATATTTCTTCATTTTCCCACGAACCTATCCCAAGAATATTAAAAATGTGAAAGTGCGTTTGTTTGTTTGTTTTTCCTTCTTTCCCTCAACGGAGAGACCGATCAATGTGATTTTTTGTATAGCGTTTGCCGGAGGACTGGGAAGTGACATAAATTTTAATCCATTCAAATGAAAAAAAATTCATTCCCATGGAAAAATTCTCTGTACAGTAATTTCTCTCCAATACCATTGAAATGAAGCCGTGGGTAAAAGCTAGTATTCAATTGAGTGAAAATTACAAAATGATATTATAATATGACAAAATCAATAACATACCAGAACTAGTAGCATTGAAGACCAGGGCCCCATCGATGCCAGGCCTGATATTCCGGTCACAGCTGACCGAGGAGCGGGTGAAGTGAATCATCCGGTCCGGAGACTCCTTGTATACAAAGCAGAAGCGCTTGGCCCCGATAGAGTCCCTCGTCAGAGGGGTCGTAATGAGGAACGAAGTACCGTTCTCTGACCAACCTCCGTGACAGGAGTAAGCTGGAAGAACAAGTGAACATTCAATAGGTAATTTGTCTCCAATCTCAGAGGCGTGCAGTTGATAGAGCCCCTTAAACTGTTTAGAAAAGAAAATCGAAAAAATATTAAATAGTTTCCGGAAAAATGCATTAATTGTCAACAACACACGGCACTCCGAAAACAAATTCTTCAAACGGCGAATGAGAAAAATTCACTTTTGCACTCTATTTTTAATCCCAGGACACAAAAATAACTATAATTAAACAAAGAATTCAATAATAAAATGATTGATATTACATTATATTTAACAAAACTTCAGTAAAAAGAACAACCCAGCATTTTTAAACGAGACCTACATCAACCAGCATGAATAAAATTATTTTTATGTTTTTTTTTTCTTTTCATAAATTTAATTTAAATTAAATGTAAAAATGTCATTATTAAGTTCTGCAAGTATTTTAGTTTTTATTATTGTGATGGCCGGCGTAGTCCAGTTGTAAAGCTCTCGACTCGCATTCCGAAGGTCGTGGGATCGAATCCCGGTGTGGCAAATAAATTTTATTTAATTAATTTGTGTTATTTCACAATTTATTAATTAAAAATAATATATAGTATATTTGCGGAACGTTCCAGAATGGAAGATACTCTCAGGTGTAAGACACTCTCTCTCTCTCCCTGGTGTAAGACCACCATTCAGAATTGAAACGTTGCTTAAAAAGGCTTTAGCCGTGTTTGGTGACCAGGTCTGAATAGCCAGGTACTTCCCACTTTCCTCTTACACATTTACTTCTCCTCCCCACTACCTTTAGCCTCACTACATACCCCAATTGGGGATGCCATAGTCTCACTGGCTCCAGACGGGAGCAGTTGGGACTCTTGTGCGGTATTCATATAAAAACAAAAAAAGTTGTTTTGGCTTACAAGGCCATTTTCAAACTATCGTAAATAAATAAAAATGGCCTTGTAAGCCGATAAAAAAACTTAATAGAGTTCTACGAATTAAACACAAAAAAGTTAATATTTTTACGGTGACTGGTTTATTGTAAAAAACATGTAAAATTCTATGAAAGGGCTACCACCGCCATCTCTTGGAAATCGATAGAAACTGAATTACCTAAATTTAGGCAGCCATCATGGCTCAAAGCCTAGAGTGATAAGACCCAAATATAAGGAGCCAATCAATGTTCAAGTGGTTGAATAATTTTTAATGGTATAATAAAGAGTGAAGTTATGTGATTAAACTAGAAAATCATAAAAAACTAGAGCAGACCTGTGAAAAATCACGGGATGCATATTTGAAAATGACTGGTAAAAATATATTGTACAATAGATATGTAGGTATTTTATCGCTTGTCTGAATTCTTCATACAATCAGATAAAATTTTGAAAATGACACTAAAATCAAAGTAAATTTCAGTGTATTGAACCAGAGTTACGTAGGACAACCAAAATGAGTATTTTTTTTAATAATAATAATAGTTGGATATTTTGTAGAGCGCCGTTTTTGTGAAAAATCACCTCAAGAGCGGCAATAAATCACTTTGTTAACTATTATTTTTAATGACGATAATTAGGATGAAATTTTTAATTTTTACACATATTTAAACAAACAAATATTTTACCTGTGATGAAGTCTTTATTATCACACGAGGAATGGAACTCCATGCTTTCTTGCATATTGCATCCTATATCTAACATTGTGAACTCATTGTTGACACAAGAAGTAGTATCAGCTTTACCACTAGATCTACGTATCCTCAGCGAATCTTTCGTCAAGTTATGTAAACCGCTCTCAATCTCTGAAGAACTATTGTGGAAGGGTAATGTCCCATTTGCCTCCAGTTCCATCTTACGCTTAAGTCTTTGCTCTTTCTTCAAAGCTTCCTTAGCAAATACTTTTTCTAAAAATCTGTCATATTTCTTCTTCTTTCGTTCACTCTCTGACAGATTTTCATCTTCCGCTGATTCTGTGCTGATATGCTTGTGTTTTCGATGGTTATGTGCGCGTGATCGCTTGGGTTTGCTGCTGTCTTCTGATTTTGTAATGTTACTTTCAATTGTTGGTTTTGGAAGGAGAGATCTAGCATTTCGCTGGAGTATCTTTAGTCCTGCGATTGAAAATTTTCCTGAGTAAGGACAATCTCTAGCTTCGGGGTTTGTTGCTGAAAAGAAAAAAATAATGTTTATTAACATATTTTCTCTGAATTCATTAACATTTCATATTCCTAAAACAGAAGTGTATTATAATTATTCATTTGAAAAGAAAGCAATCAAAACAAGAACTGAGGATGACTTCACTGTATTAGATAATTCGTCTAGACTTGCTATGGTCTTACAAACTCAAGATAAAATGTGGCACGTAAGATCTACTCTTCTGTTTCCATTAAATTCCTAATTAAAACATTATTCATACGTAGCAAAGATAGATATTAAAAGACTATGTGCGTATGAACGAAATAAACGGTATGACCGGGTTTTCGTATTAAAAAATTCCGTTGAATATTCCTCAAGGCTAACTAGACTACAGATTTTGGCAGTGATAATTCTATAATAGAGCAATGACAGTTTGCAAATTGCAGCGATTGTAGTTCTTCCAGTGTTACCTCTGATTTTTATGTTGTTTTACCAGAGTGGTTAGACTTTTTTAAACAGTAAGGTTTACTTAGCGACTTCGTAATTTTGTTGTTGCGCACGCTGCTGACGCATAATATCTTCAGGCAGAAAACAATTGTATTATTTATAATAATCGATAATAATAAGTAATTTGCATGTATTTACAAATGAAACGTTATTCCTTGGCTAGTGTTTGCCGAGTAATGAAAATAATTCTTTTATTTTTTTAAATTTTTTTTTTTAAATCATTTATTCCAGATCTCGGGGAGGGTGGTGCAGTCCCACGAGTTCCATATTATACATATATAATAATCAAGTAATTATAACAAGATATAAAAAGGATACATAAAAAAAATATTTACATGGTAAAAGAAATTAAAAAGAAAATAATAATAATAATTTTAAAAAAACTTTTTGTTTAATCTATGTCCTCAGGAAGTTGATCCATCGCTTGTAGATGGGACCCTGCATGAAGTGGAATGCTGCCATCACAATACTATATTCGCTCGAGGCTAGTCGCGTTCTGTAGTTGGTGATCCGTTTTTTCATTAGTGCTCGGAATCCGGGAATTATTATTACAAATTTTAATTTTTAAACGACGCTTGGCAGTTTAGTACTAAAACTACGAAATTGAAAACACTACAAACAACTTGCTTTTGGCTTGCCACTTTGAGATTTCTAAAGTGCGTCTATATATATTGTAACACCATTACCCTCGCTATGAAAATCACGCAATTTCAGTTTCACTATTTTTCCCACCATACAAAAAAAAGGAATCTCAAACAAAAGAGTGAACAACCAAATAATGTGGGTGTATGCATGCAGTCCGATTTCAAATTTTACTACTAACAAAGAGTTGCATATCTTTTAGCTGTCATTGTCTATGCTTATTATCGGATAATTCAACAAGTTTGTCAAATTATAAGATAATAATGATATGGTGATTTGACATTTATAATATAAACATGGTCTAATACTTACTGACTAAGGTAAGGTACGGAGCGGTGGCAGGCTGGAAGTGTGTGGGGGAGCAGGCGTCCTCCGGGCGGGCAGTTGGTCTGCCTGTCTGCAGCTCTGCAGCGTGAGCCACTCGGCGGTGGAAAGCCAGGCATACGTAGCGACCCACACTAAATGAACAAATCAGTTTAACAGAGGGACATATTGTACAAAAAAGACGACCATGGATTGTCAGGAAACATGAACACTTACAACGTAATACATAATTAAAGATAATTAGGGATCCGCATAATTAAAGTTTTAAGAATTTTGTAGCCCTTTTGTATATGAATAAAAACAGTAGTGGATTTTCATGTCATGATTATGAAAGGTTTCAGTGTGTTGACAGTATTACTTGCAGTGAAAATGAAATCTATATTTTTCGGCATTAAATATATATATAAATAAAGTAGTTTTTTCTGTGGACGTCGGAAAGTGGATAATTTATTTTATTAACAAATAATACATTATTAATGCAACATGCATTATTGTTCAATGTATGTTAAATAACCTATTATTAACCTTTATTATAACATTATCACCTTCGAATAAGTCATAAAAACGGTAAAATTTAATTGATTGAACAATAAAGATTTTCAGATGTTACCAATGATGCTGCCAATGCGCCACCAGTGCCACCGAATTGCCGCTGGGCGACGAGGCCTTGATAAGCGCGCAGTGCACCTTGATGTCTGCCCCTGTCTGGTTGGTAATGCGCAGAGTGGCGTTCTTCTGGTGAAAGGAGTAGGTGCTGGAGTAGTCCAGGGTGTGCCAGTGGCTGGGGAAGGTCATCCAAGAGGGGAACCTGCACTTCCAGCTCATGGGCACTATAAATTATAAGTGCAAGTGATTAAATTTAAGGATCTAATGAGTCAATAATTCATATGAATAAAATTATGTACATAATATATTAGAAATAAGCAACACGTAAATTAAAATGTAAAAAATATGTTCCTACTTATGTTTATATTAGACCAGAAAAAGTGGAATTATTTTAAGCTTACAAAATAAAAATATTACATTATTTGTCAAGGTGTATAGATGTATATTATGATATGGTGTCATGTTGCATTTGTCGATATCATCGCTGGGTGCGTAATATCTCCAATGTAAAAAAAATTAAATTTTATAGAAGGTTGAAAGAAACGCATTTTTAAGCTAGAAAATGAAGGGAGTCTTCAATTTATTTTTTATTTAATGCCTATACAGGTAATCCCCGCTGATCGCGGGAGATGCGTTCCGGACATGGCCGTGATAAGTGAAATTCCACGATCAATGGGGGATTTAAAAAAACACATTTTTCAGCTGATTCTATGTCTGCACTAGCCGATTCGCATAATATTTTAAGGCAATGCAAGTTCAATTGTTTTTAAATCGATCAAACCAATCTTTACTTGCTTTAAAAACTTCTTCTCCTCCATTTTGAGATTTTAAATAAAGACTTGATTTATTCATAATTATTTGGGTGCTCAAAGGCATTTGGTGTTGATTTAGTACTCTATCCATTTGCTTAATAAATTTTCCATTTCTGTCATCAATAAACTTTTGTTTTGCGAAACTTTTGTCGCTGCAATCGGAGTAATGCATTCGTCAGCCTTTTTAATTTTGTCTTTTTGCTGCACAATTGATTGCGCTCTGCTTATAACTTCAACTTTACCACCATTTTCTATCGCTTTGATTATTTTTAGTTTCTTTTCTAAATTTTTCACGTTGTCTGTAGAAAGGGATAAAAATATGAAGGGTTCGCTAAACACCGCAGCTAAGGTTGCAATGAAGTTGAAGGATAGCTGATTGACCCAAATGTACCAGGCACCGGTGTACCAGCGTTACGTATTTTGTCACTCGCGAATTTATGTACATATGTACGTGTGCATTATGTGAGCGAACGAAAAAGAAAGATTGCTCGCTCGTACAACCACACGTTATGACAATTCCTGGAATGTTTTGAAGCCGGAGAAGTGTTGATTAAAATACCACGTTATAACAAATCCACACTCAACGGGGTCACGATGAACGGGGTTACCTGTATTTATAATCATTAAAAACCATGAATATTGAGTATAGTAAGTGAAAGATGCAATCGGATTGCTTTTCTAAAACATTATGTTTCCCATTGGTAAAATTAAGAAAAGGATGCTCAGATGGTTTAGGCATGTAGAGCGAATGAACGAGGAAAGGAGTGTAATGAGAATATATGACGCAAATGTGAATAGTAGAAGAAGTCGGGGACGCTCGAGGAAGACATGGCCGAACCAAGTGAATCAGATGCTTGAGTCGGGCCATGTCAAGAGTCAGAATAATAGAAGAGCATGTATGAGACGATGTGTGAATGAGGCAAGGAGTGTACGCCAGGTGGAGTTGTTTGGCAGTCCGTCCTCTCTGCCTACCTCTGCGGAGAAATGGCGTGATGGTTAGTTAGTTAGTTATGTTTCCCACAAAGTAATATCCATTTCTAGTGTAGTATACATATGCTCCAATATCAATAAATTATATAAACCTGGGTTGTCAGAAACAAAACACTAAAAATGGTTATCTAAAACATATATTGGGCACAGCATTTTTAATGCATGGAAAGTGATTATACCTCTCTTGAGTGCCATTGTGCGGGAACCTTCCGTGGCACTGAATAACCCATTGCAGGTGGCATCACCAGACTGGGCCACTCTGTATTCTACTCCGTCTCCTTCCTTTACTAATGAATGTGATCCTGCAAACAAATATAACCAAACACTTTATTTCACACTCAAAAAAATATTATAAAATAATTGATAGGACTTGCAATTTTATCACTGATTTCATTTATTTAGTTTATTAGGTAAACAGTTATACATATTTTATTAAAGTAATTACATATTATCTTGACCACCACAACACGGGCATGTGCCTAGCATGGTGGTCAAAAAATCCTAAAATTCACGTAAAAAACAATTCAATGAATAAAGAAAACTTTAAAAAAAAATATATGGTTGCATGAACCAGACAAGTTTCCACAAAAATCATTGTACATATAGAAAAACATAGATGATTAAAGAAAACATAAAGTGGTGGAAAAAGAAGAAAAAAAAAAATAAAACACAGATTAAAGAATGTAGGATAGATAATATGAAATTAAACTACGAAACTTTTAAAAATAATACATTTTCACATAATAAGATAATGTTCAAGGATAAACATGACTAGAAAAAGAAAAACAACATAATGAGAATGAGAACTAGACAGTTTGGCATTTCATCTATTTGTAAATTTGTTTGTTAGGTCTCAGTTTCGGTTCTGGTTTCAAGATGGAGACCATTTTTACCTTTTGTGCGCCACAGAAGCCGATCAAAAAAATAATTTTTCTGAATATAAGTAGCTATTCTGGGTATGGTAGATTATATACTATTTTATAAAAAAATACAAATAATGTAAATACATTATCTGGTAAGATGTCACAATTTACAGAAACATAATTTTGTAAAAAACAAGTAAGTTATTATGAAAGTAGAATAGGCAGAGCTGTTGCACAGCAAAAATTTATTGATGGCAAAGATTCCATTTTCAAATGTAATTAAATAGGTAGATATTTAAGTACCTACTTATAAATCTTATGACTTCAGAGGAAATTTTGTTTTGATTTAAAATAAGAGTGCTCGCAGACAAGAGACTTTAGTTGCGGCAACTATCTGCTGCCAGCGTTCGTTCCGGCCATGGCTTTCAAAGAGAGAACAGCGCTGTGGTTTGTGCTCTTTTAATCAGACATGGAAAAAATGGCTATTCTTTTTTTCTCGGGGCAATTTTATTTAGGTTTTTTATAATTATTTCTTTTTTATAATTTCACGCCATTTCCGCAGTGGCAGGCAGAGAGAACAAACCCCCAAAAAATTCTGTCTCAGCACACACTCCTTCATTCACGTTCACATAATGTCGTCTGTCGTCTCACACACTCATACTCTTCCATTATTCATATTCATATCAGCAACTAAATGGTTAAAACGTCTTTTGAGATCAGGTCTATGCTTCAACACTTTTTTTAAAGACATTAAATAACATACTAATATATGTGTAGTAAGTACTTGTAGGAAATGTGTGTCTATAAAATTTGAATTCGAAACAGTCTCTGAAGACTTTACATATAATCGTTCTGATGCGGAGAAATTTGAGGTTGCTGACAGGTACAACTAAAAAGTCTCTCATGGGTGCACCACCATATTTTTATGCCCACAACTATTGCAATGCAACTTTCTCTGCAACTAAAGTCTCTCTTCTGCGGGCACTCAAGAGAAAATTAGAAACTTACTTTTTTGAACGCAAGTTCTACTGTTGAAAGAACTATTAGTATAATAACGTGTAATTAAAAAAAGATTTTCTTTACCTATTCCATTAGATTTTTCATAAACAAAACATCTATATCTATCTTCATTGCTTGTGGCATGATTGTGATGCACCTTTCCAACTAAGTATCTCAAGCTGCCTTCTTTCCACGTTGCAAGGCATTCCAACTCTTCCACTGAAATACAGAATAACTCTAATTACATACATGTTTGAGAAAGAAACGGGAATATGAATGTACAATGTGAGATTGGTTACAGGAGGAATAATAATACAGGTATATTGGGCAATGTGATACATTTTTCAGCATCTCCTTGGTGCGTTTATTATTTTTTCATGGTTTCATGAGAAGCTTGAATAATCCATGGAAAAATTAAGAGCGTAATGATATTTCATAATTTTTTTCCTACACTATATAAAAAAAATCATTGCCAATATTCCAATGTCGAAAGAGCGGATGACAGGGACACGTCATTTTCCCCATGCGGTGACCAAGTTTCTTACCTTTTTTCTATGGCCCAGCCTATCTATCGGCATGCCGCAGTGTAGAGGTGGGCGTTTCTGTTCTTTTTAAAAAACGAAAACGAGCTGTTATTTGTAAAACGCCAACAGTTTTCCCAAACTGTTGGAAAAAAACGGGTTATTTTTAAGGCAGTTGTATGAAATAGCAGTTCACTGTTACTGTTAACAGTTTAGCAGTAGCGTTTCTGGGGGTGTATCCAGAATCTGTATCTGTCCATGGCAATAAAAGTTCATAGCAATAAAACCCTGACCCTGACTATTGCCATTAAAATTACATTATGTGAATGGTATTTTAAAATATTTTTCAAAGCGGCCGAATTCATTTATCAGAACATTATTCATTTACCATGTTTACCCTGATATGTAATTAAGAGCTCTTGGAAACATAACAAATTTTTATTTCATTAATAATAGGTAAGAGGGCTAATGTTATTTCCTTAAAATAACAGTTGCCGCTACTGTTCTGAGAACAGAAGAGATAACAGAAAACAGCGGAATACCTTTGCATTATTTGATTTCAATTTTTCAACCTGTTTAAAAATAACAGGTTGCCTTCTCGCTCTTTGCCAGTATGCCCCTTCAGTGTGAAACGTTAAGCTAATGTTATTTCCTAAAATAACAGGTACCTCTACTGCCTCTTCTCACTCACACATAATGTTAATGCGCTAGTGCGAGAGGGTAAGATACTATTTTTTATTGATGAGGTACTGTTTTTCTCCTGCAACAAATCTATCTCACTCTCACATATTATTACGATGTTAGTGCGAGAGGGTAAGATAATGTTTTTCGTTTGGAGCGGTTCTGTTTTCTGTCTCATTCACTCTCGCGCTTTCGAGATATAAGATAGAAGAGTCGACAAAACGGACAAACTGTTAGTCCGGATTATAAATAACTGTTTGGGCATTTTTAAATTCCAAACGTGTTGTGCAAACGTGTTTGTCGTTTTCGGACTCACCACTACCGCAGTGGCAGGGGCATTAAGAATCGTGCCAATATATTGGCATATCACACCTAAAGGGTTAACAATACAAGTAGCTCAGTACCAGCAAAGTCAAATAATGATAACTCAGAGTGAACACTTCACTTTAGCGACCCCCTCTTTATACCACTACCGTGCTTACAGATACTTTGAGTGTGGTACTACCAAGCATGTTGAATCAAAGTTGGCACAGTTGGAAAGTGAAGTTTAGAGAATTAAAGTTATCTATGTTTTATTGAAAAAGGGCTGTGCTTCAAATAATAGAATTTTTCAATTGACGACGTTTGCTTCATGCCAATTATTCCCACTATTAGTTTTGAAGAAAGTGCAAATTTGCTGTGCATGAGTGAAACCAGCAACCTCCCAAAGCAGAGTTAAATGTGTGAGCAACGTTGGATCGATTCAAATACAATTGAGATGTAGAAAGGAAGATTTACCTGTGCTCTCAGAGCCATACACATCAGGACATGCCTGATAGTTCAACAGTAGTCGAGATTCTTCTGTACAGCTCTCTATTGATGAGACTGGACTCTTGCAATCCCCATGTCCTCTGGAAATAACAAAAAACTCTTTGTTACATGAAGCTAATGAATCAATAAAATATTTATGTGATTGATGTAATATTACACTGTTACATACCTACATGTAATAGCAAAATTACATTCAGAGCTAAAGATTGATCACGTTTAGGTAAGCAATTATTAAAACAATGGTTGTTAAACTGAATATTTCCAATTTAACCTTTACAATGCTGGCTTTTTCAAAGCAAACTATCTCATCACACGCTGACAAAATGACTTCACAGATCATATGTTATGCAACACCTGCGTACGGTGTAGCCGCCGATGGATCACATATGCAACTGCCGAAGATACAGGTTAACAAACACATGGATAACATTTTTTTAATTGGTGTTGTTTTATTGTAAATGATGTAGAAAAATATTGCGAGCACAAGCAAGGATTTATATATTATTTTAAGTATTAGTTTGAAATATCCCACCTGTTGTATGTGAAAGAGAATGGTCCCCGCAGCGGGCAGGTGACTGGCGACGCATTCTCACGGAACATGGAGTAAAGTAAGGCATCTCCAGTGATTAGCGAGCACAGGTTGGGCAGGGCCTCCCGACCAAGACAATAAGCTGCAATGTTAAATCATTATAATTACATTCTAAGCAATAACATTGTCTAGAATTATTAAATATTTTAATTAAAGGGTTAGAAAATTATTTGATTAACCTTTACAATGTTGATCTTTTAATTGCAATCTATCATCCCATCAGAGGCAAGTTTTCACACGTTTGTTTTAGTTTTAGTATGTTTTAGTGAAATTTCATCATATTTACAACAGTGTAGACAAGTTATTCTATTGAGGAACACCAGTTGCCACTATTGCCGGTCGAAACAATCATCTCCACATAGAAGTCCACATATGATAATTTGTTTATTCATTTTTGGGAAATCGACAGTTTACATTTCATTAGTTTGTACATGTGTAGTACATAAATATATAGCAAAAATAAAACCAACTATGGATTTCCTCCCTCTGACTTTACCTCTAATAGTATGCTTAAGTGTAAGCTGATCATCAGGTACAATGCACTAACTAACTTGGCAAGTTAATATGATCAAATTAGTAAGCCGGGAATGTGTTAAATTGTTGCCTCAGGCAATTCCCCTGAGACACTGATTCGGTGGCCCAATGAAAGACTCAACAAGTGCAAGTACTCTATAGTTCCAGCACAATTTAGCACACAAAATTTACTTATTGTAAATGGAATACCGATCAATCCATTACATTTCTGTTGTTGAATAGATAGCCTGTATAGAAAATAAAAAAAATATTGCAAGAACTCACTTTCTTTATACTGTAAAACATTTGTATGTTTTTCATGAATCACAACACATCTGTAACACCCTTTCCTGAAACATAAAAAAATACATGTTATCCACAGTAAGCGTTATTGCAAATCGGTTATAATAAAATAGCATTTTCAGTAATTTAATGAAAGATCTATGTTCAAAGATGGATCATAAGAATAAAGGAAAAGAGGACAAGTATTCTGGTACCAGGCACACCAAGTGCTGGAGAGGATGGAAGAGGTTTAAAACAAGGAGCAAAAATCAGAGAATCGCCGTGGATTGGCATTCCGACGAGGCTAAAGCTCTTCTATTGTCAGAAGTAAGGTCATTCACACACAGAGGTACTTAAAAGCGACTCGAGTTTTGTATATACGTATCGCTGGTGAGTATCCACCATACTATTTTGCTAGTAAATCTGTAGTTGAGGCATCGCGCTTTGTGCTATTGCCAGCAAAATAGTATTTTGCTAGTAAACCTGTAGTTGAGGCATTGCGTTTTGTGCTATCGCCAGCAAAATAGTATGGTGGATTCTCACAAACGAAGCTAATGCAACGCGTGTTGCTTGTAAGTATCTCTGAACTCGAGTCGCAGTCCAGAAGTAAGGAGAAATTGATAAAACAGTTCAATGAAGTACAAAAATAATGGAAAAGGTTACTCACTCATCGACCAGAAGGAACTTGTCTCCCTCTGATGAAAGGCACTTCCCCTTGCTGGACAGGCGGTCTCCCTCTATCACTATCTGCCGGATCACTCCCGACTGGAACCATCGGCCAGCCCATTTGGATGGGAACATGCATCCTGGAAGAATAGAAAAAAATATATGCTTAGTATTTGAACATATGCTTACATCATTCCGGTAAAATTAGAATTCAATACAACGTTGGAAAAAAATCTGAGTAGGTTTGTTTTATTTTTTCCCGCTGGCAAGTGATTGCAAAATTATGGTTATTGATGTACATAATAAAACGAATCTTTCTCTTTTTTCAGTGGTGAATATAATAAGCCTTTTTAAACTGTCAAACTATTTTAAACAAATCATAACAACGGCCATAGCGATGCAATGTGTTTGGAGGTTGTTTTCAATTCAGCATTTCTTGTTATCACAGTAGTACGCCAAGAAGGTAAACTGTCTTCAAAACAATATTTTAAACTTCACTCTTAGCTTACAATCACAAATATCACCCAATTGTCTCAAATAATTTTAAAAAATCTTGCATTTTCCTGAAGGATATGATAAAACCTAATTCAGGGTAACTTTTAAACATAATTAAAATTTTTTAACTATTTCGGGTGGCGATCCAATGGAAAACCCTTCGAGTGGGATTCACAGGACGTGTTTTAGAGCATAGATGTAAGATGGGAATGGGTCATTTCTACGACTCATTCTTAAGTTCAACAGCTCCGCTGTGGAATGATTTGTCAGCTGGCAACAACACGGCCTTACAACAACAACAAGGGTCTCCTCAAGACCCAGGTTAACTCACTCCCAAAGATGACATAGGCTCTGATTATTTTCCTTACGGCCTCTTGCGTGAAGTGCATGTAAAAAAGGTTGTGATGCTAACCAAGTGTACAAGGATGGAGCAGTGATATGTTTGTGTGGAATGGGGGAATGATTTTTTTTTTTTTAATTTGTTTTGTATGTAAGATTTTTTTACATAATTAGAAAGCGAATTTATAATATTATTTTTGTACAACCTTCAATGACTCATTTTTTAGCAAAATAATAAAATCTCTTTTTAGTGTCGCTTTTTCATTTCACCGAGTTTCAAATCGCAACGGTGCCAAAGAAGTTTTCACTTTAATTATAAGTGTGCAGTTCATAAGCGTTAGAAGTGAAACCTTCAGAAAACTAAAATAGAAAAGAGTGGGGAGGCTACGAAGCACCGCACAAAGAGGAGACCGATTAGTCTATCTCATTCTATCGCATGCTAAATCCTATAGATAAATGTGTCTGTCTCTTTTTAGTGTCATTTTTTCGTTTCATCGAGTTTCAAATCACAGCGGTGCTAAATAAGTTTTCACTTCAAAAACATAAAAATCATCAACTCGTACCCTATCTTAGCCAGATGGTATAGCTGCGTAACGGACACATTTCTTTTATGATATTTTCATTCTGTATTTAAAATAACATTCCAATGTTGCCCAGAAAAATTATTTAGTTTAAAATTAAGGATTTTAGAAATAAAAAATAAGAAAGTCCAAAGTTACCAAAATATCAATTTAATATTGGACAACCCATAAAAATTGGGTTTTTGTTGTGTTTTCCCGTATTTTTAAAGATTATGCGACCAAAATTAAAAAAAGGTAAGAACAAGGTAAGAACATCTAATAACCCAAATATATACATACAACCATATAATAAAGAAAAACACATTATTTATTCAATGATTGAAACTTGACATTTTCAAAAATAAAAATATATCAAATACCATGTTAAAGTGATTGAATGTTACCCGTAACGACAGTAGACTTAGATAGTAGCAGGTGCAACTATTGATTAATATTTACATTTTTATTTTCACTACTCAATAATGACGTTACGATATCGACTGCGTTTTGTTAAAACTCTTCAATCACATCTTTTGGAAATTTATTTATTATTGTTTGAAACATTTACAGTGTTAACAATTATTACAATAATAGAATTGCCATTGGTATATTACATAGATATTGACCCATAATAGGCAGAACAGCGTAAACGACATTTTTGTCAAATTACGATTTTTAACGAAAACTGTTCAGTGCAGCCTAATACATCAGTGACAAAAATATTGCAGCTCTATCTTATATGCCTGACACTTTTTTTGAAGCTGTAGTTTTTAGCGTAAGCGACTATGGTCGGTTACGGTGTTTACGCTGTCTACGCTGTCGGTCGAGAATGTTTCAGTTTAGTCGGTTTGCGTCCAATCTTTTTTTTTTAAATTATATTTTATTTACCTATAAAACTTAACATTTTATATCTAATCTTAAAGTACTATAATATTGAAATTTGAACTTCACAACATTGATACATAATCTACGAAAAACTGCAAGACTTTTAGCCTCCTTAACATTTACCTCCTCAAAATTATTGCATTTTTCCCAACCGTCTGGAGCCAGTGAAACTATGGTTATAAAAATTTTGGTACGTTGTGAGGCTGAAGGTATTGGGGAGGGGAAGGGGTGTGAAAAATATAACTGGCTGTTCAGATCTAATAACGAAACACGGCTAAAGTCATTTCAAGTAATAAGTCTAATTATACACTAAACACCAGCGCAAAATTACAAAATAATATAACTTTTTATCCGAATACTACGTAAGAGGCCCAACTTCTCTCAACCGTCTGGAGCCAGTGAGACCATGCCATCCCCAATTTAAGTATTTTGTGAGGCTAAAGGTAGTTGAAAAACAGAAAACCACTTTCGTGTAAATTTCGAGATTTTGAATTAGTTTTACGAATTTGCAAATATTCGTTCTTATCGTCTCCCGTAAAGTTTACATTTTGTGGCTTGAAGAGTTTCACTAAACCGTAGACGCGCCGTTGAAATCTCAGTGGCAAGCCAAAAATAAGTCAATTGTAGTGTTTTCGATTTCGCGGTTTTAGTACCATCATAGTCCACAACTCCTTTGTTCTACTGCTGGGTCAAAATTCTCAACAGCAGGGTCCTATCAAATTAAAAAGGGTGTAGTGATTTAACTAACGCACATTAATTAAACTTTAATACGTACATAATAAAATAAAACACTGACTTTTCAATAACGTACAATTTTTAGACTTTTACTTATTTATATACTTGTGATTACACAATGTTATTACGTTTACGGTTATACAAGAATAGGTACGTAGGTACTCATGCTCCCTTTTCTATAGTTTCTCATTTTTTTAAAGTTGAAAGATATTTGTTTTCCATTTAGATTTCGTTTTAATATTTGGAGTTTGTAAATGACTATTGCATAAGTAAATCGTGTCAGGATAAATGCGTAAAAGCAAATTGATCTACACCTACATCGAAAATTTTGTTTAGGTGTGAAAAATGTTTTCATAGCAGGATTAAAAAAAAAAAATAGCGTTCTCCCGCAGACAGATCAATGTATCCAATACGAAATGTTTCCACTAGAACCTATTCACTGGCCAACGCACATTTTGGTGCCTGAGGTTTTTAAAACTGTTTTTGTATAATTTTGTCATGCAGAATCAAAACATGCAACCAGATTTGTCTATCAGCTCTAGTTTCGTGATATATCATGTAAATAGGTTGGAGTTGAGGACCTTGCTTTTTTAATAATGTTTGAATTTACTATTGTTTATTTTTAATTTTTATTACTGTTTTTTTAAAACTATGAAATAAACAAACAAAAAATTTAAACTAAGTAGGCAGGAACCTACCCATATAAAAATTTAAATAAAAAAATATTTTAATAAATATAAATAAATACATAAAAATGATGCTAACTAAATAAATAATGCAACATAATCTGTATGCATAAAATATACGCAATACGGAGGTAGAATATATTAAAAAAATCGGGTCATGTCAAGAGTCAGAATAATAGAAGATTATGTATGAGACGATGTATGAATGTGAATGAGGTCAAGACCGAGTTGTTTGGCGGTTTGTCCTCTCTGCCTACTAAACTGCCTAATGGTTAGTTGGTTTTCATCAATTTTTTTTTATTGTTTGAAATAAAAACATTCCGAATAACAGAACAACATTTTAAAATTTCCTAATTATAATAATTCGCTAATTTATAGCTCAAAGATTGCCAAGATGTATCTCAAAAAATTATAGATGCTACGAAAAAAACTTGTTTTCGGACATCAAACATATTCAAAATCAGTCGTTATTTAAAAAAAAATGTAAACATATATTGTTGGCTAGAGTTATTATTAAAAGAAAATAAATATCTTCTCTTGTTCCTTATTCACTTAGGTATGGTAAATTAGATTTCTATTGGTATACAGTAGTGTTCATCACCTACACTTGAAAATGAGATGATTTCCGGGTAGCAATTAGATGATTAAGTCCAAGGGCGAAGGACGTGGAGCGCCAGGTGTCCCGTCAATAGACCCATCGATAAACTGCGCGAGGATAGTACCCCATTGATTACATTCACTGCCTCTTTTTCATTCTGTCCGATTCTTTTTCATTTTCGAGTAGTCCGTTTTAGGTCAAGACTCTTTCGGGGAAGCAAGTCCATTGAAATATTGAAAAAGTCTGGAGAGGTTGATAAATAATGTACCTTACGTAAACTATGGAGCGACGTGGAAACCATAAACCATAATTCTTTGGCCCTCTGACTCATGTTGAAATCCGCGAGTTGGCAGGTACTCGTGTTCAAGTGTTTATTATATTATGTATAATTTCTTTCATCTTTGAAAAGAGATTGGGGCAAATCAGTGTAGAGGAGATTTCTTCACCCTCAAGTTTTTTCAAAGCATGTACAAAATAATGAGTTGATACTCGAATTATTACTCTTAAAACCTAGAAAAAATTTGAGTTATAAATGCGTGTGGACCAAGGTCGTCAAAAGCCTGAAATTTTATTGAAATAGCTTTAGGTAGGTTCAGTCCCACCTGGCGCCTGTGCTCTAAAGATTGCAATCCGTTCGTCAAGTTAGGAGAATCTATCAAACGGACCGCCCGTTTCTGCAGAGCCGATGTTTTTTTTTTTTTTTAAATGTATTTTGGGGATCCAGACCAGAGGTGGCTGCCAAATTCAACCGTGGGGCGCACTTGCGATTTGTAAAGGGTTAGCAGTTGTGTACTATTAAAGTATCTGCGGGCCCTGTACAGTACGCCCAGTTTCTGAGAGGCTAACTTAAGGGTGTACTACTCGTATTTCGACCGATTTCTTACATATCTCCCTTAAACATTTGAAGTTTTTAAGCTCTTAAAAAAATTATTGTTATTTTTGAAGATAATATCTAGATACGTTCCACGCCGAAACGCAAATTATATGAAATTCCCTCGATAGAAAAAAATCGCAAAGTGTGCTCCGAAAATTATTTTAAACAAGTCTATTTCTTTTATTTTACGTTATATTTGTGAAAAAATTCACAATGTTTCTTTAAATGATACTTAAGATACGTTCCACGAGATTTTTGCTCTATTTTAAACGAGTCATGTTTTATTAAGCTTTTTCGCAATTTTCGCTGCTATTCTACGACTAAACATATTAGCGCGCTCTGTACAACACTCGTAATTACATATCTCTCCATCTTCTTCTTTTTCAGCGCTGTGCGTTTCAAGAGTGCGGCCTAAACTCTGGCTTCGATGGAGCCCTCGTACCTGAGCTGGTCACTTAGAGTTACACCATCCTCTTCCCCTACTCCATCTTAGGTGCATATAAATGTTAAAAAAACTCATTTATTGCGTGTTTGACTACCCCCATGCCAATGTACATTGTTTATGCAAATACGCACCTACAAATAAGTAGATAAATCGGGATTAATCCAATTTTATCCCCGAAATTGAATTAATCCCGAATGGAAGTGAATTGAATTGTGTACCTGAATTGAATAAAGTACCACGCGACGTCAGTGAAAAGCCTAAAGTCGGCCGCACAACAGATCTATTCAACAGCCATCTAAATTGTAATATTTTTATATATACCTACGTAGTCGTAAAAAGTACAGTACTCATTAAATTATATTTCAACGATATGATTAACATAACTTCGCAGTGTTTCGTTTCCTACAAGCCAGACGGGAAAAAAAAACTCAAAAAGACAGGGTAAAGGATACTCTCAGTATCGCCCTGGTGTAAGACCACCATTCAGAATTGAAACGTTGCTTGAAATGGCTTTAGCCTTGTTTGGTGACCAGATCTGAAAAGACAGGTACTTCCCCACCTTCCTCTTCCCCATCTCATTCCCCTCCCCGCTACCTCCAGCCTCACAACTTACCCCAATTAGGGATGCCATTGTCTCACTGGCTCCAGATGGGAGCAGCTGGGACTCTTGTGAGGTATTCACATAAAAAAACTCTAACACTTCAATCAAGTAACACACCTTTGGGATGTATTTAACCCTAATTAAAAAAAAAGTGATAAACATTTATAATTAAGTTTTTCAAAATTTTTATTTTGTTATTTTTTAACACGCGTATATATCTAAATTACCTTTTGTACAAATGTCTCACAAAATTATTTATATACGCGAATGTTTGGTCATGTACCTAGGTACATTAGGTATTTACAAGTTATCAGAAAAATATACGTTTTAAGATTAAATTAAGCCCACCCCTGCTTTTCATTTGTTTTTCAACCCATATACTGAGCTTTTCAAGTTCAAATGTACTTAAAATATTATTATACACTAGCAGTTAAAAACCAGCTCCGCAAATTTTTGCTGCTAGGCCCTGCGGGCGGCGGGTGACATGAGAGTTAGTAGCTTTGTAACAAACTTCACGAACAAGATGGTTTACCATAAGGCACAGATGTATTCGAAGTCGAAGTCTTTTCTTAAATTTAAACCGTACAGACGCTAGAGCATTAAGGCCCCGTATCCGACCAAGAAAAGAAGAAGATGGAGATGTATGTAATTACGAATGTTGGAGAGAGCGCGCTAATATTTCAAACGATAAAAGTGAAGCGAAAATTGTGAAAATGTGTAACAAAACTCTTTTAGAATAGAGCAAAAATCTCGTGGGGGTTGTCTTAAACAACGTTCAAAGAAACTGTGAATTTTTTCATACATATAACTTGTTAAATAATAGAGACAGACTTGAAAATAAAAAAAATTCGGAGCATACTTTGCGATTTTTTTCTATCGAGGGAATTTCATATAATTTGCGTTTCGGCATGGGGATTGTATAGATATTATCTTAAAAAATAACATATATTTCTTTAAGATCTTAAAAACTTCAAATGTTCAAGGGAGATATGCAAGAAATCGGTAGAAATTCGGATAGCGGCGGCTTAATACTATCAGATTTCTTTCTTCGGAAAACTGTGAAATCATGTAACGAACCTCCTACAAGAAAATCTTGTATGTGGTGCCTGTAATATAACAACATAAGCTTGATGCAAGTTCGTGTGGGAAAATGAATAAAAAAATAGTTGCTCTATTTAAAATAATGAAAATTATGGTGCGATTTCGGTCCGAAATAAATTCTCTGTAAGTTAAAATACAATATTTTCTAGAACAGATAAAAACATGTCATAACCTACTTTTTTTTAAACCGAAACAAACCACCTTAAGCTCACAAACGACCAAACGGCGAGAATCGAAAAAAGCAACTGATCAATTCATTGACTAATTTATCTGACTTTAGGGCTCTGGTACTAGTAAACCCGTGTATTAATTAACCCAATTAAGAATGCATTTGTCACACTGACTACCTGGTTATAATACCCCATGACGTTATTGTTCAAGAATTCCAAAATGATTTATTTCCTTCTTGCTTGTATGGGACGGTACACAGTGCGTCGTTGCATTCTCAAAGTTATTCGTGTGAAAGACTATCAGAATTGAAAAAAAACTGTTTCAACGCAAGTATGAGTGACAGACGGATAAGGCGATAGGTTAAGAGAGTCCGGCTGAAGAGTGCAAAAGGTCTCCCTCGACCAACCTTTCCCCATCCGGCCCGCCACGCAGTATGTGAGTAAACGCATCCGCCGCCAAGAGCTAGACAAACCTCACCTCATGAACCCGGGCACCTATGCAAAGTCACCAAATGCAGCGAACCACTTGGGGTGACCTACGGCAGGGATATTGGTTATCCAAAACAAGTATCGTTTGTCCAAAAAAAGTCGAGTACAGTTCACACGCGGTAGAAGTGAAACCTTTACACTCACAATCTCAACCAATAAGAGCCTTGAAAAGTGAGCTCATAATCAAAGCGGCCAATGCGCGCAGCTTGACAGAGCGTGACGCTTCGTAGGTACTGTACGTAGGTAAGGTTTCATTCTATCTCATTCTCTCGCAGACTAAATCCTACAGAAGTACTTGTTAATATATTTTTCATTCGCTTCCGATTCATCGAGTTTTAAATCACAATAGAGCTAAAGAAGTTTTCACTTCAATAAATGGTTCCCGGGGCGTCGGTCCCCCATTTCAGCCTCCCAAATTGATGATATATACCTTCCAATTTGAATTAATAATTATACAATTTATTATTTATAAAAATTGTTGGGAGAAAAACACTGTCTAATACATTTAGTAATCATAAAATGTCATTTAATCAGGTTAGAGGCTTTTGAAATGTGGCTTCACCGGAGAATGCTCAAAGTCCCATGAACCGACATGATCACCTACACAAAAATTCTTAGGTGGGCTAGAGCAGATAGAGAACTGCTCACATTAGTAAAAGTTAGGAAAATTTCCGATCTGGATCACATGCTTCGAGGGGAGAAATATCATTTGGTCCAATTAATATTAAAAGGCAAGATAGAGGGTCGCCGAGGGTCTGGTAGGATACAAATGTCTTGGCTGCGTATTTACGAAAGTGGACCGGTATTAGAAGTGTGGAGGAGCTATTCCGGGCAGCGCAAGATAGATACATTATCCATTGTGATCGCCGACGTCGGGGGACCTGAAAGAGCACACGAAGAAGAAGAAGAATCATAAAATTAAACACAGGAAATAATATCATAACAAAAAGCACACACCAAAGACAAAAGCAAATTCAGCTAGGTCAAGGTTCTTACATTGTATTTTATGAACCTTGCAGTTAGCATTATTTCGCGGCCGCCATCAATTTGTAATTTCAATGTACAATGTACGAGGAAAAAAATTTAATAATGAAATATTTTAAAATCTGAATTTTTCGGTTATCAAAGTAATTTTATAATGGCTTAATGGTCAGATAAAAATACACAGGTTTGGTACAATCGGTTAATGGTTCGATATTATACATAATTCGTTGGGAATTGATAAAAGCGAGCACTGCGTTAAAATTATCAACAAAGGCACTCCCGGGGGGCGCAAACTTTTGAATTAATCAATTAGGGATCCATAATTGACGTACAAAAATAAACTTTGGTAATGGGAGAGACAAAAGCGGAAAAATTCCAATAGCTCCGCAAATATACCAAAGCTATGAAGTTTCAGCAACCAATGTTTATTGATAGCTTTATCTACTAAGTGAATTGGTTGGTTGGCAAATTAAGTCTTGTCAATTTTTGTCTCATTTGGAAAATATTCATATTTTTTGTTTGCTTATTAAAACTTCATGATGGAGACACATCTATTCAAATGTATCCCACAGACAGAGTTAGCAATAATTAAAATGTTTATTTGTTAACATGTTACATGGATTTGTCAAAAATTTGGGAGGCGGTTAAGGTACCGTTTATTGGACAACACCTCTGCCACAGGTCACCCCAAGTGGTCTGCTACGTTTGGTGACTTAGCAGGGGTGCCCGGGTTCATGGGGTGAGGTTTGTTTATCTTGGCGGCGGATGCGTCTGTCTACAAACCATGTGGTAGGCCGGATCGATAGAGACTAGTTGAGGGAGATCTTTTGATCTCTCCACTAGGACTCTCTTGGAAAATTGCCTTGCATCGCAATGGTAGGGATAGATTCATACGTCTGTTGCTCGTGGACACACTGATCCCCAGACTCCTATCCACCCCTCATACCCTTTTTCCTTCCCAGAACTTCCTCTCCGTCCTTTCCCTACAAAGACCCTCCAAGCAGCATCCCCAAGGATGGAATAGGCCCAGAGGGGAATTATGTTCTTCATGGCCCCCTGCGAGGAGCTTTGTAAAAAAAAACAATTTCGTTGTAATTTTCATTGGACGTATTAATAAAAATCTAAACGTTTTTTTGATGACATGATAAACAGAGGAATTAATTGCGTTGGAGTGGTCAAGTCTACTGTTTTCCACGAGCCTGGTTTATCAGGTCGGGTGTCAAATCTTCAGGAATGAGGAAACCACCAAAGACGAATGTTTGAAAGAACTAGTTGTACCGCAGTAAATATTTTTATCAGTGTGTTGTGAATGTTTTCACAGCTTTCATAAGGGCTATAGCATGGAGGAAGGAAGGAAATTTCTCCTCCACGGACTATGGGCCTTTTCTGCTCAGTAGCAGTTTCCGGAATAACTGCGTTAAAAAAAGTTATTTATATATATTTTGTTAACATATTATTTTCACTACCGATTTAGAAAACGTCTCACGGTTTTGTAGATAATTCTCCACCCTCCTACAAATGCTTATTTATTTAAACCCAGACGTGAGATAAAGGGTAAGGAAAAGCTTCAGAAAGTATTTAAGATTGATAAATGGTTTTAGTATAAACAGAGATGTACACGTAGCAGAGCAGGAAACGGCTTGGAGCGCCGAGTTAACGGCTGCTTTAGTCTTTACGAATGTCCGAGGAAGTTATAAATACAACGATTAATACCTAATCCCCGAAAGACAGTTATTTTATTAGCAGATAGCAGAAATAAAGGATGCCAAATATTGACATTAACTTAATTCTGACACCCTTCAAACTAGAACTAGAATAGTCTGGAAAAGCCGTTGTCGGCGAGAAGTTATCGTCCGCCGGCAGAACGGCTAATTAATAATCCCTTTAATCTCGAACGGGAGTTATTTGTAGGGCGAGGATTTTTGCTCCTTGTAAAAAAGAACAGAAAACAGGACAGCGAGCTGCCACGGAGTAAACTGGCAATAAGTCAAGTTAACGAGCTGAACATATGCTTCCTTTAACATCAAGTCACTTGTCTGAGTGTTACTAACTCTACTCTAGTGATGCCACGCACACTTCCATATAAACCACTCGTGGCAGACGTAGATGGAGGGACTTCACATATTAGAAAACATTTTTTAAATATTTTAAGTAAATCAAAACATGCAAGAATTGATCTGGAATACGCTGGATAATAAAGATCATGGATGACGAACCGTGACATTGTCTCAAATTTCCCTAAAACTGTTTACACGCTAACTTATATATTTTTACACAATCAAACATTTAACAAGAGTCCTCTCCCAGGAAGGAGATTTTTTAGTATTTCTCTATACTGACTTAGAAAGACGAAACTTATTTTAGAAAAAAAAATCAGTTAAAAAATACAAAACATCTATACTTACTTAATATTATAAATGCGAAACTGCGTGTGTTTGTTTGTTACGCTTTCACGCATAAAACAATATAACGATTTTAAAAATTCTTTCACCAATAGAAAGCTAAATTATATGCGAGTACTATAGGCTGCATATAATGGTAAGCTCTGGCGTTATGAAATTATAAATATTATATTTATCATACGTTTTCTGTCGCTAACAAAAGCGAGTTATTGCTAACGTCAGAAAACAAATCGTTGCCGTGGAAACGATGTTGATATATTTATTTCAGGCGTCGCAGTTAATATCTATCCATCTTCATAAATAAAAATTAATCTCTGAAATGTTTGTACATGCATAACTTCCAAACGACTGCACCAAATTGGATCATTATTTTTTTACTACTGATAAGCTCTGGCATTATGAAATTTAGGTGGCACGCGAGCTGTTTTAAAACTGATTGTACCGGGAATGAATGTATGGAATGCGGGAGGGGGTGGGGGAGAAGGAGGGGTAAGGAGGAGGGTGAGTTGGGGGGAGGGTGGATAATTGATTAGTGCAAGCGCTACAGTAATTTCCCCCTAATACATTGCGAGCGAAGCCGCGGGTAAAAGCGATAGTATAATATACATATATATCCCGCTCCCCGTCATGACAACCACGTTCTTGTGTCGAGCAAACCGAAGAAAAACCTTGGAGGAAATTGATGGATACGTACATGTTTGAAAATATTGTATAAATATTGAATATTGTGTACTCACCCAAAGGTCAAGCTAATATATCAGCAACTTTTGGTCCATCCTCTTTTACAGAGCGGTCGCTTAGGTCATTTTATTTGAAAAATATGAAATGTATTACCGTTTTACTAACTAGACTTCACGCCACTTCTCCGAAGTGAAGCAGAGATAATGGAATCCCATATACACCATACAGGTACACTCATTGCTCACACATAGTTATTCTATGATTCTTATTCTTAAAAACTCAATATTTTGATATTTAATTGAAAGGGTTTTCTTTCATTTATTGAAATATAACATTCAACAAAGCATTCAGTGATACTACAAAGCATTTTGTAAAAATAAAACGTGTTGGTAACCCTAGCGTGGCTAGCAGATACAATAAATCACTCCGTTCAACGAATATTACAACTGAAGCACGTCCGTGGAATTGAGAGTAATTTATCTATTCAATGTTATTTCTAATCATTCTTTCAACTAACTCTAAACCTAAAACATTAAATTGAACACAATAATTACGTATCTCAGAATATTCAAAGTGACAAGAAAACATGTAAAGCATTACGCATGTGTATTGCATTTCAGTATTTCAACGCATGACCTTAAAATAATTTTAAAAAAATCCTTACTAGCCGTTGGGTTGTTGCACGACTGAAAAAAATGCCAGCCATGAAATTTAAGATGTAGTCGAGTGGATAACAAACAGCTCAATTTGTAAAAACGTCCTTTGGGAATTTCGCTGAATTCTCTGTTTAACGTTGTCTGCAGTGGACGAGCGATTCCTCAAGAAAATTAATAAAATAATTGTTTGGATGATATTTACAGCGCCATTATTGCGAAATGTAATATAACCATAAGAGTGCCTCATATCGATAAGCAACGCTTCATAAAGCTTGAAAATAACGTAAAACTGCATAAATAATTCATTAAGGGTTAAAACATTTCTTTTAATAATTATAAATTCTCTTTTTGGCATCTTTTTAATTAAATTGAAACAATTATCTTTGTTTAAGCCGCCGCTACCCGAATTTCTACCGATTTCTTACATATCTCCCTTAAACATTTGAAGTTTTTAAACTCTTAAAAAAATATATGTTATTTTTGAAGATAATATCTAGATACGTACCACGCCGAAACGCAAATTATATGAAATTCCATCGATAGAAAAAAATTATGCTCCGAAAATTATTAAAAACAAGTCTATTTCTATTATTTTACAAGTTATATTTGTGAAAAAATTCACAATGTTTCTTCAAATGATACTTAAGATGCCTTCCACGAGATTTTTGCTCTATTTTAAACGAGGCATGTTTTATTAAGCATTTTCACAATTTTCGCTTCCTTTTTATCACCTAAAATATTAACGCGCTCTGTCCAACATTGGTAATTACATATCTCTCCATATTTTTCTTTTTGAGCAGGGAAGTGCCGCCTTAAACCACTATTTTAATAAAAAAATCTTGGATATTTTATTTAATTCAAAACTGTTCACCATTAGCAGATAATTGAAATTTACACAATAGCGTAAAATAAAACTTTTAAAATTTACTTTGGTTACCACGGGTTATCGCTGAAATAAGGTTTTCAACTCCACTATAATATTACGAGTATGTCCGTGGTAATCTATTGTTGAGTGAGCTTAACAAGAATGCTTTCAGGAAGTACTGAAAACACTGAAAAGTAACATTTTACCCGTGTATTGAGTTGGCCAAATCTATTAAATTTACACCAAACTATTCTGCGTAGTGGGCTAATGCTAATACCCCTCTACTAATGAAAACAGTCAAGCACTGTGCCCTATATTATGCGCGACTAAACTGCCTAATTAAGCGAGATGAATGCTCATTCGGAAAATTTACATTGAAGTCATTGGGAAATTCGAGGAAGACAGATCGCTTTAAGCTCATTAAATTAAAGTACTTATAGGTTTGCGATCTATTGGTAATTTTGCTTTAAAATTATATAGAATTTATAATATTAATTCAAGGACTTAATAAACATCGTTAAGGAGGCAATTCAAAACATGGAAGAACATGATCTAGTTTATTTCGTAATGAACTCTGTTCAAGAGCAAATAAATAGTCAGATGGATTTCCAATAAAAGAGCGGAACCTTTGAACTTTGCCAGAGTAGGCGGCGCCCCGCAGTACAAACGGAATTCCGAAACAATAAATATCACCCGAAAGGGAAAATGGGAGAAAAAGAAGCCTGCGAAATCTATTTTTTACAAATACTGTATAGATATTTGCCATGAATCAAAAGTCAAAGCTCGGAATGTCTTTGTACTAAAGTAGGCATACTTCGGCGATAAAAATCGGGTCCATTTTCTGTTTAAAATATGAAGGCAATTCTTTATTTGTTTCTTTTACACAATATACAGTAGATATCAAATGGAGAGAGTTTGTAATATTTTTTATCTCTCTTTGGAAAAGCTTCAAGTTACGGAAACATTTCCTTAAGACTTCAGACTTACCTACTTATATCCGATCTAGAAGACCTGTATTTATATCGGGGAAGTGTATCATTGTGTGTGCGTTATACGGTCTACAGTTTAAAGGTATCGAACGATAATCTTTCGCCGTGTTTTATCTCACACAACGTTTTGCTTTATTTTATATTGTTTTACTATGAAGCACTGAATCGATCAGAGAGCTTTACGGAACTTTTATTTCATGCTGTATTTTGAGGCAACTCTTTGCCTTTTAAAAGATATTCGTTGGGAATATTTCAGGATTGTATTTGAACTTTCACCTACCGGGGTAGTTTTAGAGTATCTTACTCAGAGAAATAATATATAATTTGACTATTTTTGACCTCTCAGACGGCACCATTTTGTCTCGGATAATAATTATTGCTTCATCAAGACTTCATTATCACGATTCCAAGTCTTACAGTAAGGTAATTGATCCACACTTCTTTCTTCTGCTGAACGCGTTTAAACCATTTATTTAATCATAAACGTTAATTGAGTTTTTAGGATGCATTGTATTCAATAATATTAATAAAAACGATGACCGGACAACTCGGAATGAAACCTACTCAGAACCACCTCAGAAAAGTCATTAAGAGTGAAGAAAAAAATGTATAAAAAAATGGTTAAATAGGATACGTTGGGTTCGGGTTATTGGCTATTTAAAAATTATTTTTTTCATAGCTTTTAATGACTTTTCAAAGAGGTATTGAGTTGACTTTATTCTTAGTTGGCCATAATAATAACACGCCAAATTAAAGTCATAGATCATCCTGCCGTAGGTTACCCCAAGCGCTTCGCTACGTCGCCAGGGTGCCAGGATTCATGGGGTTCTTTGCCCACTTACTGCGTGGCGGGCCGGATCGGGGGAGAATGATTGAGGAAGACCTTTTGACCTCTCCGACCGGACCCTCTCGACCCATCGCTCTGAACCGCAGTGGGAGGGATGAATTCAAACGTGCGTTACTCCTGGACATCCTAGATTCCTATACACTCCTCGTACTTTTTTCCTTCCCAGAACTTCCTCTCCTTCCTTTACCTTAAAGACCCTCCATATAGCATTCCCAAAGATGACTTGAGCCCTGACAATTTTTTTTTTCTCAGGGCCTCCGGTGTGGAGCTAAAGCAAAAATATAATATAGATTTAGTCTAGGTATTGGGCGGCCGGGTACTTTTTGCATTTGTCAACAGATGCGTCGTGTTGGTCCCTCCATAAGTAGCTTGGAACAAAGCAAAATTATTTACTTTCATTATTTCCAGTAGACAAAGTGCAAGTACGTTATAATGTTCAGTATTGTGGCTGCTGCGGTAATCCATTACGCTGAAAACTAAAAGTGAGTTGAAGCTAGTTTTTGTAACTTGGAACGTTTTTCTGATGGTGCCCGTCAAAAGCAAACATTTGATACACTATGACAACTCGCTACATTTCTCTTGCCGCTCCATGGAGCGGTGTATTCGCTCCACGAATTTGACCACTGGCAATTTCTGACAACTCTATCAATCAAATTCCCTAACAGATGGTCTCAATACAAACAGCGCTAGCTTCTGGCTCCCAGCGATCGAACCTCATCCACATTCTACGAGAAATATTATCAGAATCATCAATATTATATTATTCTTGAGGTATTAAGCTAGAATAATAACTTCCTAATGCCCTGTTCGACCTATCCATTGTTCGGTGTGTTTAATTATTCGTAGGTTAATAGGTAAAATGTTTATCATTCTTCAAATATTGACTGGAATTTGTACCTTCGAAATATACCCAAGTTTCCGAAAGATTGTGATAATCGAATGATATTTCGAATTAATCGCTCGGATACGTAGGACGACAATTTGTATGTCAAATCAAACCACTTCGAATTATTCATTCTTATTGAGATGGTTTTATCAATTCAATCGATTAAATTAATCATGTTTCGAAAGAGATATTTCGATTAAGTCAGCCGCTAACCTAATCGTAGATTAATAATAATATTAAGATAAATTGAATAATTTGTTATTTTAACTTATATAATTCATATCGGTTAATTATTATCTTCTAGATATCTAACAAACCCAGATATTACCTCATTGCTTCCAAACCCGTTTATTGAATAAATGGACAAATAGGCGCTCCAGTTTGGTGTCTAACATGGGTTTGGTTGATCGACGATTGATCCGACGGCAATTGGCCCGCCGACAGGTGATCCTTCTGCCAATTGATCCCTCGGTCAGTTGGTCCCTTAAAATACTTTTTCTTCAAGTAAGTATGCAAAGAGGAAATACGGCCGTACAACAAAAATCGATATATCGATATGTATATATATATATATCTATTTCCGCAGACGTTTTGAGTGGAAATCCGCTATACAAATATTTTTACTAACAATAATTCCTAATCCCCTAAGGAGCGATGAGGCTATACGGCCGAATAACAAAATAAGACATAGTTGTGCAGTCTGTTTAGGAAATATGATATATTACACACAATATAATGTCGTTTTTGAAAAGATGAGAGTCTTTTACTTCTACTACTAAGTCCAGTCTCAGGTAATAAATTTGTACCTGCCTGTTACAGATTAATTTGTTCAGCTACCGACTTTTGTTACCTACGACCATAGGTATATGTTCTCTGCATACCCATTCGGAGACATTTAGTTATATTATGTGTAAATAGATATATCGTATTTCCTAAACAGACTGCACATATAAGAATGTCGCATTTTGTTAATCGGCTGTATAGCCTCACCGCATGCTCCTTCGGGGCTCGGAATTATTGTTAGTAAAAATATTTGTACAACGGATTTCCACTCAAAACGCCTGCAGATAAAAGTATATCGATTTTTGTTGTACGGCTGTGTATCCTCTTTTGCATACTTACTTGAAGAAATAATCTTTTAGGAGGTCAACTGTCCAAGTAATCAATTGGCAGAGGGATCAACTATCCGGGGGAACAAATGCCGGCGGTTCAACTGTCAGCGGTTCAACTGTCTCCGGGCCAATTGTCGTCGGATCAATTGTCATCGAACCCTAACAAACCCCGATTTTACCTCATTGCCTCCAACCCCGTCTACTGAATAAATGAAAAAGTAAGTATTCCAATTTGGTGTGCTAACAAAGACTCTCAAAAAATATGGCAAAAGAGTATTGACAGGAATCTCCTTACTTGATACAATAATAATGACAAAGATAATTGCCATTGCAATCACAATATCCACACACACCCGTGGTACTAAGCTGGGTACACAGCACTACAGAAGATAATCACTTGAAATAAAATATAAACAAATGTCACGATGAGTTAAAGCCAAAGAGAACTACTGATTTTATATGGGTGAGAGTTGCCAAAAATCGTTAATACTGGGAGATATTTGAGGCAAACCTAGGTACTTCCAAAGCTAGACGCCAGAAGCCTAAAGTAGGGGAAGAATATAGAGGTACCTATCTTATAATTTAAACGTATCTACTACTAGTAGATAGGTACCTACCTAACTTGTATGTAAAAAATCTCCATGAACAAGTGGTACCTGAAGATTATAATGACCTCGCGTGATAGCATCATATTTTTACACAGTCGAAGCATCGCTCGATGCCTGGTCACTTCATGTTCCGTGTCAACCCACATACACACAATTTAACATATCGATGGAAAAATAACAGTGGCCAAGATAAAAAAAAAAACACAGTATATTGTAACAATATAACATTATAACACCGGTGTACCGCCAACGAGAGACCCGTATCATTTTTCCAGCGTGACTATAACGTATAAAGTGGTTACATTAATAATGGAGTACGCTCCGGGGCATACCAGGTTAGCAGGCTTGCATGACATTTACCAATCGATTCCGTATAGAGACATTAACCCTTCTCATGACCGTCGTGAAGAAAAGCGTTTATAGATTTATACTGAGCAAACATGGAGAAAACTGTGAGCTTTATTCCGCCTTGGTTCGGTCGTTTATTTACGGTGGGCATACGGGATTTCAAATAGAGTCGTAAATAAGACAACACCCTCCTTTTGATTTGATCAGTGTTTGAATTGTGGGAGGTGAAATGTTTTAGTTATACATTATTGTTAGAAATGCAGGTAAATCAAATTTTATACGTTATCATTACGAGTGATGCAAGAAACACAAAGCATCGTAAATGGTAAGCGCAGGTTATAAGACAAGCAATCGTGGATATAACAAAAAACCTTTAGATACACCTTAAGAGGAATATAAACGCTAGAAATGTTTCTATTCTCATGCCGTCAAAATTTAAAATAGAGCATTAAAATTATTTGCAATAGGGAAGTAAGCTAAGGGTTTTTATTTATTTTGTGCATAATTTTATAAGAATGAAAAAAGTAAGAACATACAAAAACTCCAAAATAAACTTGGCCATAAAGGGGTATTTTTAAAAAATTGTTTCCAATATTCAGTTAAGTCATTTTTTAGGAGTTTACGCTTATATTTTTTGTTACGTAAATAATAATTTTATTGTAATTCCAGTACATAGAAAAATTAGTAAAAGCTTCAATTTATCCGTAGCATATTTTTTGACGTTATTAATGAGAACCGATTCGTCGTAAAGATTAATCTCAATAGTATCTAAATAGGATTTCACGTATAGCTTCATCTTAATTACTAGAAAAGACAACTTTTTGAAATCGGGGCGATGGAAAATATGATATATTTGTAGGAAAATATATAAATATTGTAGGAATATAATAGTCGGGAACGCCCGAGGAAGACATGGCACGACCAAGTGAATAAGATACTTGAGTCGGGCGATGTCAAGAGTCAGAATAATAGAAGAGCATGTATGAGGTGATGTATGAATGTGAACGAGGCAAGGAGTGTGTGCCAAGATCGAGTTGTTAGGCGGTCCGTCCTCTCTGCCTACCCCTGCGGGGAAACGGCCTGATGGTTAGTTAGTTAGTTAGGAATATAAAAAAATGGTAAGTATTTTCCATCGCCCCGAATGCTAAAAGCTTTATTTTACAGTAATTAAGGTGAATTAAAAGGTTTTTTCTAAAAATATTCGTAGATTTTGAAAGTTTACCCAATTTTAAATGAAAAATTTGTGTTTTGTCAAAAGCCAAGCTCTGGTTATGATTTTATGAATAAATCGTTTGTCAATAAAAATATTTTTATTTATTTATGACTTGGCTCAAATTTAGCTTTGGTCGTTGGTTTTCTTTTTTTTTTTTACGTGAGCTCCACACAGGAGGCCCTGAGGAAAATAATTTCCCTCAGGGCCTATGTCATCTTTGGGGATGCTGTGTGGAGGGTTTTTTAAGGAAAGGAAGGGAAGGAGAGTTCTGGGAAGGAAAAAGGTTGGGTGGGTAGGAATCTGGGATTCAGTGTGTCCTGGTCAACCGCCTCCAAGACCTAGACAAACTTCACCCCATGAACCCGGGCACCCCTGCTAAATCACCAAACGTAGCGAACCACTTGGGGTGACCTATGGCAGAGGTTTTGGTTATCCAATAAAGGTTCCCGGGGCGGCGGTACCCATTCCCGCCTCCCAAATTGATTTCATCCTCAAATGCCTTCAGATTTTATGATGTATGGCGGTTCTCGTCGATCCGGAGACAACGCTTGTCTTTAAGTTGTTAGCCTGTCTCATCCGTGGGCAACCGCTGTTTCTCAATCCCAATACGATCATATTTGAATTGCAAAGGTAATCAGCTAGCGTGATAGCACCCATATATATCAAAGGTTTGTAAGGCATGGATACCTACATTTTTGCTTTTGTCAGCTGTTTTTCACATTCTGAAGGCATTGCCAAAGATGTATTCTAAAATATTTTTATTTTTTTATTAATGACTATTTAAGATAATTTTAATCGAGTTCATTGTGAAGTGAACGTATAGTAGTTAAATAGATTTTTTTTTATTTTCACAGTCCTCCTCATTTGGGATTCTTGTTCCGAGGACAAAGTTCCATAGGTTGATGTGCTGGTGTTATTTATAAGAAATTATCTTCATTGCAATTTGTAGGCAATCTTGTCTTTATATTTTTTTTAATTTCCTCATATTCATGTTGAGGCCCCGGGCCTATGTTTTCGGAGGGTAAAAATATTTCCGTTTTCAATAAAATCCAAATAAATGTAATATTTCTGAACGCATACGAAAACTAAAAACTGTTTTTGAAAAATGATGAAATACGCTGTCCAATTTTATAATTCGAAATAAACGTATAATTTTTAAAATATATATTTTTTTAATACAAACATAAAAAAGTTTAAAAAATGGTAAAGTGAGTCTTACTTTTTTAAACTAAAATTATTGATAACGAAAAAAAAAACCACACTTTTTTAGGCAAATGTAAAATAAACGTTACCGTCAAACCCACTTTTTTGTCGTTTCATGTAAAAATAATAAATAAAAAATTCCCAGTGTGATAATATTTTTTAAAATTGCGGTCAGAAACTTTGATTTTTTTGTGGTTAACATTTAGATTTGAATATAAAGCGTGGTGTTTTTCTCTTTCAGATCATATTTCAAACTACGATAGTAAGGGAGGCACAACGATTTTTACGAGAGGTTAATAAAAACGTTTTTCTGTACCTACCAAATAATGGGTTCAGATTTTTTAATGGACGATTGCCCGTTGACACGAGAAGAGTTACAAAATATTCTTAACAGATTCTAGATTCAAAATCTTAAAAAAACTCCACGAAAATGTTTCACTGTCGTGCGCAGGTAACATTGTTAAATAACGAATTTATCACATGTGATTACAAACCGAATTTATTCTTCCATAAATTACCAGACAAACATGATATAAATTTCAAGTGCGGACATAACCCTTCTCATCTCAACAAAATATAGGTGGCAAAAAATGATTTCTGTGCGAAAAATCTATTAAGGAAAGAAACTATTCGCGGCTCGCACGCACGTTCCGTATAAAATCGTATGCAGTAAATTTAAATAGGCAACTATATAGCGCTATTATAAAGCCGTTAATCATTTATCACGTCGTTATTCGCATGGCTCTATTGGCTCGTGCCGTGTTACGCTATCGACAATATGGGCAGCGAGCTCAAGTAGACCTGTTTCACACGGTACACTCCGCCGAGGGGAAATTGAATGGCCTTAATGACGGACATGTATTGTACCTTGTAAGAAGTTGTTAAAACCCATATTACATGGATAAAGATAAAAAATAGTTGATGTAGCTTGATAATATGTGTGTAAAAATCCGTAGAAAAGTTATTAGTTATTCCCACTATTTATTTTCCAGTTCTGTGTAAATCGATGTACAAAAATGAAATTTATTTTTTTATTGTTTGATACATTTAAAGAGTGTTAACAATTATTACAATAATAGAATTGCCGTTAGTATATTACATAGATGTTAACACTCCGATTAGAAATGTTCACAGCATGAGTAATCAATGTTAAGTTGTTACTAGACGGAAATGCTTGTAGTGATAACAGAAATAATGATAATCAAAATGAAATATAAAACATAGTAATGTCAAATATAATACAAAACCTGTAGAGAAATGAGAAAATTTGATTCTAAAATGTAATACAAGACAGAAAGCAACACCAAACTTAAAGAAATAACAAACCAAAAATAATTGGTAATTCCTAGTGAAATTAAAAATATGCCTACGCTACGTAAGTGGGGTTTGTCCGGGTCTTCGGCACACCAACTGCGTGGCGGGCCGGATCGGGAGAGACTGATTGAGGGAGACTTCTTGACCTCTCCAGCAGGCATCTCTCGGAACACCAGCTTGCACCGCAATGGATTCATACGTCTGTCACTCCTGGACACACTGACCCTCAGATTCCTACCCACCTCTCATATCTTTTATTTTCCTAGAACGTCTCCATTTCCTTAAGGGGGTATTCTAGTCTAGAAAAAAAAAAATTTTTCTTCATATTTCCAAAGTTTAAATATTCAAAAATATCTCTATTAAAGCATTTATCGAAATTCGCATTTTTTTTAAAGTTATAACCACTTTAATTTCGCGGTTTAGACAGAATCTAACCAAAATCTAAATAGAACAAAATTTTAAACATATTTTACTCAAAACCATTTTTTTTGAGACGGTTGACACGATATCTCAAGTTCTACTAAACCAATTTACTTGAAATTTGGTGAGAGCCTTCTCTATACATTACTTTATATCTTGAACCAGAACTATAACATAATTTTAATTTTCGCTATTCTAAAAAAAATTCGGAAAGTCGAAAAAACTGGAAAAAAATGTCTTTTTTTTCAGACAGATGCCATTTTGCGAAAAAAAAAAATTATGACTACTCCGAGGTTCATGCCATAGCAGCATTGTTTAGATTAAAATTTTTTTTTTTCGGACACTAGGAGGGTTGCAATCGTGTCAACCAGGGCGCGCCATATTTTTGAGACCCCTCCACTTCAAAACCCTGTAACAATTAAATTTTTAATTTTTTTCGTTTGATTTTTTTAAAGTATTCTTTAATGTTTAATAAATATTTTGTAAAATAATGGCTACAAAAATATTATTGGTTTTTTTTATTGCATCTGAAAAAACACCTACAATTCATGTTCTAGACTAGAATACCCTCTTAAAAGACCATCCACACAGCATCCCCAAAGATGAAATAGGCCTACATAGAATTATTTTCCTTAGACTTTTTTTTTCGAAATTTGTAATAAATAAATCAGTTTCTATTTTGAAGATGTCACACACATATGTATAAGGCAATTATATTGTATAGTTATAGTTTGATTAAAAAGTATAAAAGTGCACTTTGCATTTACTGAGACCGTGATGACATGATTTGTACCTTTGTGTTTTTATCTTTCGGGCAATATTTTTTCCTGCAATTTTCAGGGCATATTAAATAATTAAGATAAAACGTAGTTAACAACGTAAGAATTTACATAGCAACTTGTGTGGTTAAGCTTGTAATAAAAAAGTGAATTACGCGTTAACTATTGACAACTATTCTTATGTAAGAATAAAGAAACCTTTATTTTATTCGTGTGGGAATTCCATTTTTGCATGGTCTTTTTAGGCATTCTAATACCTTTATAACTTTCGTCCACTTTTTTAAATTATTTATTTTTAATTATTGAAAAACAATGAAGGAGAAAAGTAGTATTATAATGAAGAAAATAACAGACGTATAAAGAGTTTCTATTTTAAAATTTCTTAGGTTCATTTAAAGGAAATTCTCTATGAATGCGGATTGTAATGCCTTAGCGGTTTACTTCATGAAAATAAATATGTTCTCTCTCGTGATGTACGGAGGAATTTTGCACTGGTCCATCTGTCTGTTTTGTTGGTGAAGTTGTTTGTTTTTGACAGTTTTGGGTCAAAGCGTTATTATTGTAAAATAAATAATTGCTTTATTAAAACCAACTAACATTTCCTAGTATTTTCAAACTTCAATAATTTACCCTTAGACTTTTAAAACAGAACTGGGAGTAGATGACGATGATTGATTCCTGAAATTTTGAGCCCCGATCATGCTGATGAGTTTTCTATTACATATACTTATTTTAAGCATTTATTATAAGCAATGCATAATTATTTAAAACAGACCTACGAATATCGCACATCGCAGGGTCTACTGTCAATTATAGATATTAAGAATTATTAGACATGTAGGTAAATAAAATGAATATGTGTATATAAAATATTAAACATTACGTGTTATTAATAAACGCCAATTAGGATTTTTTTGTGACTTCAGAAGCAGCAAAACTTCCGAATGGTGAGCTCTGGTATGATGAAATTCGCACATCTTATTGTGTCGTATTTCTGGGTCAAAGCTTTAGCATCATGGCATCTTGAGCTCTTTAAAATGTTCATTTTACTATAAATTACTATTTTAATATTGGCTAATGATTTTATAAACATTAAAACTTCTGTACACGTCCACTAGTGAGGAGTCAGGTTGAATATAACTCTACTGTATGGTCTCCTTACTATAACGTGCATTCTCAAACAATAGAACGAGTACAAAAAAATTCCCAAGCTTTTTAAATTACAAACTTAAAATACCGAAAGAACAACTAAACTACATCTTTTAAAATTATCGAATCTAATAAATTTGAGTGACAGTAGAACTGCTTTCGATCTTGTATTTTTATTTAAAATCTTGCATAATAAAATTGACAGCCCTAAATGCTTGGCACTCATAAATTTTAATGTGCCTGCCAGAAACACAAGATTAGTACTACCGTATTACTATGGTAATATTACGACCAGGGCCCAATTCAATATACCCAGAATGCTACACAGTACTACAATACTACACAGAATTCAAAACTTGGGTAATATGTATGCGCACTTGGATGTAGGAAATATGTCGCTGGTGGAATATAAACATGAAATAAATAATAATTTATCCATATACTACTACTTACTAAAGGAAGTTCTTTGTTAAATTTATTAAACTGTGTTGACCAATTTACTAAACATATCTCTACCAATCATATTAATGCATTTTAGTAATTAAATGTATGATTCATATAAATATTATAAACCTTTAATAATAATAATAATTTTTGGATGATTTCTATAGCGCCATTTTTGTGAGAAAATCATCTCAAGGGCGCTTTGAACCTGCATATTACTTAGTTATTTTAAAAACTTTTTTTTTTTTCATCACTTCAAATTTGGGCAAATAATGTTACCAACCTACAAAAGTGGCTATTCTTACTATATTCACTTCTTAATTTTATTATTTCGTTAATTCAGAAACTAGGTTTATTTCCTGTAATATGTAGACATCTCCTCAACTTGAAATATATTTTACTTATTATTTACCTACCATTAAACTTTTCAACGTGCTCTTTATGTTAAGTTATTTACAAATATTACATAAATATATTTTTTCATTGTTGCAATATTGTAGTATTTATTGTTTGATTTGTAATCTACACATGTCTTTCTCAACTTCTGTTTTCTATTTCTTGCTGTTTTACAGTTCAGTTTTTCATGTTGTAGTTATACCTGATACTATGTTATATTATGTAAAAGCCGTAAGGCGTTAACATTATAAATAAATAAATAAAAAAACGAAATAGGTCACCGGAGACCACATTTTCATTTACATTTTTTACTCCGAATAATGTCAGGAATCATTGGTTAAAGTAAGTCAAGTACTTCCTGTAACACCCTGTTTTGTGCTTTTTAATATCAATTGAATTAAATTCCTTTATTTTAATTTATAAACTTGATAAAGCGCCTTAATGCAATTTCTATTGTTCAAAAAGAAAAATAAGAGTGTTGAAACTTAGGCAAAGCCGGGTATATCTACTAACTACGAGTACTCGTATAAGTCAGCAAAAAGAAAATAAAATGTGTAGCTATGTGGGTTTGTTGGTTCGTGACGAGAGCTCTCGACGTGGTTGGGAAAAAACTTTATTTTGGCCAACTGAAGAAATAAAATGGCTCTGTAGGGATAGCCTCTTCTCAACTTCCCTTCCCCAAATGGCTGGGAGATATTCAAAGAGGCAAAGTTACACCACCAGCTCCAAAGTCAACAGTTTGAACAGATCATCTTGTTTTCTTAGATACAAAAATACAGAATATTTCAATTTCGCCCGAGCACTCGAAAGGGATACATAAATAGGCGTACAATCGATGAGAGTGTCGGAGGCGTCTATGATATTTAAACATAGTCATAGAGGGAGAGTCGTAGTGATAGTCTACATCGCCCGAGCTTCTAAACTATTTTCTCAATTATTTTTCTTGCTGAAAAAGCTTTTATTACTTATTTAAAAAAGTGAAAAATCTATATCCCTAACAATTATTTTAATACTTCATATAATACGATGCAAATGGAAAATGATGTCACAATTTGTCACCGGAGAGATTTTTTGCTATAAGGCCATTATCAGGTACAACTTAAAATCTTTAATTCTTAAATCTCTAATTCTATGAATAAGGTTAAATGTGAAAAATTGGTTATTGGATAAATAATATTTATTTTGATACTTATGATAAAATTTATGAAAAAATGTTTAAACTGTAGATAAAAGATGTAAATTATAACTTTAAATATATTTGCAAGTAATTATAAGCACCTGCTGTCAAGCCAATTGCAATTGGCTTAGCGGGACTTGTTTGTTGATCTATAAAATAAATAAATAAAAAAATGCAATAATTAATGGATAGTTTTTGTTACTTTTCGTTTGGAAAATGATTATATGCCTATTTATTTAAGTTTTCTTAATTTTCTTGAAGATTTTCGTGGAGAGAGGAAAAATTAAATATTTTTTTTAAGTATTTTTTATTATGCATTGTAATTATTATTATTTCATGTGTCAAAACAATTTCAAACTTTGTTCTACTTAATATATTTCCGACCGCAACCAGTTTCCATCTTCTGACTGGTACAATTATTACTTAAACTACGGTTTATATACATAACATCTGGGGGAGAGGGGTTAACAGGGGTGGTAATGGTGGTATACAAGGATTTTAGTAAAAATTAGTTGGAGTTTCCCATAATTCCCATATCCGCAGAGATTTATTTAGTCAATTTCGTAAGTATATTTTTTAAATATATGGCTGTTTGTTGAAAACAGTTCTATAATTAACCGTGGCAAATCCAGGATGGAAGTTTTTCTGTAAAAAATAGCTCTTGCTTTTTAATCAGTGCAAACAAAAATGTTATTCAACGTGTGTTCAAGTTGACACATCTATAGTTTATTAGTTTGCAGAGGCATTGAAACATCGCTGTGGTAAAATATTTGTTTTGCTAATATTTGTTACACAAATAACTCCAAAGCGCGGAATAATAACAGTGAGAATTATTTGTTCCCTGAGCATTTACTGTTGCGCACCGGCTGCGGCTGTATAAAGAATGGAGTGGTTAGTGGGAAATGGGTAGTGGGTAGGTTTAGGTTGGATGTGGTTCGAGAGCGTGTTCCGATGACATAAACATGTTACGTAAAAAGTACAAAGAATCACCGGCCGTAAAGGCTCTGGGATAATCACGCGCTGCCATTATCATAATTGGAGACATTTTTGCGCACGAAAATATAGCCGAAAATATAGCCTTTGTTCCGCGGCTCATACACACATACATCTCCGATACAATGTGTGAGTGTACTCCGTACGTTCAGGCTTTCATTTTAAGTCTCATTGTCAAGTTTGGAGAGGGATTTCGCCGTTAAATAATGCATGAGAATGGGCAAAGTAAAAAGGAAAAACACCGAATCTAGGTACTGGATTTGTCAGTGAACAGAACTGCTAACGTCGTGTCGCGTCGCGCGTCGTATAGAATTAGCGCCCACGTTTATGTGAAGTGCTGGGAAAAGATAGGAAATGTGACTTTCTGCTCTATATAAGTAGCTTTCACAGATTCTTAAAGGAACATGAAATGTTCTTGTTTAATGCTTCTAAAGGGACTGCGGAAAGTTTCTAAACGAATGTCCTTTGCAATCAATTCATTAGCATTACTGTAATAGGGTGTGGGAATGTTTGAAACGAAGGTATGCGATTAGAAAAAAAGAACAATGGAATTTTGAAACTACAAAGCATTTATTAAGTTTTACCTAATCACGATATCTGTGAATTCACGAGCCCTTCAAAAAGAGTGAAGTGAAATATACCTAATTATGTGCATATTCCTACCTAGCCTCATTACATTTCTGTGAATCCATCTTCTTCAGTCCGATTTTGAGGCACGCTATTCGAGTCGAATGTTCTCGGTGAATAAATTTGAATACATTTTAAAAGTCAGATATTAAATACAGGCATTGCATAATTTCACCTGTAATTAGCCCTCAGGATTATTAGATACATAATTAAATACCTGTCTGGCGAACGCTGCCACTTGATTTAAGAAATACGCGCGAGATTCACAGTATTGGGAAAAGTTTATTGTTCAACAAATAAACATAAATTCAACAAAGAGTAAATTCATATATCATTGAAAAAGAAGATTACACTAATAATCTTAACGAAAATATGAAAGAAAACAGGACACATAAAATAGAAAAAGATAATGGTAATGGTCCCAGTGGCGACCATTATCTTTTTCTATTTTTCTGTGTCCTGTTTTCTTTCATATTTTCGTTTAGATTATTAATGTCATCTTCTTCTTTAATGATATATTACATTGATGGTAATAACCTTCAAAAGTTATAAAAAGAGAGTTGTTATTATAAAAAGTTGTAAATTCTTATACTTAGTTTTTGGGAAAGAATTCGAAAAACATTTTACTCAAAGTGGGTTTTTAACGTACTTACTTATTTCCTCAGCTTATGCTGTCTTAATTTATATGTATCTTATGTAATATTATATCCTTATTATTATTTGTATGCATAATTTAAAATTTGCTGTCAAAAATATATCTATTAATTAATTAGAACAAGAAATAAGCCGTAAAGACATTACGACAATAGTTTAATTTCGGCCTAGGAACAAGGTAAATCTATAGGTATTTTAAAATTCATACTGTTCAACAAGTTTGGTGATATTGTAGATATATTCGCTGATTCCCTTTATAATCTAAAATGCATTTTAAACCAACACTTTGTGGAATCCTACAAATTATTGTAACGTGGGTGTAATATATTTAACGATTTGATGTGTTATTGTAATGTTTTATATTGTATTTTATTCTATGTTATTGTCAAATGTTATATTGTTTCAAATATTTCACGGTTTTACGCTATAATCTTCAAAAACTACCTTTATATTTTTTAAATGTTTTCATTTTTATAACTTTTGATTTAAATTCTATGTATGTATAATCCTCGATATCTTAAATATTATTGTATAATCTACGTAAAAGCCCATATGGGCGTATAACAACAATAACAATATATTAAATCAAAGGAAATGGGGTGAGAGTTACCCCTAAGTCTAAGGTATGCATGATCGAAAAGCGACATCATATTTCCTTATAACAAGCAGGAACATAAACGGTTACCCCAGCGAGCCGAGCGTATAGCGTATAAAGAGAGACATTGTTGAATGATGTTCCCCGATTGAAACGTCCTGACTCCAGAAAACAGTCAGCCAGGGAGATGGGGACAAATGAAACCCGAATTCTGACAGCGACAAATGGCACAGGCTAACGCTGTCGCGGCCGCGGCGCAAGGTGGCTTTTGACGAGGTTGGAGCGAGAAGCGCCTTTTTCACCGACGCCGACGCCGAAGCCGACGCGCGGCGGGAGCGGTGCTTGACAGCGTCTGAACGCTCAACGCACGTATGCAAACACAAACAGGCAGAGGGGGTGTTTTGAGGTTGGCAGGAATTTCACAGATCGTTGCGTTTCACTGATGCCCGGTTAAGGACACGCCGGCGGGGCGGGTTTCAGGGCGGCTGCTGGGCGGGTGTGGGAGAGGGCGAGGGCGCACTCTCTCTATTCTCTACACCTACTCTCTGCTCTCTGCCACCTCGAGGTGGATACAAATCTAAGCATTTCGGGACATTATGTTTGGCCAGAAGCTTTAATCATGCATCACGCAACAAAGAGGTGGGTGTTTTTGGTAAGGAATTGTTTTTCCTCATTTGCTTTATTTCTAAACGCAATTCGAAGATCTTTTTTCTACTGTGTTAAATGCCATTAAACTACTTTAAGGAATTATCAGAAAATCGAAAAAAAATCTTAAAACGTACGACGTGAACACAGTTTCGATTTAATTTTTGAAGTCAGGTCATTGTTTATTTTCTCATATTTTATTTTATGTTTAAGAAAATTATGCCGTATAAGGCACATTTCATTAAAATATGAATAAAATACGACTGAGAATTCCAATCAGTTAATCTGGGCATAAAAAGAAATAAGTCAATATTGTTATGAAGGTGTAGGCATATAAAATGAAATAACTCGGAGGTGAATCTACACGATAAATTGTTTTTTCCCAAACAAACATATTTTTTCGTACTTTTTTCCCATACGAACAATTCAACTTTGTATACTTACTCTTTACCCCGGACACCTTGAACATTCTTTTATGATTATGTATGATGTTTCCATCCCCTGAATTTTAAAGTGCAGAAAAAATAAGTTACTCTTTTTATAAATGTTACCATTTTGCTTTTCCACACAAATCCGTAGAATTCGCAAAAACAAAAAGCATACACATTCATATAGTGTATTATATGCATTTGTATGGAAAATTCAGTCAAACAAACTAAAAAGTAAAAGTTTACCTCCATCCTTTCGATTGCAATTCATGCATGAATTTTGAATGAATGAATTATTTTATTTAGTAATTAATGAATGAAGTTTGAAAGCAATTCTTGTTTTATATGAATGCTTCTCGTTGAATGAAACTCCTGTAACTTTCATGTTGTAACACAAAATAACAAGATTGGTCATATAACATTGCCTACACCATTTTAAGCAACATTTTAATTCGGATAGGCTATTTCTCAGCAGGGTGCATAAGAAAAACATCTGGAGCCAGTGAGACTATAACATCCCCGATTGGGGTACGTTGCGAGGCTAAATGTAGTTTGGAGAGGAAGGAGATGAGGAAAAAGAAGATGGGGAAGTACCTAACTTTTCAGATCTGGTCACCAAACACGCTTAAAGCCATTTAAAGCAAAGTTTCAATTCTGAACAGAATAGGTCTTACACCAGGGTGATACTGAGAATATCTCCACTCTTCGAACGTGCAGCAAATATACATTGTATTATTTTTAAATTAATAATTTGTGAAAAAACACAAAATATTTAAATAAAATTTACTTGTGCACGTCGGGATTTGAACCCACGACCTTCGGATCGATAGTCGAGAGCCTTATCCGTCGACCTCGAAAACGGTAAAAAGGCGTTTTTTCGTTTAATTTATATACCTCGGACACATTTGGGTTCCAACGTAAATCGGAAGTTTGTAATTGAAATTTAAATGCCTTTTTAAAAATATTACTTTAAAATTGAATATTTATCTTATTTACATAGTGGGTAGGGTAAAATTATTTTTGAAAATAATCATACAAAAAATTTATTGGAACCTCTCTCTTTTCAATGATAATTATATTAACTAACAAAAAATTGTCAAAGTTATTTCTAAAATCACGAGTAATCGTATTCTTTAAAGGGCTATATTTGATAATTTAAAAAATAAAATAATAAAATAGCTCACATCTTTACTAGATCTAAAAAAAAAATAAGTTTCGTTGAGTATTTTGACATCAAATCCAAAATTAAGTTTTGTATGAAAAATGCCGCGCAACCGTTTGTGTTAAATAAAATTGTGAAATAATCCAAGTAAATAATATTTTGTTCAAACCGGTACCTCCGGAAACCAAACCTTTTTCAAACCGGGACCTCCGGATTAAGAGCCGAAGAGCTTTCGGCTCTGCCACGGAGGTAATGAACTACTTTATAGTAAGTTAATAAGCAAATAAGAAAGTTATACGATTGATTTGATGGGCTTGTTGATTCTGCGCTGCACCGTTCAAAGCGGCCGGAAATTAATTTTAAATTGAATAAGACGCAGATGAATAAACTACTACTCAGGACGCTGTGTCGCAGGAAATTCGTTCTGATTCCAAAGGATATAATTTCGCTTTAAAAAAAACAATCAAATAAATAACAGACAGTTATGATTTTTCCACTGAACTTGAAAAAGTAATTTTTTTTCTGTTTAAATCTTCTCAAACAAAACGTACAAATGTCTATCTCGGTATCAGAATAAACATTCTTAAGTATTCAATAATGTCAAATTTTAATTAAAAGTTTAAAATTCTTGGAAAACTTGGGTACCAATAATGATAGTACCTGAAGAGGTATGACTGTACCCAGATACTAATAAAGTAGCAGCAGGATTCAAAGAAATTCAATGCCAAGGTAGTCACAAGCTTTTGTTTGCCTACATTATTAAATAAAATCAGTAGGTGTCTCGGCTATCTTTTATTCATTCGATTTTAGACTAAGCAGTACCTGTACAGTGATTTTCTATGGCATCAACACATACTTAAAAAGGGCGCGCAGTCTGTTAATGTATGTTTATTCTATCTCACAGTCTCGAAACAATCCGTCATCCTTTGATTGTCAGCACACAAAAGCCCCAACTGCTCCCAACCGCCCAGAGCCAGTGAGAATATGGCATCCCAATTGGGGTATGTTGTGAGACTGAAGGTGATGGGGAGAGGAAAGATACGGCTGAGAGGACCTGGCTATTCAGATCTGGCCACCAAACATGGCCAAAGCCATTTCAAGCAACGTTTCAATTCTGAATGGTGGTCTTACAACTCATATCTCATATCTCACAATCTCTATTTAATTTGATTATCTCATTCAATATTTTCACACAAACTTAATCAAACTAAATAATGAACTAAATATAATTATAATCAATCGTACTACGTATTTTTTTAATAGGAATACCTCACAAGAGTCCCAGCTGTTCCCGTCTGAAGTCGGTGAGACCATGGCATCCCCAATTGGGGTATGTTGTGAGGCTGAAGGTTGTGGGGAGGGGAAGGAGATGGGGAAGAGGAAGGTGGGAAAATACCTGGCTTTTCAGATCTGATCACCAAACACGGCCAAAGCCATTTCAAGCAACGTTTAATTCTGAATGGTGGTCTAACACCAGGGCGATACTGAGAGTATCTTCCACTCTGGACCGTGCCGCAAATATACTTTATGTTATTTAAAATAATTAAATTGTGATATAATACAAGTCAATCAAATAAAATTTACTTGCCCACGCCGGGATTTGGATCGCTAGTCTAGAGCCTTACCCCTCGAGCAGTGAGGTTGTCAAATATGCGCCCCTACCGATATAAATAATATGTATTATGGATGATTTAAACTCCACCCTATGATATACCTACCGGATCAGGTATTTGCTTAGATACTCTTTTCCTTTGGGACCCTGCGTAAAAATGTAGACCTCACCCCGGTCAAACCATCCCTCACATGACTTATAAATATGTGTATTACCACTGTTCTCTATTCAATCATACACCTTTTACCGATATAAACCAAATTTGCACAAATAACCTGCAAAAACCATCGACTTCCTCTTATCCTTACCCTTTCCTTGGCCGCCCCCGGAGATATAAATTTATATTAGGTACTGTTGTTATTTATGCGATTCTGCCCTTTGACGGATTTTTTTTTATTTAAATAAAACATACAACTAAGTTGCATTCCCATGAGTTATCAAAACTCATTAAGGGATCGCCAATTGGTACATTTGAAAAGATAAACCCAACCCAACCCAATATGCAGACACAATAAATGAAGAAAAATTTTACAAAACATTTTACAGAAGCAAACATACAGACACAAACATATGAAGAATCACTTTACAAATATTTCACAGAAACATGTCTTATAAGATTTTATGAATAATATTATAACCACTCATTTGATTTATGTACTGTTGGTGTCACAAAGTTAAATTAAAGTATCCTCCATGATGGACTATAGAAATGCATAAAAAACAAATCAGGAAAAATACAATAAAAGGTACATGCTCAAAAATACACAGACCTAATACAAGATGTAATATATAGGATATAAAGTAAATTTTACTTAGCTTCTCTTTAGGAACATGCGCGCTACAAAAACAACCGATTTAAATATATATTATTGTAAAAGTCAACTATTTCAAATTAATGTTGCTTTCTTGCACTACCCTTCAATCCTGAGGTTAAAAATATATTACGGTCTCTCCACACCCCCATGATATTATTCCTTCCCTTCGTCTAATTTTTCCCGAGGTCTAAATAAAATAATCGGTCTAGAATTTCGGAGCATAATCTAAAATAATATTATAAAAAAAATATATTTAAACATTTTCCAGTCCAGTCTGCATCACTGAAAAAAATTTAAAGTCCCGGGCAAGAACAAAACAATATAAATCTATTCAATTCATCTTCATTAATTTATTTTGAAGGAAAAACTAAGTTTCGCCAATCATATCAATCAAATTGTCAACAAAGGTATGAAAACAGTAGGCTTCGTATTACGAAGAACTAAAAACTTTAATTCCTTACAAGCCGTTAAACTATTGTACGTATCTCTAGTTAGAAGCCTCATCGAATACAACTCAGTAGTTTGGTCCCCATCTTACAAAATTCACGTTAATAACATTGAGCGAATACAAAAAAAAATTCTGCGTTTTATAAATTTTAAATTTAATATCCCAGTAGAAGACTTAAAATACGATTTCTTATTAAATATTCTAAAAATACAGACATTAGAAGACAGTCGTAAAATAAAAGATTTTACATTTTTATTCAAAATACTTAACTCTAAATTCGACTGTTGTGAACTCCTGCAACTCATTAACTTTCGAACACCCACAGTAACAACACGACAAAATACAATTTTCTACAGCAGCACTCATAAGCGTTACTACATTGCCCACTCTCCGATACAATGACTTCACACCATGGGAAACCAGTACTTGGGTGATGTTGACATATTCAATATCAACTTGGCGAGTTTTGTTGATCATCTAAAATATGTGTTTCAGCACTATTACTAAACATATCTTGTAAACATATAAAATAGCTGTATTTTTGTTTTTTTTTTTGTTTCTGTGTTTGTTTGTATGACTTTCATCAAATGTAATTTTATTTTTATTATTTCCTAAGTTTTCAAAATATCTGTCAAATTAAAATTATACTACAAGTCACGTAAAAGCCCTCTGGGCGTTAAACAAATAAATAATGTCGGAAATATTTTACGTTTTTTATTAAAATAGTTAGCACTGTATCCTACATTAATGTGCATTTGGTAATAGGGTTTTGAATCATTACAATTTATAGGTTGCTTTAGGTTGGGCAGCTGAATTGATTCATCAATAGTTTTGCAGAACCCGACGCATATTTTATCAAATAAAACTCCAGCGCGAGAAAGATAAGCGAACACAAATCCATAAATTCTGCACAGCTTTGAAACTTTCATAATATTTTCGCATGAAAATATTGCGCATTTTGCGAAAAACAGCGTTACGAAGTAATCAAAGTTTACCAAACGCCGTAAAAACTTAACAAAAGACCACATTTTTGAGATTCGCGTCTTTTGACCCCTGAACTTATCTTTATGAACTCATTTTTAAAACCCAGACGAATTGCCACTTTATTAGATTGCCGCCAGGCGCTGCCATCGTGCCTTAATATTCCCAGTCCACTGTCCAGTGGAAGGAGCACTGAGCAGAACACTGAGAACTGAGCTCCATCATTCTCGGACCATATACTTTATGTTCAATCATCACTAGTAGCTAGTAGTGTGGTAAATTTGGTAAATAACTCTTGCTTGCATGCTTTAAAATAACTTGGAGGGCAAATCGACCGTATCATTTCCCCATACTTTAAAAAGGGAATGTTTCCATTCCAATTGAACGGGAGAATTATTTAAGGAATCCATTTCACTCTTCGGTTATCCAACAATTGTCGAAACTTCTCTAGACAATGTACCCTCATCACGTATTTGTTCTGTGATTTGTTCCGAGGAAAATCTTCCGAGACTTCAATTCAGATGAACGTCTCTGAACCCTTGTTAAAATATATTACTAAATATAAATTTGTTATTATTTATGTTGTACACGGGTGTAAAGCAAAGGATCTAACTCGAATAAATGTCACCTCATGCGGCCATGCGAGCTTGAAGATTGGATGATCTCCCGGCTACAAGAAGGTTATCTTCGTGACGTTTTAGTTCTGGACTCCTGTAGTAGTATGTTGGACAATCAGAACTGGAGAAATATTTATATAAACCGTTTCGTTATTCGCTTTTCCGATACGCGTCACCTGTCGAATTTCGTAAAACACTATACCTATCACGCACCAGGAAGTTAACCGCCTCCGCTAATATGGATTATAATAATATATGATGGTTTGTTCCTACAGTGAATGGAAGAAGAACTAAAGAGGCGCCTAGAAAGACATGACTCGATCAAGTTAATCAAATATTTGAGTCAAAATTTACGGTCCAATATTTCTGCATACTCCTGCAAGGTAATGGCGTGATAGATATTATTATTTAGTAGTGCCTACCTTCAGTTTTGTGCGTATCAGCCAAGTGCGCCTGAGCTGCCAGCCACAGCAGGGCGAGGGCCCCGAACATGCTGGCCGATCGTTGTCCAAGCGCTGATCTCCTTGGGGCAAAGTCCTCGGGCTGCCTCGTAGTCTTGCGTTGGTCGGAGTGCAGCGCAGGGGCGGATGCGTTCGGGCTGTTAGTTGGCGGGGCTTCGCGCGGCCGGCCAGGGGAGTTGGCTAGGGGCCGCGGCCCGGCAGCGGTACCGGGCCTGCCCAGGGGGGCCCATGGGCGCGGAATGGTGGGCGCAGCCACTGCCATTTACGTGGCGTCTCGGGACACTAGCGACACTCGCAGGCTGTTGATTCATTCGATTCCTGGAAAATGATAATAAATCTTATTAGTATTTTGGAAAATTAGTTTTCAAGTACAACATTAAATGAAACGCTGTAAGAACCCAATCTATTTTAAAACAACGTTATTCCACAATAGGAATAACCGTGCCTTCGTTAGGAAAGTTTTCAAAGAAATATAAGGACGAGTTGTTTCACAGAAATTCAAATGTGACAATTGGCCATTCAGCATCTTTTTTTTTTGACAGTATGCCGATTCTAAGTACGTTTCAGCTTTTGATCAAATTGTGATGAGCAGGAGAGGACATCTTTACTATCATATTGTTAAGCTTGTCAGCTTATTACGATTCGATAGAAAGCAGAAATGCGACCAGAATCGGCGTTTAACGGGGACCTTTAAAATGTCAAAAAAAACAAAATGGCGCTAAATGGCCATTTGATGACTTTATCACACTTTAATTTTTGCGAAACAACTGGACCCAATTATCGTGATTACAGAATCAAAGGTTGAGACGGACATAGGTAATGGAAACGTTTGAAAAACCTCTAGATAATTTGGAAGTTGGACCTGTTGTATGCCGCATACACAAAATCACACATTGTTAAAAAATCCTACGGAAATCCCTCTGATTTTCCATTTTCTCCTTTGAATCTCAACTACCAGAACAAAACATTATCTCTTAGATAAGATCGATCTGGAAATCATCTGAATGATATATTTGAAATGCTTATTAGTTTCGCAGAATTTTTTCGAAAATCTTCCATATTACATTTCTTCGCAATAGTCGAAAAAGCACCTAATTTTATTTTATATGTAATTAATAAATAATTACCTTTGCGCCATTCAAATGCACGAGTTTTACAAGTGGTTGGTTCAAGTTTAGTTAATCTTGGATTAATGTCGGCGGAGTTGATTAAAATATGGTTTCTAAGTCGAGTTCATTACTCGGTACTTTTTTACGTGAAGTTCTTTGCAATCGTTTTATGTTGTGCAATTCATTTTATGGGAAAACTTTTAGTGGGAGCTCTATTTGAATTAAATACAACCCATTTCAACTGGGAAAGAAAACATAAAATAAAGAATGCTGTAATGCCCGCGACTAGTCCATGAAATAGTAATTTTCTCAGCGTGCTTCAAAGCTTAGGCATTAAACCGTACCTGAAGAGGTGACTTCTAAACCTGTGAATTAAACTACTGCTCCAATAAGGAAAATAAAAGTATTTACATCAACTAATGAAATTTTAGTGATTATGGGGAGTTATTTATGATGTGTAGGAAAAAAATCTTTTCGCCTGATGCAACCGAATTGGCTTAATCCTCGATTACATTGAGCGAGTTTACAAGCTACTAGCCGGTAAGTTTAAAAGCGGGTGAATCGGCGAGTAAGATTGTCATGGTGACACACAAAACTGTCTATTCGCTCAATAGCGACAGTAGCAGCTAAAATAACGACTCGCGCGAACGAATTCGGTCGACATTTTGTAAAAAAAAATGAGCTCGCAGCTAGCGCCACACGCTAGCCAGTAGCGAGAACCGTTCCCGCGCGAACTAATTCTGAAGTTACGAAATCAGCTGTTGGTTGCCGCCATCTTGAGTGAGTAGCGAGTAAAGTTGAACACCTTTCTACCTTTTTCGTAGATGTCCACAATCTGCTAGTTAGCTAGTAATAATAATAATAATAATAATAATAATAATTGGACAATTTGTAGAGCGCCGTTTTTTTGAAAAATCACCCCAAGGGCGCTACACAGTAATGCGATTACACTGAGCGAGTTTACTAACAGATAGTGAATTTCCCAGATAGTAGTAGCTTGTAAACTCGCTCAGTGAGACTATCACATCCCCAAGCGGAGTGTGTTGTGAGGCTGAAAGTAGGGAGGAGGGGAAGGAGACGGGGAAGAGGAAGGTGGGATGTACCTGGCTATTCAGATCTGTTCACAAGACACGGCTAAAGCCATTTCAAGCAACGTTTCAATTCTGAATGGTGGTCTACACCAGGGCGAAACTTACTTCCACTCTGGAACGTGCCGCAAAAATACTATATATTATTTAAATGAATTAATAGTGAGATAACACAAATTTATCGAATAAAATTTATTTGCCACGCTGGGATTCGAACGCGTAACCTTCGGATTGCGGGTCAAGAGCCTTACCGCTCGACTACGCCGGCCGTCATATACAATGTGCAGTCGGTTTAGGGAAAATACGGTATCCCTAATTACACAAAATATAACTAAGTGACCCCGAAGGGATGCGCAGAGAGGATGTACCGCCGAATAACAAAAGTAAAAAACCTATTTTCATTCAAATGCATCAAGGAAAAATCTTCTTCACTATACGATGTGTATAAATTCGTTTGATATTTATTATAATTTATTATTTTTAAAGTCGATTTTACGTTTGAAATTGGTAAATAATGCAAAAAAATTATAATTTTACAGTAAATATCATTTCGGGGGGGCCAACTGTCGGCGGATCAACTGTCGGGTCACCCTTTCTAACATATCCGTTTTAAAGGTCCCTGTAGATGTAAAAAAACGCTTTGATGTCACATTGATACCCAATCCAGCATCTATAAATTAACACATTTCAAAATGTAGGTTAGCCATTTCATAATTCATATTATGTTTCTAGCTGACTTCGGCGTGGGTTTCTTTTATTGAATATGAAATTAGTTTGTGGAGGAGAGATAAATATCGGTCATAAAATGAAGACAGAGTGGCCGCTCGCCACCACCGAGAAACCTCGTAAAGTGATTTTACGGCGAGGAATTGAAAGGAGCGATGCGAAGAGCCTGGAACTGGGACCGAATTTCAAATGAGTTTGAATAAATTAATATGTGAAGCCGGGCCCAGGGACCACCGTATTGAGATAGGTTTGATCATAATGTTTGGGGCGAGGCGTTTTTGCTTAATTTATGCGGCAGGTATACTGTGTACTTCGGAAAATCTTCTCACAAACTTGCAAATTAGAAATTGTCTCATGATCTTAATTAACTAATATTGCCAATTTTTCTTCATTATATTACCTAATACACTTTGAGAGGAGAATTTTATGCTCTTTATTATATATTCGTAGATAATCAGGTCTCTGGTTTGAACATGTGCTGATGAATAGAGAAAATAGTGTCCGGAGAATATTATTACAACGTGCAAGTGATTGAAGGAAGAAGGTGAGCACGCATCGGGCATTGGCACGATCAAATTGTTTTATATTACAGTGGTATTGCAAAATTTATATCTATCCAGTAAAAAGTATAAAACCTTAAGGAGATTTATAGATGAACCAAAAATATTTTTTTGAATTTTTGTAATTATTTTTTTTGGGGGTATAAATTTAAATATTGCAAAACTTGACTTAGTAATGTAATATAAACATGTAACATTTCCTCTAGGAAAAATTATATGTTTTTTTATTACATTGTGCACGTAACATTGATTTTATGTTTGTCTGTAAAAATACATGAATTAAATAAATCCCAGATAAATGATATTCTACGGACTTACGTCATAGGTACTATAACCAATCTATAACTATGTACATTTTATTTTATATTCCTTATATTTTGTTTATTAACAAACTGTGTATATCTTAATAAAAAAAAAATCGTTAAACTTTAATGTTTGCAGGCGCTTTCGTTGGAAAAAATTCTTACAGTAGTTATTACTATTTACTAAGTATAAAATTATAGTGCGTGTACTGTACATGTACATTTTATTTAATATTTCTTATAACTTGAATATTAACGTACTGTGTATGTCTTAATAAACAAATAAAAAAAATCGTTAAATTTTAATGCTTGTAGGCGCTTTCCAAAATTGGAAAAAAATCCTTAAAACTGTAGTATTAACAATTTGTACACGCAAAACTTTACTGCCGGCCTGAACTTGGTACGATAAATTCTTGCACAGTTAATGACCTTACAATGAACGTAAGCGAAAGAGAAAGATGCGTAAAAACAAACGTGCGACAGAGAAAGGCTTGGGCGGGGAGGCACCGACCTTAAACTCGTCCACTGCGATGAGTTACTTATCAACGACAGGTCGGTATTAAAGTTTACTATACCTAATAATGACGATTGAGTTTGATATTCACAATGAAAAAAAAAATATATATGCTTAGTGATTAGTACTATAGGCTTCTTAAAAAATTTCAAAATGATATCCGTACATATCTTCTTTTCGAAAAAATTCTTGTAAAAATATTTAAATGTGCGTGTTTTCACGCACATTAAAACCGCCCAAATTCAGTATAATTTGTTCATTGGGTAAGTCGCACATTACGATGGCGTGGTGTCTCTGAATCACCCCCGTTCGTTGTTCCAAGTTCCCCGAAGTTCCCTCTGGAAATAAATAATGTTCACAGGATATTTATTATTATTTTAACCGCCAGCTGGCCCATACCTTCGACCTCTTAAATATAACGAGAAAGCAAACACGGAGATTGAATTTCATCCTGAAGAAAACGTGCCCTAACTTCTTATCCCGCTAATATTTTTTCTACGGAACAAGATTTTCTTTGGGAACGCCGAAGACTTAAATATGTTCGGCTTCTTTAAAATGATGGTTCTTTCGTTTGTTTATTTTTTGTAAGCACTCTATGCTTAATGAAAACATTTAAACTAATTTTTTTTTGTTGAAGAAGAAGATAACACTTTTAAATCTAAATGAAAATATGAAAGAAAACAAGACACAGAAAAACAGAAAAAGACAATGGTCGCAACTGGGACTCGAACCCAGACCTCTCGTCTAACCGGGACGGCGTGTTTTCCAATTTCGCTATTGCCACCTTCTGTCAAACCGTCATATTTGTCAATAACCTTCAAAAGTTATAAAAAGAGAGTTTTTCTCGTAAAAAAAAAAAAATTATTTTTTTTTATTACAGATAAAATAAAATAAATATATATATATTCCTGCGTTAGTTCCACAAAGTTCAAAACACAGGGCCTTATTAATAAACTTATTTAAAAATTTACACAACTGATTAACAATAATTAATATAGGGTAGAATGTTTATCAGTTGTGTATAATTTAAAACACGTTTGTTATAAGGGGCTAGTCTTTAAATTATCTTCTGATTTTTGATTGTCGTTCTATTATTATAAAACTCAGTTCAGTTTTAAGAAAATGGGGCATTCCGATTAGCAAGAAATAAAGCTTCAAATATACCTGTATCTACTCCCATTTGAACTAAAAAGGTATAAAAAAGGACAGTACTATAAGCGTTTAACTTTGAACCATAGAATATAATGCATTGATATACAAATGTAGACACTAAAGTTTCAATTAAAAATTAAATCTTTAGAAAATAATTTCAACAAGTATTTTTTGATATTTCGATATTTTTGATATTTTGGTATTGGAAAAATGTCAGTCAGGATAGGTTTAGAAAATAGGTTGGATGGAGGAAGGGATAGATATACTACATAAATTGAGTTTTTCATACTCCCACCGACTTTTGGAGTTTGATTCCTTTGCGGTAATCATTTAAACTAAATATAAGGTACGATCAAAAATTATTTTTAATTGCTTGTCCAGGTACGATCGAAAGATAGAAAGATGGGGCGACGGAGAGATGGATTCATACGTCAGTCAACCCTGAACAAATTGCGCAAGTATTGATAACTGGTCATGAATGGCGGGGACAGTGGCAGAAACGAGTATTATTAGAAATGATGGGTTATGTTAACTATATCGTCAGTACTTCAACTAATCGAACAGGTCGATTAGGTGACTATGCTTGAATATTCAAACCTTTGGTTCACGTACGTTCAAATGTGATCTCAATAAGATCAAAGTGTCTAACAATAAATGTGTCCGTGGTAATTTTAAAATCTCGTCTAAAAAAGTAGGTGCCCCTCCGAGGGTCAAAATATTTCCATTTTGCAATAAAATCCAAATAAATGGAATGTTCCTGAACATATCCGAAAACTAAAAAACTATTTTTGAAAGATATAAGCTTTCAAATATTAAAAAACGAAAAAAAATATATAATTTTTGAAGTGTAAAATTTTTGCATGCAAACAAAATGTTTTAAAAATGGCTCACCTTACGTTTTTCTAATCAAAATTACTGATAACGAAAAAAACGCATGCTTACTTTTAGAAAAATGTATTATAAACGTCATCGTCACCTAACTTTTTTATTGTTCCATGTAAAAATAATTAATAAAAATTTTCTTAAGTTTCATAATTTTTTTTCAAGTTGTGATCCGAAACTTTGGTTTCATAAAGATGTACATTTTACAACTGTTGTGGTTAACTTTTAGATTTGAATATAAAGCGTGGTGTATTTTCTTTCTAACACCGCTTAAAGCATATTTATTATTACGATAGGCAGGGAGACACAACTGTTTCTATGAGACCTTGTGAGTTGTTCAGAAAAGCGAACAAATTAGCCTGAGGGGTTAAGGTAAGGCAATTAAACTGAAGGATTCCGAAATATTTTTGCATTTATTAACACGTGCATACTTTCAGTACAAGTAGTGGTTTTCTAAAAAAAATATTAAACGCTGATTAGGCGAGAATTCGTTACGTTGCAGGCGAATTCTCCAGTTAATATTTTTGTTAATCACTGTCTGTACCTGTGATTTCTCAAAAAAATAATGATATATATTCTCAGCGTCGCCATGGTGAAATACCATTATTTAGAATCAGAATCGAAACGTCACTTGAATCAAAAGCAGAATAAAATTTAGTCCTTAAATTATCAATTTCTTAACAATTATCTTCCACATCCCCTCAAAATAATCACGAATCAGGAATGTCACAGTCCTACTGGCTCTTGTCCGGTATTAAAAAAAAAAATCAACTTTCTCCATCAAATTCAAGTCACTCGTTACAATTTCCTTCAATCGTCCTAAAGTCTATTATTACAAACATAATTGGCAATTTGTCAATATTCTTAACGAGCGACAGCTGAAGTGCCACTTTTGTAAAATAACATCACAAAATGTAAAACCAGCACAACTCATAATCAATATATATATTATAAAAGAAAATGTACTACAATGTGCGTGCCGCTAAAACTCTGAAACGAGTCCCGGTACGGTCAAGGGAGTTATATGGTGTGGTAGCCCTCTAAACCCCATCCACGAAGAAGGTTCCCGTTTTTACCCGAAGGGCGTGGTTTTGAAGATATAAGGCCTGGAAATTTCGCCCTCTAGAATTTTTTAGAACAGTCCAAACATTCGAGAGCATTCCATAACATTCCAGATCGTCCCGGAACATTCTGGAATGTTGTGGATTATTCGAAAAGAGTCTGGAACGTTCGGGAACATCCAGAAACATCCCATATCATTCTAGAACATTCCAGAACACTCTCCAACGTTGTGGAATGTTCTGGAAGATTGTGAACCATTCGAAGCCTTTTTTATATGGGTGGGGCAATTTATTGATAGGGGTGTAAAAAGAAATATCCGTCGTGGGTTCGAACGTCAGTTTAATCTTATATCAACTCCCGGAGCTAAGTCGAGTACCCCAGCTAGTATATTAATTAATTAAATAAATAAATAAAAAACTCTTTTAAGTACCTACCTCAAAATGTTTTTTTCGGAGTTTCCTTTCATAGTGCATACGAAATGATAGGTACTTCTCGTTAGTCTCGTGTTCCTTTCAGAAAAGTTTTTGAATTCTTCTAAAGGTCAACATTTCAAAAGCCTTCAAACTTGACATCGTTACAGGTTTTACTGTCCAAGCCTCAATTGCATACAATTGTGTGAAGTGTACACTGGACTTCACAACATGAAAGAGAATATTCAGGCCTACATTTTGATCCACTGCTGAGATGAACTGCACTAGTGCAAGCACTCTTTCTGTTTCATATTTTATCGTTTTGTTTAGAGAAAAAATTTATATGTTACGATGTTATAAGTGGGTTTCTTACAAACCCTCAAATAACTAATATTGTTATTTATATTTAATATTAACATGTATTATTATTGACTTTAGTAAACGTGTTGAAGAGTCGTATAAGTGTGACCTCGATTCTCATTTTCCATCCGATGTTTTTAATTTCCATGTAGTAAATAAATACAGAAAGAAAGTCGTATTTTTCTAAGTTGTAGAGGTTTCGCCCACTGGTGACAATGTCAATAAAGATGTTTTCACAAAGCGGAACAATATTCATATAGCTTTAAAAAATAGCGACGAATATTGATGACTCAATATGCGATGCAATAATACGATGACTCCTTAGAAGATGTTTGTGTAACCCTGATAAAATGGATTTATTTATTTAATAGCTTTTCTTTCTGGCTTCGCCCAGTATTTGAACGAAAAATCCAGAAAAATATATATGTAATGGCGTTTTGCCTTATTTTTTAACTGTTCAGTGATTGAACCGGCTTAAACTCCTGCCATAAGTCACCCCAAGTGGTTCGCTACGTTTAGTGACTTAGCAGCGGTGCCCTGGTTCACGGAGTGAGGTCTTTGACGGCGGATGCGTTTACCACCTACTGCCGGCCGGATCGTAAGAGACTGATTGAGGGAGACCTTTTGACCACTCCAGCCGTACTCTCTCGACCAATCACCTTGCACCGTTGTGGGAGGAATGGATTCATACGTCCGTCACCCCTCCAAATAATACATTTTCCTTCCCAGAACTTTCTCTCCTTCCTTGCCCTAAAAAGATTCTTCACACAGCATTCCCAACATGACATAGGCCACGAGGGAAATTGTTTTCTTCAGGGCCTCCTGTGTGCAGCTAATGTAAAAATGGTGGATGTTTCAGTATTCGTAACACTCGACGGTAGTGAGATTGAAAGGTATTTATGCATATCTTTTTTATGCGTTGACATAAACAAATAAATATAAATAAATACTAGACAAAATTGCACTAATGAAGATACATTACAACTTCTGGTGATATTTTTGGTACAAATAATAAATAATGAAAGTGATCGACTCAAAGAGAAACTTGAATCTGGTATCAGGAAGGATGTCTCTCACAAAAGCGGTACATCAAAAATAAGATTTTTTTGTTGTCACGGAATACAAAACTGACAGACTTGGTACAATATAATATGTCTGTGGACGAAGTAAGAAGTGTATACCTGTAATTTTCTTTCCTCTCAACTTGACTTGGATGACTGTGATGTATAATTTCTTAGACATTTCGACCAAGAGAGGGGAAAAGTGAATATTTAACGTTGATGAGTAGTGGCTCACGAATAGAATCTCTCCGTGCATTGTTATGTTGTGGCAGACCAAATACAGACCTAAACACGGCGCGGCGTTAAGCAAATAGAGTGCTAATGATTATTATCGGCTGCAAATATTCCACTGTAAAGTGAACGGGTAAATAGGATCTGTACTCTGTGGATATGTAGAGGTCCTAAAGCAGAAAGTTTTTTTTAGCTATAAGGTGATCCTTTAGTCCAGGAAAAAATCTAAATCGGAATCCACGCCTCTTTTTGGGAGGAGTTTAAAAATACTTGAGAAAAAGCTTTTGGAAAGGTTGGAAAAGGTATTTGAGATTTTTTTTACATGTTGATTTCGTAAAGGCCTGTAAAAACATTAACTCCTTTTTTGCGCATTGTTTATTGTAATAACAAGGAAATTTAAAATTGATTTAACGGAGCCAAGCGACGCGGAGTCTAGGACGTCTATTTCCCTTCGAAGGCGGGGCGTAACTGATACGAAATGGGTGTCCCAAGTGCATGGTTCTTGTGCAGATGGCATAAGGTTCACTTTAGAAATCCAAATTCGTAGAGTACGGGCCGTATTGATTGATGTCAAAAATAACAACGAGAAAATGCATATTTTATTTTATTTTGTGAAGTTCGGGCGTAAATATTATTTTTTTGCGATCATTATAAAAGATACTAAATTTGCCACATTAAACAATAAAACCATATCCGAAAAGAGGTTTATAAGTAGGAGAGTTTGCACTTGAAAGTGTTTTTTTATAGACCTAATACTTTATTTTTTTCTAGGCTTATTAAATGACCGATATTTTTAAGGGCCAAGATATGTTCTACACGCAGTATTCAATTGAAGCATCTAAAATACATGATTTTGTAAGATTTTGCATTATTTCGCATGGCTTCATCATAATAATTATATTTGAAGTGGCTAGTAATGAAAAAAATCACGATTTTCTTTTTCCCAAGTGTTCTGCTTTTTGAAACGTAATGTCGATTTACGAAAATTCTTATTTAAATGCAATTTACCAAGGATATTCTGATATCTCAGAAGGCTGTCATATTATTGAATGAGTACCTTAATAAAATCACTTTGTGTCTATATTATTTTTGGAAGCAATATCAATGTTGTTTTGCGAATATGAAAATAGTTGTATTTACTTTATCACTCGCGAAACCTCTTGAATATTGCTTTTTGTAAACATATTTTGTTTATTGCCTAGAATTTTGTTTATTGCCTTAAATCAGATGAAAATAAGAATCGAGGTCATATTATAATAATATGTCTCTTTACGCATTTTTCAAAGAATTTCCAAAAATATTACTTCATAACAACCAAACAGTTTCAAAATATTAATAATTAGTCTAAGTATAGGATTTATTAATTAAAAAAACTCTTATGTATACTGAAGTCAAATTTTCGACTCCATTCTATTGTACGGGATATAAACATGGACACAAAAATTTGTAAGGATTTCAAAATTTTATAATAATATTGAGGCATTATTTTCTGGAAAAAGATTTGAAAATTGTTCTTTCGGCTAAATGTCAATATCATTTCTTAGGTTGGAGTATTTCAATCTCTGACACATTTGATTGAAGTCAAATCGAAGATCAGCTCCATTTTGAATTTTTGACCTTTGAAAGGTCCTTATTATACGTCGGTTCTCGATCAACCTTCAACCGTAACGGTCATGCTGTTATGCTCGATGGACTCTCGGCCCAATTCAGCTTTTGATCAAATTTTGATCATCCGTCCAGCCCAACCAGCATGCAAAATTATCAAACGTTTAAACGGGTTTCAACAAATTTCAGTGTAAAAAAATCAACAAAGTTTTTTTAACCCTTTAATCCCTGAACATATATTAAGAAGACTTTCATACATTTAAAAAAAAATTGTTCTTTGTAGCTTGAAAATCATTCCTAATTTTTTTTATAGAATTTTCTGAAAACTTCTTATAGGGAAAATTCCTGAGATACATTTTTATACCGTAAGGGAATAAGTAACAATTTTTTTTTTTATTTTATTGAAATTATACTTAATAAGATTAATTGTTTACTTCTAGATAGCTAACACGTTTGACAGATAATGACATAATTGATTTACAATAGGAAAAAAATGTTTTTTCTCATTCTAATGAACTTTAACCATGTGACGACTCAACGTAAAAAAATTTCTCCTGGTGTCCGTTTTCATAACTAAGCTTTAAAAATATAACCTATAAAATAATGTCAAATATTGAACTGACAGGAATAATATGTAAAAAAATATTTTTGGTATAGAAGATATATTTTTTATAGACGAGTACAAATTTGTCCCGTCAGGGAGCAAAGGGTCAATATAATGCATCTTTTTCCAGTTTTTGACCTAGTTGCGCCATCTCTTTCAGAGAAATGCGTCTGCGGGTACTTGTGTGTGCATGAATGACAACGAATCTATCTGCCAAGTTTCAGTTCGATCGAATGTTGGGAAGTGGGTTAATTTCCACTTCCAAGATTTGCATTCATTCAGACTTGTGTCACATGTAGCTATAAAAGATCATTTGGCGTGGCCTATTTCAGCATATCGCTCGCCGTATATTCCCATTGGAAATGTACGGCGAGCGAAATGCTGAAATAGACCAAGCCAAATGATCTTTTATCTTTTACTAGCTTTTACCCGCGGCGTCGCTCGCGTGGTATTTGGGAGACATTACTGTAGCAATTAGCGGTACATAATGTCCTTTCCAGTGCGTTCCCGTTCCATTCCATCTTCTCCGCCTTCCCCCTCCCTCGTCTCTTCCCTCTCCGCAAATCCCACCTTCCCCCTGCCTTTCCTCCCTACCGCTAAAATATATGAAATACACACATTTTCATAAATACAAATTTCATAACTCCAGAGCTTACCATTATATATAGCCTGTGTTACTCGCTGATAATGCAGCTTTCTATTGGTGAAAGAATTTTTAAAATCGGTTTAGTGGTTTAGGCGTGAAAGATTAACAAACAAACACACCCACTTACGCATTTATAATATTAAGTTTAGATAGCTACGTGTGACACAAGTCTCAAGACAAAAAAAATTGGTATTCAAACAGATGTAGGTATTTACAAATCAAAATACGCTGGTCGTTGATTTGTGACACTGTCAAATGTGACGGGACTTAAAACATTTCGGGATAAATTTAACATTTGACTCTTTCACAGTGTGATTTAGTATGACTAATTAAGTACCAACAGAGGCAGTTGGAGGGGAGTAGAGGGGCAAGGCTCATCGGGGAACGTAAAAATCAAACACCTCGCCCGGGTACGTTCCTCATCCGTTTCCGGACATTGTTAATTCAGGCATTAATCAGCGGCGTACGGGAAGCGACGGCGAATAAAGAAACCGCTGGATACTAATATAAATTAATGACCTCTCATTCCACATCGGCCAATATTTACATTTCATGTACCCACTGTGTGGGCACCGAGCGCATACCGCCTGTAATGGGTTGATACATCGGCCATCGGTCGCGAGGGATCGCACTTTTATTGGTCGATTAAAAAAAAACTTCTCGAATGAGTTGAAATATTATCCCACGGATTGAATGCGAATAAAAGCATTAACAATCAGAGCTTTCACGATCAACTAAACGTAACTACGTTATTGATCTGAAATATGATTGTATGAAGCCAATATATAAGGTCTGCCCACATTAAAAATGTTTTCATTAGGTATGCCAAATCACCCTTAAGGACCCGTATCCGAGCACGAAAAGAAGAAGATGGAGAGATATGTAATTACGAATGTTGGAGAGAGTGCGTTAATATTTCAAACGATAAAAGTGAAGCGAAAGTTGTGAAAATGTTTAATAAAACACGACTCGTTTAGAATAGAGCAAAAATCTCGTGGGGTCGTCTAAAACAACATCCAAATAAACACTGTGAATTTTTTCATAAATATAACTTGTTAAATAATAGAGACAGGCTTGAAAATAAAAATTTTCGGAGCATATTTTGCGATTTTTTTCTATCGAAGGAATTTCATATAATTTGCGTTTCGGCGCGGGGATTGTATAGATATTATCTTCAAGAATAACATATTTTTTTAAGAGCTTAAAAACTTCAAATGTTCAAGGGAGATATGCAAGAAATCGGTACAAATTCGGATAGCGGCGGCTTAATATTATTAATTAATCATATTATGGCCGCAAAGTTTAAATAAACTAAAAATAAACTAAAAAATTAAGTCAACCTCCGATAGAAGAGGATATCAGAAGAAGAAGATTGCGTCTGATAAAATCATCAAGCATATTATAATTTCCCTTGTTTAAATGCTAGGCTAGAACACAAACCCCAATTTAATAAAGACCTGATTGTGCTCTTGACTATGCTGATATAATATTTATCTTGAGAAAAAATATGTTTGAAAACTTTAGAAAATGGTATTGATTTTATTATCTGAAATTAAATGCTTCATTAAAATGAGATATAGATCGTCCAGTTTTCACTGCAAATTAGACGCGTTGTGTATCCAATGCATATTCATCTACTTATGCATTGGCAGTATAATATATGTATAAGTGTGTGCGTGTGTGTACGTACATGTATGCTTATAGTAATGAAAACGATTTTTTTTTTTCAAAATTTCAACTTTTTGTATGAAGATTTACTGAAATGTGGATGCGGCTCATTTAAGTACATCCTGAAAATCTTCATACAAAATATCGAAATTTTGAAAAAAAAAAATCAATTTCAGCTGCAACAACATTAATAACGTCGTATTTTTCAATCTTAATAATCTAGCAAACTGAAAACTCACGGACCGCCACTGATGTATGTGTGTGTATATGTATATACATAAATGTGTGGGTACGCATTTACTAATATTTGAGTTTGACCATCTTTTGTTTTATGTACCTACTTGTAATTTAAATTATTATTACGTATAGTCACAGTAAGAATGTTGAGATGAATTGTGTGCTGGCCTATAATTGGAATCATCGCTATAACCGTATAGAAAATATTAATTAATGTAATAATAATAATTATATGGCGAGCCAATAAATAAAATAATAAATTATCCCATTACAAAGTAAATTTCTAAATAATATTTTTTCTACATTATTTCGAATGTGTCCTTATTTCAGAGCATCGATATACTCGTAATGATAATATCCCCACGGATGAGTAGGTACGCGGCTTAAACTAGTTGGCGATGATTGGATGAACAATCAATTATTTGATTAGGGATTTACAGAACACTGTGCTCGTCTACGCGACATAATTAAAAATACTAATTTCGGTTGTCTTTGTGTCCTGATTAACTTTGGTTCAATGAACTCGTACCTATTTGCTTTGAACTTAAGAATCATTTTCAAAATTTGAACTCATTTCCTACACATAACATAATATCTATCAGACAATTATTTTAATTGTCTTTTCCAAAATTGGAACCGATTTTTCAAGACTTAGGACCATCCCGTAATTTGTCAGGTTTGTGATTAGTTTTCATCTAAAAGATTTCACCGAACAACTAGCGTTACTAATGAGAAGTATTTCTATTTATTATTTTAACTTTATGAGTAAAACCTCAAACTGTAATATTTAATTAAATGAAGACATTATGAGCGAAACTCAATCGAAAATCTGGAAACAGAAAAATCAGAAAAAGATATTGGCACCTCTGGGACTCGAACCCAGGACCTCCCTACTTTCCGGGTTGGGAATCATTCATAAAGATGGCAGCCAATAAAAATAAGCGTTAAGAAAAATGAAGATAATATGGGTGGTTCTTAGTCGAAGTATGGTACAGTTAAAAGTGACCGAATTGGATATCGACACCTTAGCTCGGTGGATAAGAGCCCCAACCCGGAAAGTAGGGAGGTCCTGGGTTCGAGTCCCAGAGGTGCCAATATCTTTTTCTGATTTTTCTGTTTCCAGATTTTCGATTGAGTTCCGCTCATAATGTCTTCATTTAATTAAAAGAAGTATTTCTGATGAGGCCAACAAAAAGTTAATTAGAGCAATCCACTAACGAATTGTTTTTGTTACATACATTACCGATGATTGAATCTTTATAATCGGACTCTTGCCAGGTTCCGCACTTGTGTTTTGATGTGCTGTATAATGTATTCCCAATAAACCACAATGGCGTTAGACCGTTGCCAGCCCTGGTAGGATGAACATCGCAGACAGGGGCATGTATGAATAATACTCCATTCACGATCTATCTACATTATGAATGCTTAATCACACCGCGGTGTACTGCATCAATTTTATTATCAACATTTAGGTAATATCTATCTGTAAACTCCGTAGTGAAAACCCCATCATCCCTTATAAAGTTAAATACGGGGTAGAATATTACTTTATAAAAATTTAATTATGACAAGGGTCAGAAAACAATTATTAATAATTTAATTTCAAAACATCGTGTCATTACAAATATTCAAATGTACAAGGTGACACAAAAGTTCTCACTCAATTTGCTAAGGCAGTAACTTTGTTTGTAAATAAAAATAATTGGTGTACCTTATCTGTTCCGTAGTTTGTCGAAGTGTATTCTGCTTTTGTTAACTTCACAAATGTCAAAGTTGTGATGACAGTCACAGACAAACCATTTAAAAAAATGAGTACATGCATAATATATGTAATATACAAACATCCATTACGTGTAAAGCTCTATTGTATATAAATGATTTTTCATACAATTAATAAGTCATGCTGAAAAATGATTAAATATGTAACAACTTTTATTGCTCCGGACGCATCCTGACGAAGTCATTATCGTTCCGAGGCTGACTAGAATACAGGCCCGGTCGCGCGATCGCCAAATTATTAAGTAAACTTCACTGTTTAAAATAGTCTAATCTCTAACTCTGGTTATTTAATGCGATTGCGGTGAAATAACACCATAATCAGCAGTATTAACGAGTATCGGCAACAATCGCCGCCAGTTGCAAACTATAGTTGCCCGATGGCACTGACTTGATCACGTGACACTTCAAAATCCGGCGCGCGCCGAGATGTACAATTCCGCATCACCTTCCACTTCGAAATTGGGGCGTTTTGGCTAGTTTTACAATGAAAAAATGCTTTATAATATCTACATATAATATATAAAAATCAAAATGTGTTTGGGGATTAGTGAGATGTCTATGTACTGCTATATTAAGCATAGGAAATGTTTGAAAATTTCAAAATACCTTATTTAAACCCCCGCGAAGGTTTCTGGATAATTACAACCACATGACAATATCATCACAAAAATTCTTGCGAAACTGTCAAAAAATTGAATGAAATGTTGAAAAAAAATTATTGTTAACTCGAAATTCAATTTTAAAAACTCTTTAAATTAATGAATTAATTTGAAGTACTTACATAATAATTTGAATCGAATCAAGAATTATAGATTTTTAAATAGGTACCTAAGTTAGGTATCGAATTTGATTGATTGTTCTTATAATATAGAAAAATGAATATTTACAATGCAAATTTGAATAAAAAAAATGTAATAGGTGGCACGTGAGCTATTTGAAAACTGAATGTACTGGGACTGAATTTAGGGAACGCGGGAGGGGAACGGGGACGCACGGGAAAGTACATGCAGGGAGAAACAATTCATTTCTTTAAATGTGGCATTGCAACGCATGCTGGGAACCAGCTAGTAAGTATATTATATAAATACGTAAATTTTCACTACACGGTGAATATTGTAAAACTATTTTTTTGGTAAACTTTTTATATATAAATTAGTTAACTGAAGTCGCCTCCCGTCAAAGATACCAAATGATATTATTAATGTATTTTATTCTCTCTATGCTCACGTAGAAATAAGGTTACCGGTTGCCTGATTTCCGGTAACCGGTCTCGATAAAATTATGAACGTTGCCTTTGACTAAATTGTATCATTCGAGGAGTTTATTACGTTAGGAGGGGCGCCCTAGACTCGTAAGTGAATCGTTTATGCTTTATGGCCGTGTTGCTGGAGAATTCTTTCACAAGAGAAAAGATGATTGATTGATCAAACTTGACGCTGAAGAATGTAAGTGTTGGAGTTACCTCGTAAATTTACCGCATTTGCGGAGTAGCAAGGTCATTCTAATATTATCGTTCCGAGGTTATGTATAATAAATATAAAATTTGTTATCTCAGGAATTTCCCAAAATTTCTCTTCCTCATCACCTTCCCCTGTCCACTTTCTCTGCATCACAAATTAGGTATACGATGATCTCCTGTTGGCCGTATTCAGAATTTAATATTAATAATAATAAATTAAAAATCAAGTGTGTTTCAAGAGCGAGTTACGAAAAACGATGCGTGGTTTATGAGTTTTCTTTTCTTTTACGTTATCTGCTCGCAGGAGGCCCTAAGAAAAAAATCTTTCAGGGCCTGTGTAATCTTTGGGGTTGCTGTGTGGAGGGTCTTTTTAGGGAAAGGAAGGATATGAAGATCTGATAAGAAAAAAAGGAATGGGAGGTAGGCAGGAATCTGGGGGTCGATGTGTTCAGGAGTGACGAACGTATGAATCCATCCCACCCACCGCGGTGGGGTGGGTCGAGAGAGTCCGGCTGGGGAGGTCAAATGGTCCCCCTCAACCACTCTCTCCCGATCCAGCCCGCAACGCAGTCTTTGGGCAAAAGCATCCGTTGTTAGCACCTATATGGAAATAATAAATAAAAGAATATTTCTCTGATGGTTCGTGAATAATGTTGTTTCTTTTGTTTATTTTTTTGTTATGATTTGATTTGTATGTACAATCTCTCTCCATGGCTACCAATGTATTGATAAATTTTTTGTTTTGTAATTTTTCGTTTTACAATTTTTTGTTTTGTTTTATATTTTTTTTCGGTTTGTATAATTTTTGGATTCATATTCCTTTCTCATAAATTTAATTTACTATTGCTTATTATGCTGTCTCAGTAGAGGTAAAGTCACAAGCAGATAATCCATAATTGGTTTTATTTTGGCTGTATAATATCTATGTACAAACTGAAATAAATGTAAACTGTCGATTTCCCGAAAACTAATAATTAAATAAATATAAAAACCTCACAATATGCAGTCGGGCGTCCTGCTATGTCACTAAACACAGCAATCTACTTGGGGTGACCTATCGATGAGTGTTGGTTATCCAATAAATGGTTCCCGGAGCGGCGGTACCCATACCTGCCTCCCGAATCGAACCTATAAACAATCTTAGAAAAAAATATTTCGGCAAGTAGAACATATCGACCGTGGAAAGAATCTATTTTCAGCCTAAGTTTTTCAGTTAATCAATACCCTGCTTTACTCAATGTTTAGTTAAATTAATTTTATTGAATCTTTATATTTCCTCGCGGCCGCTATTATTTTTAAATAACTTAAAAGATTTTTCGTCTTAATGTTTAAAAATTATGGGACCATCCCCAAACACCTCACGTAAGCCGCGTAATTTAAGATGATTTAATGAAAAAATTGGCGCTATCGCGGTAACTTTGTTAGGCTCAATTAAAACCTGAAATCAGGGACTTTATTCCGACGTTAATTTAAAGGTTAATATTTAGGTTTAAAGACTCCCTTTCAATTATAATCTCGCCCCTCTTTTTCTTTGTTCATGACATAATCTTATAATAATAATAAGAAACAAAAATAACTCTTTACAACACTCGTTTTTCTTGTGGAACAACAAGTATCTGCAGACCACACATTTCTGTAAACTATAAAGAATAAATTAGTGACCGACCGAAGGTTTGTCACGTTTCGGCAAAAAAATCTAGTTTCGGCATCAGTTTCGGTTTCGGCAGAAAATCTACCGAACCTTCGGCCGCACCGAAACTCTGCGTTCGTGAATTATCGCGCGTCGTTCGGGTGAGTTCGTGGCTCGTGTGTCACCCGCCATCATCAGCTGAGTTCGCCGGCTGGTCCGGCGTGATTGTGTTGTGAGTTTACGTGTTATTTTTCGCGCATAGAGATTAGGTAAGTGTTTGTTTGTTATTACTTCTGTCTCGCATACTTTATTGGCATTTATTAAGCATTGAAGTTCTTCCAGTTGAGTTATTCACTTGGATTTATGAATGATGAGAATTATGTAAATATAAAAGAGGTTATTTTTAATTGACACATTCATTCATAACTTACTGAATGTTAATTTTTCCAATTTTTATAGCAATAATATTTTTTTTTCACATATCTACATCAATTATTGTTTTTTTTTATTTCATTTAACACGAGTAAATAGAGATTAGGTAAGTGTTTGTTTGTTATTACTTCTGTCTCGCATACTTTATTGGCATTTATTAAGCATTGAAGTTCTTCCAGTTGAGTTATTCACTTGGATTTATGAATGATGAGAATTATGTAAATATAAAAGAGGTTATTTTTAATTGACACATTCATTCATAACTTACTGAATGTTAATTTTTCTAATTTTTATAGCAATAATATTTTTTTTTCACATATCTACATCAATTATTGTTTTTTTTTTATTTCATTTAACACGAGTAATAAGAATGTTATGATTGTAAACGAAATTGAAATTAAAATACTAAATGAATGAGGTCCTTCCTTTATTGTTGACTATTGCCAATTTTTTTGTTCCAAGAAGTAGTTCATGCTTTGTTAATTTTTATAATTTTTGTTTGTTTTATAGCAGTACCTAATATATATATATATATTTACATACTTCAATTATTGTTTTTTTTATGTCATTTAACACGTGTTATGTCTGTATATGTGTAAAAAATAAGCCAAATTTCAGTAAACAGTAGATTTTTAAAGTGTCGGCTACGGTTTCGGCCGAAACTGAGATAGATATCGAAAATTCGTTTTCGGTTTCGGTAGAAAGTCCTGTTTAGGTCGGACACTAGAATAAATATCAAAGTTCCACAAGGATGTACATAAGGTATAAGCTAAAAATAGTTGCATTGGCCATAGAAATTCCATGGTAAAAAAATGTGCAAGTTTCATGAATAAAGAGCGCGCAGTTAGATAGTTTTAAATGGGACCCACGACAACGTTTCTGCCTTATAATTAAGGTAATATGAATATGTTAATATTTTTTTCGTAAATTCTAATACGTTGTTCAAGGAGTCAAGGATATATATGGACCCTTGTCGAATGTAGCCCTGTCTGTCTTAACATATTCATAGCAGAATAAGCTGACTCCAAAGCCATGCGATTCCGCTAACCGAGCCTAAGTTTTGCATAATAATAGTCACGTCAGGTACCAACCTACTCGTCGATATTGATTTCCATTGTATGTAGATTAATGTACATATCACCGCGCCGGGATGTGAAGATTCGATGCCTTACGCCGTTCTCTGCTCTGCACGAGGGATGGGTACTAGAGATTGCAATCATGACTATCCGGATTTCCAAAAATCCGGATTTTAAGGATTTTGTGTGTGGATCAGAATTCTAATTTTTTTTATATGATATCCGAATTTTGCACATTTCAAATTAAAAAAGAAGTTCTTTGCAATGCAATATCCTATGAATTGATTGAAAATAATTGAAAATATTGATTTAAAATAATTGTCACATCACTATTGTTATGTTTTGCACATCACTAGTGATGATTAAATTTTTATTTATGGTCTCTGCCTAAAATGTCTAATGTCAAAGTCTGAATTATTAAAATCATTATTATAAAACTGTTACCAGTGTTTCCAACAATAGATAATAAACGGAATAACCGATAGGCTAATAAACATGCAATATTTAATATTTTGGATAAATACATTTGCAATAATAAGATTAATTCAATAATCAAAGGTATACATCATGCGCAAATGCAAGATATAGTACAAATAAGCGTGATTATACGAAAAGAATGAATATAAATAATTAATATTTTCTAATGTCTGAACTAAATCTGCCTTAATTACAAACGCGGTTTAAATATTAAGGTCGAAATAGTGAAAAACTGACATCAAACCACAATGCAGGTATAGGTAAACTAGCCTGGTATTTCCAGTTTAATTATACCAACGTATAACTGGTGCGCAAGATAAATAAGACGGAATAATTCGTTAAGTATGATTATAAACCTTGTTAGCGTCTGCGTGCGGGCTGATGCTATCGGCAGGGTTGGAGAAAGCTCCCACATATTTAATACAATTAGTTGCTGTATCTGCCCCGAATAAAAACTAGCTCAGGATTCGGTGCAAGCAGGATTTCTCGTAACCTCAAGGCTAGTGCTTGTGGTTCGGAACTTCACGCTTCTCCATTCTCCCAGGGCCTCTCTCGTCAAGCAAAACACGGTAGGTTATCACATAAATAGTTTATTCAATTCTAGGAGACACAATAATACATAAGAGGAACGATCCTAGCTGAAAGTTAGTTTGAACGTCCGTCTCTGCTCTCTATCACGCGTGGTTAGGGCTAAAACATTTAGTTGCACACAAAGGGTAACATGGTAATTGACTCACGTTTGGTTTATGGGCCAACAGCGGCTTTACGCGCTTGTTCTCTCAGTCTCCGCAGCGTCCTTGCGTGGACCGGAAGTGCACAACCGGCGAAACTGAACTTGTGTCGCCCATGTTCGCGCGGAACGTGGGCCCGGGAAGCTCGCTTGCTGAAGACTGGCCGCTTGCCGGGCTCTGGCGGCCGCTCGGTTTGTTGCTCGCGGGAGGGGGTAATGCGCGCGCCTCTATATTGGCGGTTTATTCTCCAGTCCGTGGAGGGGTCTATTCTCGAATCCCGCCACGTGACAATTTGTAACGTAACACTTCCCCCCTCGCCGCAATAAAAGCGACGTGGCAATGGAGCTGTAGGACTAATAAATCCTCTTACCTTTTCAGCACTTGTGCCAAAAACATTTAAGAGAAACGAGGAGAGAGAGAGAGAGAGAGATTCCTAGCTGGAGAATAGTTATGAACAGAACACAAAAGAGATGATACATGGTGTAACAAGGAATTGTCAATAAATGTATATAAAGGCAGTGGCATACATAAATACAGTTGCAAAGAACAAGGATCTGTTGAAGAAAGGTACAAGGGTTATGCAGTGATAGAAAAAAAAACTCTAAAATTGTATCATTGGTCTGTGAGCTAATGTTTGCGAACGTGGTTTGCGTAGGATGTCTGGGGTGGTTGAACGTTTCACTGAAGTTACAAGGTTACTTTGTCACAGTAACCTGGCCCATTTGAGATTACACTCAAGGGACACTAGGGCCTTTAAGAAAATACGAGGAAGAGAACACATGATGAGGCTTCTAGGTGGTGTGGAGAGTTCTACCTGTCACAGAGGTCGAAAGGGTAACTGCTTCCGGATCCTGTGGGTGAGCCAGTACGAAACCATTGAAGTATTGGAGAGTGGAATCGTAATTGGTGGTTGGTACACTGGTTTTTGTATGTAGTGGGATTGTTTTGTGAACAATCGTTGGTATTGTTATTTGCGCAAGGGCACAGGAGCATCAGCACAATGGCAGTAGGGCATTTGCATTATGCAGCAGGAACATTTGCATAATGGCAGCAGAAACATCTGCACAAGGGCAACAGGAACATTTGTATTATGCAGCAGGAATATTTGCATAATGGCAGCAGAGCATTTGCACAAGGGCAACAGGAACATTTGTATTATGCAGCAGGAATATTTGCATAATGGCAGCAGAGCATTTGCACAAGGGCAACAGGAACATTTGTATTATGCAGCAGGAATATTTGCATAATGGCAGCAGAGCATTTGCATTATGCAGCAGGAACAGGAACCAACCTAGAGCTGGCGTGCTCGGGTTTGTTTTGAGTGTCGGTTCTTTGTGGTGATACAATTCGCAACTACACGCACGACTCACACTAGGTTATGTTAGATGCGGTCGGGTGCTTTTGGTACGCAGGGATTGAAGGCAAGGGACCTCCGTGACGGTAGCGAGGGCAGCATGAAGAGGCGCAGATGTAGATAGGGTGCAGAGCTGCTGGTTTTTTTTTTTTTTTAAATCCGGCAAAAATTATTATTAGAACAAAATTCTTGAAGTTTACCTGCCTAGTAGACCAATGATGAAAAAAGTTTGGAGAGAAACAAGTGTGCATGTTGAGAAAAAGTTGGATTTGTTTGGCGTGTAGAGAGAGAGAGGGAGAGAGAGCTAACTAAATGTGGCTAATTCCTAATACATGTTACAAAGGTACGTATTCAAGGACAGGTTCTGTGTAACCCCTTTTGGTTTTTTTTCTTTACCAAATACATTTCCAAGAATACGTGGTTGAGGGATTGTACGTATAACAAAATTCCCCATTCGAAAGAAGTTGGTCTTCCATGACCTATGCTCACGTCTATACGGTAGCATTTTTTCTACTTTCGAAAAACAAAACATTGCGTACAAGATTAGTTATAACAAAGTGGGAAAGGAGTAGGAAGTTGAAAGGATCCGCGTATGAAGATTGTCCCATTTGACAAACGAAACGCCAAGTGCGTAACGCATATATCCCCATTCACGGATAATTTCGAGGAAGGGGGAGGGTGATAATTGGGAACATTTGAACGAAGAAAACTGCTGGGGACTCGGCTATTTCCGAAATTCGACCTCTGGGTGGAGGTGAAACAAGGTCTACAGCAGTCATCCTGGCACATTACAATAATATTTGGTAGTGTTGGACAAAAGAATACACTGACATAAAAGTCTAATCCTCTACGTGTATTGGGCAGAAGATTAGGGGTCGTTTTATTCTCCTACTTGTTTGCGAGAAATGACAGACCCTTGCTCAAATCTCACAAACCTGGGGATTTTCTTTGTTCGTCTCCCAGACAACGAGTTAGGTATTTTTGTGTCCATCAACTTAACTCCCACGACACGATGCCCCATAATCATGAGTGAAGCGTATGATTAGTCCTTTTGAGATAGTAGATAGTTCCTGGGTTCTTGTGACAGGAAGTCCACGGGCATATTAATGATTACAAAAAAGGGGTGTGGACTACATTGAGTAGTTCACACATAAAGGTTTGATATTATTTCGTTCGCACGATTCATGGTGAGTATTATAACGTCTTCACGTATAGCGTACAAGATTGCAAAATCAAAAGATTTGCAAGTAAGTTTTATAACGTCTTCACGGATACAATGAACGAATTACAACTGGGTTGCCCAGTATTGAAGGGAGGTGCAAAAGACTAGGTATTTATGACATTTCTGACAAAAACCCACAGAGTAATTATAACGGGCTCCCCGTATCGCATTTAGTAGATATTCTGAGATTCCCATCTATGACGGCAGATTTTATAAGGTTCCCACCTATGATGGCAACAAAGGTTAACGTTCATATAAAGGTACCTATTCAATACAGACGGCGAGACATACTGATGTACTTAGTACAACAATACCGTAGCATAATAAATCCATATTAGCGTACGTTAAAGACTTGCACAAAGGCAAAAACATATTTGAAGATCTGGCCAAGATTTTATACTTCAACAATTAAGGGACAAAAAAATTCTGGCGTGCTGATGGAATGTGAATTTCATCTAAGCTTACCGCAAAAGAGATCCTTTGTGGTACAACCCTTTTGGTTACGCACAGAGTATCGTATCGTGATGGTACAACTTTTGTTGTACTTACACGTACGATGGTAGCAACAATACAAGACATGCGCTTATCGTTGTTTGACAAGGAAAATTATTTACATTGGTCCGATTTGAGTGTTTAAGACCTTCTAGGTTTTACTTACTTAAACAGACTGCGATGGACACACCTTGGTGTTATGAAAATTATAATAATGGGATGGGTTGTTCACAGGGTGGTTCACTTGGAGACCTGGCTTCTTGTTGTGACCTCGTACTTTGCACGTGATAAGTCACAACAAGGCAACCCCAAAATTTCAGTTTGAGCAGTTGAGACCCAGGGTGACTCAATGTTGCTGAAATGTTGTAAAAAAATTTATCGTTAATGAAGAGGCACGTTGAAAGTTGTCCCTTTTATAACGATACTTTCCAGACTCCACATCCAGTTCTGGGGAGAGCTAGAGCAATTTGGGTTATTTATTGAGCGCCATTCTATTTTCTTAAAAAACAGAAAAAAAAACTTAGAACGGGTAGCAAACATCTGATACCGCCGTGGGTTTACACAGGTTTGCTTACCTAATTTAACTACATATGACATAAGGGTTAGATGCACTTTGGCGAGGACCCGATATTTAATGTACAAAAAAATTTTTCTAACATTTAGAAAGGGGTGACGAGGTATGACATGATGATGTGAAAATATGATGCTGCTAGTTGTGACGATGCACAAAACCTTGGGCACGTAGTCTCTGACTACTTGCAGTAAGCCACAGGGAATTCCTTTCTCCGAAGTGATCAATTTCAGGTAGAGGTGTGCATGCTTAGAAAAAACGATGTTTCCAAGGTTTGACACCTGGGGCAGCAATTAGAGGCGAATGACTGATGATGACGAGATATTTATACAAACAAAAATAAAATAAAATAAAATGAAACGAAACCACAAGGGAGAATTATAATTTCTTCCATGACTTTGGCTACAGTTGACAACACTGTGCCAGAGCTAGAAAGGTTTCGTTTGAGTGTCCCAATGAGTGACAATCGTTTACGAGAGGCCGCTCATTAGTGACGAAACAAAAGGGTTGACTTCCATAGTGATCCATGTCACGGTGTAGACGAATGGTTGCTAGGAGTCAAGGAATAACCGTTGGGGTTATACGGGCGTGGCAATGGAGTTTGTTTCCATGTTCCCACTTTTTACAATGTCCTTTATATGGTAGTTACCTATGTGTTTACCAGAGATGTCGGACAATCGGTAAACCAGGTCTGAGATTTTCTTTAGGACTTTCGTCTTTACAAAACGGGGTGCCAATTTGGCAGAGAAGTACAGCGCACCTTGTGACAGAGTGTTGTTTCTTCTCCAGACGATGTCTTCTTCCTTGAACGTGATGTGCTTCCTGATGTACTTTTTGTTGTAGAAAGAAGCATATTGAATAAGGCATTTTTTGGATTTATTCCTGGGAGAAATCTTTCTACTTCTCAGGGCCTGTAGTAGTTCTTCCTTTTTTGACGTAGAAATGTGGGGGATTATACCCAGCGTGACTTGAGGGACTTCCATAGTGTATAGGGTCGTGTCAGGGTGACCTTACGTTGGGAGAAAAACGAGAACTCGACTCTTTATCCGTAATTGGAAAGAAATTTTTTGCCAGGGATTGACCACTGGGGACGTATATATATTTTTTTTTTTTTTTTTTTTACAAAATGCTTCTGCGAAAAAACGCGTATTTGTAAGTGTTTGGGTTATTTGAAAATTTGGGCAGAGGTTTGCCTCTGGCCACGTGCTTTTTAGGAAAAAATCCAAGCGTTTTGGAAAAAAAATTTCGAAAATTTAAAAAAAAAAAAAAATCGAAAAAAGGAAAAAAATCGGAAAAATTTTCAGAGTCCGAAACTGGAGAAAATTTGGGCAGCGATTTTCCTCTGTCCATGCGTTTTTAAGAAAAACTCCAAGCGTTTTGGAAAAAAATATTTCGAAAATTAAAAAAATCGAAAAAAGGAAAAATCGAAAAAAATTTTCAGAGTCCGAAACTGGAGAAAATTTGGGCAGCGATTTTCCTCTGGCACTGCGTTTTTAAGAAAAACTCCAAGTGTTTTGGAAAAAAAATTTCGAAAATTAAAAAATCGAAAAAAGGAAAAATCGAAAAAATTTTCAGAGTCCGAAACTGGAGAAAATTTGGGCAGCGATTTTCCTCTGGCACTGTGTTTTTAAGAAAAACTCCAAGCGTTTTGGAAAAAAAAATATTTCGAAAATTTAAAAAAATCGAAAAAAGGAAAAATCGAAAAAATTTTCAGAGTCCGAAACTGGAGAAAATTTGGGCAGCGATTTTCCTCTGGCACTGCGTTTTTAAGAAAAACTCCAAGCGTTTTGGAAAAAAAATTTCGAAAATTAAAAAAAATCGAAAAAAGGAAAAATCGAAAAAAAATTTTCAGAGTCCGAAACTGGAGAAAATTTGGGCAGCGATTTTCCTCTGGCACTGCGTTTTTAAGAAAAACTCCAAGCGTTTTGGAAAAAAAAATTTCGAAAATTAAAAAAATCGAAAAAAGGAAAAATCGAAAAAATTTTCAGAGTCCGAAACTGGAGAAAATTTGGGCAGCGATTTTCCTCTGTCCATGCGTTTTTAAGAAAAACTCCAAGCGTTTTGGAAAAAAAATTTCGAAAATTAAAAAAAATCGAAAAAAGGAAAAATCGAAAAAATTTTCAGAGTCCGAAACTGGAGAAAATTTGGGCAGCGATTTTCCTCTGGCACTGCGTTTTTAAGAAAAACTCCAAGCGTTTTGGAAAAAAAAATTTCGAAAATTAAAAAAATCGAAAAAAGGAAAAATCGAAAAAAAATTTTCACAAGTTTTCGTGGAAGTAATTTGTTTGAGAATTCAACAATATCTTGGGGGCATGGTTTCATTACGCGGCTTCCTATAGCCTGATTTTAAACAGCACCAATTTTTTGGTATTTACACGCGAATTCCCTTCGTCTTTTCGACAAGATATTACCTTCTTTGTCAATTGACAAGGTATTATAGTGTCAGATGTCAAGGAATCCACGTCAACGCGAATTTAGTATTTTTTGCATTATTCGAATGTGATTCGGCATGATCCGGTTTCATCAGACGACAGAGTCAAAAATACTTAATTGTCAAATGACAGAAAGAATTTAAATCCACTTGTTCCCTAGGTGTCAGCAAGTGTCCGTTTAAGAGACGTACCAGCGTGCTGCAATATAGTATATTATTAAAAATATTTAGCACTTTCGAGACCAAGCGGATGATTTGTTTATCATGTACATGATTTTAATTGTTGAATAAATTCTTCTTTAATTTGTGTTTATTTCCACTATTCACTTGTATTGAAAATAGCAATTTTAATCGGCCGACACTTTGTAATCACTGTATTATTCGCAGCGACAACTTCCTAGGTTGGGCACCTTGCGTTGGAATACCGGTAATATTTTGTCGAGTGACGAGTCACAAATGATAAAATCGCGCCCGTAATAATTTAAATTGTGATTCGAAATTACGTTCGCGCCGAGATTCCTGTTGGAAGTGCTAGACAATTGGGAATAAACAATACATCATAATAACATTTCAGAGTTTACAATTGTTGCTTGGGAACGAGGCCGTGGTGGAACAGAAAAAATTTAAATGGCCCCACGTTTAGCGCCAGTGTTAGCGTCTGCGTGCGGGCTGATGCTATCGGCAGGGTTGGAGAAAGCTCCCACATATTTAATACAATTAGTTGCTGTATCTGCCCCGAATAAAAACTAGCTCAGGATTCGGTGCAAGCAGGATTTCTCGTAACCTCAAGGCTAGTGCTTGTGGTTCGGAACTTCACGCTTCTCCATTCTCCCAGGGCCTCTCTCGTCAAGCAAAACACGGTAGGTTATCACATAAATAGTTTATTCAATTCTAGGAGACACAATAATACATAAGAGGAACGATCCTAGCTGAAAGTTAGTTTGAACGTCCGTCTCTGCTCTCTATCACGCGTGGTTAGGGCTAAAACATTTAGTTGCACACAAAGGGTAACATGGTAATTGACTCACGTTTGGTTTATGGGCCAACAGCGGCTTTACGCGCTTGTTCTCTCAGTCTCCGCAGCGTCCATGCGTGGACCGGAAGTGCACAACCGGCGAAACTGAACTTGTGTCGCCCATGTTCGCGCGGAACGTGGGCCCGGGAAGCTCGCTTGCTGAAGACTGGCCGCTTGCCGGGCTCTGGCGGCCGCTCGGTTTGTTGCTCGCGGGAGGGGGTAATGCGCGCGCCTCTATATTGGCGGTTTATTCTCCAGTCCGTGGAGGGGTCTATTCTCGAATCCCGCCACGTGACAATTTGTAACGTAACAACCTATATAATTATATTATATTATAAGAGTACTTTTTCAGTGATAGTTTTCTGAAAATTCGTTGTATGAGAATAATAGTTGTTTAAAGGGGTGATTTAAATATATATTAAATTTTCGTCGTTTTTTTTTTCAAAAATTCGGATTAATCCGGATTATGAATATCAAGAAATTAGAAATTTACAAAAAGGTCCGGATTTCCAATCCCTAGTCTGAGGTGGGCATGAGGAATACGCTGACTGTGCGGCCTCACCGCCCTCATGGGCCACGCACCGCACACGATGGCCGATTGAATTGTAATGATTTTAATCAATTTCCGTGACGCAGCCCACCCTTCTACTCTCCATGAGTCTTCTACCACCAAACACAAACCTTTACTCGACTGCGAAAGGGCAGAAGATCATACAATGACACTCCCTCTTTACAAAGAGGGAGTGTCATTGTATAGTGAGACAGGCATCAATTAAACCCTATGTAAAACCCTATGTTTATAGATTAATTAAAAAAAAAAAAAAAAAAAAAAAAAGAGAAAAAAAAATTGAATAAGTAGGTAGATATTAATGGAAACAATACCGACCTTGCTCATTTATATCGGTACATTTACATCTGTTGAGTACAAATTCTCTTTGGGTACGCCACTTCTAGCAATTTTTTTTGATTAAGTACTAGGGATTTAGCAGTAATTAAGATTAAGAGGAAACCCGGTCTCCGAGAAATTTGAACATTAGGTATTTTACTAAATTGTTGTTGTCACTGTCGCTCTTGCTACCCTGAATACTGCGCGCAAAGAAAAACTCCACCTATAAAATACCTACGAGAATAAAATCGTTAAAAATCGAGGTTTTATATTCCCCATCTTTCTCGTCGAAAATTGAACCGATTTTAATTTTTTTTTTAATAATTGTATTATTTTTTAATAACTGCAAGATTGTTTTTTAATAACGGCAAATTCTCCATGTCCGTACGTTTTGTTTTTTTTTTAAATACATTGTCCAGTTTGTTTGCAGAACGTCTGTTGATGGAGTTCAAACCAAGCAATTTTAACGATTTTCGGAGGGTCCTAACTCCTATAAGAAGTAACTTATCAAAAAAAGCATGAAAAAACTCATCAAACGAACCAACATGCTAGTGGCCGATGTTATGTTAAAAATATTTGCAGTATATTTAACATCTAGAGAGGAAATTGGGGAATACGTTTGTACGGACAAAACGCCGCCAGGTTTCCTCTTAAGTAAATAATTTAATTTTGTGGCTTTTGTATTTACATTTGTGCTTACATAATGTAAATAATATGCCAGGAAAAATCATTATTTTGAAGAGTACAATAATAATTACACATTGCGTTTAATTTTGAATATTTCATATCTCCATAATTCTTCCGTTGATAATAATTGACATTGCGAACTTAAAAGATGAATCGAACTATACATCACAGATCGAGAAAGCTGTACAAATTTCGAGAGTATAAGCTCATCCGTACAGTCCGATAATCAGGTAAGTAATAGTATTTGAAACTTCAGCATTTTTCTAGCCATGCTCTTTTATAATCTAAGAACGTACTCATTTAAACATCCATCAGAAGCTTAATTAAAGCTACGAGAAGATAAAGCCAGTAAAATGTATATATGTACAGAACATTGATTAAACGACTGTCATTATCATCATGGTGGCCTGTTTTCTAAAGACTTAAGATGGATGCACTATATACTAGATGCTGTGAAGGCAGGTAATGGGTAAGTACTAGACTAGATGCAGCCTTAATGCACAATCAATCAATCCGGTAATAATTGGAAAGCAGATCCCCCAGAAGGCGCTATCGGTATTCATTTGAGGGTCTCTTGTGCCAAGCTCGCTCTTATCCCCCATTAGTATAAACTTCTATGCACTTCTGCACTCCTAACCCCTCATGACTATTCACTCGCTTCAATAGACTCTAATATCTATCCCGGGTGGCGCGTTAACTTCGCTTAAACTTTTCCAAGAATATTTTCATTTATTTTGAATTAATATAGAGAAAAATCGCATCATTTTTCGCACTAATGTTCGAACTTATACATTATGCCATTCAGAGGTAGATATTATCAGTTTCACAAAAAAAAAACTTTTGCATATTACGTTTTTTGGTCAAGATTTTTTTCATTTTCAATGCCTTAAATAAATCAAATAATATCAGAGGGATAATTTTCCAAATATCATAACGTTTGATGCAACTTCTACATTAATTTTCACATTATTAGTCGTCAATTTAAAAAAATAAATAATCACGCTGCAGCATCGATCATTATCAAGCGGGAAACTGGGGAAACTGCATTACTTTTATATGGAATATTTTTCCAGAGTGGAAGATACTATCAGTATCGCCCTGGTGTAAGACCACCATTCAGAATTGAAACGTTGCTTGAAATGGCTTTAGCCGTGTTTAGTGACCAGATCTGAATAGCCAGGTACTTCCCCACCTTCCTTTTTCCTGCCTCCTTCCCCTCCCCACTACCTTCAGCCTCACAACATACCCCATTTGGAGATGCCATAGTCTCACTGGCTCCAGACGGGAGCAGTTGGGATTCTTGTGCGGTATTTCACATAAAAAAAAAATTATAAAAAAAACTTAGAAAATCTAAAAAAAAATTTTTTTTTTCGGATGCTTTAGGCGTAAACTATTGGAGCCGGATCTACGCTTCGACGTTCGCCGGATCTGCGTTTCAAAATACAAAAATATATAGCCAGTAGATAGAAATCCCGTAGCGACCGATTTATTTTATCAAATTTGACTTTGGTATTCCGACTTTGGACTCGATTTACTCGAAATCGAAAGCTTAAATCAAAATACATCGTTAAAAATGCATTTTTTTGGGTAGTAATTTTAACGTATAAACGATAAATTTTTGTTCCGCCGTAAATAGGTAATTTGTATTTTTAATTTACACCTATCAAAATGATTTTTTTTCCTTAATTTTATTTTTTTATTTTATATTTCATTATATTTCTATGATAAATATAATAAAATAATTTTTTTATTGTTTTTCATTTACTCATAAATAATTGCCCAAGTTGCCTCAGAAATCATGAAACACAAAAATCTTTAATGGCCCCTATCTTACAATTACGTACTAGATATTTGATATACCTTTTGATAACAAAAATAATTTTTCAGTTGGGTATTTTGATCTCAAATCCAAATTTAAGATTTGTATGAAACGGGCCGAAAAGGACCGCGCAACCTGCTCATTCGTAGATGGCGCTAATTTAATTATTTTAGTAAAAAAACACCTTTTGCAGGTTATGTTTTAAAATATAAAGGTTCAGTATTTGTTTGAGCCCATACGGTATACGTATTTGAATAAATCTTTTTTCCCTATAAAATCTAAATTCTTTGAAGAAAGGTTTAAAAATACAATATTGGACTGAATCACCGGTACAATATTGAATTAGTACGCCTCCGCCGTTCTGGAAAGAATTGAGTTTTTTACGGACAAAACTATTTATTTTCATGCACAAACCGAAAACACAATTAATCTTAACATTTTGAAGCATGAAGCTAAAATAATTAAATTGGCACGATTTATGAACAGGCTCAGTATGAGTAGGTACATTTAGGTATACCCTTCACATAATTCTTTATCCTCGTCTGTGTAAAGTATTAGTCGAAATGTTTTATTTTGTATCATTTTAGGCTACGCAATTTCCCTACATCAGATAGAAAAATATAATTTATGTATATTTAGTGTAGGTCAATTTTGCTTACACTAGTAAATTTAATGAAGGGCCCATTTAACATATCTCTGCATCAATATGATGTACCTAAGTTAATTTTGATTGCATTAAATTGAAGTGCGGTCGTTACACAGAGTAAGTGAGGTCGTTATGATAATATCGTCAAATCATAATCAAATCCAAATTCTTTATCTTCGTTGGATAATGAATAATCGCACGCGAATAGTGGATTTATGAAAAAAAGGTTTTATTACACATTGTTTTAGTTGTAGAAATTACCTCCGTGAACTATTTCTTTAATAACTTTCTAAACATTGCATTGTTAGTAGTATACGAAAGTTACGAAATAATATTCCAAATTATTTTAGAGGTAAGAGGGATATGTTTGCTAACTGTTAAGTGTATTCAAGAGGAGTGATATTGATTCTGTATGTAGAATGATGATTCGTTACGATTGTACAACCCGACCAGGAGTAGGTACGGTGGTTCTGGTATGACTGGTACCTACGTACTAGGATTACCTGCTCCGTGATCTCGAGGAGGAGGTTGGTTTTTAATCAGGCTGAATGTATTACGTACAGCAATATTAAGCCAATATGGATATGTAGGGTGGATAAGGACTAATGTAGGTTTTATACCATCTCTTTTTTCAGCCCGATTCCCGTGTGGAGACCAAAGAAAAATTTTTTCGCTTTACGCGATCGCTATTTTCATCTCTATTTTTATATCTACGATTTCAGTTGGCATCACAGCAAACAACATTGTTCATGTGTTGTATGCAGTGATGCCAATTAAATATGAAAATAGATGAATTTAGCGATTGCATAAAGCGAAAAAATTTGTCTTTGATTTTCTATACGCTAATCGGGCTGAAAAAGAGATGATGTAAAACCTACATAAGTAAAGATTGAGCATTGGAGCGTTAATGATAAACTCGTCATTAACGATTCTTCTTAGATTATCGTTTTTCTGCGAACGATTTTGATTAAACGCCCTAAAATCATTCATCAAACAGTATTAATAGGCTAGAGACTGTACGAAATGTACATGACTGTATGAATGTTGAAATTTAAGAATCCGGCTAAGAATGCAACTCTGATGCCGCGCCTTACGCAAAACCGTTTTTGTACGTGGAGTTTGTACACAAATGTACTTTTGTAATAGAACCAAATTAAAGCAATGCCAAAAGGTGCCACATACGTTAACAGTTTGCGTGATTAGCATCGCCTGGCAGGCATAAGTAGGTACTACGGATTTGTAATTTTGTATATCTCTCCGGATGTGGAGAGATTTACGATAATATGGTGAAATTGTAACTGGCAGTTGTGAATAATAGTACTACGCGCCTATATATTACATATGACGTCATTGCCTTTCGCGGTTACTTTGTCCCGTTGATTAGTTGTCACTGGATCACAGTGGATCCGAGGAACCGGCTTTTTTGGAACCAGTTCCTATCGGAATTATAAAATGGTCACCAACACTCAAACTGGGCGAAGCCGAACCAAAAGCCGCCCGCGGGGCCTAGCAGCAGAACCTGCGGACCAGGGTTTTTAACTGCTAATTGGAATTAATACAGTAAAGTAAGACTGACAAAAGATTTAGCGATTTTTAACTCCCCTACAGAATTCAATGCAAATATCAAATAATAGATACATAATATAGTTGAACACCATTATTTTTAGTCAGCCAGTAAACTAAAATCAATTTTAACTTTAATTATGAGATTTTATGGCATAAGTTCGAACCATTTTACAGTCAGCGACATCTTTTAATTTCAAATTTAATATCGTTTATTTCGCTCGAATTATCTAAACTAAATGGAATGGAAAAATATTTTGATGTTTAGTTTCAAGTCGTTTTCATGATTTTATATTTCACAATAATTGCACCATTAAAATGTAAAGTGTGATTTTTACTCCCTCTCATAATTTGTTTAACGTAATTCTGTTCTGTAATGAACATTGCGAATTGTGAAAGAAAATAATACCTACCTTCTTATAAAGTACATACATAACATGTTTATTTACAGGTCCAACTTCAGGAGGAATAACTAAGCACAGAACGATAAAAAGAAAACGTGCAGTCCCACGTCACTGAGATATTTAAATTTACAAGTAAAATGACAAGAGTTTTGTTTTATTTTCTTTTCTGTCAGACAAGACAAAAAGGAGGAACATCTTGATCCCGTGTTTCGCCTCCACCGGGCGACGTAAATATAAAACGTACCAGAAATAGCCCGCATTTTTCCACGTCTTCTCCGCCGAAGTAAATTAACAGCTTGTTAAGTATGCGAGTTAGTTTGTTCACTGCCTACTCTTGTCAGATAAATATGCTTTATGTAGACGCAACTGTTGTCTTTTTGTCTAGCGGAGAATGCTTTGTCGAAGTCTCGCGCGGAAGGCGGGGATTATCTTAAAATACGCCCAGAATCTTTCAAATGTCATCTCGAGAATTTTCAAGCTCTGAAATATCCTGAATTTCATTTATCAACATCGCTCTTTGTATAACAATGTAATGTGTTTCAGTCTTACAAATAATTCCCAGCTTTTAGAGAATCTACAGAATTAACTTACTTGATTTGACTGCCGCATGCCGTAAACCCGTTAAAAAAATTTCGAAAGCACCTAAAGTAGATTAATGCGTATCCTTTTGGTCGTAATCAGTGGTATATTGCTGATGTCAAACTTGCGTTAAGGAATACTGAATAGAAATGTAAATAATTAACTGATGCCATTAGGTAATCGCTCTTTTTTAGATTGACGTGGACTGTACAATCATAAAGCAATGTTTAGATTATTGACGATTAGTCTCTCATCGAAAATAAATAAGTATAGTTTTCCACCCTAAAAGAAACAAAAGCGAAATTCGAAATATTTTGTATTTTTTTTTGTGGAAAACCGCAAATGCACCTGCAATGGTGGTAGCAGTAATACATATTTTTAAATGTGGTTCAATTTTAGTCGATAATTTACCAGCGCGGCGGTGAGTTTATCCAATTATTAATTTGTGGCATTTTTTAAACCGAAAACTCGTAAAAATATTTTATTAAATTCCTCAGATTTATATTAAATTATGATAGGCGTGTGGTTGCAGCAGGTGGATCGCGGAGGTTGACATGATTTTGAATAAATGTAATTATTAACTACGTATTTTGTTCGGATATTATAAATGTGAAATTAGTACACGAGCTAGATAAAATCTCCTGTAAAATCAATGAGGATAACACTGCTGGCGTACACTAAACTTAAAAAATAAATAACTTCAATAATAAATTTCTCCTAAAACCATCGCAGCTCTATAACTACTGGAGAGCGTTTAAAATTCATATCGCCGAAATAAATTTATTGGAAACACCCTTCCATTATTCGCGGCGGAAAGCAACAAAAACAAAGTTTGGTTTCTATCGAAAGTTGGTTAAACATTGAATAAATTAGTAACATTAATCTCCAATTGTTTTTGTTAATGAACAGAAATGTGGTTGCGGGAACAAAGACCATAAACTTAATCAACTAAAATATCTTGGGGCACGAATTCGGAGCGGAGTAGTGCGCTTTACCGAAACTTCGCGTGAACTGTAGACTGTAAAGCTACTGTACAATTGTACATTTCATCCAGTCTTATTTGTTACGGCTGATAACCGGGTTTTGACAAAGACTCGTTCGCTACCATATCCTGGCGGAATTACTTACGAGTATATCAAAACTTTACTTCATATAAACCTTCTGAGAAATAATGTGTAGGTGGCCTACCCCATAATCCGATACTTTGAAGCAGATTTATTTACCAGTATCCCTTACGACCACCTTGAGATGTTGCGATACGAGTTCCTGTCTGTTCTACGAAGCTTCTGCCTGAGTTCACTTCGACGAAAGGAACTAGTTACAAGTTTTCAGTTCTGAACTATACGTAGGTATTGTTAGTCACAGGTTGTGAGATGACTTCAATAATTATTGAAGTTCTGTATTATACATTATTATTTTGGAAGCTGAACGCTTGATGAGATGATTTTTAAACAAATCAGAATTTAAATATTCAAATATTTTATTTTATTTTGTTAAATGAGAAATGAAATTATTTTTTTTTTAGTTAGCTCCACACTGGAGGCCCTGAGGAAAAAAATCGCTCAGGGCCTTTTCCTCTTTGGGGGATGCTGTGTTATTATAATAATTTGAGATAGGAGTTTTATTTGGTGTTAAATTAACACAAAAGTTAAGGTAAGAGGAAGATAAGGTGAATAAAGAAGGTAAGATAAGGTTCTCGATATATTCTGTGCTCATACATTAATTTGTAACCGTACGCATTACTACGATTCGATATTTCGAATATCGATATTTTTAAATAGTGTGTTGTACTGCGAATTGGGGTTTATTTCTAAGGTTAGTTCTGCATGTAAGGAAAATTTAAAAAATCGGTTGGTCGGGTTAGTCTTCATAGTATGTGGATTTGTTTGAAATTGGTAAGCCCAGGCGATACCACTCGAATATTAAAAAAAAGGATTTGATAAAAAAATTGAACGCCGTGTTTGCGGAGAGCTGAAGTTGTAGAATTTTATGGATTCTGTGTTATTTTTAGTGGGTGAATAGACTTCAAAAAATTCTTTTTTTTTTATAAATCGATAGTAGAACTATTCAAAAATATATTCTAAAAATTTCAAACCAAAATTCGCCGTTTAAAAGTTATAAGCGTTTGAGTGAATGTCCTTAGGTCGAACTACTACTACTTTACTGCCACTCTTATTTTCAAACGCGTTTTTCTCAAAACCACTTTTTTCGAATTTGTGTAACATCTAGCTCCTACAGTTTTTGATCAATCGCTATCAAACTCAGCACATAGTTTCTTTATATAAATACGCTCTATTAGAATCATAAACAATATCTTTATTTTAACAATTTTTTAATGCAAAAAAACGTACAAAAGAATGGTAAAAAATCATACAAAATTTTCACATTCTTCAAAAAAATATTAATTTTTGATTTTTGTGAGATTATAAAAGAGGTAAAAAAATTATTAATTGATTTCACATGAAAATTGTGACTTCCAGGAGTTACACAAATTGCCCAGCCGCATGGCGACATACAATGCGCGGCAGCTGATATCTCCGATATTTTTTGAGAAAAATATTTGAAAATTTTAGAATATACTCTTAATTATATGTGTAAAATGACCCCAAGGTATAAATAAAATATATGCATTCTTTGTGTGTTATAAAAATTCATGAAAATCACTAAAATACTCCTTATAGTGATTCATGTGTTAAAAAAATATCCTTGAATCTCTTCAATTCTTTCTATGGTAGAAAGCTGTGCAGTGTTCTAAATGGGATGGGGGTGCATGTAAAGAGTCTTTATGTTTCGGAAAGATTTTGGATGTACGATTTATATATTCCAGCATTTTATTGGCCTCGTTGATTACTTCATGCAGTCTTCGATTGATTTGAAGTAATATTTATCATTGTCGCAGAGAGAGGAAAATTCTTCTAAACTGGGATTCGAGGTGATGCGAATCAATTTCGTACAAAAATCGTTCGAATTTATACGACACCTAAACAACCCAGCTTTACCTTTAGGATATTCCGATTATTGTCATGCATAGAAAATTTACGAGAAAACAAAACAAGATTTTGTCGTAGGGGTTAAATTCTGTGCGGTCTGAAAGGTTGGGGTGGAAAAGCCGCAAATGATCCCAAAAAACCCTCGAGGAAAAAAGGTTATTGGATTTTAGCACGTTGGAAACGGTTCTTGCTTTAGATTCGCACTTTCATGTTGTTATTCATATTTCATGACACGATGTAAAAAGGCGCGTTTGTACTTCATTAAATTCAGAAGAAGGAATCGGTATTCATATTTTCAGAATACTGCAGAAACTTATAAGCAATGTGGCGTTTGTTTATAATATTCCCCTGGACTTCGTGGGCTGTATATTGTGTTCTATGCTTTGAAATGCATGTCGCAAATGCATGAGTGAGTCAAAGTGAGATGTCAAATTCTAATAGCTATAAACATACTTCTCGAAATTCACAAAACATGCATCGCGATAGTATCGGCATGACATCGACCAAAAATAGCTGCATACCGATGGCCATACAAATTTAAAATGAGCTAGCGGACTAGTGGAACACAATAATTATCAATTCCACCTTTGAAATATCTAACATGGAACTAGTTACCGACCTAGTTTGGTCAACACGAACTCCTTCAATTTCAGACACAAAATATACAAACAAGAAAAAAACACATCTAAAATTAGACTTTAGTAAAAAACATTTTTAGATAAGATTTTATGTGCTACTAAAATGTTTCACTTTCCCTTTACATATATTAGTTTTAATTAGTACCAGAAATTATAAAAAAAGCATATTTATCAGAACAAGGAACTCTAAGTGAAAAACATTATTCTTTAAAAGTATTAAAATAAATTTAGGTAATGACTATAAAGATGTTGTTGACATATTTAACACATCATTCGCTGAATATAAACAAGTCATAGTAGATTTTATATCAGAAAGAAGAACAACAAATTTAATTAAACCAACTACATAGCTCTACTTCGACTTATTTCACATGTGTTGTACTTTTCCCAGTCTACAGTTTTTCCATCTTGCATGTTGGAGTATTTTGTTTTTATTTCAATTCGTTTTTGACTGTGTTTTTGTTTTAGATTTGGTTATTCTTTTGATTTTGATTATGGTTGTGATTTTAATTTGGATTTTGTTCTTGTTTATGATTTTGTTTTTTGATTTTGTTATGTACATTTAGATGTTCTTTGTAAAAAAAAAAATTCATGTAAAAGCCCAGCCGGGCGTGAATTTCAAAATAAATAAATAAAACATACATTTATATAGATCAACAAACGCCAATTCTGAAAATATCGGTTTTATTTTACGAAGAATCAATAAATCGTCATTTAAAAACGATTTAAACCATAACCACTGGAGCGTTTTTGGCCACATTTTGGCCAATTTGCAAACACCCGCGAGCGACCGCTGGCCAAACTGTGGCAAAATTGAAGAGATATTTAAAAACATTTTTTGGATTTATTTTTAAAATTCCCTCGTGTTGGAATATTCGAAAATCACAAGGCTAACTTATTAGTTTCACAGTTTAACAAGAGATGTCTTGCATCTCTTTTAAATTATTATAACGATTTTTTTAAATACTTTATTTATGATTCCTAATTTTATGGGATAAACGGTCAAATATGTGGGCATTCAATGGATCTCTGACACTATAAGCGGTTTATATGTGTCTGTATTATAATTAGGAGATATGATTTTTTTTTTAATGAGGTCAGGAAATTTCCAAACCCAACGCTTAAAAATTTCCAATAGCTCAAAGCTGAAATTGATCACATACTGACTTAAACGTTGTATACTGACTTAAACGCTCTGTGATTGGTCAGAACTTAGACCGCTCCCCCACGGGTCGGTCGGCAGCGTGCTTTAAAAATGCGGACAATGAATCGTACACGGTCAACACTGCGGTACCCACATTATTTCAAAAGTGTTTGTTTTTTAAATTCTTGCTTTTCATTTATTTTGGGATTTGCTGATTTCATACTGACCCGTGCAGGAATGGCCTCACTGTTAACAAAAAAACAACAAAACCGAGGTACGTATGACGTCAAGCGTACCTCACAAGATTTAGGTCATTTGACGGGCTTTGAAAAATTAAAACTTTTAACAAACTATGAAAATAAGTTAGAAGATGGAAATATTCACAAAAAATTGACTGGAATTCTTTATTGCACAAAAAGTTTCAGAAAATACCTTTATTTTTGTAGTAGAGGTTGACAATCGGAAAAATACGATAATTTTCGAGCATATGCGAAAGGATATTTCCCGAGACGAGAATTTCGGGAATTACGAACGAGAATTCCAGAAAGCAACCTTTAGCATGCTGGTAGGTATATTTATAAAAGTTATTCGAAAAATAAAAATCTCTTAAAGATTTTGGGGTCACGGACTTTTTAAGGGTAAAGAATAAGAAAAAAGGGTGAGTTCGCGAACCAACCCACTGCATTACCTTTGAAGCAAAATAGGGTTATTTTATAGATGCAGACCCGTGCGGGAACTTCGTGTATTGAATAATCGTAGCTTCCCGCCCCCCGGGAATCATGAAAACACTAAATAAATGTATTGGAATCCGCGATGGGGAAAATCCGTGCTTATTTTACCATATTCGGCAAAAGCAAAATCGATGGAATTATTGAATACGGACATAAAAAGTTGAAAAGCTCCGCATATACGAGGAATGCGGTTACACTGCAGGGGAATCTTGCTACGTACAATACATACCCACATTTATACTACTAGTATTTATATGTATTATACCAACCATGGCGATTAATAAAACGTTGTATTAACCACTAAAATAATATTTAAAAAATACAGTACGAGAGATTTACACGAGATATATTCAACATACTGCTAAATTATAAAATAATATGGCGCAGTGTAGTGATGAACATTGTGTTTCTAACCTTATTGAAATGCACAGAATTTAATATTTTTTTATTGCTGTGACTCCACTAAAACAGCTAGTAATTTTTAATATGTTAATTTAATTAAAATGTTTTTGTATGAGATGTATCTTCAATGTATGTATGTAACATATGACGGGTAGGTACTATGCACCATCGAGTCGCGTTCAAAATAATTGAATAAACATTGAAATTTCCAGAAAGCCGCGTTAAAACTCTGGTGTTTCTTGTATAGTATTTGAATATTTATACTTTAATTGTATTTATATTATTGACTGAACGTGGCGAAGTTCTGTTTTAACTCGGACAACTCGAGCGTTTTGCATTTCGTCTTTTTGTAAATTTATTTGTTACGTACCGGTTCCGGTTACAGATGGTGGCCGTTTTAACTTGATATGCGCCGTAGTGTAGGATAGGCATTTCTCTGCACATAACTAGCTATTTCGGGGAAAACAATTGTTGATGATTTAATTCTTTTATTAAAAAAAGATATACTTAAACACTTAAACAATTTAGTACAATTTGCAAACACAACGTTTTGATAAAAAAAAACAAGTAAGTTATTACCCGGCCCGGCGAAAATTTAGCGTCAGCACACGACGGGTTAACGGTTCACTAAATGATTTTTTTTTTAATGTGATCGATCGTCGAATCGTCGTGTTTAATATAAAAATGAAAATATGTTTGTTTCTGTCTGTGTATGTGTGTATGCATGCTATGCGTTGCTAAACTATTCATCCGATTGCAATGAAACTTTGGGTATTTGATGTGTGCTTGCCATAGATGGTTTCTATATATACTGGTGAGCTCTGGCATTATGAAATTTGTATTAAAAAATTGCAATAGGTGGCACTCTAGCTATTTGAAAACTGAATGTAGAGGGAATGAATGTATGGAATGCGGAAGGGGGAGGGGAACCCGGGATAGGGGAGGGGAACTCGGGAGGGGAACTCAGGAGGTAGATTCGCGGGAGGGGGGAGAGGAACTTGGGAGGGGGGAGGGGAATTCGGGAGGGGGGTTTGCGTGTCGGGAAAGAGGGCTTGGGGAGGGGAAGGCGGAGAAGGCGAAGTAGGAACGCGAGAGGGGAAGGGGACGCGGGAGAGGAAGGGGAACGGGACGAATGAGGAAGGATACGCAGGGAGAAACGGTTTATTTTTTAAGTTGCATAGCAACTCATGCCGGGAACTCGCTAGTGTTAAATGAAATAGTAGTTACTATTGAATCATAAAAAAAAAACTTTTGATTCTTTTTATCCGTTAAGGACGCTTAGCATTTTTATTGTAACGTGTGGGAATGAATTACGTTAATATTATTTTATATTTATGGTTTCACTACCATAAAACAGGCATATGTAGTTTGATGGCAGCAAGATCATAAAATATGACACTTGAATAAATAAAAGTTATAATTTAGAATATGTGATATTGAGGCTTCTTCATATTTTATAAAAATTCTATAATTTTAAGTGCCAGCCATTACCTAACACCAATATCATAACATTTTACAAAAATAGGGTTTCAATGGAACTGTAGGAACCTAACACTACAAAACCATTCAAACTTATCTCAAAACGATAAATATCTTTTATTAGATATTTGAAACTGTATTCCTGTGTAACACGTAAAATTACATCATATATAACTTATAAATCACTAGGGAGTTCCCGGCAAGCGTTGCAATGCCACTAATAAAGAAATTGTTTCTCCCTGCGTGTCCTTTCCCATTCGTCCCGTTACCCTCCCCCTTCCTCTCCCACGTCCCATTCCCCTCCCATGTCCCCTTCCCCCCAACGCGTTCCCCCTCCACCTTCCCCGTCTTCCCTCTTCCCTTTACCGCGAACCCCCCTCCCGCGACCCCCTCCCCGCTCCCGCATTAAATATATTCAGTCCCGGTACATTTAGATTTTCAAACAGCTTACGTGCCTACTATTGCAATTTTTTTTTACAAATTTTCCACTGCAAACTTTCATTTTTTAATATTATAAGAACAAAATCAAATTTGGTACTTATTTAAAATAAATAAAATTTTTGATTAGATTCAAAGTATTCGATTTTGGTTAGTCACATAGGTGAGTACATTAAATAAATTCATTTATTTAAAGAGTTTCAAAAAATGTATTGAAAATTGAATAAGATTTAATAATCGATGGTTTGCAAAATGTCATTCTCAAATTAACGGTTTTCTAAGGGTTTTTGTAATGATTTAAAAAAACTTTTCAGTTGTGTTGTCATGTGGTTGTAATAATCCAGAAACCTTAGCGAGGATGGAAAGAACCAATTTTGAAAGTTTCTAACATTTCCTATGCTTAATATTGCTAAACATATACAATTCTTAACTCATACTCGTATACCTACCCCCAACCAAGCATATTTTGATTTTTATATCTTAATATATATATTTCTTCTGTCCGTGAGTGTGTCACTGAACGCCTCCTAAACGGCTGGACCGATTTTGATGAAATTTTTTGTGTGGGTTAAAGGGGATTCGAGATTCACAATTTGGTCCACTGGAAAATGTTCTTTTAATTATTATTTTTATTTCTAAGGAGTTGTTGATTTTGGAATGTTTTACATTGGATCCGGCAGACTGCGCTACCATCGCAGTATCGAATATTCAATATTATTCTATTTTAATTTTAGTTTGTCCCGACAGTTGTGTACAGGACAACGTCTGTCGGGTCCGCTATAAATAAATAAAATAAATTGTGGAACATTCCAGAACACTCTCGAATGTTGTCCTGAGCGAAGCCGGGTAACCCAGCTAGTATATATATAGTTATCAGACAGGCGGTTATGTAGATAAAATAATAATTCTTTATTTGAAATATATATTTCTTTTGTTAATGTTTGACAGATGTAAGTTTGACGATATTTCAAGTTTACTTAAATTCGAATGATAAATTTCTTCTTTTGGAAGGAAATACACACAATAAATAAATAAACCCCTACATTAGCAACAGGCAGCCCGCTCACCGGATAGAAAAGATTATCTCTTCATTTATGCACCTCTACCCTCTACCCCAACCCCCAGTTGACACAGGAAGAGGGGGAAATGTTCCCTGGCACTGTACAATTTTTTTTTACATTACGATGTATACCTAATATGAAAGGCAATGATCCCGATGCATTTCTTTTAAATACTTTCAGCTTCACAAATCCTACAATTATAACATCCCGTTTTTCACGGGTCCGGTGGCGTTTTGTCCTTATACACGTATTCCCCAATTTCTTCTACGGATTTTGATACTACTGCAAATATCTTTTAATATAATATAGATATCGACCACTAGCGAGTCGGTACGTTTTGCTTTTTTGACAAGTTAGGACCTCTTTAGAAGTTAGGACCTTCCAAAAATCGTTAAAATTGCCCGGTTTGAACGCCATCAAACGCCAGAAAACGTTCAATATACAAACTAGACAACACTTTTTACTAGTAAAGCTTTAAAAAATTAAGATAAATTAATTGTTTGTGCCTATACATGCGCAATATGAATAGTTTTGTTGATAAACAAACTCCAATCTTTCCGGAAAGGCTAACAAATACAATATTGTATGGACCCGATTGAATCCAATATTGTATTTGTAAGTCTTAAGGCGGAACTCCTGCGCCACAATACACATGAATACTAGCTTGAACCACACTATAAACGTTCTTTGTTTTCCGTCTCCTGCGTTTTTCGAAACATGGCTTGAAAGATTGGTATGAACAGGTGTGAAGTTCGCGCGGTCCGACAATTTCTGCTTCCCGCTTCACCCACTTCAAAAATAATATTAATATTAATGTTGTTAATATTCGTTATTATACTATAATTTTATTATCAAATATATTTATTATATTGTATTTAGGTATCATAATATTTTAAAGTAGTGATTATTAAGCTCAATCATTGCGCATAACCTCAAAAACTTGTTCGGTTTGATTCTCCATACATGACCGCATCGCGCGGCTCTTGTAAAAATATGAACACATTTCCCCCCGCCAGCCTTCCCCCTTCACCCGGGAGATGAATGTTTTCCGTCGCCTGTGGTAAAGCTTGAACACAGGGTTTTTGAACACGAAGTGTTCAAATTTTCAATGTTTTGGGTGCTGTTCAAGCTAATGTTTATGTGTATTGTGGCGCAGGATACGCCGCTTTAGGGACAAAACTATTTATTCATAATTATATTGCGTTTGTACTGACGCAAATAATTAATTAATTTTAATAATTTAAAGCATAATTCATAAACAGCGTTTTTCCCTAATATAATCAAGCGCCATCTGTGAAAGTAGATTATGAATTCTTTTAAGTATCACCCTAAATCAAACAAAAACTCAGTAAGATTGAAAGACAGAAACATGGAAACATTTTCCCACAACAGTTGCAGTAAACTGTAACTAAAAATCTCACACAATTTAGAAAAGTGTACAAATTAAAGATCTCGTTGATTGAAGACTTCTCCCGTCAGTGAGCAGATGCGGCACGGGCTTAATTCACACATCACTTTACACATTAAGAAACACGCTTCATTATCGTTCGCGCACGGGAATGGTTGCGGGGCGGAAGTCGTGAGCATGTTGTGATAATGATTTCGCTAATTGACCCTCGTTACTGAAGGCATGCGGCAGGAGTCTCGGCCCGGGTTTATATTACTTACAGGGCTTGCTGTACCTTGTACCCTGTACGCGCGTAGGGTCCGACCGGCCCGGCCTTCGGGTCATCCCGGCGATTACTCACAGGGGCTTTGGCAGTTTGGCCCCGCAAGACAGAAGACATTGGTCGATATTATGCGGAATATTTACTAAGAGAGAAAATTATATTATACGCACCTACATACACAGGTATAAGCACTGCCTAGTTAGAAATTGCAACTGGGCGATCATCAAAGTACATTGCACTTGTCATATTATTATATGTATTTTTTACGTTAGCTCCATACAGGACGCCCCAATAACTTCCCTCAGGACCTATTTCATCTTTGAGGATGCTGTTGGAGGGTTCTTTTAAGGAAAGGAAGGAGAGAAAACTCCGGGAAGGAAAAAGACATGAGGAGTGGTAGGAATCTGGTATCTGTGTGTCCGGGAATATATCCATTGTGCATATAACCAATATCTATATATAGATACATTATTTGTCTTAATTCTGTAACGTACAATTTTCTGTATAAAATGTAATATAAAAATAAATGTAATTTTTTAAATACTAAAAATAAATATAATTTTGTTAATACTAAAACCAAACAAGTTCTAAATAGCTTTACTTTGCATTTAGGTGAGTTTTTGTCAATCGGTCGCAAATATCTATCTTTTTTCTATGGGCTTAAGCCGCAGATATCCCATTTCTGTATGTACCTTAAAAACTTAAAGTTTTAAAGCTCTTAAAAAAATGTTTTTCTTGAAGATAATATCTATACATTCCTCGAGTCGAAATGCAAAATTATATGAAATTCCCTCGATAGAAAAAAGTCGCAAATGCTCCGAAAATTATTAATTATTATAAACACTTTTGTTTCAGTTATTTTACAATTGTACGAAAAAATTCACAGTGTTTCTTTAAATGCTGTTTAGACGACCCCCGCGAGATTTTTGCTCATTTTAAACGAGTCATGTTTTACTAAACATCTTCAGAACTTTAGCTAAATAAATTACCGATTTTAACATTAGCACGCTCTTTTTAACATTCGTATTTACATATCTCTCCATCTTCTTCTTTTTGAGCGGGTATACCGCGCCTTAATGAAAATTCATTGATCAGGTTTCATGAATTTTCCAGAAGTTTTGTCGTAAGAGCGTAAAGCATGGCGTATGCACCCAATTGCATATTTTTGAAGTAGGGTAGGAGAGGTCGCTGAAAAAGCGGTTAAAACGTTCTCGAATCGATAATGATCGTTTCCGGGTTCGTTTCCAGCGGGAATACAAAAATGTGGTCGCGTATTTTTAATTATTTTATTTTATTTTTTTCAGGTCAATGATTATTTCTTTCAACAAATTTGAATTCAGCGATAATTCGTGCTACGGGCAAAGAATAAGTCCTTAATTGCATTTAAATCCCAGGAAGCAATTTTCTTCGCTTTCCAGTTCTGTTTTCAGGATTCGTATAATACGCATGTTGCTGTATTAAAGGGGCCGCCATTAGCTCCCATACCCGCCCCTCTGCCGCCCTAGGACCCCCATCACACCCTCCGCCCCTCGGGGGGGCCCAAAGTGCACATTCATGTACCGCTGGAGGGGCTGGCCTAACTAGCGATCGGGCCTTCATATCGAGAGGCATTGCGAGGGAGTATGCAGGTGTTCTGACGAAACTTTTACCCATATTCGCGGTGGAATTATACAACAATCATGTGTAAGTTCTCGGGGAGTTCTTCTTTTATGAAGGATACGTACGCGGAAAAGACCGGATGAATCAAAAGAATGAAATCATTCCGGTGACGCACTTGAATTAGTTCCCAGTTTTAGATTGAATTCATTTGGATGGCATCCTTCAAACTTACGGTCAGAATTCTTCACTGTTGTCTTTTTTAGCAATACAGATGACTTGGAACTCAAACAAGTCGTTTACATAGTATTGCAAGATTTGCATACCGTCTAGTTTCTTAGCTAATTCTATTTGTTGCATATATAAACGGTGCACAAACTTCGGATAAGTTCCACGGGTCCCCATATAGATATAATAATACCTACCTATATCTCTTTTTTTAGACAATTATAGCTAAGATTGTTAAAGTTTTAAAAGTTCTTAGTTAGGAAAGTCTACAACTGTGAAACATAAAATATGAATATACCTGCAACACCATCGATTGACTACTGATTCAAATGCGAGAGATTCTTACTGAATTGATTCCCATTTTGAAAGAAAATGCATATATTTAGTTTTTCCCAACACTGGTAGTTATTTCGGAGTAATAGCTTAATATCGATAGTTTTAAGTTTTTAGTGGAGGAAAAATGTATGTAACATATAACTATTTAACTTATGACGCACTTATTAACTAACGCATTTATTTCCATTGGGCGTTACTTCTATCTTCCGATTAAAATTTCGCATCGAGTACAACACCGTCTACTCATGAAAACTATCTTTGTATGAACAAGTACCTAGTGATCATTAGCGATGTAAGTCTAAGTAACTGTGCTTCAAGGAAATCTAACAAAAGCTTTTGTGAGGTAGAGAATGTTATATTAGAGAATGTTGAATTAGAGATGTTAAGGTGGAGAATCGTAGGTTGCATTCATACATGCAATGCAACATAAATGCAATGAAAAGAACATTCCAAGCATATCATATTCACAATCAAGCATAATTTCGGTTGTCTGAGGATTTAAGTGAAAACCGAGTCCAATGAATCTAAATTTAGAATTTATTTTTCTGTGGATTTAAGCGAAAACTGAGTTCAATGAATCTGAATTGAAATTAGGTGTCATTTTCAAAATTGGAACTGATTATATGTACGAATTAGAAAAGCGATTAAGTCGATACTCTACCTTTAATATAATATTTATAATAAATATCGGTATTTAAATGGTTGATATTTAAATACCGTTAAATTAAATATAGGAATTTAAATGGAATTTAAAGAATCAGACTATACCGTTTTTAACGGGTCTGGGTTGGTGTTTTAATAAGTAATTAAAATCAAAACTTTTAATATAAATATTATTAGATAATTCGTTAGATTTGTTAAGTCTTTCTTTGAGTCCAGCAACCTCAAGCCTTGAAAGGAGACAACAGTATGAATATGGCCTTTGGAAATCATCGTCAAAGCGCTACAATAGCGAGAGAGCCAAAATAATTTTATAAATGCGCTAATGTAGATACACCGATAGATCACTTCCGTACTGCATCGATGAAAACGGTAATGCAGTCTTCAAACGATTTAACTTGCACTAACGTAGTAGGTACAGTAGATATTTAAATTTCCAAACCATTGCTTGAAGTAATGCACCCTCTTCGGCAAATTATTTCGAGCATGTGCTAAGATCTCAATAGGCAAAATCTTGAAAAGCAGATAGTCGTGTTGTAACTTATAGTAACTCACAATGTACCTATGAGATAAGAAGTAACCTAAAATTGCCACTCGTATAGCCCATTATATCACACTATAACGCCGCATGAGAAAATAGTTCAACAGATAACTTTAGTTTAGTGGGGAGCGAAACTAAGGGGTTAAGCTTGGAACTGTTTCCAGCGACCGTAATATAAATTGCAAAATTATGATGTTAGAAAAAAATTAACTGCATAATATTTCGTCGTCCCTAAAACCAAAAGGCTTTTGAACAATAAATTTTCGCAATTTAGAAGTTCTCCGAGAAAATGTATATATTCATGTTAACTTCGCAGTAAAAATATTAGTTTTTTAATAAGTTTATTGCTTAGTAGAGAATAATTAAAAACAAACTAAGTGTCATTTTATTTTTGCAGAGATAAAGTCTTAGGATTTATATTACGAACAATTAAAAACTTTGAATCGTTACAAATCATTAAATTATTGTACACATCTCTTGTTAGAAGCCTAATAGAACATAACTTCATAGTCTGGTCGCCCTTCTACAAAGTCATATTCGTAATGTTAAAAGAATTCAAAGGAAATTTCTACGTTTCGTAAATTTTAAACTTAACACTCCTTTAGAGAACATAAATTAACCGTCGTTAATGAATATTTTAAATATTCCAACTTCAGAAAACAGACGAAAAATTAACGACCTAACCTTCTTATTAAAATTATTAAATTCTAAATTCGACTGTTGTGAACTCCTGCAATTAATAAATCTACATGTACCTATACGAACAACTAGACAAACATTAACATTTTATATACGTACATCTCATTCTAACTATAATTTGCATTCTCCAATACAACGTTCGTCGTGAACGACAATTTTAAATTTTACCTACTTTGTGTTAACTCCTATATTTTATGAGATCTATATTTTGTTTTATTTTTATATTATATTTATATTATATTTTATTATATTTTATGTTACTTATATTTTGTCAACACTTATATTTTATGTAACCTATGTATTGTTTTTAACACACATTATTTTAACTGTATTTTGTCAAAATTATTTTCCATGTAATTAAAAAAAAAAACATTTACCGCACATTCTATGTAAACTCCCTAAGGACGTTTAAATAAATAAATAAATTATTATGCTTCTTTTTTATCCGCAACAATGGTGATTTCCTCGCAGTGGTAGGTAGAGATTATGAACCGCCACACCCCCACTGTTTTGGCAGCCACTTCTTGCTTCATTCTGAATTCATTCGCCATTTTATATAAACTCTTCTGCTACACCAACTCTTGGCATGACTCAAGTACTCGATTCACTTAATCGTGCTACGTCTTTCATGGCCGCCCAAACATCTTTTAAACAGCTTGTGCGTCAAATGTTCTCCTGAATATTTGTTAATTACAGCTTGATGGTGAAGAATGTTACTAATAAATGAATGATCCATTCGGTGCCGGGTTCATTGGCGGCAGATGTGCTCATCCATCTTAAGATGTGGCCGGATTTGGATAGATTGGTTGAGAGAGACTTTGAGTCACTCCTGGACATACTGACCCTCAGAATCATTCCCACCCCTCATACCCTTTTCCTTCCCAGTTCTTCCTCTCCTTCCTTTCCTTAAAAAAACGTAAGCGCTCAGGGAATTTTCTTCCCTCAGGGCCTCCAGTGAAGAGATAATGTGAAAACAGCAGTATAATAATATATATTACGAATTAGGTGTAATAGCAGAGGGTACGTATTAACACTGTACATTTTGCAGGAGGTATTGTGACGCCAGGTTGCAAGGAGGTGTTGGGTGATAGGTGTTAGGTTGTAGGTGCTATGTGGTAGGTACATATAACAAAACCATATCCCGGGGACAGGCGTATTATTTTGATGGACGTGAAACAAGTTTGGCCCCAAACAATTACCTTTACCCACGTACGGCGTGCGGGCGGCAGGCAGCAGGCAGGTAGGGTCCGTATTCCGTATCGCAAATCCCTCCCAGTCTTTCGCCTTCATTTGTTGAAAATGCCAAATAGGGTGTAATAATATGAAAGTTGAATTCAAAGGGCTCGGAACGATACCGACGCAGACGTCGGAAACCCTTTACGGGCCATTAAGGAAAGGTTGCAGGATGGATCAGCGATACACCGATACAGGGGCCTCGTATACCACAATAATACATCGTTGAATAAACAAAACAAATGGCGGTTTAAATTTCGTTTTACTTGTTTCAATTTCACCCTATTATAGAGGCGTGAAAATTATACCCCAGCGCGAACAGTGCGAAATATTGCCGAAATAATGAGGGTTAAAGTTTTACTATTTTTTCTTTGCCTATAATACCTACTGCGTAAACGTGTATCAACCCCAATATTTTATTTACAAGTCAATATTCGTATTTATCTGCTTCTTTTTAAGTAAAAAAATCTATTCGTGTGTTTCAGAAATGAAAAATGTATATTTCTCTTAATTTATTAAGAAATTAGCAAAGTTCTTTTCATCCAGATTCTCTGGGCCAATGAAATTATTTTTCACATTCTAAACTTTATTTTTATCCTTACGGAGCTTTAAGGCTTGTGACATGTATTTATAATAACAAAAAGATACAAAATGAATTGAAATGGTTTTTTGATTTTCTTCAACTGTTCAGTTAAATACATAAACGATGTCGAAAAAAATGAACCAGAATTTTTTAGAATTTTTTATTTGATTTTGTTATCTAAACATTTAAAACTCTCGTTATCTCCATATCATGCAGAAAATCGTATAAAAGCTCATCATAAATTAAAAGTAAAATAAAAGTACTCATTTGAATTAATCGGGACACTTTAATCGAGAAGCCACTGTACTCGCATTAGTTATTTTATGCAGCAAAATGATCTTAACCCTTCGAATAATGAGAAAATAATATCTATGAACTTTTGCCTGTCAAGATTTGAGCACAAAATTTCTGGTTCTTCCCACGCATTTTTAATGTTACTTTTTATTGGTTATTTTTTAACCTTTTTGCAAAAACAAAAATTTTTCTAAAATCTAGATAAAATAAACTTTTTGATGTATTTATTACAAATCAACATTTTTGTTTTAAAATATTAAAATTTTGATATTGAAAATGTAAATTAGCTCAAAAATACTTACCTGGGGATTCCTCAAAAAAGTACATAAAATAAAATAAACCGAAAATTTTAAATACAGATTCGTTTTTTTAATAAAATTTGTGATAAAACTGTCACCTCACTTTTTATGACATTCATACAATTTTATTTTTAAATTAAGTGTTTGTTACGTCACAAATTGGCGCAAAATAAAATCGTCACTTATGATCGGATTTGTAAAATATCTGACCAATATAGCTCGTATATTTATAAGGCAATAAGAAGCATTATTTCATTCACTTTCTAACATAAAAGAAATCACAAATGTTTGTATTACAGGAAGAGAGATATCTAACTTTTAATAATGCACGGTCGCTCTGGGACAATCTGGGTCTCCTGTTATTATAACGGCATATGATGTTTTGGGACAACTTGGGTCTCCTGTGATTAGACGGGTTAAGCCGTCGTCCCCTACGTCGCTAAGGAATCGACATAAACCGATTGCTCTAAGACCCTGCGCATGAAAGTTCTACAACAGAATTGTGCTGCAGACCCTTATTTTACTTTAGCGAACTTTTCACTACATCACTCTATGTCGATTCCCTAACGCCTCACGGGACCACAGCCTTAGTGCAAAAAACTACAAAGTAAGAAGCAAGCGCTCATATAGCGCGCATATTTAAAGATTAAAATGCTTTAAATATATTTTTCAAAGATATAATTTCTATATTTTAACCTTCTATTCTTTTGCAGCAATAAAGACAATTAACCACGTTCCTAAAACCATTATTAAACCAAGGCAGTTGAAAACAGTATCTTTATGTCTACGAGCGTATTCTAATCTCACTTCGTATAAATCTCAGTTACATAGCTTTAACTGCAAGGTCAGGAAATTTGAAATAGAATAATTACTCTCAAAAGGATTACGAGGCGACAGAAACTACGAGCCGACATTTTACTTTGGGACGCAATTAAATCTAAATTATATTCTTTATTGGATGACATATTTATTTTATTCCAAGTGCTTCCTGTTTTAATGTCTTTCGTTGCGTTACTTGGTAACATAATACGTCGTAAGATCCCCTGAATTCAAATTTACATAAATAGCCACTTTGCTTAAAGAGCTTTCAGGATCAAATGATTATTGCTTGGTAACATTATACCATTTCCTATCAATAGTAATATTTTATTTCTTTTTATATAGACGGTAATAAAAGATTTAAAAAGGCATAAAGTTTTAAAATAATTATTAGCTTAAGTTAAAGACGCAACACGAGTACAGCAAGTGGAAAATATTGAAAAAGTTTTAAAACCATTATAAATTTTTAAATAATAGTCTACCATAAACTGAGTATTAAAATAGAACCATTTAATTTTTTTAAACATAAATGTAATTAACTCTACGCAAATATTAAATTTTCCCTTAGGGGATTTTTCAGCCTAGTCGATATTTCTGTGAGGTGACTTCTGATAACAGGAAGGGGTGAACACGGGTCTTGAAGAGACCTATGGTGTAGGAGCTTTGAAAACAGATGGCGTATCGTTAAGGTCCGATAGTACCCGCTCAAAAAGAAGAATATTAAAAACGATAATATTTATACAAAAATTTTGAAAATATTTAATAAAACACGACTCGTTTAAAATAGATCAAAAATCTCACGGGAAATGTCTAAAATAGCGTTTTAAGAAACACTGAGAATTTTTCATAAATACAACTTTTCAACTTGTGAAATAACTGAAAAAAGTGATTTTGTAATAATTTTCGGAGCATGCTCTGCGATTTTTTTCTATCGGGGGAATTTCATATAATTGCCGTTTCAGCGTTGGAATGTATAAATATATCTTTATCTTCAAGAATAACATATAAGAGCTTTAAAACTGTGTTTAAGGAAAATATGTAATAAATCGGTGGAAATGCGGGAAGCCGGGCCTCAAAGTTAAGCGGAACCTACGTTATGGTATGATATATTCATTCGCCAATTTAATTATTTTACGTGGGTTAAAACACCTCTTGAAAGATACGCCTTAAAATATTAACGTGAATTAATTGTTTGCGCACGTACATATTTAATACGAACATAGTTCAGTCCATAAACAAACCCAAATCTTTCAAGAAAGGCTAACAGATGCAATTTTGAATGGGTGTCTCAATCCAATATTGTATTTGAGGAAACGGACTCCGATGTCGATAGAGACGGAGAGAGAAATAAAATGCATTTTGGTCGAGTTGGTTGCGAGTCCAGTCGTTTATTGAAGCATGAGCTACGTAGCTGAGGTCGGTCCGATGTAAAGGGAAGTATGTCGAAGTGCCGTAGAGTGAGGTGTTGCGGGTGCACGGTCATGACGCATGATGGAGGTCGGTGATGCTGTGGTGGAGCAGGCCACGGGCCTGCAGGTCACCAGGGTGTTGCTCAACGCCGTGGCGGCGGAGATGACCTGGTCGTCCAGGCCGTTGCTCGACGCGGTGAGTTGCGGAGATGAACGGCGGTGACTCGGTGAGTGGAGCCATCGGCAGGTAGTCCTTGTGAGGCGGAGTGAGTGTAGTGGCAGCGAGGCGCGATGGGCCTCGGTAGCCATTGAGATGAAGCGCTGTTTCCCGTACAGAAGATGCTTCGGATCTTGTAGATACAGGAGCAAGGCGATGATTGCAGCTGCTAGGTGCGGAGGACCTGAAGAGCTGGGGTATGGTGAGTGCCTCGAAGGAAGCTGCCCTGGAGGAGAGTGCGGATGCACCGGGCACTGATGTTACACTGGTTCGCTGTATAGAGGCGATTGTAAAAGCGACCGTTGGATGGAGACTGACTACTCTGTTGTTTAGCGCGTCGCTTTATATAGGAGCGACTGGCCAAGTAACTTTCCGTTCGCTGGCAATATATGCGCTGGAAAGTGCTAGAACTAACTCGTCACTGTGTTTGTGGATGCACGCTCGAGTCTCGACCTTTCGCGAAGGTGGCGAAATTATTATTTATCAGGCAGCTGGCCTAGCGAGTACATTTCCGCCGATACGTGCATAAGTAGGTGAGTAGCTAGACGGTACTGGCGAATACTTGGCGACTTGCAGATCCTTCTCGTGTGTTCTTTGAGTGGCGGAAAAGTAATTGTATGAACGCCACATATTTGTTAGCCTTTATTGAAAGATTTTGGTTTATTTTTGGACAAAACCATTTATTCATATTCATATTGAATATGTAAGGGCACAAACAATGAATTCACCTAATATTTTCTTGCAAAAAATGTTTTAACCTAAAGTAATTAATTTGGCGTCATCTGTGAATGCGTTGATAACGTGGATTCTGTTTAAATTTAAGGCGCCGTATCCTCGCTCGTAAAGAAGAAGATGGAGAGATATGTAATTACGAATGTTGGAGAGAGCGCGCTAATATTTAAAACGATAAAATTGAAGCGATAATTGTGAAAATGTTTAATAAAATAAGACTCGTTTAAAATAGAGCAAAAATCTCGTGGGGATTGTCTAAAACAACATTCAAAGAAACACCGTGAATTTTTCGTGAAAATAAAAATTTTCGGAGCATACTTTGCGATTTTTTTCTATGGGGGGAATTTCATATAATTTGCGTTTCGGCGTGGGAATGTGTAGATATTATCTTAAAAAATAACATATATTTTTTTAAGAGCTTAAAAACTTCAAATAACTTTACGTAAGAAATCGGTAGAAACTCGGGTAGCGGCGGCTTAAGCAGCCAAAATTTTGACTACAAGATATCAGTAATTAGCTTTACTAACAAAACTAGACATGTCCGCATACTAAGGGTCGTACTTGACTTACTTTAACAAGTGATTTCTGATATTATTTGGAGTATAAATTTTTTATGAAATTTTGGTCTCCGGTGACTTTTGTCATGTCTTTTGTTTTAAAATTATTTATAATGCGAAATCAATTTTTAAGTTTTTTTCCACATTTCGCCACTGGTCATTCAGCCGAGTAATCGACCAACCCCTCACCTCATATGTCCAATATCTAGATTATTTTAATGTTTTTAATTGAAAAAATATTACCTCAAAAATGTTACTCCAAATAATGTCCGGAATCAGTGGTTAAAATAAGTCAAGTGCGTCCTTTCGCACCTTGTTAACCATTTAGGCGTAAATGCTTCGACCAATGATATACTTGGTCGATGCGTAAATGCCAATATTTGGACAAATACACGCCATAGAAATTAGTTAAAAAACGTATTTAAGAGTTGTACAAACAACCAAGTCCACTAAACGATCTTTTTTTCAAATGTAAAAAACTACTCTATCCCCGAGATGAGGAAAATTGTGAGGCCGATGAAAGTGGAAGGAAAATGAGATAGAAAAGAGGAAGGCTGGGAAGATTTGGTCACTAAACACAGCCAAAACCGTTTACGGCAACTTTTTAATTCTGAATGGTGGTCTTATTTACCATTAAAGTAAGAGCTTGACACGCGCTCTACACAGCTCACTTTTATTATTATTACTATCCGATGTGAAATCTTACATAATGCATTGTGCTGCACCTGAACAAATAATATCGGTGGACGTGCACGGTGGTCGTGTGGTCGGTTCTCCTTTTATTTGTTTGTCCTCCCAGAGTAGCAGATCCTACAAGAGGTGTCTGCTCGCATTACTTTATCTCGCGCCTGTACTGTGCAACACACAACATACATACTACATACAACATGTCCTCGCCAATATTGGACTGCGCCGAGACATGGATACTATTGTGGTAACACCACTGTTCACTCCTGCGCTCCCGGTTTTATTATTTTATTGCGCTCAAATTGTGGACAGGACAATTTTGCTGTGAAGCGGATCACTGAAAAATTGAAGTAGCAAGATTGTTCAAATCCGATTGTATATAAAATTATAGATAAGTTTTAGAAAACCTTCATGTTTACATATTATATCTACGTAAATGGACTGACATGTAAAAGTTGAAAAGCATCAAATCAAAAAATATACATTATATTAAGAATTACTACTCGGTTTGGCCCGAGTTTCAAAACATTAGCTATTGAACACTCCCAGAATGCTAGTGACAAAAAGTTCGAAAAAATAAGCAGACTGGTGACTAATTAAAATTCGTAGTAGCGTTAGAGGGTATTTCACCACTCTCTCGATAACCAATCATTATAATAATAAAGCTGTAAATATTCGCAATATTATGTAGGTAGAAAACTTGGTTAACTTTTCCGATGGATTTTGCCACTATTCATAGGTTAAAGTGCTGAAGAGCAATCCTGGACTTTATAAATAAATAATTCTTTAAACCGTAAATCGAAATTAATACGTTATCCTATGGATTATGCTTACCAACATGGTGGAATACTCCCCTTAATGAAATTTAATGGGCCCATTTATCACCATAAGTTTCTTAGAAACATGTATAGTACTGAACGTAAATATTTTATGTGTCTTTCATTTAATTTGTCGCATAAAATAAAGCGTGTTTTAACATTTACGTGAGATTTCGGGATATTTGGGATGACTATAATTATCGCGAATGTGACTCAGGGGTGACTTTTTTGTTATCGTCAAATGTCTTAAAATTATAAATAAAGTTTTTATTTACCTTGAAAATGGAGTGGTTGGATTTCTGGGATATTAGGCCGTGTTGCGCATCTTCCTTCTTTATCCAACCAAACCAGCCAGTTTCAGACGGCCCTACAGTGTTCATCATAAGGGCAGATATCCTGACAAGGCCACACGGCTTAAAACCCCCAAAATAAATCACTAAAATTGGCCGCCAGAATCTTAAATCACATCTAAAAATAAAGTGGTTGAAACCGAGATATATCTTTATAATCCTAGGCATTATTGTTCCGATGTACTTTTACCCCCGAATAAACTCGAGCTGAGTAACTGTTTTAATGGAAAAAACCTTTATCTTAGAGCTGAAAATCCGAGTCAGATGATGTGGCAAAAGCAGCGGTCGGAAGGGGGTGTAGGGATGATTGGGGAGGGGGAGAGAAGGTGAAATGGGGAGGAAGGGGAGTGGGTGGGATTAGGAGGTCTGTGACCACTAGCCGTTGTTTGCCCTTCAGCACATCACTGTAAACCGGTGTAAGGTGATATTATGTGTGTTCTATGTTTACTGACACTGGAGACTGGAAACTGTAGCATGCTTCCACCGACTCACCACCTTCTATTGTGTATCACGGATTCGGTGTCAGCCAACCAGCGTGTCTTGTCTATATTATGAACTTATGTGCTCCTGGTTATTTCTAAGACCAGAGTGTTAACATGCTTGTCAAAACAACAAAAAAATACTACAAAACTTTTAAATGTAAATAATTCAGAAAAAAGATTATTTCGAACCTTTTATGATTGTGTTTGACTAGAATATAATATCGAAACCCACCTCATTTATGCTCAAGTAGAGAGACTGAAAAAGACTTAAATTTTGGTGTTTTATTTTTAGAAACATATTTGAAAATGATTCTGTAAAATTAACATATTATGTGTGATTATAAATAGGCCAACAATAAATTAACTTCCTGCCATATGTCTGACAAACAATTAAAAATCGTTGAATATATTTAGTAAGCCGACATAATGTCGTTACACACCGTAAGTTAGTAATGGTATTGTAGACTGCAATATATCGTTAAAACAATACGGAGAAACGCTCGGTTCTACCGGAATGCAGGAAATAAGATATTATTATTTAGTGGAATATTCAAGGGCTGGAGCCGAAGCTAGTGGAGCTAGTGGAGCTATTGGAGAGGGGCGGAGCAGCCGCGGGATAAGTATAAGTAGGTACTGCTCGCCCGCCTCTGAATAATTCATTAACGATAAAAAATGGTGACACATGGCGTATTGGAAACTCTCCCTAACCCTTCTAATAGCAACGGCTTAGGTCAGGGGTGTTTAGAGCGATCTCTGCGGGCGAAATTATGAGTTTATTTGTCTATTCGGGAGTTCATTTAGCGGGGGTGTCAGGGTTCAAGATTTGGTTCAAGTCTTGAAAGCGAATGCCCAGCACTAAATGCACCAACTGCGTGGCGGGCCGGTTTGGTAGAGACCGGTTGACTCTTTCGACCATCGATTTATCGCCGTGCACCGCAGTGTGAGGGATGGATTTATTCTTCAACACTCCTACACACACTGACCCCCATACTCCTGCCTACTTCTAATACATTTTTTTTTTTTTTTAGAATTTCTTCTCCTTACTTTCCTAAAAACTACACTCCAACAGCATTCCCAAATACGATGCAGGCCCCGAAGAAGTTTATTTTCTTCCGGGCTTCTAGAGTGGAGTAGATGTTTTATAATATTTTTCGTTACTATTGTAAAAATGACTTTGGCCTTACAGCATTCTCTACCCGTACAACGGGACCCCATTTTAGAGTTTTATATGACAAGTTGTCTTGGGTTATGTTTTGTTTACACGGATTATTCATTTCGCAAAGATTTAAATACAATTATTTGCCACATTTTGTTCTGGCAGATTTGTTTTTTTAATAAACGTTGAACGCGAAACGTTGCTTTTTAATAACTTGTTATTGTAAGCAACCAGATCTTCACAGCCAGGTAAATAATGATAATATGGCATACGTGGGTACTTCAAATCCATCATCTACCACCTCCGTCTCAAATTATTGGGGATGCCATATTTTCAATGCAGGGCAGCTGGTAAATCGTTCGCTGTGTCACATTAAAAGACAATCAATGCTAAAAATATTGTTACCCAACGCTTTCTGTATAATTTCGAATATGCCCCGACCCCAAACATGTTGAGAATTGAGACTCCCTGACTCAAATGAAGACGTAAAGCTCGTGCTCACGCGTCGAATGGCCGTCAGAGGTTTAGGGTAAGGGCGCGGTGTTTGGGTTCCGCGGGACAATTGAATGCTGTTTAATTATCACATAAATCAATTAATTGAGCCATTAAATTACTAGACTTTAATGCGCTCTCTCAGCGCCCCTCGTAAAGTGTAAGTCTTACAGCGCGGTCTTTAGATTATTGTCGATTTACTGTTCTCTAGAGATTTGAAGGGAATCATTTAGGTACTCTTTCTATTGAGCTCAATAACCCCGTCATTACACACCCAAAGTACTTAAGTTACCTACACATGTGTCTATTTTAGCGATGCCTTGACCCATTATCACATGTATTACTAGAACTAATCGTGATGTAAAATAATAATTTTATCATCAGGATTAACCATATTGTTAGCTGTAAATTATTATTTAATATTTTGAATTTTTGGATGATTTTAAAAGCAAAGACAGCGATCTCCACTAACCTCAAATAATATTTCTATGAAATGAAGAAACGTTTAATTCACTTTTCTTTCGTGAAAACGTTAATAAATTTCTTAATTACAGTTTCAAATCGTCTCTAGTTTAATATTAATTTAGATACCTAATGGTCTCACTTTCTTTAAAAGGTTCATTTAAAAGTAGACTGTTTTTTAACTTTTGACATTTTTGCTTTTATAGCCTAGACGTATTTTTGACCTTTGCCGTGGGTATCTTTTGGTGTAATGTCCTAACCGCCCACTGAAAAACACATTATGATTATTTCTTTTCACGTTTGTTTTTTGGAACACAAAAAAAAACAACTGTTTTCTTGTTGTTTTGTTTGTTTTCTGTAAATCTTTTATTTTTAATTACTATTAATACTATTTTTAATTACTATTAATACTATTATGACAATAAATACTACAGCACACATATTTTTTTTTTTACATGTGCCCCACACAGGAGGCCTTGAGAAAAATAATTTACCTCAGGGCCTATATCATCTTTGGGGATGCTGTGTGGGGGGTTTTCAAGGAAAGGAAGGAGGGGAGAGTTCTGGAAAAGAAAAGGGTTTAGGGGTGGGTAGGAATCTGGGGTTCAGTGTGCCCTAGTCATCCACCTGTAAGACCTAGACAAACCTCACCCCATGAACCCGGGCACCCCTGCTAAATCACCAAACATAGCGAACCACTTGGGGTGACCTATGGCAGAGGTGTTGGTTATCCAATAAAGGTTCCCGGGGCGGCGGTACCCATTCTCGCCTCCCAAAAAAAAAAAAAATATATATATTCATGTAGAACGAATTATTTAAGTACTAACTAATAACAACATTTATGTACACTCCCTTTCCATACACAAGCGAATGCTTTCAATGGAAGAGTAGTAAAAACCTAAGATGTAAAATTAGCATTATATACCACGTAAAACATTATAAAAAATAAAATAATTTTTTTTTAACAATCTTGACAAATTCACAACAATTTTTTTACTAATACGATAGGATATAGATGATCGTGGCATCTATATCTTAACCATTGTTAAAACCACAGAATAAAGAAGAAAACAAAAAAGTCTGGTGGACGTATTTCGCTAAATATTTGGCCGATCGGGCCTTAAATTTAAAATTCAAAACTGTGTTTGCAAAATAAATGTACGTATATATTTTTTTAATTATTTATTGGTAAAATAATATTACTTATTTTCAAACATTATATGATAGCGTAGGCCTAACAGGATATCTTGCGCGTGCTGAGATCCCCATTATACAATTTAATTATATTAAATAAAAAAATAAGAAATATGAAATAATAAATAGAAATAAAATTTTAGAAGAACTAAAATAAAATGTTAAAGGTGGTAATGAAAAAAAATGGGATGGACATCTACGATGACAGGCGAGTGTAAGTGAGACGGAGCGTGAAGAAAAATAAAAAGAAATGGTTTCCATTGCTCTTTATTTTTATTCACATTGTTTCCATTAAAATTTTTCAACCACAATTTGTCTCCATTCAAATTTATATAGAAGGCACTTCTACATTTCTCCTTTATTCTGTGGCTAAATCATATCCATGTTTTGCCTCACGTAGGTACTTTGATTTTATTGATTAACATCATGAGAAATTAATGTGTTAAATTAGAAATTAATATAAAAATAAAATTATAGCTATTGCAATCAAATGTGCGAACTTTTTCAGATTTCGAATAAAATAATCAATAAATGTATATCTATCTTCGATCAATATTATACTTGGTCGATGATCTACATATATGAAAATCAAAATATGTTTGCTTGGGGATGTATGAGTGGAAATTTCTACGTATTGCTATATTAAGCATATGAAATGTTTGAAACTTTCAAAATACCTTCTTTCCGTCTTCGCGAAGGTTTTTGGATTATTACAATCACATGACAATCCATCTGAAAAGTTTTTTTAATAATTTCAGCGATTGTTAATTCAAAATTCAATTTTCGAAACTCTTTTAATAAAATTATTTTAAGTACTCGCATAATACTATTTTAAAAAGGTACCTGTTCGGTATCAAAATTTGATCGATTTTTCTTACAATATACAAAAATTAAAATTTGTAATATATGAAAAATGGGAATTTGAATAACAAAATTGTAATAGGTGGCACTCGAGCTGTTTGAAAACTGAATTTATGGAACTTGGGAGGGGGGTTGGCGGGACCGGGGAGCGGGAGAGGGGTGTGGGAAGGCGGGGAAGGTGGGACGCTGGAGGCGAAGGGCACGCGGGAGGGGAACGGGGACGGACGGGAAAGGACATGCAGGGAGAAAATATTTATTTCTTTGATATGGTATTGTAACGCATGCCGGGAATCAGCTAGTATATTATAAAATAATGTGTACGAAAATGTGCGTCCCGCTAAAACTCAGAAACGAGTTCTGTTATTTGGTGTGGTAGCCCTCTATCCCCCATCCATGAAGAAGGTTCCCGTTTTTACCTAAAGGGCGTGCTTTTGAAGGTTTAAGGGTTGGAAGTTTCGACCTCTAGAAATTTCTTAGAACAGTCCAGAACATTCGAGAGTATTCGAAAGCATTCCACAGCATTCCAGAACATCCCTGAACATTCTGGAAGAGGGAATCGGGAACATCATTGTGGAACATTCCAGAACACTTTCGAATGTTGTGGAATGATCTGGAACATTGTGGACCATTCGAAGCCTTTTTTGTATGGGTTGGGTTACCCAAGCACCGCACAGAGTGTAGTCTATCTTAATCTCTCGTAGGCTAAATCCTTGTGTTGGCCAGATGTATGTGTTTATCTCTTCTTAGTGTCGCTTTTTCGTATATAAAACAAGATCAAGGGGTTTATAAAGCAAGATCCGACGTGGGTTCGAACGTCATTTCAATCTAATATCACCTTCAGAGCGAAGCCGGGAACCCATTTTATATGTTTAAAGATTAAAGTTTTCGTCATGTAGGTTCGTTTGAATTATTTAAAAAAAATTAAATTCCCGGGTCAGGGCTGCTCCTCGTCCGTTAATGCGTTCCATTCATCTTTACGACAGATTAACATTCGTAGGTTTCCAGAAATCGTTTGCAATTACTAAATGTCACTTAATTCGACGGATCGCCGCTCAGCGCGGCGCATTCATTACATTGCGGAGGTGCCCCTTTTTTACATTAAACGGCCACATAACTCATAATAATACTCTAAAAGCGACCAGCTATCCGAATAAATAATTCTCGCTGTCTCCTGTTCGAGTCTCGCTTGGATTCCTACAGAGTATTTTTTAACGGATATACTACACTGCCGAGTTTATGAATTCGGGGGGGAATTTTAATCTACAAACAGTACACTAATTAAAATGCATAAAATACTTGTTTTGATACAAGACACATTCGCGTTTTGAATTGAAAATATTGTTCCCGTACCCAATAATTTCGTATAGTATATTTATTTCCCTTTGATCATTAGTATAAATATTTACAAAAACTATCACTTCACCGAAGGGTAATCAGAAATATTAAAAGTTAATTAATATTTTTTCAATGAAAAATGTTAGTTTTATAATTAACAATGACACTACTGTAACATCGTGCGCATAGAGGCGTGTCGCCGATAGATCGGCTGTACCCTCGCCTTCTTTTTCATAAACAATGTATGTAACAGAAAGGGAAGTTACAGCGAAACTTTCAGTGGAAGGACACTATCCAGGCACTATTGTTTTATTAGGGATTACGTGTTTCTGTAGCACTACAATTTACTGATGAATTAACTATCTGTTATACTCTTGTCTGATGAATTATTTCCTTGTATATGTGTATTTCATCTTGGAAATCTAATACTATCATGATTTTCTTAAACATTGTTACGTTACAAATTGTCACGTTGCGTATTCGAGAATAGACCTCTTCGCGGACTGAAGAATAGACCGCCAATATAGAGGCGCGCGCATTACCCCCTCCCGCGAGCGACAAACCGACCTGTCGCGAGAAGCATCTCGCCGGAAGCTCGTCAGTCAACGGCCAGCGAGCTTCCCGATCCCACGTCTCTCGTGAACATGTGCGAGACGAGTTCAGTTTCGCCGGGTGCGCACTTCCGGTGTCCGGTATGGACGCTGCTGGGACCCGGAGAAGAAGCGCGTAAAGCCGCTGTTGGCCCATAAACCCAAACGTGAGTCAATACAATGTTTACCCTTTGTGTGCAAATAATGTTTTAAAGCCCTAAAAAATGCGTGTAGAGAGCAGAGATTGACGTTCAAACTAACTTTCAGCTAGGATCGTTCCTCTTATGTACTATTGTGACTCCTAGAATTGAATAAACTATTTATGTGATAACCTACCGTGTTTTGCTTGTCGAAAGAGGCCCTGGGAGGATGAGAAGCGTGAAGCTCCGAACCACAGGCACTAGCCTTGAGGTTAAGAGAAACATACTTGCACCAAACCTGAGCTAGTTTTTATTTGGGGCAGATCCAGCATCTAATTGTATTAAATATGTGGGAGCTTTCTCCAACCCTGCCGATAGCGTCAGCACCCACGCCGACGCTAACAACATGTATCCTTTATTAATAATCTGCCTATTTATCGTGATTTATTTTTGGGTTATTATGCCGTTGTTATGCGGTTATTATGCTACCTTCTTTTTTAGCCAACGTTTCTGACAGCATTACAGTGTCCTTCATCTTATAATCGAAGATTGTGGGGTAGTGTGTGCCTATGTACGTTGATGCGATGCCATGTTGCCAGCTTCAACCCTCTGTGAGCTGGTATTTGGTATTAAAGTATAATTTAAAATAGTTTTCTGTGTTTAGTTTTGGTGTAGCCGTCAATTATCGGATACCAAGAACTATTGAGCTTAGCCCGTCTTTATTATTCACTCATGCATTGCAATCCAAAGTAATTGGCAATTTGTCAGGATGGCCGAGTTTACATGTTCTGACATCCTTTTGGATGTGGTCCGTTCTCTCTGGCAAGAGGAAACTAGGTTTTTGCAGGCCTCAGGTTTTGAACTTTATTTAGTATTTTAGATAGTTTTCATCACTTTTCATAAATATTTATATCACTTTTCAAAAGGGTGTAGAAAAGCCAATATCTATGCTGAGTTGTCCCATTTTATCAATAGTAAAGAGCATTGCGGAAGTAATTTTAAGAAAATAATAACTGAATGTGGTCACCAAATAAATATTTTGAAGTTAATTAGGGTAAAGCGCACAAGTTAAATGACAACGAAATACTAATGTCCTATTATTATGGTTAGACAAATTGAAAAGTTGCATACCAATAACAGAGGTAATTAGACATCAAATTGTTGTGATGCTTCAGGCCCGTGGTGCGTTGAAATATTTATTTTCGTATAAAGCAATGAAAATATTGGTTCTGTAAGCGAGACCTCGAAATGAACAAGGTTATACATAGGAGTGAAGTGTCAATTTTCATTGAAATCAAAACCACATTTATGCCTTTAACCTTTTGAGTCTGATAAAGTCTTGGAACGGGGTAACCTTAAGTGTTATTTTAAAAACCGCAAGGCAGCTACGTCGTATCTTCTCCGACATCTCCCTCTTCCTCATAAAATATGTATGTAACAGAAAGACAGGTTGCAATGAAGCTCTTAGAGCTGTGTGTACGGATATTTTTGAATTTATCAACAAAAAATGTAGGAGTTGTTCTGCCATTGAGGACTCCGTTGTAACCTCTTTCTCGAAAACGACACGTGTCGCATAAAGAGAGGTTACAAGTTACAATGTTGCCTCGACTACTAGACTACTTATTAATAGACCATACCTAAATGTGCATTGTTTCTGTTTGAAGTTGAGAAATAAGATTTTAGGTTGTTTGAGATAATATATAGAACAGTTAGATAGGTACTTACTGGCAAACAATATGTATTCTTAATCAGTATGTGATTGAAGAAGTTTGTTCAGATATGAAGACATTGAAGACAATCAAACCGCACGAGCAGCTAATTAAATAATTGCCTTAATTATGGCTTAAAACACAAATACTACATCCCTATTCCATGGTTGATTCAATGTGAGCATCGTTGATTTGCCTAATATCGCATTTACATATCGAACTAATTCCCAAGACTGTCTGTATTCCGGCTTCCAACGGAGGAGGCACGCTAGAAGTTGGCTTGCTGGATATTCTCAAAGTAAAATTAGCATGCGACAAACCGCCGATGGCGCGGCGCTACAGCGAGAAGCTTTTACACGGATTATTCATAATTTAATATCCCAGGCTTAAGTTATCGTTTGCATCCCAAGCAAACTCTCGTAATCGGTCACATCTTGCACGAAACTGAATTTTTCTTCGCGGGACGCAATCCTATTTCAGCCGCGGGGACAAGCTACTCTCTTTTGTAGAAACACGTTCTTTGCAGCGTTGCATTTTAAAATTATTATCTACAACCCCATGCAGGTCTTCCATTCCAGAGAGCCACTTATAAACTAGTACTAATGCCTTAATACAATATTTGAATACATTATGAACAAGTTTTAGTATGCGCGGCATTAACACGCATACAAGTAGTCTGTCTAGTCGATTTATAAAATACCCGCGTTTCAGAATAAAATATAAAAATATTCGAAACCAATACATGAAACTCGAATCTATGTGATATTATAAGTGTAGCTGTTTGGTGTACAGTATACATTTGTTTGTACCTACGTGTTTGTATAGCGGGCATGTAGGAGATTACGATGTTCTCGCCGCTATAGATAAATGGCAAGTGACAGGCAGTCTGGCTGGGGCTATCAACTCTCAGTCAAACCAACAAGTTGGGGGATGCCTTTAAGGGATGCCATATATCTGGAAGCGGGAGCTATCAAGTTTTCATTCACTATATATGTAAGCCATGGAAGATTACTTAGAGGGATAGACACATTTGTCAAGGGAGAAGGTCCACGGAAGGTCGTAAAACTTGCCGTGAAACTTTCTTATATCGGGCGCATGTGAGATCACTACCTGGGCTAAATATTCATGACAGTGTCACGTCCGAGAATGGATTTTACCCGATACGACAATGGAATAATGAATTAGTAATAATGTAGTTAATTTGTGGCCCAATTGTTTGTAAGATAAATTATTTAATACTTGAAATAAACAATGTTTGATCTTAACAATTGTTTTGATCATTCCATCTCAAATGATTCCCCATAAGAAAAGATTAACATCTTGATTTAAGTGGAAAGAAAAACTTTTGTGTCGTCGCATCAAACAATCCGTATGAAATTGCGAAAGTAATGATAGGCAATCGTATTGGTCTGCCCTGGTTATAGCCGGAGTTTGGAATTTCCTTTGCTTTTTAAAGTGTCGTTGTGCGAAATAGAAGAAATAAAGGAAGGTGTGGTGGGTTGCCGGGGGGTTTGCTTACGACTCGACTGCTACAAACATCTCCCTTTGTTGGGGGCTGGATGGTGCAGGGGGAGAGGCCACCCCATTAGTTAAAGGTAGATATAGATTTGTCCACAGGAATTTCTTGAACAACGATCGAGAAAATTATAAAAGCAAAAAATTTCTACCTACCTCTGCAGTCAATTTGTGGTTTATTTGTGATCACGCTGATTGAGACAAGATTGCACTGAATGCGAAATATGATTATTCGCATTAATCACTGGCTAATCAAATCTTTATTACTTATTTTTCTGATGATTCAGTACCAACACTAAAAATAATTTTAGTCGTTCATTTTAAGCTTTAAAATGAACGACTGAATTTTAGTCGTTCATTTTAAGCTTTAAATTGACGGCCTCCGTGGTCCCGAGGCAAGACTCTCGACTCACAATCCGAAGGTCGCGGGTTCGAACCCGGCGTGCGCAAATAAATTTTATTTGATTAATTTGTGTTATTTCACAATTTATTCATTTAAAATAATAAATAGTATATTTGCGGCACGTTCCAGAGTGGAAGATACTCTCAGTATCGCCCTGGTGTAAGACCACCATTCAGAATTGAAACGTTGCTTGAAATGGCTTTAGCCGTGTTTAGTGACCAGATCTGAATAGCCAGGTACTTCCCCACCTTCCTCTTCCCTATCTCCTTCCCCTCCCCACTACCTTCAGCCTCACAAAATACCCCGATCGGGGATGCCATAGTCTCACTGGCTCCAGGTGGGAGCAGTTGGGACTCTTGTGCGGTATTAACTGTAAAAAAAAAAAAAAAGCTTTACAAATTGTACAGATTTTCTTCACAGGTAAATTACTTACCCTAAAAAACAACTCGAAGCTAAGTGTTCCATTAACTCTTAACGTCACTTGCTAATTTAGCCCACGCTTCAACTAAGCGTCAAATTATATAACTAGATGTTGAATAATTATAGTTGTGAGGGAATCGTTTCGATCAAATTAAAATTTGATGGAACCATAAATATTAACGAATTAACTCGATTGTTGAGATAAAATTCAAGGAAGTGCTCTGCAAAATTTGTTATTTATAAGTAAGATATTATTCTTTTGTCATTAGTACACAATTCAAATAATTCCCTCAAAAACACTAATCCATTTGAGCCCTTTGAAAAATGGATCAGTCATTTGAAATTCCAGGTTTTGTTCCTCGAGTCACTTAATATAAATACAAAGCCTAATAACAGTGGTAAACCCTTCCGACGGAAAGTCTCGCTCGGGGTTAATTCCGACTACATCTAGGCTTGTTTTTATCGACAGGATCTCGAAGTTGGTATTGTTGCGTCGGGAGGAGGGCTTACCAACTTTCTCGGTTAATTCGTTTTTAATAATGGCCGAACACGTTTCGGACCGGGCAACAGGGAAACCTTATTCCGCTGGGTGTGACCCGAATGGACTCCGTGTCAAATATTTTCCTGCTTCTCAGATCCTAATCGTTTGTAACTGCCACGTTGACAGAAAACAAATTATCGACGGAGTTAAAAATAAACAAATTATTATAAAACGTTACGTAAATTGTAATGACTCTTAACATATGAAATAGGTACACTTTGACAAGAGAAATAAAAGTCTCTTTGTATGTTTCACAAACAACTCGCAAATGATGAGCTCTAGTGGTGCGAAGTTCGAATCTCTTTTTGTCTATAATTTCTAGTTCAACTTAACTAACTTAAGCCAGTGATATCGTTTCCATCATGTGCTATAGAACAATGAAAAATTGTCCACGCATACTGTTCTAAAATAATATGCGGACCTAATTTGGTTCATATTTTGTAATTGTTAAACAAAAACGCAGTGCTGAAACCCGGGCAAAGCCAATAGTCAGATTAGTGCTAGTATGAATACGATCACTTTGTGATTTTACTTCTTTTTTGGGACTTAGTCGTTTGGGCTGCCTGTTTCGGCACGTTTCATACATATCTTAATTTTGGATTTGAGATCAAAGTACTCAAACAAACTGAAAAATTATTTTTTGATCAAAAGGTACATCAAATATCTAGTACAGATAAGAGCTACTTTATTTATTTTTGCTTTGAATTATAAGATAAAGGCCATTAAAGATTTTAATTTTTCATGATTTTAGAGGCAATTTGGGCAATTATTTGTGAGTAAGAGAAAAAAAAATATATAAAAGAAATTATTTTGATGGGTGTAAATTTAATATAAAAATTACCCATTTACGTCGGGAAAAAATGTCATTTATGTATTAAAATGACTACTCCAAAAATGTACTTTTAACGAAGTTTATTTTTTATTTTATTTTTCATCACATTTATAGTATACTCACTAATAATTGCGCAAGTTGCCTCTAAAATCATGAAACATTAAAATCTTTAATGGCCTAAAAAAATTTTCAGTTTGGTTAAGTATTTTGATCTCAAATCTAAGACTAAGATGTGTATGAAACGGGCCGAAGTGGGTCGCGCAAACGTTCCTCTTAAGGTCAGTGTAAAGTGATGGGATGGGATAAACAACGATACCTATACTTTAATAAACTATTGTTATTGATAAACTATGTTAAAAATTGTAGCTTTTGATTGAAACATTAGAAAGATCGAAATATATGACTTTGCATATAGAGCTTTACATTCATCTGTAACTGTAACATAAGAAAAACTTATAACATTGCTTTAAAGGAAACCCGGTCGCCGAGAAATTCGAACAATAGGTATTTCACCAAACTGTCACTAAGAGAAATTCGAACAATAAGTATTTCACCAAACTGTTACTAAGAGAAATTCGAACAATAAGTATTTCACCAAACTGTCACCAAGCTGTCACTGTCGCCCTTACTCCCCCGAATACTCAGCGAAAAGGACATCTGCAATTCTGGCTGATATCTAAATAAAATCATCAAAATCGCGGTTTTGTAACAATCCGGATTTTAAAGATTTTTTTTATCAACAGAATTAGAAGAAAATATTGTATGTCTGTGTTTTTGTTTTTTTTTTTTTTTTTTTAATATATTATCTAGTTGGTAAACCTACTGATCATCTGTGAATGGCGTTCAAACCAAGCAATTTTAACGATTTTTGGAGGATTCTAACTCCTACAAGTAGTGACTTGTCAAAAAAAAAGCAAAACGTACCGACGCTGTAGTGGTCGATATTTATATATTATAAAAAAAAGTGTGTGCAGTTCACCCGCGGCAGAAGTGAAACCTCCAGAAAACTAAAGTAGACAGGAGTGGGTAGGCTACGAAGCACCGCACAAAGAGGAGACCGATAAGTCTATCTCATTCTCTCGCGGCCTAAATCCTACAGATGCGTGTGTTTGTCTCTTTTTAGTGGCGCTTTTTCTTTTCATCGATTTTCAAATTACAACGATGTTAAAGAAGTTTTTACTTCAAAACGTTTGCAGTATAGTCAATATCCAAAGAAGGAATTGGAGAATACGTTTGTATATACAAAACGCCACCCGGTTTCCTCTTAAATCGCGTATTCTATCAAAACCATGTTCTGATATCATATAACTGATGTACGTTTTTGTGGAATTTGTCATTGCTTTAAGGCGCCTTATCTACCGAAAATTTCATATAAATTGAATAACCAGCAGTCAATTATCTGTTTTATCAAAAAAAAATGTTTTCATTACTAGGCCTTAATAAATAACATAGTTTGTTAAAATTCACAACTCGACAGGATTATTCTCATGAAAAAAAACCACCCCTAAAATATATGTATGTACTACAAACAGTCTGCATATTGTGATACGTGAAGGGATATTTTTTTCAACTTGGGGACCTGTGTTTTTTTTCTGTGTTGGATTTCATTTGGGGTAGGGAACAAAACCTCCGACAGGGGTAGGCGTGGCGGCATCTCTAAACTTGCCACAAACATCGTGTAATATTAATATTGAACTGGAGATTGGGTAACCCGACGCCACATAAGACAATAAACACAAGAGTCAAGTCCCATCCAACCTCACTTGGGTTTATGGGGAGCCATTATCAGTTTAACTTCTTATCGTCTACTGCTATTGTTATATTGTACGTCTTTATTCTACTTGTTGTTCAGGTGGGTGAGTTAAAAGTTACTGCTTATTCTCCCCAACCAGACCTTTATCATCTTTTATGACTGTGAGGAAATGAAACGTATTTTAAGACGGTCACTGAATGCATTGAATCTGATTATTTACTCGGGTTATTATCAAATTTACGCTGGTACTCGTGTGAAAACGAATTGTATTAGTATAATTTACAATTATGATTATTAAAAAAAACTAATATCGGTGGTGGCTCTGCCTGTGTGATTGTAACTTTGGTTCAATGAATTGGATTTGTTTTGAATTTAATTTTCGTTTGTTAAAATTGCAACTGATTGTGTCAATAATTCAGACGAGCGATAAAGTACTTATCTGTAATAAATATATTAATAGAAAATTATTATTATAGAAAATTATCTATATTTGAAATATGAATTTCTTTGTTGAAGTTTCTTAGAGCTAGGGCAGGTTTTTAACAGAATTTGAACAATTCATCACATTTTAAAGTTATTTTTCGGGTTCTGTAAATGTGCTATTCAGGTTCTTTTATTAATTGGGTTATGTGAAACAACTGGCCAATAATGATATAATAACAGAAATTGAATAGAACCTTTACAAAACACGAAAATTAAATTTTAAATTTGACGAATTGTTCAAATTCTGTGAAACAACTGGTCCTTAATCTTGACAAGTAAAGCCAGATTTTGTGATTTTTCAAAGTTCTGCGCTTTTTCTATTATGTTGTAAGTATACTATATCTACATTTTATCCAATAAATAAAGTTATGATACAGAATACCATATCTACATTGTATCCAAATAAATATGCAACGAATGGAGAACTCTTGCGAAACTCTCGAAGTCTTATCAAACTGAATACTCAGTTTTGTAAGACTTCGAGATTAAATACAATTAACAAAAAATATATGAAAATACTTGAGGCGAGTCTTCTCCAGAGTCAGAGCAGCCGAACCGTATGTATGATAAGATGAGTGAATGTGAATGAAGGTGTGTGCCAAGACAGACTTGTGTGGTAGTTCAATTTATTGCCTACCTCTGGGAAACGACACTATTTTTTAAATAAAATTGGTTTTACGTAAATATTAGATGCAAAAGAGCTTTCCACTTCGCGATGATGACAGATATTGAAAAAATAGTATAATCATCAAATCAATGGTGTACTCAAATAACGCAGGACAAAATAAGGATATTGCCGCCAAGGATTAAAAAAAAACATGATCTGGGTAGGTTTACTGTTCATTATCGTTGCGAAAACCGTTTCTTCAATGTGTAGGGACCTATATTTATGTTTGGTGACTACTTATATTTTTCAATAATATTGTATATCGTGGAGCGTTCTTATAACTTGATAGCTTAGTGGTTATACCAGACTTCCGGATGGCAAAGGTTTCGAGTTCAATTCCCGGTCGCCGCAACCACATTTTTTTCACGAGTTTTTCGATTACAAGCCTATAGAATTTTTATATATATATTATTATATTACATAATATACAATTAAATAGCAAAAATAACATAATAATAATATTTCAAGATAACTGTATATATTAAAAATGTGTACAAGTGTTAATATGTCTTGCAGGTCGATAGATATTAGTTCCTAGCTAGGCAGATTGCCTGTTCTAAGGAACCAAATGCTGATGAAAAAGCCAGACATGTATTTCGTAATAAAATGTTGTTTTTATTTTGCCAATTGAAATATGTACTAAGTTTTTATTTATTGTGCCATTTTTAGGTAACCTTGTAAAACTTTAAGTGACATTATTTAAAAGTTTTTCAGACTCCATTCTACCTAAGTCAACAACCATTTAGTTATTAATGAACCGTTGCAGGACATTTTGCATGTCTTAATATTTAATTCTGTGGGGATTTTATTATACAATTTCGGTCCCAGATATGTATGTGTCTTTTGATACTTTGCCGATGATTAGACAATATACCCATGACATAATTTTTTTACATTGTTTTGTTTCTGTGCGTAAATTTGCTTTATCTGATTCCCGAACTTAATTAACGATGGCGAAATCACTTACATTAGAAAATACGGGTAGGTATGTATAATTTAATACGCAGGTTTTAATTAGATTCAGAGCCAATGAAAGAGGGCCCACGAAGTGGATTAGCTCTTCACGGGTCGTTATGGGAGGAAGGCGACAATAGAGAAAAGCTAAGTGTTTCGTTTTTTGGTGATTTCTTGTAGCTTCTGCCTTGCCGGCTCGAGATAACATCAAAGCTTTAGCGAAGGTGAGGACAGATCCACCGCGAGGACCAAGAACAAAAATATTAATTAGAAATTTATGGTCTTTTAATAAAATGTTTATGGTCGTGGTATTACAATGAGTTCGTGTCACTCACTTGTCGTTTACTTTAGGCAGACTTTGTTGTTAAATTTAGTGCCTCCAAAAGAACCATTTTGGTTTGCACCATTTTGGCACCGTTTATCAGTTGATTATAAGCTCGGTCTGATTGGAATATCGAGCTTAGCACAGCTTGGAACATAATCCGTATATAGGTCGAAAGCCTAGATGTCACCAATGTTGCGTGTATTATCGACGAATTTAATAAATGGATGTGTTTTTTCTTTGAAAAAAAAAATTCTACCATCTACATGAGTGGTACAGTTTATCAAATAAGAGTAGAAAACATAGGAGGGCGCCACTGTTGTTCAAATGGTAATTCTAAAAATATAATCATGGTGGTAATCTAAAGCTGTGTAACCTATATTTTTATTAAAAATTAAAAAGGCATAAAAGTGAAAAAAAAATATTTTCATTGCAATACAGATTACCCACTGATCTCAAAATTATAATTGCATATAGGTATATTATTATTATACCTTTGCAATTTTGTGTTAACATAATGAAGAATAACGATATTGTAATAAAATATAAAGCACACTTTAGAAATTGATCACATTTATTAAATATTAGCTTAACTGGAATTGCCCGGGCTTTAGATTATGTCTCTAATTTGAGATTTGAATACATTTAACTCATTAATAATGATTTTTTTTTCAAGGTTTAATTTATTTATTGTAAATACAAAGTAATACAATATGACATAAAATATTATACAGAAAAAAGAAAAGTCCCAATAAACTACTTTTTAGCAGTTTGTCGATGGGTACTTTTACTTTGGAGATATATTTAAACTTATTTTACATAATTAAATGCAGTTAGAATTTTTGTGTTAGTCTAATACAAATTATTTCTTTCGGCAAGCCAATTTCTCAACAAAATATTTGTTTTACCATTTGTACATTTTTTAATTTCGGCAGGTAACATATTTAAGCAATTAAGTATCATATAATCCAGCGTTCTTTGTCCATATTTGTTTAAATGCTTAGGTACAATTAGTCCTTCATTTAACGTAAAACGAGTATTGTAAGTGTGGTCCAGTTTATTTATGTATATGGGGCTATTCATATGCGGAAATATAATTTTATACCACAAAATTTTTCTTACGGAGAGAATTTTGAGATTTTGGTAAAAGTACGGAACATTATGCCTTTGTTCATACAAACTTTTATGAGCTAATAATTTAACTAATGAATTTTGAACTGATTGAACACGATTGTTTTACATTTGTTTTACAGGAAAGTCCCCAAGCTGTAATTCCATATCTTATAATAGATTCAGCTAATGATAAATAAATTATTCGAAGTGTGCAAATTGGAACATAAAATTTTAATTTATATAATCTGCTAACAACAGATCTGAGTCGTTCACAGACTTTATTTATTTGTAAATCCCATTTGAAAAAGCAATCAATAATTCTTCACCATTGATGATTCTTCCTTTCTACCCACTGTTAAATTCAAATTTATGTTAAATTAAAAGAAAGCCAATCGCTTTGTAAAATACAATTTAATCAAATTTATTTCATTAAGTAGGTACCTTAACAACAGTGCTTCTTCGTTTTTTTTTAAGAACAAAAAAAGTTTTTTAAATGTGTTTACAGTAGCTGATTAGTTTTTATTTTGTTGGCGTCTTGCACTACAATGAAATTAACCACTGAAAACCAACTGTCCTGACGTTGAAAGTTTTAAAATCCCATATCAGACTATGTTACATTGATTATCAATTAATAACATCGTCATTCCTAATCCATACTTATAAAATTAGGCAATTTACGTAAATTTCGGTGTGAAGTATTCAAATATCATTTACGTAAATATCAGATTTGGCGTGTGGCTGCTAGCGCCTTGGTATCTAAAATAGGAACTATTCTGCGGCTTATCAAACCTTGAGTTGCAGATTTAGCCTGCTTAAAATTGAGCGAGGAAGTCATACAAAGCAAGGATACAAACTGGGTCTTTAACGTGCCTTTCCTAAGTTTGTTCATTACGCTTACATACGAATAGGCACGCTGCATTTGCTCATTTCTCATGTTTTAGCATAAGTGGTTATGATTTTACTTTACTACGCCTCAGGGACTCATTTATATTATTGGCTTTAAGAATGTAGAAGCCGTAAACGCCCGAACGAGACAAGGCACGACTAAGTGAATCAAGTAGTTGACTCCGGTCATGAAACATCTTTAAAAATCGGGGAAATCTTATTAATACTATGATATAATACATTAATAAATAAACCAATAAGAGTAATGGAATAATAAAAGAGTATATATTAATATGATAGAAGTGCTAGACGGAGTTGTATAGCAGTTCATCAACTCTGCCTACCCAGCGAGAAACAGCGTGATTGTTATTTAGAACCCAAGTTAGTCTTTTAATATCTTCGAAAAAACTTTTTTATTCAAATTTATCTGAAATTAAAAATATCGGCTGTTCGATTCAAGTGCTGAGAATCAAATTTAAGCGGTTGCCCCTCATCCGAGAGCGCTCGCGTGCACCGCACACATACAACATAAGGCTGCAACGCCTCTTTGCGAGGAAAAGCAGGAGGGATTCTTAAAAAATAAGAAAAAGACCTATTTTCAAATGTCATCTCGTCTAAGGACAGCAAAGAGGAAATTATGTTTTTTAATGTTACACAAGATAGCAAAAAACATGAAGAAATTCATTCCTAAGAAATATAATGGGTCGTTCATAATTTTAAGCTAATGTTTTCATGCGGTATGAAACTTTAATTAAAGCATTTTCGGAAGTCTCTAGTTGTTTCAAAGGCTAGGTTTTACTTTGCAAAAAGAAATAAAGTAAACCTTTCTTTCGACTGATATTATAACTTCTATCTAAGTGACGCCTACGATAATAAGACTTTAATTGAAGTTTTTCATTACTGAGCATTACTCAAGTTCCAGACAGTAAATCGCCAGTTCCTGAGAGTGCTTTGACTAGGTACTTGCTACAAATAGATAATAAAAATAATATTTTTGAAATGGTCGATTAAAATTTCCCGCTCCACAAAGTTCAATTTACCTTGATGTAAACATAAAATTATCTAATACAGTTTCTTTGTTAATTTACATACATAAACATTATTCAAAGCACAACACATTTGGGCTGATGCACAAAAACACACAAAGAGCTTTACAGTCACGAAATTTTGCAAAGGGTGTTGAAACTCGGGCAAAACCTGGATGTAGTTTTTGACTGACCGTAGGAAAGTCCTGGACTGTAACGTGGACTGGACTTGCATTTCGTCTATGTGTAAATTTGTTAGTACACTCAGTAGAGATTTTTTTCATATGTAAAATCGCCGTGTTTCCTTATTTTATTGCATTTTTTCAATATTATGGTACCCCACCAAAAAAAAATGGGAAACCGAATTATCATTGACAGAGAGACATTGACTTGTCTCTGGACAAATTGTATAATTTATTATTTGAAATAATTAAAAAAAATTGTGTGCAGTTCACGCGCGATAGGTAACCTTCAGAAAACTAAAGTAGATAAGAGTGGGGAGGCTACAAAGCACCGCAAAAAGAGGAGACCAATAGGCTACGAAGTGCCGCATAAAGAACAGAATGGTTATACTATCTCATTCTCTCGCAGGCTAATCTTATAGATGTTTGTGTTGGTATCTTTTTAGTGTCGCTATTTTTCGTTTCATCGAGTTTCAAATTACAATGGTGCTACAGAAGTTTTCACTTCAAAAATACATAAAATATATGATTTTTTGGGCATTATTTATGTAACAATTTCTAGACTTTTTGTTTTGAAGGATTTTACTTTTCATGTACGTTTGTTACTTAAATTTTAATTTTTCTGCTACCGGTTTCGACGTGTCATTCACTAGCAAACTTAAAACTAACTTGAAAATTCTATACAAGTACAAAAATGATTATATTTAATTAGGCGGGGGTAGAGGGAGGGGTGATTTTGGGGGAGGGGAAGAATCGGTGCGAGGAGTCAAATTTACACGGGAACATTTTTAATAAGGGTGCTGTTATTTTATTAACTTAATTAATTGTTTATTTAATTTAGTTAATAAAATAATAGCACATAAAAATCACCCTTATAACAACGTTGCCGTGTAATGTTGACTCCTCCTACCGTTATTCACCCCCCCCCACCCAAAATCACCCCTCCCACAACCACCGCCTTAATTAAATTAAATCATTTCTGTACTTGAATAGAATTAAGTTAGTTTTAAGTTTGCTAGTGAATGTCAGGGATGTGTCGATACCGAAAGCAGAAAATTAAAATTTAAGTAACAAACGTACATGAAAAGTGAAACTCTTCAAAACAAAATAAAACGTACGGTTTAAAATAAAATAGGTAGATATGTAGTACCTACTTACACATTTATTTCGGAGGAAATTTTGGTTTTGATTTGTTAAAAGAGAAAATTAGAAACATACTTTTTGTATGCGATATCACTTACAACTAACATTAATACTTGTCACTACAACTGTTTACATAACTCCTAGTTTGGTGTAGATAATACAACGATTGTGAGTGATTACTGATTACGAATTAGCCGATATTGATTAAGGTAAACCGCGCAGCTGAAAATGATGGCAATAAATCTGGCACAAGTCGGATACCGTCGCTCGTGGATTTCGTTCGATTATTAAAGGGGTCACTTAACCGAAATAATCAGGTGACTTATGTGGCCGATATTGATAATGAAGTGAAAGGGATGATATATTAGATAAGTATATAGCGGAGCGGGGTGGCAGCCCATAAATCTGTTGCCGGGACAGGCGAGCCGCGGCGGGACCCGAAAGGGATGCGCTGGGATCGCGTCCTTCGAGGATTCCTGCCTTAAATGTGCGCCGAGAGTAAAAGAGGACTTATTACCTTTATTTTGACTTGAAATGTATTTTTTTTTGGTATAGTACATACTAATATATTAAAGAATAACTGAGTTATATCTACAGATAAAGGTTCAGTATCACCTGTATTCATAGGCGTAGGCATGATGGGGCAAGGTGGGGCGTTAGGCTGGCCGATGCATGACCACTGGGATTGTCGACCGAGTCTCGTTTTCAAATTTGGCACTTCATAGGATGGTTTTTCCTTCTTCCTTTCACATTATTTGTATTCATAGAGCCTAAAGCATGAATATATTGTAGAAGCCTACTTTTTTCGGTACCTACTATAGATATTCATTTTTTGCCCCACCCGAAATCAAAATCTGGCTACGCCAATGCCTGTATCATTATTTCCCAAATTCGCATATTAATAATAATATTAGGAAGTAAAAAATTATCAGGTGTTGGTATGTTTTATTTGAAGCATCAAAAACTCTTGAATGAGGAGCTCAGGCGTGATGAAATTACTAAGGCAAAACTTTTTCAGCTAGCAGCGTAATAACGTAATTCATCATGAGCTAAGAAGCTTTGAAATATTCTTCTAAAAACTAAGAAGCCCACTGTAAAATTTAATTTATTTTTCATGCGAAAGCGTGTAGTAAAACTAGGGAGTTGTAAAATCATGGGTCTTTCAGCAATTTTGTTAAACTATAACACTCTTTTTAAATTATATGAATATGCTCACTGCCTTGGTATTTTAAAATAAAATTTTAAAAGATGTAGTTGATAGTCCAAAATTTGTTGCATTGATAGGCTTTCGGATTCCACTACGTAATACTAGAAGTCGGGATTTATTTTAGTGCAGAAATTGTGGGACTAACTACCGTATGCATTCTTTTTTGCCCAGAATACTAATGGCGGGAAAAAATTTTTACCAAGTCAATGGAAATCTTCAATTTTTCACTTGCAGTTCAGTTATGTATAATAAATACTGCATGATTTTTACTACTAATGTGCAAAAGCCGCTAAAAGGACGTTAATAAAAAATGAAATATTTAATTTTATAATTTCTAGTGTAATGCGGAACTTTTTTCTTTATGAGCTTTGGAGCTCTTTTCTGTCGGTATTTTATAAATTCACATCTCGGGCGAAACCAGTTTTAAAACGTAATACATTATTAATATTTGTTTTCAATTATGCATATTATCTTGTTTTTGTTCAATTATAAAGTACCGACGAAGTGATGTTGAAAACCATAAAGAAATAAAGGATCTACATTTTTTTTATTATTTATTCCAAGATCGTAGTTAAAAAAAACCACATCGGGTTACAGAATGGGCTCCGAAAAAATAGATGTTTCTCTATTGAAACGCGTCATGTCACGAAAACTGGCAACGTATTTACAAGTTTGACTTTGAAGGCTATACAAACACAACAACACTTTGACTGAAAACCTCCTTACTAACCGCGTTTTTAATGGAATTTCGCTGTTTCGCGGTAAAAGTCAGATGGTATCGAGTCGCGGGTGAAGCCCCCGCCCTCGGCGCATTGACTACAAATGGATTTGGCCCGATTAATTTTTTAAAGCAAGAATTTCAGGAGGGTGGCTTGGTTTTAGGGGGCCAAATCAATGAGATAATATTAAAGAGAAAAGAAAGATTCTTTTATGAAGACGAATGAGTAAACTATGGTTGTGAAATATTGTATGGATGACATTTTTTTACAGTATGAGTAAGTATTGACTTTTGGAATGGCTTTTACAACGTTTTGCTTAATGAATAAACAAAGACGGAAACATCAATGTCAATGACACTCAGTTCTTGCACGTGGCACCGTTTAGTAATTCCTTGGTGTATTATATTGATGGTTGTTTGTTTACGGCAAGTTCATGTTTCACGGTGGCAGCATGAGATCGAGTCGTTTTTTTATGATTTGTACTTCTGCGAAACTTTTCGTAAATGAAAACCAAAATAACATTTTACTCATTGCACATTTTTATTTTTCTTTTCCATTGTCTGTTTTATTTTGAACTGTCCAACACCTACTATTTTTTAGGTTTTTGCAGAAAAAAAACATGAAAAATGTCACCGGAGACACAAAATTTCATTTACATTTTTTACTCCAAATAATGTCAGGAATCACTGGTTAAAGTAAGTCACGTATGTTTCTTAACACCCTGTATTGTCGACTTCTACACTACGCTACTAGCTACAACTAACTGCTCATGCCTTTATCACCTATTTTATTGCTATGTTTTAAATCAAATACATAAATAATACATTAAAAACGTATAATTTAGATGTACGTGATTCGTCTTCCAGTTCCGCAGCCTGCCACTCCAAGTCCCGAGCACCGAGCGGACCCCAATCCTGAGATAGATTCAGCGTCCCTCGGATCCTCCCACATAAGTTCTCGTTCGGACGATTCAAAAAAACCTCTCCACTGCCGCTCCGCCACAAATTTATATCTATGAATAATAAATTACTTTATGGGGGTGTGTCGGGAGTGAATTTATACATTCAATTCTACCTAACGCTGTAAAACATGACTCAATATTATATTCCCGTACCCACTTGTAGATGAGACCCTGGATCTACATTCTACATGCCTAGCCGTAGTTACATTATATATTATTTGGCAATGTTAAATTAACATCGGAAAATTCCCCTCTGACATAATATGGCATGCTTCTTGAATTGAATAGTAACTACATATATTGTCGCAAACTCTATTCAAACACTATTCACATATGAGAAAGTGGCACAAATATTCATTCATATTGCTGTGAATATTATTAGAGTTAATTAAACATACATCATTTAAAACATCACGCTTTCAGATGTTGGGTAGCATGTAGTGTAGGCTATATTGCAAATCCCTGTGGGATCCCCTGGTACCGTCAACATAAAATAAGTTAGAATTTATTTTATATTGTATATTATTAGCATTTTGGTTAGGGTTTTTACATTAATTCAAATAACATTTAACATTTATTTACACCTATATTAGATGGCTTCATTTACGAATTTATAAATCAGAATTTATAAATGAACAAATTCATAAATAACTGTCATAAATCAGAATAATTATTTGTTAAGTTTTCTCTATTCTTCTATAGCACGAGTCTGGACACTGAACCAAGTATCGACACGGAAGATAGATGCTTTTGAAATGCCGATCTATAGGCCTGTATTTCAAACACCTTAGACAAATAGGGTGACTTATCGTGAAGACCTTCATCGAAATCTAAAATAATACGGCATTAAAATAAGAAAACTCGAATAGCTTCACATCAAGAGGGGCTGTAAAATGTAAACAAGATAGAATTGATAATCTAGGCAAGGCCCTAGGGAAAGACTGCTGGGTGAAGTGAGTATAACTGATAGAAGAGGGTGGCACCAGAAGAAGAAGATTGACAAATGAATAAGTGTTTTGACAATCGCTTAAGTAAGATAATAGATTATGTAATATTAAAACAGTCGAATATTCAAAGATTTGAAAGGCATCACTTCAAAATCTTGCTTAACGCATCGTGGAAATTTCCCTTTGGAATAATCGAAACATGTGTTCTTACTTAGGTCGCATGATAGTTAAAAAATCACGAATAAATTAATTTCAACTAAATTGCGTGAATCTAGTACCATCACGTAACGTGGAATGAATTATATTCACAAAGTTAAAGAGATTAAAGTAAGATTGCGTGGAAGTACTACCTATCAAATATTGAGAAGGTACAGAGTGTAACGAAACAATATGACATAATTCCTTCGTTAAAATTCTGAGAAGGCTATTTTTATTAGATGATAGATAAACCTAACTTGCGCTAGTGGAAACTACCAAACCTGACACAAATTTTAATTTGTAAAATAGATTATTATAGTTTTGCTATGTTTAGGTTTCATTTTAGCTTGCGACAGGGGTGCTTTCATTAATTTATCATTAGGTACTATAAATATTTAATGGTCTTCATAGTCATCGGTCGAAGTGAAATGTTATGTTGTTAGCCATTCCTAGTTAAAAATCTAGTAAAAAAATAACTCATGAAATACCTTTTTGCCACATTGTTTAACCTTCGTATACTCGTGCCCAACGGCGTCACACATATACTCGCGCGCGGTGTCTCAGACCGAGATTTGATTTCCTCTGTATTATATTAATTAAATACTTTTAAGCATAATTGGCAGTTATTTATTATATAGAAGAGGGTATAATTGAATAAAAAAAAAACAGAAAAATATTAGAACTTTTACTTTATTTGGAAGAAACAGGCTTTTAACTCAGTTTCTTAAAAAAATAACATAATTTCTTTGAACCCTAACTTTAATAACATACTTAAACTTTTTCATTAGTTAATTATTAAAAAAACTCTGAAATCTAAGAAATGAAAGTTAAATAAATAATAAATCAAGAATAATAAAATATTATAAAAATAAAAAATAATCATCATTAGGGTTGTAAGTGTAGAAATTTTTACTACCCTAAAATAGTAACACGTTTACTCGCGTCGGTCTCACGGACCGATAACAGAAATAAAGTGTAATGCTTAGTTCACACTGAGCTATATATCTGCGAGCAGATATCTGTTGATTCGCGAGCGCTTATCTTTTGTCCTTTCACACGAAGCTATCAAATATTTCTTCCTGTGGTAGGAGAGGGAGTCAGTCGAATTAGGGAGCGGCAACGGAACGCATATTTTTTGTACTGAAATCTGTCAACTTGACATCTGTCATCCACGGGTCTAGGCAGCTCCGTAATTACAATGACCCCCTCTCCTGTTTTAGTCGGAGAAGGGGAGAGTTATCTTCTGGGATATCGCGTCTGGAGCGGTTACGTCTGAGATGTGTATTGTCTATGATTGATCTGCGCTTAAAAACGCTTAGGTGTGAACGGTCTGAAGGGATTGTATGGAGAGCGTTATTTGGCGTGCTGTGATCTTTTATATTTGATAGCTGAGTGTGAACCATCTCTTAAACGTCTATTCAGCACCAATGCGCGCGCCGTATTAAACAATACTCAACAACAAATTAAGAAGCTACTGAATACCGCAGTCCCAGTGATGTTAATTTTTGAGAAAATAACGAATTATTGATTTATCATTCTGAGAGACCGACTAACGCCCGATAATAGGAAGGTTAAAACGTAAAAGGAAATTTTAATTCTGCAAGAAAAGTCACCAAACGGAAAAACTGTATATTTCAGTGTTCACTGTTTTGCTGAGAGAAACAACCGGCTTTTCTCTTTTGTAGTAATGATTTGCCTTACAGTTTTTTTTTAAATTCGTAATGTTACAATAGGATTCCACCTGAATTAACTCAGTCATGTGATAAATTGAAATGTTCTTGAGACGTCTTGTACGCAAACATTCTGCAGAAGGTCAAGTAATAATATCGTATAGGACGAAAGGAGGGCTAAATCCACAAAAAATATCTAGAAAATCTCTCATACTTTGTCCCATTTTAACCTTGTTGACCAATGGTCAATACTGGACCGCTTGGACTTAAAACGTTGAGATTTATTTGTATTTGAAGCATCCTATATCGGAAGCTCCATTGCCCATAGATTCGGCGCTATTGAGCCTCGGTGTGCGTGTTATGATTTGTCCTGCGTGTTAGTGATAAAGCCTATTTCTAAACTAGGCTCCTACATTTTATGGTTACTACTCGGGAAACATGGAAGGATTAATGCTGAACATTCGGAGACTTTGACTGCTGAACAGAAATATGATTTTCGTGTCTCGAAGGCGGTAAAGCACTGTTAAGCTCGCGATTCCTCGATACGACCCTAGGCACTTTGGATAACTCTGCCATAATTCATCATTCGTTTGAATTACTTTAACCGAATAGCAAAAGAGAATGAATTAACTAAAATCTCTACAACGGTGAGCTCTGGCGTCGTGAAATTTGTACAACAGTTACGTCTGGAATTTCTATGTTTCTACCAAAAAGAAGATGATGCCAATTACATGTTCCTTGTTTTCATTTTTTCTTTACTTTAAAAGCGTGTTGAAATTTGCTGAGACAGTGAAGGTTTGATTAGTTTCAGCCGTTTTATACGAAAAACGAGGAAATATGTTAGTTTAAAAATTATAGTTACATACTATAATTTTTATTATGCAATTATTAATGTTCTCCAAAATGACTTTGAAAGAATCTCATCCTTGCGATCTCTCGAAAGAAACCATTCCTTTGTTCTGAATACAATTATTAATGTTCTCCAAAATGACCTTGAAAGAGTCATATCCTTGCGATACATTCAAGGTCATAAAGAAATCATTCCTTCGTTCTGAATGCAATTATTAATGTTCTCAAAAGTTGTCTTGGTAGAATCTCATTCTTATGATTATCTTGAACGTAACCATTCTTTTGTTAAGAATGTTATGAACTAAATGTGCAAGTTGGCTGTCCTGTAACGGGAAACCTTCCCAGTTGGACAGACAAAGCATCATTTTGTAATGTATTGTATTGTAATATATTTATACATAAATAAATAAATACGAAAAACATTAAAAATATCCGAATCACTGAAGAAGCATGGCGAAGCCAGTCAGCGATATTTATTGCAGAACATTTTCAGAAAACAGAAGTGAAAGACTTCTCCTAAAGTTTAGTCTTGTATGCCATATACCAGTAAAAAACCAAATGGACAAACTTAGAATGACAACACGATAGGCTTATGAATTCTGGTGCAAGCTGCGGGCTGCAAGGTGTCATTGTTAGAATATCATTTCCAATATGGCCGAGCTTAAAGCTGGCCTTTTAATTTATTAATGTTCGTAAAGGTAGGGACAGAGTTAAAAAACACAAGACGAAAAGAGCACTCTAAGCGGATTTGAGGCGTTGAGGGGATTAAGGTACACCTCGAAAAGAGGACGCGGGGTGACAATCAGGCGGACATGACACGGCTGTCACAAATGCAAGGCTTAACCCATTGAGAAATAACGTTATAGAGAAGCCTCCCACCTAATAATAAAACAATTGATTTTACTTCTCCGGCTAATTTGGTTTTCTGTAGTTGATTAAAAAATTTAACATTTATAATGTTTGGGTCAATTCCCTAATAGATTTTTATTTATTTTATCTACCGGGAACCAACATCAGCCCTCCTTTTTTCTACGAAAATCGAAAAATCGTTTGTATCGAACGACCAAAGACCGTTTCCCGGCATTATCTCCAACCGCGCGGTTTGCCAAGTGCCCTTGAACATCTTGTAGGTTTATTTTTCTAACAAACTGTCCAAAAAAGTTTATACCTACCTTAATAAATTCCACTGCTCTCCAGGAGGCCGGAACCATGGAATAACATTACTACACAGCAGAAATATGTTTATTTGAAAATAAGCTTTTATTATAGATGAGATATATAGATATATTACAGATGACATAGGCCCTGAGGGAAATTATTTTCCTCAGGGCCTCCTGTGTGGAGTTAATGTAAAAAAAAAATAACTTATGTATTTGGGTTTAAAATGGAGTAAAGTTAAATAATTGTTAAAATGATTGACATTATTTGAAAAATCATCGGTAAAGAAATTACAAAAAATTTTGGGCAGATTTTTTCCAACACAAAAAATAAAGGTGGTGGATCGATGGATCAACTCAATGACCACTCTAGTGTAATCTATATCAACCGGTTAACCCTTAAATGCGGTACCAGACAACTTATAGGCCTTCAAATTGCAGCAGAATACATAATAAGTATTACATTATTATTCTAATTAATGCAGTGACGTGACAATGGAGTAGGGTTGGACTTACACAGGAAAGGCTTTAGCTTTATTCATATTCATAAGCCACACAGTATTTTTATTTAATGACGAACATGACAGTTTGAAAACTTAAATTTTTTCACAGAAAATAAAATGCGTTTTTTTTGTTTCTACTCTGAATTTGAAGTTGTATAATGAAAACCTGTTTGTAAACAATAAAAGTACATCAAAATTCGCGCTGAAGTGGTGAAGTCAGATACCCTTGTAAGCGAAGGCAGCGGGTTAAATTTATGATATGTAATAATATTCAAATTGTGGGATATTGTGGGTTTTAGAGGAGAAGGAATAGGGAGACTCCGAAGACTTTGCTTTTTACAGATCTAGTTAATTAAAACAGCTAAATCTATCGCAAGAAACATTTCGATTCCATAATGACTTTCTAAACATATGTTTATGGTGTAAATATAACTTGTTGAAGATTTTGAACACGTGTTCCAAAAACAAAGAAAATTTCCACTCTGCCGTGGAGGTGGTCAAATCAAAGCCATATCTTACGTAAAATTTAGGTAGATTCTTTAAAAAACTCGACTGCGTAAGACAGTGTTGTGATAAAAATTAAGTTTAATTTTGCTGGTCCATAAAACATTTTTTGATGTTAAATCTGTGTTAAATCTAACTAACTGGCTGCATTCTGCTGTATTTGTTAAACTTAGCTACATTTCAGTGTTTAGTAAATCCGAAATAAAACGAACATAGAAGTTTATGATGGTTTTACGGGGTTAACAGCTATCGCTTAATCTGTTAACGAATGCGCACATTAGACAGACTTATTATGGACTTACGAAGGGTCGACGCATTCCGAAAAATACACCAAGCCCGTACTAAAGCCTTGTACATTATACATACGCCTCACACGGAGTGATTGATAAAAGGACGCTTCCCTAATTCCAGATATTTATGGAGATAAGTCGTTGGACCGTTGTAGAATTTTAATGTTATCAGATTGTGAGTGAAATTTATTTTAAACATCAAAACCCACGCATTCTGTACATTACATACGTGGGAAAAGTTCAATAATGAAGATGTACGATTATTGTACATTAGGTATGTAGTAATAATGAAATGGCTTACAAGTAGTAGTGTATTACTGTCCTAACACGTAACAACTAGTTAATTACGTCTAATCAGGGTCGCAGCAAGCTTAAGAAGCGCACTCGTGCAAATATAATTGTGTGCATTGTGTCGGGTCCAGGGAAGCGTTAATCCCATGGGATATAATAACTAGGTATCAAAATCCTTTTAATAGTGTCCGGTGTTCCAACTAAGACTATTATTGCATGACGTTAAGTAAGTACCTACTCCTTTTGAAAAAGCTTGAGTAAGTGTAGAGTATGATTACGTCATAGGTCGAGTAGGGTTTTAGTGTTTGCCATAAGAGTTAGTAAGGACTAAGTGGTACTTTTAAACACAGACAATAAAAAATTATGTTCGTGAAAACTGCGACACATGAATTTCAGTGTGAACATTGAACAAGTTTAATACTTTACATCATAATATATATATATATACATGAAAATACTAAACCATTTATTTATTACAAGTTTATGTATTATTAAACGTTTACCCTCCGTAAGGTGCAACTTTGCATCCAGAAATAGGAGACCTGATCAAGATAACATGTAATGTTCAGCGTCGTAGAAATCAACGACCGTAAATGAGTATTTAGGAAGCTTTGGTAGGGATTTTCGATATTCTTTAAAGTCAACAAGAATACAATTCAATAGAACACCGCGGTATTACCCGCTCAAAAAGAAGAAGATGGAGAGATACGTAAATACGAATGTTAGAGAGAGCGCGCTAATGTTAAAATGGATAATATTTAAGGAAAAATTGTGAAAATGTTTAATAAAATACGAATCTCGTAAAATAGCAAAAATCTCGCTGGGGTTGTCTAAAACAGCATTTAAAGAAATTTTGTGATTTTTTCATACATGTAATTTGTAAAATAACTGAAACAAACGTGTTTATAATAATTTTCGGAGCACACTTTGCGTTTTTTTTCTATCGAGGGAATTTCTTATAATTTGCGTTTCGGCGCGGGGAATAATGTATAGATATTATCTTCAAGAATAACATATACTTTTTTGGAGCTCTAAAACTTTAAGTGTTTAAGGTACATATGAAATAAATCGGCAAAAATGGGGTACACCGCGGCTTAAGAGGCCCTTTTCACACAAAACTTTACTTTGGATTTGAAGCTAAAATACCCAACCAAATTTAATAATAATTTTTATAATTAAAGCTCGGCATTTCGAATTTTTTCCGGTTCATAACATATATTACTTGAACACTGTGTGTTTTTAAGTTCTTAAAAAATAATGTTATTTTTTAAAATAATATCATGCATTTGCTGAGCCGATCGGTAATTATATGAAATTCCCATAGAAGAAAAAATCGCAAAGTAAGCTCCGAAAATTAATAAAAACATATTTTGTTCTCTATTTTAAACGCTTCTTGTTTTATTAAATATTTTCGCTCAATTATTATTGTTTTGAATATTATCGCGCTCCCTCTATCTTTCGTATATATAAATCTCCTTTTCAAACCACCATCTTCTTTATTTTGAACGCTTACTACGGAGCTTTAAAAGATACGGCAAATGTCTAGTATGGATTTGAGCTTCTTTATTTAATTATAGACCATTAAAGATTTCAATTTTGCACGATTTTAGTGTCAAATTTGGCATTTTTGAGATAATTATTATCATTAAATCAATAATCTTACCCTATATACTTCGTTAATATAATGAGAAATTAAAATAAAAATGTTGAAAAGTTTTTTCTTGGTTACAAATTTTAATTTATAAAGGAAACTTTCGTAAATATAACACAAATCGGTCATTTGTAATTTAAATTTAAACTCATAAATCTTATTTTTAAATTGTTTAATAATATAGTTTTAAATTATTATTATTTTTTTAAAGGTTACGAAAAACCCAATAATGTTTGAAAATCTCCTATTACCACCACAGTATGCTGAAAATGTTGCTTGAGTCGTGATGGAGGACTTAGCCAGCCGAGGAATCGAACACGCGACGCCCGGGTGGGACCCAAACGCGAAGCCCACTCAACCACTGTCTATTTCACCATTTTTGTTTAATAAAAATTGAATTCCTTAATGGCCAATATTTTATGATTTAAAACAGAAATAAATTAAGTAGCACATATCCACACTACATATTTGCTATATATTTTGAAAGAAAAATAATTATTCACTTTTGTTGAGTATTTTGACCTCAAATCCAAAATTAAGTTTCGTATGAAAAAGGCAGCGCAGCCGTTCCCGCTTACATAATAGTTGTATACGGAATGAAATTAAAATGATCAGTATTAAAAAAAATGGAAAATACGGAAATACCGATGGAAAGGTTAAAAAATGTATGAATATTCGGATTTCAATTTTTTAATGATTCTCTGAACATGAAAGCGATTGTTCGTGAACGTAAAGTTTTATTTTGTGATACCTAAAGTTGTCAAGTTTCTAATTATTCAGTTATCTCTTTAACCTTAAAAATTGTATTTGGTAGAGTTACTTGAGAGAGGTTCTCCTTACGTTTTTTTTCCAGAATTTATTGATCAGGAATGAAATGTCTCGGTTATACCCATAATATGCAGGTTAAGATAAATGATATATTTTGCATTTTAAGTCTCTGCCTGGAGCGGTTCCATGATAAAGGGGAGGCTGTAGGAGGAATACTAAAATGGGTGTAGACGGACTTATTTATACGAAAAAAAAGAAAAGATTTTATGAGGTCGTCGAAACATAAAGATACAAAGCGGTTCGAGGAATCCAGGCTTTTTACCGAAAGCTATGTTTGGCAAATTGTGTAGATATGTTATTACATTCGGTATGAAACGAACAAAGCTACCTAGGTACTTATTATTTGTGTAGGCTTGTCTTTAATGAATGCCAATTAAATAAAGGTGTCTAATAATGCATGATTTTAGCAAACGTTAAAATCGGATTATTTAAGAAGGTAAAGTGATATCCGCGAATTGGCGTCAGCTGCAAATTTTTCGTTTTTAGTGAGCACATAATTTATATTTAAGGAGAGGCTCAAAGGAATACTCGAAATTGTAAAAATAGCAAATACGTAAATATTTTATTTCGCTAACTAAGGATTCGTCCATCCTAAGACGTTGTCAAAATTAAAGGGATATTATAACACATTGTATTTGTATTTCAGATCAGATCACATTCGAAAATGGACAAAAATTAAGTGACCTTCTAATATTTCGTATAAGGTCAGACCTCGGGGGCTTCATTGAATTAATTGAATCGATCTTCACAACAATAGTTCTAAGGTCATTGTCACTTGTTAGTGAAAAGATTCGTTAAACCGTTGTAAGTGCATCCTAATTGCAAAACAATCTCCTTTATAAGATGTGGGAGTCCAGCGGACACTGACTGTGGTATAATATAGTGTACCGCGAGAAATGCGGATAAGTGGTCTCACGGACACAAGTGGCAGATGCACAGTGCACACTGTCCAAGAACACTACGTACTGACAGCTATTATTGTATGAAGCACCTAGCAGTCTAACAGACCAGTACAGACATTCATCTTGGCAAGCTGTTATGTTCGGAAGAAGTCCTGAGGCTGCAGATTTCTAGGTGTATTTACTCGCTTGTTCAGGTGTGCTAGAGCTGCTCTTGGAACTAAAACTAATATAGCGCTTGCTTTCAAAGAAAGACAAAATCTTACAATTTTGTAGCTGTTGGCACTTATTTGAATACCAAAGCTAATCAACCCTAGGTCGTATAAAAATGCCAACAAATAATATTTTTTAATGTTTGAAATACATACGTAAGACAACCTTTAGAGCTGGTTCTCACTCAGCTATCAAATATAAAAGATCACAGCACGCCAAATAACGCTCTCCATACAATCCCTTCATACCGTTCACACCTAAGCGTTTTTAAGCGCAGATCAATCATAGACAATACACATCTCAGACGTAACCGCTCCAGACGCGATATCCCAGAAGATAACTCTCCCCTTCTCCGACTAATACAGGAGAGGGGGTCATTGTAATTACGGAGCTGCCTAGACCCGTGGAAGACAGACGTCAAGTTGACAGATTTCAGTACAAAAAATATGCGTTCCGTTGTCGCTCCCTAATTCGACTGACCCCCTCTCCTACCACAGGAAGAAATATTTGATAGCCTCGTGTGAAAGGACAAAAGATAAGCGCTCGCGAATCAACAGATATCTGCTCGCAGATATATAGCTCAGTGTGAACTAAGCATTATACGCATTTATGTGAATTATTAAACACTTTATTTTAGTGAAAGTCAACTGACTTCGAACTTTTAACATTCCGCTCCCTTCTTCAGGACGTTCAGGATGACGTTTAGTATGACCACTAATGAAAAGTTTCATATAATGACACAGTATTTTTAAAATGCATTAGTTCATCACCCCTAATCTTATTACTTGAACAAGGTCTATCTATATAACCACGTAAAAATAATTGATTATCAACATTAGTTAGTCATTGGAAGGCAATTGGGCTCTAATATTCTCATAATATAACGGGTGTAGCTGTAGGAAAATAATATTAGATGTTTATTATTATGCATGTACCAGTAACGAGTTCTTAAAAATGCAACCAGAGAATACGATGCTCAAAAACTTGTTTTATAAAGGACCTGCCTAACAATGAGGTTCATCAAAGTTAGGTATTAGAGTCCTATCTACTTTTTAGGTACATTGTGTTATTCCAAGCGGAGTGAACCTACTCATTATATTTGAGTTATTTATTATAATGATGATTTAACGTTCTCGGTAGAGTAAATATTTAAAAAATAAATACCTTCATTATGTGGTTGTCCGCTTTAATTGGGTTTACAGTCGACTACTTTAGGTAAAAATTGTGCCCTCTTTATTTATTTATTTATTATTGGAAACATTTACAGAGTGTTAACAATTATTATAGTTTTAAATTGCCATTGAGAAGTACATAGGTAACACTCCAATTATAAATGTTTACAGCATGCATAATCAGTGTTTACTTGTTACTAGGTACAAAAGAAAATATAAAAAATAGTAATTTCAAATATAAAACAGAAGTGCAGAGAGAGAAAAGAAAGATAATAAAAATAAAATGATAATAGAGCAGTCACATAATTGTTCTCCATGATATATCATGGTAGAAGATTGTTAATTTGCCTTTTGAAATATGTAAAGGCGGAACTCCTGCGCCACAATACACATGAATACTAGCTTGAACCCCACTATAAACGTTCTTTGTTTTCCGTCTCCTGCGTTTTTTGAAACATGGTTTGAAAGATTTGTGTGAACAGGTGTGAAGTTCGCGCGGTCCGACAATTTTGCTAGTGGCCTTTCCACGCGTACGCAACTGAACACTTGACGTTTGACGTTTAAATAAATGTTAAAATATGTTCCGATGAAGAAGAGATGCTACATCAGGGAGAAAACAGAGATATTTTAATAGATGTTTATTTACCAGGAAAGATTTCCGACTAATATCAATTATTATGACCTAAAGTTAGTATTTGAATTTCGAATGCGTAATTAATTACGCATTCGAAATTCAAACGTCAAAAGTCGAGTTCTGTTAAGAAATTTTGCGATGATATTGTAGACGAAATATAAAGGAGAACACGCAGATTTCAACTTAGACCTAACCTACCTAACTAGATTTTTATTAGGTATTTATTTATCAGGGAAAGAATAGAATACCTATTTTAATTGGTCAATTTCTTCCGTGTCTCTGAAATCGATTTATAAATTAATAGACTTTATTTACAAGTGAGTTCACGAAAGATATAATCATCTATTACGACAGTATTTATTTGCAATTTAAAGTCATAATTAGGTATTAGGCTCGCGCGGTTGACATAACCCCAAACGTCATTCGATTTATTCCGGTACCAACCGCTCCGTACGGCTCCTGTAAAAATATGAACTTATTTCCCTCCCGCCGGCCCCGCCTGCCTTCAGGCTTCCCGCTTCACCCACTTCAAAAATAATATTAATATTAATGTTGTTAATATTCGTTATTATATTATAATTTTATTATCAAATATATTTATTATATTGTATTTAGGTATCATAATATTTTAAAGTAGTGATTATTAAGCTCAATCATTGCGCATAACCTCAAAAACTTGTTCGGTTTGATTCTCCATACATGACCGCATCGCGCGGCTCTTGTAAAAATATGAACACATTTCCCCCCGCCAGCCTTCCCCCTTCGCCCGGGAGATGAATGTTTTCCGTCGGCTGTGGTAAAGCTTGAACACAGGGTTTTTGAACACGAAGTGTTCAAATTTTCAATGTTTTGGGTGCTGTTCAAGCTAGTGTTCGTGTGTATTGTGGCGCAGGATACGGGCCTTAAGACTGTTTGCATAATTATCTACATGGTCACATTCGATGGTATTATATAGACGACACATTCGAGACAGTGGATTGAAGTATGCAATATTGTTATTAAATAATTCAAGATGGAATGTATTATGACTCCTTAAATTGCGTCTATTAGAAACTTTTATATTAATATTGCTCAGACAATGAGTGGTTTGAAGCTTATCATGAATAATTTTATATAAACATATTAAGTCAGCAAATTGTCTTCTTTTTACCAGGGTTGTAAAATGAAATTGATTGTGGCAATATTGTTGTTATTTATCCCGATGAGTTATAAAACTCATTTTGAGACGGAAAGAATTGATAAAACATAAGTCGGAGTTGATACAATTCAAAACATTTAAAGGGGAATCAAAATCTTACTATATGTTACATATTTGTCAGACTCTTTGACTGGAATGTCAGGATTAAGGTACGTAAAAACAAACCTGACATTTTACTTAAAATATATCTTAAGTAATACCGAACTGGAGAAAGTCAGAGGTTAATCGTGTACAACAGATATCCAACACCTAATTTAGGTGTGAGTGGAGCAATTCTGCGATGAAATGCTTTTGAACGTTTAAACACGATCTTCAATAGCAATCTACAACACAAAAGCACACTTACAGTAGTTAATTAACACTTGAATGTGAAACACTTTACAAGTGGTGTCTAAAAACTGCAAGTAACGCATCGTCGGAAAGCTAGATGCTAGAAATACAACTCAAGTAATTTGGAAAATAAACGAAAGATTAAGAAAGCAAACAAAAGTTACAATTATGAGTCAAAGCCCCGAACAAGTAAAGGATATTGGACTGAACACATTGTTTGGAAAAGGGAGACATTTCACCAATCAGTGGTATCCAGGAGAAACCACGAAGATACAAGGCAACCGTAAAATGAGCTGGATCGATGCTCAGTTGTATCTAAAAACATATCCGATTTTACAAAGATAACAAGTGGTAATAACTTAAATGTGTTTAGACGGAACATATTGCAGTGCAAAGCGAGAAATTAGGAATTTGAAAATAGCTTAGTGAGACCTTCTTTCAATAGTAAGTACCTACATAGATTCCGTCTGTTCTGAGTATTATTTTGAGTGCTTTTTCATGTAGTGTTCTTAATAAGGCAATAAGCCATACTAATGCAATTGGATTCCTGTTATTGGCTATAAGAAACATAAAGATAATCTATAATCTAGTATCGGTTGGATGTTCCATGTTCAGTGTACCTATATCTCCCGAAGATGTCCATTATCTCTCGCGTCGCGTCGCTTCGGAACCTTATAGATTATACTTACAGCGGTGTTGATTGTGGAGGATGCAACCGGGTGGTGAATGTAACATTAATAGTGATGTAATAAACATGTCAAATAAATCCATAAAGGCAAACAAAGATAAGCCGCGCTGCTCCACAGAATTTTATCGATCGAAATTTCGAGAAAGATAAGTAGGAACCTACCACTTTGTACATAACTACATTCCAGTAACAATATTAATTCAAGTACTCTCAGAGTTGTAAACAAACAAAAAACATATTTATTGGAATAATTGAATGAATAAGTAAATAATAAATCAAATTATTAATCAATAACATAATAAAATAACTAACCACATTCCTAAATTCCATTGTGGTTGCTATAAATTTGTGTTGTGTCTTCAATAATAATTATTGTAAAATCACTGTGTGCCATTATTTTAATTAAATCAAAATAATTATATTTGTTTGAACAACCATTTAAATAGGTAGAGGTTTAAGCAAAGCTAATTAATTTCAATTTATTTATTGTGAATCGATTATCACACCTACTATTGTGTGCCTACTTAATGATTAGGTACTGAAATTATTTTTCTTTCTTAAAATTATTAAATCATTGTTCTGATGAGATAGTTTAACTAGCAGTTAAAAACCCGTTCCGACAGGCAATGACGTCATATGTAATATATAGGCGCTTGATACAACTATGTATTACCGCCAATCTCTCCATATCCGGAGAGATACTACATATTCACAAATTCGTAGCATTCGTAGGGGGGACACGTCCCTATCCGACCTGCTGACGGAAGTGGCGACATTTTGTGACGAATTCTTGAATCCGAAACCGAATTACAATGGTAGCTTTGTTTGAAATTCCACGTATACAGATGTTATTTGCGTCAGACATGCACTCGAAGCCGGGTTCTGAAGTGAAACCACGCAGACGCAAGCCTATTAATACTATTCGACGATTCGATTTGAATTTCTACCAAAACTGAAGCTTATGACATTTTTCAATCTTTAAAACTTGAATAAGTGCAAAACTGGATAATTGAATTTGGCGAATACCATTATAATGCAGAGTTACCCTTGTCTCACAATACCTCCATTTTCATTTATCTGACTGCAACAACTACCAGAACACTTTTTAATTTTGTAAAAATTCTTCCAAGAGTTTGATCTTAAACCTCTAGTAATTTTCCTTCCGGACAGTCCCCATCTCGTAGTAGAATGGTAGGTACCATGTAAGTGTAGGTGGACGAGGAAAGAATATAAATTGACCGTAAGGTGAAGATTATTCATTTTCACCTGCCGCCTTGTCTGAAGAAACGGCTGATAAAATCATGTTCCATTTCAAGGGGTTTGTACATACCCGTGTGTCTACGCTAACCCTTTGGTGTTCAGATAAAAAACATGACATAACGAATTAAAAAAAAAAACGATAATAACGAATTATAATTATTCGTAGAACACTACATAGAAATCTAGATAGGAAAAATTATTAAAAAAAATTTAAAATATACTTATATTTTTTGGTTGTTTATATTTCTTTCATTAATTTCAATTTACATTTATTGAATACAGGGTAGTGGTAGGTATGAGAAGAGCATTCATATGTGTCGACACATATCAAACCCGCGTAAGTCCCGTACAAACATTTTTTCGGATAATGACGATTTTTTCTAGTTTCAACTTTTAACTAGTGAAAACCTGTGAATATTACTTTATGTTATGAATATTGTACCCGAGAATACAGAAAAATAAAAATCTAAATTAATTTCTTGAAGTTAATATGCATTTCCGTTGATTTTATTTGGCTCTCATGATTTGAAGCGGATGTGGGACTTAGGTTGGATTGAAAAAATCTATCAACTTTCACCCTTAATTTCTTTGGGAAGCCGTGGCCTTCGGTTAGATTGATCTAAAGCAAAAGATTAGTTTTTTTTTTTGGTGAATCGAATACACGAAAAAAAACAAAAAATGGCTTTGGCGGGTTTGATACGTATGGATACATATATGGCTTTTTATTTTTTTGAATCCTCTTAACTGATGTTAATTTTGCACTTTTCATCACACCTGCAACGAAATTCACATCCTTGACTCCAGGCTCGTCAGTGGCCGCCTGAGTTATCAGAGCACGCTTTCTTTGTCTGTTCGTCCCGGCCCAGCGTTTTCTCTTCTGAATTTTGTGCTCTAAGCTTTCGTGCCAGATTTTTGTATTTCTGGTTTTATTTTGCCCCCATGTGACATATCGCGATAATTTAAGAAATTCGATAAATTTTCAACTTTTTAAAATTCACAGTCTCGTATCTTCTTGAGTTTTTGAGATGCACATTTGGAATACAAAATGAGTTGTAACATTTACACTAACTACACTTAGTTCATCCGGATTAGATATTTAGTCTATGAAATATGTTCCTCTTAATAGATACGACATATCGAATCAGGAAAGTCGAAAATTGTAGGTTCATTTTGCGCGTGTTCAGTTCGCTACCTCTTGTTGCATATCGGAGTGGTGTTCCTTTCATCATTCCCTTCGACCAAGTATATCAAGACATGCCCTGTGAAATTAAAAATGACGCCAGAAACCAAATAAAACTGGCTCAAGGCCCATTTATGAAAAAGTGCGAGCATTGTTTGGTACTATTTGGATCGCATAGTGCTTTGTGTTTTATCTTTTATCGGTCCACACTGAAACTAATTGCTGTCCCAGCCGTCCTGACGGAATTAATTTTTTCAAACACAAAAATATCCTACTTCCGAATATTGTACAAGGTACAGTCCGCGGACTTTATTTTCGATAATGTAACCAGCTATCTGAATACATAAAAAAAAATATGCCTTACCGATAGCTTTAAGGCAGCGTTTTAATAAATGTAATAATATTGACGTATTATTTTTTTGGTAAGCAAAGTTTCTGACGTCACTTAATCACCCAAATGCTTGTGACGTCACCACACACCGATACTAACACATAGACGAAAGGCTGGCATCACGAAATGGTAGTGGTTTTTAAACTTTTTAAAAACGCGACCCGGTTTGTATAAAACGGAAAACTTTAAAATACATTTATTAAACGCAGATCTTAACAAAAAACCGCTGCACTATTCTTCAATTAAGGTCGAAAGTTAACCTATCTTAAGCCATAGCATTCCGAATTTCTACCGTTTTACAACATATTTCTCTAAAACACTTTAAGTTTTTAAGTTTCTAAAAAAATATATGTTGTTTTTGACGATAATATCTATACATTTGCCACGCCGAAACGGTAATTGAATGAAATTCTTCCGATAGAAGAAAATCGTATATTTCGAAAATTATTATAAGCACTTTATTTTTGTTACATTACAAGTTATATATATGAAAAAAATCATAATTCATTTTTTTCTTTAAAGCTATGACATTTCCCGCGAGATTTTGGTTCTATTTTAAAATAGTTTAAACGAGTCATGTTTTATTAAACACTTTCACAATTTTCGCTTAAATATTATCGTTTTCGCGCTCCCTCTAACATTCGTATTTACATATCTCACCTTCCTCTTCTTTTTGAGCGCTTACTAACGGGCTTTAATTAACTACGAATTTCTGTCATTTTTTAATTTTTACCTATACACAAAAAAAACTTAATGATTGAGCAGCTGATTCAAAACTTTTAAGAAAGATTATAGTTTTCGGCTAAGACATTTTGCAAAACAGAACAGAAGCCTTTGAATATTTTTTAGCGCAATTTTTTTGATATTTTTTGTAGTTAAAAGTCCGGAAAGCAGTAAAAGGGCTTGCGGGCTGCTGGTTGCTCATCACTGTGTTAATGATAAGCGACCAACCTGGGCAGCCCACGGTGCGTGGGCGGTAAAAGGGTAAATTTTTCGTAATTATTTTCAAGCAAACGATGAATGGATTTTTTTTTTATTTAAAACTCATGATCAATATATACATATACGGGACTGTGTACAAGTTTTTGTACACGAATATAAGTATGGTTAATCTAAAGAGTGTACACCGCTTTCAACAGGACACTTCGACGTAATTGCTGCTTGGTGGTTGACAACGAGCCATACGGTTCATCAGAAAAATAAAATTAAAAAATTATCAGACGCATCCGCCGCCAAGACCCGGACAAACCTCAATCCATGAACCCGGGCACCCCTGCATAGTCACCAAACGTAGCGAACCACTTGGGGTGACCTATGGCAGAGGCGTTGGTTATCCAATAAATGGTTCCCGAGGCGGCGGTACCCATACTCGCCTCCGAAATTGAATCGCTTGTCATAATAAATTTAAAAAATATTTTTGTCTAATTAAATTTATGAATGTCTCGCGATACCCACTTTGAAAACCATTTATATACAACACAGCTTGTCGAAACATCACGCATGCAACACGTGTTCACCTTTTGAAGTGTTAGTTCGACAAATCACACAATGGAATTAGACGGTGCTCAGTTTTATATTGCCGAGAATTCGCATGCAAGACGGCGGAATTCGAAGGAGAGTTGTATTGCGAAATTACTGATACTTGGGGTTATTTTTTTCTGATTTTTACTATGAGACGGCTTGTCTAGGGTATACTAGGTCAATGATCATTCCTCTTTAAGACGAAACTAATAATCTAAGAGACTAAAGAAATTAAACAGAGGTATGTCTATTTTTAGGGGAGTTATTGAAGTTTGAAATTATCCCGAGAGAAATGTCCCTAATTTGGACGCGATTGCATCCCCACACTCGGCAGCGATTTTAAAATATTTCGATGGATATTGGAATAGGTATTTTATTAATATGATTTGAGATTCACGCTGACTGATATTTACGGTATTATTCATTCAACCAACTGATCATTAAGCTTGGGAGGGTTAGAAGAAGGATTGCTACACAATATTCTGTACTGGTATGCGCTATACATTTGTGTAACTTTAAAATACCAAACCCTAAAAACACTTTGTAAAAAGCGTCTTAAAGCTGAAAAAATAGTTAGTGTTAGAAGAGACTAGAAGAAACAGGAGAGTCAAAAAGTAGCTTGAAGAAGCAAAAAGAACCAATAAGAAGCGAGAAAAAACCAGAAGAGCCAAGAAGAGGCAAGAAGAGTAAAAAAGAGACAAGAAGAGCCAATAAAACACAAGAAGATGCAAGAAGAGATAAGAAGAAAGAGAAGCACGAAGAAGCTAGAAGAACCAAGAAGAAGCAAGAAAAGACCTGAATAGCCAAGAATAGGTAAGAAGAGCCATGAATAGACAATAAGAGACAAGAGTCAAGAAAAGACAATAAAAAACAAGAAGAGGCAAGAAGAAGGAAGTCTTAAAGAAGAAAAAAAAACAATGCCTAATCAATTTCTTTATGCCTGCCCATCCTTAATTCAAATATTGGTTTATTAGTTTGCCATGTATACCGGTCGATTAAACTCAAACGTCCTCCCTATCCTCATAGCATGTGTTCCAAATCCCAACAAATCAGTCCTGCAAACCGGTCACGCCGGAACAGGAGTGCTCCTGGCTGGGTGGTAAATCGTATCGTATGGTATGAATAATTAATTTATGTCAAATATTTTAATGTTTTTTTTTTTGTAAAATGTGTTCATAAGCTTCTTTAGAGTATAAATGATATGGAGATTGCACTAACCTCCCCACTTAAAAATAATAATAATTATCAAAATGCTTTCAGGGATATAACATAGGATTTAAAGTGTTAAATCCCGCCCCATTCACGCTAAGCTTATTGAAAACTGGTTGGGTTGGTATTTTATTTATATTTTTTTCTGGAGATAAACAGAGATGATTACGGCGGCCACACCAACCAACATCCACTGTTGATGGCGTCCACACAGAACAAGGGCCATTACTTAACTATTTACATTCTTGGGTACTTGGGATGCAAGTCCGAGTGTCTGAACGTCTCATTAATAAGCCAGGCACCCAATACTCCAGTCCTACTCGGTGTCCGGTGTTTTATTCTTATTGTTTATGTTTTTGTAGAAATAACATGGGTGCGCGCTTAAGAACAAACATAAATTTAAGGGTATACCGCTGATAGATCCGTTGTCACTTGCGACCTCTCCCTCTTTCTCATTAAACGACGCACGTAATAGAAAGAAAAGTAACAATAGAGCTTTCAGTGGTAGCTTCAAATCCTACAGAACAGAAGACAACCGCAAGATTCCCTTCCCTCTGTACAGTGGTGGCATCCAATTTCCGTAATAACGGATTTCCAATAATAGCTTTCGGTATATCATGTACTTACAAAAATCTACGGTTTCAAATGCTGTAATATCATCCAGTTAAGAATGCAGGTATAAAAAACTAATAACGAATGACTACGTGCTCGAGGCGTAAAGTCCTTGACTACGAATCCGGGAGTCGCAGGTTCTTATTTCGGCAAATAAATCATATTTCACATTAATTCATAAAAAAATATACATTCGACACATTCCAAGGTAAAATTCCAAAGTATTGCCCTGCTAAAGACTGAGATCTGAATAGCCAGGTTCTTCCCCATTTTTCCCTTTCCATGTTCTTCTCCTTCCTATATCTGTCGGCCTCACAACTTACCCCAATTGAGAAAGCCGTAGACTCACCTGCTCCGGTTAGCAGCGAGTTTTTAGGACTCTTGTGCGGTATTCATACCAAAACATAAGCACGATTTTCATCAGTAATAGCATAATTTTCACCAGTAAAGAAGAAGAAATTTTCACAATTAATCTTGTACATAGAACGAAAATGCTTAGATCAGTGTTTTTAATCTGTTCGTATCGAGTACAACACAACACTGGACACTGGACAGATGTTAACTAACGAGGTGTATACAGTTGACTCGGCAGGTAATTAGTCCTTCATTCAATGGAAGGTAACCCTAGTGGTTACTTTACTACTTCTGCAGGTGTAAATTGCAGCAGATGCTTGTGCTGGCCTCGCCGCTCAATTTAAGTCTTTTTCTTTCATTCCCGAGGTCGCGGGTTGATTCCCGGCACACGCAAAGATTTTTTGTTTGTTTTGTTGTCTGATCCGTCTGGTATGAAAATTTGGTTAGAATTGGTTTGTTTTGAGTATACGGTTATTATCTTGGCAGGTGACGCTGCTTCTCTATTTTTATGCTAACCATGAAGTCAGTCATTAAAGCCTTTTAACCAGCGGCCGAGATTTCAAATTTCGTCAAAAGATGGTCTTGCGATCGTACCCTTGCAACTGTACAGGGATGATCGATGATTATGATGATGACAATGACCGATGAGAAAGTTTGATAATCCTCCGTACCATCATTTTTAACTAATAACTCAATATTGATTTTATTCCATTCAAAATTCGCTTTAATATGTACCACTACCTACATTCAATTTGGCAATAAAAACGCTCAAACCCGTGGTGATAAAATGTTTAAAATTATTCACTTTTTGTAATTATATTTTGATTAAAGTATTTATAATTTTTCAATGAAGTCTAAGCAAAATAAATTAGTAAAAAAATAAATTTGGTTTCTGTAAAGTCGGTTTACGGACGATAATTTTACGTATAAGAAAACTTTTACATAGAATTTTACAGTCACAAGCCGAACGCTTAGGCCGATCGTACCTCTCTATCGCTTGTTCCGCGCTCTCGCTGAACGCTTAGGCCGATCGTGCCTCTCTATCACTTGTTCCGCAATCTCGCTTGCACGCTCGGCTCAGGCGGAACGTGACAACGTGACAATGAGTCGTACTTTTTCGTGAGCTGAAGGCGTTCATCGATTTATAAGACGATTTCACGTCAACAATCTGAAGTTCTGATTAGTTTTTAAGGCCATAAATAAATAGACAAACTGAAGCATTTTCGTCACAAAATATGTAGGTATTCGGATTTTTTAAAATTATTTCATTCGAACTAAAACTAAAATTCTGAAATGTAGCTTTCCTAGATACTTCATTGATTTATTTTATTGTATGAATACATAATTTGAAATGTTTTTTGCATAATACAACAAATCTACCAACGACCGACAGTCTGTATAAACCGTATAATAATAAAAACAAACATATTTTTCAAAATTTTAAAAATAGCTTTACTAGATAACTTAACAATCTTTCGAAATCAATTTATGTTTTTTTGCAGAAAAGAGTCGACACGTCTAGAATTTGGTTTAAAAAAGACATATTTCAGATTATGTCCGGTTGTACCCCCATACTAATTACAACGTGTACCTTGTTCGTGAGCAGCGTCCAAGCAGTTTAGTCTAACATTTATTTCTGTTATGAAAAATAGTATGTTGATTTAGTAAACAGATTGATATTTACCGCAAGTGGGTACCTACTATCAGCCTATGTGGTTGGTATCTGTCCATGAAGTAAGATTAATTTCGATTGGTTCACAGCATTGTAGCTTTTTATGGAATAGTTTCTCGTTGGGAACATTGGCCAAGACTGCATTTTGGCCTCAATTTCATATTCATAATATCATGTGTAGACGTTATTGGCTAAGATGAATATGAATACAAATACATTTGGGTTGTTTGTACACATCAAAGGGCGACCAACGTATTATAAGACGGGATGACTCGTTTCTACACACTGTTTCGTTTGATCAAAACCTGGTTTCTCCCGATTCAACGGTCGACAATGTTTTGGCAAATTCATAACAAGTGTGAATGATTAAATTCACAGAGTAAAGACTCGCACAAGAAATGCCATGTGGGCGTGTTTCGTGATCCAAAAGTTTGACCATTCATTGCATAAATTTCATATTTATATATTATGTAGCACTGTCCTTATGAAATTCAAATGAGATTTTTTTTAGATTAACTTTAAACGGGAGGCCCTGAGGAAAATAATTTCCCTCGAGGTCTGTGTCTTCTTTGGGGATGCTGCGTGGAGGGTGCTTTGAGGAAAGGAAGAACAGGAAGTTCTGGGAAGGAGAAAGTTATGAGAGGTAGGAAGGAATCTTGGGTTCAGTGTCTCCAGGAGTGATGGACGTATGAATCCATTACAAGGCGATGAACCAAGAGATTCCTGCTGGAAAGATCAAAAGGTCTCCCTCAACTAGTCTCTCTCATGCATACGCCCCCTCGGGAACCATTTATTGAATGTCACCCAAAGTTAAGTGACTAGGCGGGGATGCTCAGGTCCGTGGGGTGAGGTTTGTCCGGGTCATGGCGGCGGATGCGTCTGCCCACCAGGTGCATGGCAGGCCGGATCGGGACAGAGTGATTGAGGGAGTCCCTTGACTTAGGTTTGCTCATTGATTTTCGTTTGATTTCTACGTGGAAAGCATTTCCATTGATGTTCTTTAATCTATGACTAAATTAGAACAAATGTTGTTAGTCCCAACTTTGTCTAATGCTTGCCCACATGCTTGGAGTGACAAAGGATTAACTCTAACTCCATGTGTGTGAAAAAGCCCATTACACACATACTTGTATTGTACTCTCTTAAAAGTATTACTCATTGAGTTGGGTAGACTGCTGCATGTTTTGTTAAGTCATTGAATATAATTTAATCTTTTAAAAAGCATTGTAGGTACGTTATTAAAACCAAAATTTACGCTCAACTGTGATATGGTATACTTATCTTTACAATTTAACAAAGAAAGAACTAGGTATCTGAAATAACAATTTGTAAGTATTAATTTGTTAGATCTTGTATGTTTTTTTCAGACAAAGCTTTTTATGTATCTAAGTATCGGGTTCCGGAATAAAATTAGGCATCAATATCACATGCACGTTGAAAATAATTGATAAAGGTAGCCATGATTAATAACTGAGGGATGATGTTGTAGATTATAGCACATTATGATGCCATAAGGCTGCAATTTGGTTTGAATAATGACCTGGTCAAAATCATTAATTAGCTGCTCCACTATGAAGAGGGCAGAGGGCCTGCTAGCAGATAATCTCCGCCATTAATGCCGGCCGCTACAATAAATCAACATTCTGGCCAAAGTTATCCTGAAATAATTACAGTTCCACGTTAAAAACTTGGTTTACGAATGGACGATGGACATTGATATTCAATACACTAGGAGAATTGGTTCTGATGAAGTAATCGAATTATTATATTAGGCGCCCTGATTTAATTTCAACACAGATTGTGAAGTTATGATGGCCATTTTGTAATCTACGCAGTTTTCAATTTATTATGTGATACTGTAAATATAATTAATTCCCAACCATCCCACGCTTCTACACGGCCACTACCCACGGAACGATGAATCCTGTGCAAGAAGGGGTCGCGTTCTTGCGGTTTGCATTTGCAAATAGCAGAAATAAAGATGCTGACGAAGACGATGTTCATTTTATTAAGGTGATCCAATAGTCCAGGAAAAAATCGAATCGGAATTAACGCCCCTTTTTGGGAGGAGTTTAAAAATCCTTGAGAAAAAGCTTTTGGAAAGATTGGAAAAGTAATTTGAGTTTTTTTACAGGTTGATTTCGTAAAGGCCTGTAAAAAACATTAACTCTTGTTTATTGTAATAACAAGGAAATTTAAAATTTATTTCACGGAACCAAACGACGCGGAGCCTATTTGTCTATTCCCCGCTCCGGCCGGGGCCGAACTGATACAAAATAGGTGTGGCAAGACAGTAGTCCTTGGGTGGACGGCATAAGGTTCACTTTGAAAACCCGAATTCGTCGACTGCCGATTCGTTTATTGTGAAATAACAATGCGAAAATGCATATTTTATTTTGTTTTGTGAAGTTCGTAAATATATATTTTTTGCGATTATCATAAAAGAAACAGAATTTGCTACATTAAACAATAAAACCATATCAGAAAAGGGGTTTATAAGTAGGAGAGTTTGCACTTGAAAGTGTCCTTTTATTAACCTAATACTTTATTTTAAGCTTATTTAAGACTATAAAAAAGGACCGATATTTTTAAGGGCCAAGATATGTTTACATGCAGTATTTAATTGAATGCATCTATAATACTTCTAAGCGATCAAATTTTCAAAACACAAACGCAAGATTTTATATGATTTTGCATTATTTCGCATGGCTTCATCTTGACTAACTTCATTTTTGTTATTTATACATCTAAGTTCACGAATTACTAATTTATTGTAACTTACAAACTATTAGGTTTTCTCTTGCTTAGTATGGCTACTGTAATCCATCTCGAATCTAGCAATAATTGGTGCAGACTTTATATTGTCATTGTTTTGCGTATTGGCTTTGTCCTTTTTTGATAGTCTAATTTCATTGCACGTCCCTATGTTATGTCTGGTAACTGGATGTTTATTATTTTATTTATAAATATCATCGCATTTAAATTAATAATTATTATTATGTAAACAGTAAATAAGAGTGAGTTTTATTAGGAATACATAACTTATAGACGCTTATAAAGTCAAAGATATATCAAGTGGAAGAGCAGAGGAATAGACGCCAGTCCCGGTAAGTATAGACGATCTGCGATCGAGTCGCACTTGCGATTATTACTTTTTTATATTCTGTATATTTGTCTGCTTAATATTTACATGGAGAGTTTTTGAAATTATTCAATTTCCTTCAACGATTGAATAAATAACATTTTAAAACTGTTTTGTATTCATTTTCCTTTCACTTGATGACCGGACCAATTTGTTTTTAAAGAATGCCTCAAAGCCGTCTGCAGATCCTTTCAGAACAACCAGTGGATTGTTATCTACTGCTTTAACCCTTTGAAGTCGAATTATGACACCGAATAAGACAACATATCATCGGGTATATATAATACATAAACCTATTCTGAGTTTTGCAGCAAATCATGCCAGTTTTATATGCTAGTTCATACGTTAACCAGACTATTGACATCAATATAATATGCACGATGTAACCAATCACACAACACGCACGTAACGCAAGGTGATAATGGTAACATTTTGTACCGCAGAGGCCAATCTTGTTTATCTCGCACCGACGACAACGTCAGAAAAGCTCGCTATCGTTCGGTTTGAAATAACTCGCAAGAGTTAAAAGATGGTAGAAAGTTAAGGTAACAAAAAGCTATCTTGATTGGAGTTTCGCGGTGACGAATCGCTTCCAGGCTTTATTTCCAACTTGCCCTCCCGATAGTGCCCTTATTCTTAAGGTTTGGAAAAAATATTCAGCTAAGAAAAAACTGATAAGACAGCGGGGGACGATAAGAAGAAGATGGTCTGGGATCTACTCGGGCCGAAGTACACGGGATCCTGGAACCCACCTCCATTGTTAGGGAAAAGAGTTTTTGCGGAAGTTGAGGCAACCCCGACATAGGACTTTTTTCTCCGGAAAACTGCTACCGTTATCTGCGCGTAATTTCTGGGATGAGGCGAGTAACGTAAATTCCAGACTGTTTTTGTAGCGGCGGGCCTCATAAACTAAATTTGGGTAACTTTTTTCCGGTGGGTAACTGGCTTACAAGGAAAATAAGGACTAAACTTAATAAACTGACTTTGATGTCATCCTTTTAAAGTTTGATTTTTCCAGTTTCAAAATTTTTGTCTCATTCAACTGAAATATTATACAATTTCACATGTATAATGAATATCATGTAAGAACCTACTAGTGAATGTGTGTGGAGTCTCGAATTTTTAAAAATAATTATTTAAACTGATGATTTTCTGTTCACCAAAAAAAACATTCAATTTTAACTTTTAAACATACGCCGTGGAAGATGCTTTCATTTTAATCCTTGAAGGAAACAGGAATAACAGTTCAAAGTGAATTATTTTTAATAACCCTCGGGATCGGTGCACAGTCGGGAAACACGCCAAACACGCGCCCAACATATGTACACGATTGACATTTGTCACATGAGAACGGGTCGTTTCGGTCGTTCTTGAGATCAACAGCTCGGTTGTAGAACGACTTGCCTGAAATGAGGGAAATTATTTTCCTCAGGGACTCCTGTGTGGATTTAATGTAAAAAAATTGGTTTTAACATATTGAATAGGTATTATAAGTGCTGCAATGTGAATGGTAACTGGTCATGTTATGTTGTATTTCAAATACCTAATGCATTATTTCCAAATCAAAATTCATTTGAAAGTGGGGATTTCCCATTGTTTACAGGCTAGATGAGAATAGCCAGGTAGGTAAGTACCTACTCCAAAGATCCTAGATCCTGTCCATATTCTTTCCGCGAAAAACATTGACGTACAACGGAGAAATTTAATAGAACCCCTCATTTTGTCAAGTGGGGTTGAAAATAACAGGTTCAAAATTCAAGCATTTTGTCTATGTACTTGAATCACCACATTTTAGCCATGTGATGAAGAAGTGTTTGAGCAGAGGCTTGTAGGTAGTACGAACATAATATATTCTGTAATATCATAACTCACAACTAATAAACACAATGAAATTCTGGGGGCAGTTTTATGGTAAGGGGTGAGGTTAAATTTATTGTTTAAACGTTACTGAGGGAATTTTTTATTAGGACAGTTTTATTAATTTTATACCTAGACGCGTAGACTTTTTATCGTAGCAATTATGTGATAATGAATTTGTTATAAATGTCAAATATCACACGAACAAAATGTTAATAATCCACTTCATGTACACGCTTTTGTGGGAACAGTGTTATTTATAATATTGCGCATCAAAAAGGAATCTGACACATGCACATTTGCATGTAATTAAACCGACTTAAATGAGGAAAATCAATACACAAACAAAGCATCATAACATTTTGCATGACTTCTAACAAAACATAATGACAAGAGCTTCCGAGGAAACAGGAAGACTCGGGTGTGTTGTTATGAAATAAGAAGTATCACTTATCCACTAATCACTTACCTCAGTTACACGAATGCGCATATCGGTTGTAGAAACTGAAGTATCACAAGAGTTACGTATGTCCGGCATAATAAAAAGTAAACACGGTTTGGGGTAGTTTTGACAGGCAGGTTCGCAAGACGATCAACGACAGCGACTGTCCATTCGCAGTCGCAGCGAGCACTCGGCGCACTTACTTCGAGTACTGAGTCTTGGAACTTCGATAAACGTAATGTTTGGCTGCGGTTAAAAAACAACACGATCCATAAAAACTCAACAGAGCGATTCGGTCGGTAAATAAATATATAGCCAGGCACGAGCGGGCCCTGCCGCGATTTCAGTATTCAAGGCGCGAGTGTCCGTTTGAATGTTATGCAGGACTCGAATAATAATCACTCATTTAGTAATGTACAATTTACCGCACGAGGATTCACGATTCACGGGCCGGTGCTGACTGCTGTCTCATCTTTGCTGAGATCACCTTTACGGCTTCCGAGCACTTGGCTACTCGCTACTTCCCGGGTAATAATAATAAGAGTAATAAATATCTCTTCCACTTGGTCACTCGCACTGGATCTGACGGACCACGGACCACGGACCACGGACGGTGACGGTTCGCGATGCCCAGCCAATGAGCCAAATATCTCCGAGAGACAACACTAATAACGGCTACAGCGCACAGCGCACAGGATACACAGAACACAGGTACACACACAACACGCAACTTGAATGCGGTACGAGAGATTATTTCTAGAATGGAGACGGCGCGAATCCATTCTCTGACATATTCCTTCTCCGTCTGTAAAAAAGCTGCGGGCCGAGGGAGACGCACGTATAGGGCCGTAGGTCTCTTGCTTGCTCGCGGTCGTACATCATCCCTACCACTGAAATTCACCCCTAGTTGGAGGCTTTGTATGGGCTGGCTTTGAACGCGCGTCATGTCCGCCGTGAGCCTTGAGTGGGGTTGTATCGACACCAAGCGATTACTTCATTGAAATCATTCCTTGCCCAATTCATCCAAATCATCCCCCTCAGAACAAACATTACCTCAGGAAATAATAAGGTTATTTTTAGAGCTAATTATTACAGAAAATTAAACATAATTATTGAAAGGTTTTTGGAAACGCTCATCTAATTAAAACGGGTAGTGGTAGGTACTGACTAATATTTCTGTTAATAATAATATTTCTGTTTTAATGCTTACGATTTTTTTCGCAAACCTCGTAATCTTGCATCACTTGAAAAACAAAGAAATAATGCATTATAATTGCCAATGCTCAAGAAAATAAATATTATGTCTACCGTAGGTACCCACTTTATACATTGCATTATTGCAAGTTTTAAGCGCCAATCACGGATGGCCAGCAAAATTATTCATAATCATTCAAAAGTACACTTGCACATTTGAATGCACACTTAGTTACATTTGTGAAATTTGGTTCCACGACAACTCAACAAAGTGGCATTTCAACACCCCTTTGAAAGTCATTAAAAGTGATATTTTTTAATGGCCCGTAACCTATTTAACCAAGTTTTTTTTATGATGACTTTTAATGAATTTTCAAAGGAGTGATGTAGTTTTACATTGTTGAGTTGTTCGGTAATCGTGAAATTTACACGATTGCTTTGAAAATGATTCCATCTCATAATTGTTGTGATACCTCTAAAATTTTTATATTTCATATGTAGATACGCATTGAATTTTTTTAATAAACATTTTTGGTCTTCAAAAAGTGCCTAAAAAGAAAAAAAGGAAAAATATGGACGCTCTAAGAACACCACGAAGTGCACTCACCGCTAGATTTTATTTTCATTTTCAAATTCTAGTATTTAATAATTCCGCACCTTTTGCAGGCCAGTATGAAAAGCAACAAAATAAATTAAATTCATCTAGTTAGCTTTCAAGTAAAATATTCTGATAAATATACGTTATAGGTACCTACCATTTTTCAGGAGGTATTTCATCATCCTCTTGACAGCTTATCCATAGGACAAAGAATATTAATAAATAAATACTCACAATTGGTAGAAATATAGGATGACTTTTCCGATATAAATATTGCCAGTATACTTAACGTGGCCAGACGTCCCGTTTTCACCGGGACAGTCTCATTTTCAGGCAAAATGTCCCGTTTACACCAAAATGTCCCGTTTTCGAAAAGAAAGAAACTCTCAGTAGAATTAAAAAAAAAAGTATTGGTTGTCTGTAAAGTCATATAATAACGATGGAGCGGAGGAGAGATAGATGCATCACAAGCCGAACGCTTAGGCCGAACGCTTGTACCGCGCTCTCGCTTGCACGCTCGGCTCAGGCGGAACGTGACAATGAGTCAGACTTTTTCGTGAGTGCAGCCGGCGTTCATCGATTTATAAGACGTTATCACGTCAAAAAATATAAAAATGCGCCCAAATAAGAGTTGTGGCGGTAAAATCTAGAAGACATGGAAAAGCGTAGTAAAATAATACAGTATTTTCAATGCGCTTGCCCGTAAAAACTCATAATGCATCTTACCATAGATAAAAGATGTCTGACGAGAAAATGCACTCTTTGATCTGACGCTTACAGAGTTCACACGTAAACTTATAAGTAATTAGGTAGGTTTATTAGTTACAAAAATCTCTTTAAATTTTGAACGAGGTCCAGAATTCCAATTGTCCATGCGATTGGTAGCTGCAAGATGAATTGTAATCTAGCCTCTTATGTACAGCGGCCTTGAGGCGATTTTTCGCGAAAAGAGCGCTATAATATATAAGTTGTCCAAATTTATTGTTATCATTGTATTGTTATTGCTGCGTGGCGGGCCGGATCGAGAGAGACTGGTTAAGGGAGGCCTTTCGACCTTTCCAGCCGGACTTTCTCCATCCATCGCCTTGCATCGCAGTTGGAGGGATCGATTCATACGTCCGTCACTCCTGGACACACTGACCCCCAGATTCCTACCCACGCCCATAGCTTTTCCCTTCTCAGAACTTCCTATCATTTCCTTCCTTAAAATGATCCTTCACTCAGCTTATCCTAAGATGACATAGACCCTGTGGGAAATTATTTTCCTTAGGGCCTCCTGTGCGGAACTAATGTAAAAAAATAATTACTTACCTTTTTTTCGGGGTCCAGGTTTGGGGGAAAAATAAATGGTCACGTTAAGTATACTAGATTCGAATATCGAATATAAAACTCGGACTTTATAAATAAATAAATCGTAATGGATAAGCTATCGGGAGGATGGTGGATACCCCCTCAACAATATTAGATCAAAAAGGTATCTAAGATTTTAAATGTAATAATATTGAAAGCAGAGTTTTACAAAACAACATGACGCATCTACAAAGTTCCCTTCTGGGAAGATTTAATTCTCTATCGTTCCTAGTGAGACGTGTATACATTCAGTTTATCTCTTTCTAGCGTTCGATATCGCCGGCAGTGGCGTACCCCGCGCTGAAACCGGGAACTAATCGCTATTATTTCACACAGTCCTGGCTCCCGTCAAACTAACTTCTCGCCATCTCCTAACTTATTCTTATCTCCTGGTAGCTCTACGTGCTTTCTGCTCCCAGTTACCAGTTCCACGTTCCTCCTAGCGTTTACCTACAGCGTAGGTAACTCCTTCCTCTTTCTGTTTCTCGCGGCCAACACACGAGAAAGACCCGGGGTCAGGTAATGCATACCAAGTAGACCAAGAGTTTGGAAGTCTTATTGATTCCTTCAAAGTTTGAAAGTTGTATCAAGCTATACTGTTTGAATACGGCAGTGAAATAAATTTACCAAACACTTTGATTATCTATCTAAATTTACTGAATAATTAAATCTTATTCAATTAATTTTAGTTTATTACGTTAAAACTTGTTAAGTGGGTAGGTACATACTATCTTTCTTGTCCAGCAACATTTTTCACAGGTTTAGTTGTACAGCTTTATTGTTGTTATACTAAGGTATGTGCATTTACCAAACAAAAAGTTTAAGTTTATTCTCGAAGGGTGTATAAGCAAAACCGCCATTATCCACACTTTGTTCATTTTGTCTTAATGTTCGAATAGTAATCTCTATCTCAATCTACACTATGCTATCTTCAAACCAAAGCGAAAATGCCTCTAAGCCATTCAAAAACGACTTTTAAAACGGTGGTCAAATGCAAAACCACCTCTGTTTCACTTTTGGTGATGTTCAAAAGCGCCACTCTTGAAATGCACCAATCACGAGCCAGAAAACATACAAGTACTTCGCAAATCCAATATGGCCGCCGAGTTAGGTGAAGTGCAAAACCGCCACTCTAACAAATAATGTTCAGGTGTAACGCCACTAAGCTGAGTTGAACTGCAAATACTACGCTATTCAAAATACATTTATTTTTAAAACAGAAATAAATCTAAAATTAATTGATTTGAAATGCGGATCTAAAAAATCATGCATAAGCTTGCAACATTGAAAAAAAAAATCACCAAAAAAGGGAAATATGCATATCATTTTTTCATTTTGCTTTAATTTGGTGGAGAGCGGTGGCTTTGCTTTTATATTTATCACTTACGGAATTCAATACTTCGTTTGTGTTAAGACCACATGAAAAGATTCATGATTAATTATTACTTCAATGAGATGAAATGGATCTAGAGATGAAAAGAAATCTAAGGACGGGTTGTTTCAAAAAATTTGATGGATTCATCAAATATTTGAAGTTGATTTTCACGTTCTGGGTAAGTTCTTTTCAAGTTCTGTTATTATATAGTTATAGGACAGTTGCTTCACAATACTGAAATAATCACAGAACTTGAATAGAACTTACACAAATCGTGGAAATTAACTTCAAATATTTGATGAATCCATCAAATTTTTTGAAACAACCCATCCTAACACCCGCTCATGTCGCTCATGGCAGCTTTCATTCGCTAAGCTTTTCCGAAATTTAATTATAAATAATAATATTATTACATCGTTCGTTCGTTTTGAATAAAAGCATTCCACCGCCATAGTTGGACACCATCTATCGGTATTTCATGTAACTAAATATGTGTTCCATGAGCCCTGCTTACAAAAATGATAATGGTCTACAAATTTTCAAGGCAGATGCAATAGAAGACGCGCGTTTTACTACTTCAAAAAAGCTTTATGGATAAAACAGTAGATGGCGTACCGAAAGCAAAAAAAAAAAGTATTTTCATTTCTCACGAAGAACGGGAAGAAAGACTGGAAAAGAGTGTGGTTTGGTTTATTTATGGGAAGGAGGCTTTGATCAAAACGGTAAAATTATCACTAATTATCAATTACTAACGCAGATCCGTGAAACTCGCAATATATTATAATTACTGTAGGTTACGTGAATATTTTTGTGAAAATATTGCCTTTTTGTGTTAATTTGTGTGTTCAATTTTAGAGACTATCAGAATTTAACCTTTCGAATAAACATCATTAGTAATCTTGAATGATTACAAATCTCCATCTCATCCAATCAAATTGGAGAAAAATCACATCACATCTCTGTCACAAATTTAAACAACGAAACACACCACCCATTTCAAATACAGAATTATTTAATAATTTTGATAGGTACCTACTTTACCGCTTGCGTGAATTGTCCCACAATCAATTCCAATTATGAAAGTTACAAATTCAAGTATATTTAATCAGAGTGAGACAGAGCCAAAATCGAAATTCGTATTATTAAAAATAATAAAAAAATGGAAACGTGTTTTATTTGGGTTTATTTTTTTAATTTTTACTTTAATATTCAAAGCAGGTACAATATATTTATTAAATAGTTACCTACGTAATAGAAATAAATGATCGAAAAAAAATTAATTTGAAAATACAATGATATAAAAAAATTCCGAGATAATATTGCACTTTCGACCAAATATTGCTACTTACAGTTTAGTACCCTTTACACAGAGTTCGGAGCGGGAAGTGCCCCGCGCCAGAAAAGTCTCACAGTGAACTGCGCTGTAAACCGTTATCTTACTTTCGGTCTTTACTTTTCTGCGCGGCGGCCTGAAGTGCCGCGGGGCACGTCCCGCTCCGAACTCTGTGTGTAAAGGGTACTTTTGTCAAATAAGAGTAGAACAAATAGAGCTGTTGTTCAATTGGCAATACTAAAAATATAATGGAATTGTAAAGATGTGTAACCTACTTTTTGTAAAAAGTTAAAAAGGCATAAAAGTGAAAAAATATTTTGTTAATTGCAATTTAGATACCCACTGATCTCAAAATTAAAATTGCATATACATAGGTATATTGTACCTTTGCAATTTTGTGTTAACATAACGAAAAATAACGATATTGTAATAAAATATAAACTGTGAGTTTAGAAATGGCTTACATTTATTTTACTAGCTTAAGTATCTAGCGTTAATCGGGCTTTAGATCATATCTCTAATTTTGGATCTGAATATATTTAACTCATTCAGATCTAAAAGTAATCTAACTAAATTCACCATTAGTGATTCTTCTTTACTACCATCTATTAAATTCAAACTTATGTTAAATTAAATGAAAGCAAATGACTTTGTAAAAGACAATTTAATCAAATTTATGTCATTATGTAGGTACCTTAACAACCAGTCCTTTTTCCATTTTTTTTTTCTTTAAGAACAAATAAATGTGATTTAAAATGTGGTTTACAGTGTTCTATAGATTCAGTGTGAATAATTAAAATAATATTTGATAGTTAAATTGGTGTTGCCAGCCTATAATTTGTAATTACATTTTTAATATTTTTTACTCTTAATTGACAGTAACAACAACAATGTTTTGTAGGTACCTACCTAATTATCTATACAATAATATTGTCGTATATAATAGGGAAGAGGTATTTTGAATTTGACGTGATGCAGGATTTCACGACCGACTCGCTATGTATGAACAATCACTGCTGTGAATATTCATACATACCTACTCGCTCGACTTAGTTACAATCTATGTTAGAACTATTAATTAATTACAACAATTTGTTTTCGTCTTTGTTAACAAAATCCTCCGCGGCCGCTTTGGTCCCCTTCGTATTTTTGTCGGCCTGCTTTACTACCGGCTTCAAGTAGTCCTTGATGTAGAAGTCGGTGAAGAGGACGATCATCATGAAGGCCTGAGGGATAGTCACTAGGGCCGCCCACCTCGGGTAGGCGCAGTCAGAGACGATCAACACGGTAGAGAAGTGGTAGACATTCAACACAAATTGTAACTGTAATTAAATCAATTTTATTATTTATTATTTAAACTTTATGAGTAAAACCTCAAACTGTAATATTTAATTAAATGAAGACATTATGAGCGAAACTCAATCGAAAATCTGGAAACAGAAAAATCAGAAAAAGATATTGGCACCTCTGGGACTCGAGTCCCAGAGGTGCCAATATCTTTTTCTGATTTTTCTGTTTCCAGATTTTCGATTGAGTTTCGCTCATAATGTCTTCATTTAATTAAATCAATTTTATTATTGTTTCATCAATATAAGAGGATCGGACGTTCGTATGAAAAACTACAACTACTTACAGGTTCTTAGAGGCACACGTCAATGAGAACCTATAATTGGTTGAATAATTAACACATATTTTATCATATGTTATAAATTAACCAATTTAAGCTAAATTAACCAATTTAAACATAGACAATAAACTAGTAGTTCATTGAACGGCGAAGACCTCGCGTCTAAACAAATTAGATACATCACCTACTAATTTATAAACCATTATTCTTTTTTTTAAATTTCAAATAATTAATTACACAATTTGTCCAAAGAAACGTCATCCGATGATCTTAACTACTCAAGGAACCTTGAACGTCACCATCTCAATGACAATTCTTTTTTCAAACTTTCTTGAGGCCGGTATGTTCCATAATATTGATTATTTCGAATTGACAGTTCGTGATAAAGGCAGTGTCCAACACGGCAACCATCTTGAAACGGAACCGGAACGTAAAAAAAAAATTGCAGACAGATGAGATGCCAAATGGTCGATCTAATCAGAACTTCGCTGCTAAGGGGGTATTTCACCATCCTCTTGATAGCTAATCTATATCATGATGTATGTAGTTTTTTACCAAACACATGAACCGTGTTGTTTGTTGAGATACCTACTGAAATCGTAAATATGAAAATAGAGATGAAAATAGCGATCACCTTTTGTGAAAAATTTTGTCTTTGGTCTCTGTACGGAAATCGGACTGAAAAAAGAGATGGTGTAAAACCTACAATAGGTTTGATTACATAGAATAGGAAAGTCGGACTTTATAAATACATAGAATAAGAAGTCGTAAATCGTAAATATACGTCATCCTATGGATGAGCTGTTAAGAGGATGCATGGTGGGGTGACCGGACAACTCGGAATGAAACCAACTCAGAACCATCTCAGATAAGCCATTTAGAGTGATAAAAAAAATATATATTTATAAAAAATTGGTTAAAAAGGTTATGTTAGGTCAGGGTTTTCGGCTAATTTAAAATTATTTTTTTCATAGCTTTTCAAGGAGGTGTTGAGTTGACTTTATTCTCAGTTGGCGTGAAACCGCGTAGTGGTGTACCCTCAGTCAATAAAAAGGAGATGGGCCATTGTCTCCATGGACCTTTATTATTATTAATATTAGTTGATTTGCGCATTCTTATGGGCAGAAGTTCTCGCTTTTGGAGCCTAAAAATTTCATAAAAATTGGAGCTTTAAATACACTTTAAATACACTTCTTTCAGCTCTAAATATCCAGAACTTGCTGAATTTGAACGGGCTTTAAAAACAAAATTATTTAAAAACCTCTTTTTAATGTACTGTATAAAGCCATCTTCTCAAATTTCCGGTAATTGTTAAACATTAACAACAACAAAAATAATCGTCAAACTCTCTGATTGCACCTCAATATTTATTTATTAGTTATATCTCTTAAGTAACGTTTGAACATGTTTTTACTGCGCCTGTCTCACTAGGGGTTCTATGATAATAGAGAACTCCAGTCCAATTTTTTAAATTTTTTTTTTATGAATAATGAATGACCTTCTAACTTAAATAACTGCATATTTATTTTTATTGTTAGTTTTAATACTTAAAATAAATTTCAAAGTTTTAATTTTTCAAGATCCCCCGAAAACCACCGAATCTAGTGTGACGTCATCATGACCAACCGAAGTATGAATTTTGTAGGGAACTGGAATCAGCTGTTCGACTCCCGCCATTTTGAATTTTAGCATTGGAGCGTTTTACTGGGCATTATGATCGTTTTTTGTACAGTTAGAGTTTTTGAATGTTTTAAATAATATAGATAAACTAATAGAGATACTTTATTTTTGATACTGAATTATTTAGGCCTAAACAAAATGTTTCAATAAAAACAAAAACTATTATATGTCCAAATCTCTATAAACCAATAACACGGAATGTCGAACGGCTTGCGTCTTACATTTCTATTGATTTCTTTACAACTTTGACCCAGGTGACGCGGCGCGGTGACGTCACGCCGCCAAAATCCAGCAATACCAACTTGACAGCGTGTTTTAATGACACGTTTTAAAATGGACATTTTAATATTTTTTTAAAAACTCTACGTCTAATATTATGCAATAAAACTTATATATTCAGAATCAGCGTATATTGGTCTATATGAACATATTTTTTTAAAGCCATAATATTTTTCAATGGAGTTCCTTATTGATTGGCTCCTCATCGAAATATAACCAAGGGTCTCCAAAGGGGTATGCAGAGAGGATGTGTAGCCAAATAATGTTTCGGTTTCCTCCTTATTGTACCTTTATGTTTAGTCCACTCATAATGTTTCATATTTCTGAATATAAACTGTCTCCTATGCAATATTATAATGTTCTTGTTTTATAGCACCGCCATTGTTTATCATTATCTATTGTCCTATGCCAAAACATCACTGTTATTGTTCATTTTGTTATCTTGGCATTGCTTTGTATATACTGTATATTCTTTGTTCCATAATATTTTATCAATATTTTGAAAGGACTCGCATTGAACACTGTAGGATTATTTTTAAGTTTACGCAAAACTGCGCTATACAAATATAACGTTATTATAATTATTAGTAAAAATGGCATGTTTTGTTTATAAAAGCATTAGCGCCAACCTCATACTGCATCCATTAACATAAAAGTGAGCTCAAAATGGGGGGGGGGGGGGGTCCAGTAAAATCTCACCAAATCAAAAAAAAGTCATTTAACAAGTGTAGTGTAAGTCTCACGTGAGGGGTAGGGGGGTCCCACCAAATATCACAAATCTCATCAAGGGGGGGGTCAAAATAAAAAAAAAAACAGCTCACCTAATTAATGGATGACCCCTAATGCAAATCACATCTTCCCACAGCGGGGCTCTGGATTTATTTCTACCCACACACCAAACGCATAACTTTGATTGATTCCGTGTAGTTCCGATAGTTCGCGCAGTTTGCCCCGAAGCTCGGCGACAATCGGCACGCTTCTGGACTATACCTTCATTTGTTTCTATTATCTATTGGCGTAACCGTGGTTAGATTTTCGATTACCGAACACTTTGCTTAGATACGTATTTAAAAAATCTTTTCATTAATAACTACATAATATATGGTGGTTATTCTTTCAAAAGAAATCTTGGAACAGCGTTGGAAAGTGCGACAAAGTCGCCTTCAGTGAAATGCTACTTTGCAGCTAGTACGTCAGTTTTTTCTGGCTTGTTTTGAAGCGGGCTGGAGCAATCAAAGAAACGAGGCCCTTGTTTTAATTTTCATCAGAAATAATTACAATATTCATACTTGTGTTAAGAAACCTACCATCATATTAATGAGCTTGAATTTCCATAAAATTAATTACTGTAGGGTTAATTTTACAGTTAACTTACGAGTTGTAACTGGGTGATGTACTTTTTCCACCACATGGATTTTTTATGGTTCTCGTCCAACAGCGTCAGGAAGTAGTAAGAGTACATCACCACGTGGACGATTGAGTTAATGAGACCGAGCATGGTGCCGTGTCCACCTAGAGAAACAAAAGACAGATTAGAAGAAACCAAGATAGCATTGTCGGAGGCACTAGCGTGTGCCTCTGCGCTTCTCGCATAATATTACATACCTATGATAATACATTGCACGAATCTAATCTTTATTGAAAATTAATCACTTTGTGTACACTACTATTTAATCAAAATAATCGACGTGTTTCGAAACCAATGGTCCCGTCCAATAAAAAAATATTTTTGGAATAGTATAAAATATTATACTACTCTCTTCCATTACGACCATTAAAGTTTCTGGGCTCACTCATTCACAGAGACGTAAGATGTGCAGCGGATGTTGACCATAGAATAGGTGTGGGATGGATGAAATTTAGATCCGTAACATGAATCTTATGTACCCGAAAACGTCTATAAAATTTAAAGGAAAGATATACCAGATTACCGTTAGACCCGCGAAAATCTATGAATGCTCCACTATGTACAATTCCTACTTTAGGCAACTCGAAACAGCGTAAATGCGAGTGCTTAGAAGGTCGGCAGGAGTATCACTGAAAGATATGATTAAATGTTCACATTCGCATTCGTGGTAGCCTGGGTGTCATGGACATAAACAGCAAGCTGGATGACTCAATGCTCCAAAATATCACAGAGAAACGGCCTGGATGAAAGCGATACTCAGAAGCGAAGACGGTGTAGCCTGAGAACGAGAAGAGCCAACCCCAACAGCCTACCTAGGCAGTGAGTTGGGACAGTGCAAGGAAGAAGAAGAAAGTTTATAATACTGTTGTAGGGTACGTCCTGGTTACTCCCACAAAGACTGTAGATAGGCGCTGGGTAGTCCTGGTAGCCGCTGGGTCCCGGGGGGGTGGAGGTGTCCAGAGGGGAAGAAATAAGTCCAATATTTCCAAAAAGTCCGGAGAGAAATCGGGTCAGGCAGAGAGGCGAAGATTGCTGTGATGGTACCGGTCGAGAGAAGTGACGATAAGTAACGATATAGGGGTAGCGGCCCCGTATATATAGCTCGCACCCCCACCTTGCCGCCGGCGGGGGTGGAAACGGCAAACTGTCTCCTTTTCCGAGCAGTCTGAGTTTTAGCGGGTCGTGACCTCTGCTGTGGTCATCATAGCTGAGGTCACCATAGTAGTAATCATTCGCCTCTCTTCGTGCTTCCGTCTGAACCTCCCGACCTCTCTCCTTATAATTTATTTCGATTTTTTATGTCAGATACAAAAAAGATCATCGCCCCCCCGGACCGACCTTATTGGGGGGAATCTTAATTATTGAACTTAAAACTAAATTTACTCTAGGTTAACTTACATAAACATGGTAAGGGGAGTCTGGCCTATCAATTCATATTATTTATTTCGTAATTCATAATGCCAGACTCCCGTAATTCAACTAAACAGTGCGAGCTACACCAGGCATCAAACAGGACCAAAATACCTAACCCCCAGAAGGAGGGCTCTAATTGGTCCGCCCGAAGGTAGGACGCGGGGAAAGACAGGGGAGCGGGAGCCCCCCGCTCCCCGCCAGGCATTTTGGTCCTGTGGCAAGGCCAAGTTTCGCCCACAGTGGCGTACGGAGAAATCGAAAACGAGACCGGGCACAGCAAAACCCTGTCCTCGCATTCGACCTCTCCGATAGCCCATAAAACACAAATTTATTAACTTTATTAATAAAACATCAGTTATACATTAATATACCACGAATGGGTGACTGTTAAGTCGCCCTAAATTAAACCTCAATCTCGTCTTCAAGTCTTCGTTTTAACATCCAACAAGCCCCCTCTAGGTTAGGAGAAGAGGACGGCCTTCAAGGAACTCATCCTCTTCTTCGTCGAATCTCTAAATGAAGCTAAGTTAAGCAAGTAAACATAAACAAGTAAAATCATTAAGCGACGCTAAGTTAAAATAAAACATAAATATAATAAGTCATAATCGTGGTCCCGTCCGGTACAACTGTATTAAAATATTATATATTATGGGCTTAACCTGATGATCCATTGGTTTCTTTTGGCTTTTCGACTATTTTGATTAAATAGCGGTAGTGATTATTGAAGAAGTTAAATGAATGCAACGCAGAAAAAACTAGGATTACGATTTCTTGGATAGTATTAAAATTTAATTTTAGATCCTTCACATTCTTAGGCGCCAGAAATCAAGCTCTTCCTTTACAAAATAAATAAAAATCAAGCATATTATGGTACAATAACAAAGGCATAAAATTACCAGCAACGTATTTCGTAGATATCCATCCCGTTATGACCATCCCCACATGATGGTAAACGTGTAGAAATGTTATGTGGCTATTCTTTTTTCTGAGGACGTAGAATACCTGAAATAGAAAACATTTTTTTGATTAATAATTTTTACCGTTTCTATGCGATTTAGGGCAAGTTGTTTGAGTCCCTATCACACAGACATCGACACAAATCGGCAACCATCGCCAAAATTAAATTTTGCTCGTCCAAATTGCAGAAATGTCAAAATGATCAAAAATAGCGTGACTTTGAAACTTCGAACACTAGTGACTTATTTGAAAATGTCGATTGATTCGCCCTTTGCTCCAAGGTTTCCTCTTACTGGGGGACTATTTATAAACCTAATTTGGAGAAAATAAGTATTCTGTATGTTATAATTACGAAAAAATTATTTAGAATCAACGTGAAGTTTATGAATCTAAATTTGGAAGATTCTTACCGTGTCTAACAAATCAGCCAGCTTAAGATACATGAAGAAGTTGACAATCCTCGCAATTTCCAAGGCTCGTTCGTCGTAAGAATAGTCAACAGGCTCGCAGATCATCCGGTAATGTCCCCACCACGCCAGTTGAAAAGCCTACAAAACAGAAAAGTAGAAAGTTTTTCTTAAAACGAGACCAATATATTATCGATGACTGCATACTGCGATGGTACTTACAAGTAGAGTTGCCACGAATATTCGGCTACTATTCGGTATTCGGCTACTTTTTTACCAGTGGCGGCTCGAGCACTTCTTTAGTGGTGGGGGTCGACATTTTTAACGTACTGTACCGCAATCTCACCACCCGTAGAAATTTAATATAAAATTTCTCAAAAAAAAAAAAAATTGATGGTCTAATCATGTTAATCGGATAACTAAACACAAAATAATATAAAATGTCTATTGATATATACCAATTTACAATACAGTTTAATAAAAATAAAGCTTTATCTTGCAAGATTATTATCGAACTTAATTTGAACAAACAAACAAATGGTTCAGCGGGATCCAATGCGTTGTCCCTACGGTATTTGAATTCACGTACGGGTACGCATGCGCGGTTCCATACGATCGCGAAACAACGCAAGGAGTGAACCGTATCGCATTATGGGAAGAGTTCGGACTGTCCCCCAAGTGCGCAATGGATTCTGCGCACTGAGAAATAGACCCGCCGTTTTCATGCGCCGTACTTTGTTCATTGTACGCGCGTCGGGTCGTATTAAAATCATCCGGAATATTTTTTTTGTATTTTATTTCTGCGAAATGTTAATTACTTTTATATTTAAAGAATTCATACATTTTGGTGAAGACAAAGAAAGCATCGACTTTTATTTCCTTTAGTAGGTTTCGTGTGTAACTGGTGGGGACTGTCCCCATTGTCCCCCTGTGAAGAACCGCCACTGTTTTTTACTATTCGGTATTCGGCCGAATATTGCAAACCATTCGGCCGAATACCGAATACCAAACCATGAAAAAAACGCATAATAAATAAAATACTACCAACAAAAAATATTTTAACAAAAAATCAGCTTATTTAATACTTAAATCGGTCAGTGGTAAGTAATGATGAATGGAAACACTTATTTCAGTTTGTTGGTAGAAAATTGATATGCTTGGTGTAACTCTAAGTGACCAGCTCAGATATGGGGGCTCCATCGAAGCCAGAGTAAAGTTAGCCTCTCAAAAACTGGGCGTACTGTACAGGGCCCGCAGGTACTTTAATAGTACACAACTGTTAACCCTGTATAAATCACAAGTGCGCCCCATGGTTGAATTTGGCAGTCATCTCTGATCTGGAGCTCCAAAATACCTGAAAAATACCCTCGACTACGTGCAGAAATGGGCGGTCCGTTTGATAGATTCTCGCATATTAACAGACGGATTGCAATCTTAAGAGCACAGGGGTCGGGTGGGAATGCTATCCCTGTTCAATCGATACTTCAATGGAGGATGCTCTGAGGAACTAGCGTCATTGATCCCTTCGGCGGTGCATAGTCGGGAGACACGCCAAATGCGCGCCCAATATATGTACACGGTTGACATTTATCACGTGACTCGTTCTTGAGTTCAATAGCTCGGCTATGGAACGATTTGCCGGCCTCTGTGTTTCCTCCCTCTTGCAACATGGGTCTAAATGAACATTGGTCAAGACCAATGTTCATTCCTTCCTCTCCTCAAAAAGACCCTCCATACAGCATTTCAGATACATAGGCCCTGAAGGAAATTGTTTTCCTCAGGGCCCCCCGTGTGGAGTTATTGTAAAAAAAAAACTATTGTGCTTTTCTTCATAAATTATACCTGCTTTCAAAAATAGCCGCCCACTATATATACTGATACCGGGAGATGATAAATAAATCTTAGCTAATTCTGCTAGGCTTGGATACTGTTTTGCTTTTGCTAACCATTTGTGAGGGTCTGCTGTCCGATCTTTCGATTGAGTTTTGTTGTTTTTTCGATTCTGTTTGCGAAATGTACTGAGTGTCGCCGGTGGCCGAATATTCGGCGCTTCGGCCGAGAGCCTAGCCGAATATTCGGGTTTCGGCAAAATCACTATTCGTTGTGTCTCTACTTAAAAGTCGCATTCGCGTTAAACAGTTCAGCAACCAGATTTTTGACTTGAGAATCTCCGTACGGTGTTTTCATGCAGCGCTTGTAGCCATTTTTTAAACTAGGTAGAGTAAACGGAGTAGATATTAGATTGTTTTCTCAGATTTTTACGTACAATAACATCTTTCGCGGAATAAGCGAGAAGCGCAGTATAATAATTATGTTTATTGGAAAGAAATTTGAGTACCTTATAGGCAACGTAGGCGCAACTGAAGACCTGTCCAGCATTATACAGCAGCATTATCTTCTTGAGCTGGAAAGGCTTAATGTACATCATCATGAGGGGCCCGTAGCTGTTCACGAAGTATAAGTAGATCCCGAGGATCAGGACTATCGGAATTGGAGACGCTATGAGAGGCCATGACGCGGTCCTGGGGTCTATCGACAAATAAATTTATTTATTTATTTACGCCTATATAGGCTTTTACAAATACATAACAATGTTTACAAAATTATACTCGTAAATAGTGCAGGAAACTACTATTTAAAAAACTTACACAAAAATAAATATACAGTAAGAATATTATTGAATTTGATCCTCACAGTTTGTAGTTACAAAATATAAAAAATCCAAAATAGTTTTTTGTTTTTCTTTCAGCCGACAAAATACTGTTAATGTGTTAGTCAATTTAAATAACTTTATCAAAATATTCCCCTACTTGATGAAAAAAACTTCAATAAGGTACGCTTATATAAATTGATGTTCTAAAAATATCAACAACATCAGAGTATTTGTTTCCTAGCTGTTGAATCCGTCGCATAGGAGTGTAATATTGGGAAGTTGATGAAGAATTGTTACAATAATATGGTAGGTACTTGGTAGGTCTTGTAACTGACCTGCCTGGAGTATGAAAAATGATGTTATTGGTGCCAAAATAAGTTTTCCTTAATTCTGTAATATTTTTCATATGGAGCACAACCATAATGTACTGTTTATGGTTCCAAGAGTTCAAGATAATATTTAAATAAGAACAATAATTTTTGTAGTGCAATGTATGTTTTAGTTTACTTAGTGAATATCCTACAGAATAATAAAATATACTAACAGTAAATGAAAAATTAACTCACCGCCCGCGGTTGTGAATACATCTGTATAAATTTGTATCAATGCAGCCATTCTAATATCTGGAGATTGTTTTTTCCTGGAACACAATAAAATGCCTCTGGAAATTAGTGGAGATTTGCTAGGTCTATAAAATATTAAATACAGATATATACTTTTATTTTTTTTTATTTTGTTCTCTAGACTTTATGTCCGGGTTAAATCTTCCCCACATGAAAAACTTAACCCTTCCACACACTTTTCCACAAATGATCATCTAGTCAATCCACGCTACGCAATTGCACTGTATAAGTATAATAAATACAAAACAATTCAAGAACAACATATCAACCTACCAGAGACCAAATGGTAAAATAATTCACCGAATCCAGATATTTTCATATCATAGGGTTCGGCTCGATAGAACTCCTAGCTGGACCGATAAATCCTACTGATCCCTCAATATAAATACATAAAAAATCTTTCGTAATCCTACATGCATTATTTAATATGACTGATTTTTGCATTTTTATATAGAGATTCTTCGATAAATCTAATAAGCCTAAATTTTGAATGAGAGAGCTAGGTATAATGCCAGTAGCTGAAATAACAAATGGTAATATTTTTATAGTCCGAGAATCCCAAATTCTTTTAATCTCATTTCCCAAATCTGTTTATTTTCTAATTTTTTCAGATATTACAGGAATTTTTTAAAATTTTGTCATGTAAAAATCGGGTCTGTTATGACAAATTATTCTGTTATAATATTATTATTATTTTATTATACCAATAACAAATAATTCATTAAATGCAAAAGGAAGTAATTTCTTTTTTTATGTATAATAAAACACAGGATCCGTTTCGAGTTCTTAGGATCAGTTTTAGGTTAAAAAAGGTTCTACATCGCAATCTAATTTTAGTAGGTAAAAATATATCGCCTACATAATTAAGCAAACGAATATACAAAAAAAAAAAAATAATATAACAAATTCATTGTTTAAAACAGATCTACGTGAATCTACCACGTGAAAATGTTATTATTTCTAAAAATGTTCAGATTATTGTATATTTAAAAATTTTTATCCAATTTAAATCATGGTTTATTACTAAACTTTGTAAAAAATGTAACCATATGTATATGAATAAGTAATAAATAAATAAAATAAGTAATTGAATAATATTTGGCCATTTTTCAAAACATCTAAAAAAAAGTTCATTTCCTAGGTCTGAAAATCCACATTTCAAAATTCAGATATTCAGTTGTATCGACAGTTAACTGAAAATTAAATGGCCGGAATTAATAACAAATTATTCGTAATCGAAACTGCTTTTGCTATTTAGGTACTTCTTGTGAAAAAAAACATTTTTTAAATACGTCCATCTGAATTTCACTTTTGTTTGTTTGAATGAAGCGGAATCTTGGAAGTGAAAATTAACCCATTTCCCGACATCCGACCAAGCCGAAACTCGGCAGAAATAATCGGTGTTGATGACAATTTTTGGTGGCAATCACGAACACACACGCGGACACGTACGCATTTTTCTGATATTTGAGGAATTTAAAGCACTTAATATATGAAATAAACGTCAATCTTACCAACTCGAGGTTTGGTTCTGTTGATTTTGTGCGTTTGATTCCTATTACTGGGTAGAAAGATTCAAACCTTATTCAGATAATAATAATAACTCTTAAATGATTTAGGCTTATTAGATTTGTCAAAGAATCTATAAATAAAAATGCAAAAGTCAGTCATATTAAATACATGTAGGATTACGAAAGAGTTTTAAAATATTTATATTGAGGGATTAGTAGGATTTATCGGTCCAGTAAGGAGTTCTATCGAGCCGAACCCTCTGATATGAAAATATCCGGAGTCGGTGAATTATTTTCCCATTTGGTCTCTGGTAGGTTGACGTGTTGTTCTTGAATTGTTTTGTATTTATTATACTTATACAGTGAAATTGCATAGTGTGGATTGACTAGATGATCATTTGTGGAAAAGTGTGGGAAGGGTTAAGTTTTTCCTGTGGGGAAGATTTAACCCGAACATAAAGTCTAGAGAACGTAAAATTATAATTTTTAAAAGTTTAAAAATATATTTGAAAAGAGATTCGGTAGCACGGTTGATTCCCATCACTGGGTAGGAAGGTTCAAACCTCAAACAAACCAATAAAAAAATTTGTGTGGTTTTTAAGTTTTAAAAGAGGTTGACAAATAGATATATTAAAGAATAAAAGCCTGGTTGTTTACAGGTTGATTTTTATTTTGTTTTAGCGTAGGAAGAAAAAACAGTAAACGAAAACGAAAGCAAACGCAGAAAAAACGAGAACAATATGCTAATAATACAAAAAGGGAAAAACAATTTGAATGTAAAGTTAATGATAGTGTTCTCCATTCTTCAAAATGATGTTGCTATTTCATATTATTATATTTCAAACCAAAACCAAAGCAAGAGTTCAATATTACCTTCAAATCAAATATTTAAATTCCAAGTCCAATCCGTAGCATCCAGTCCAGTCAAGAGCAAAATTGGTGTAACTCGAAAATGAATTGTTTTTTTCTAATATAGGTCTATTATCCTCAATTTTTAGAAGGTAGTTACGTATAGTGAGATAGAAGTGTATACGTACAGTGTGTTTAAAATTTTAAGGCAGTGTAATTTCTTTTTCTAATTTAATATTGGTAATTTATTATCATGTTGAGTCCGCACCCTGAAGTGAAGGTACCCACTTGATATTAGTTTACTTGATATTAGTTTAATTTTAGTTTTAATTACTACTTGATATTAGTTTACTTTTAGTTTTAAAGTGTGTTATTTGAATTTAATATTAAGTATTTGTGTCTCGGTAAATAAATAATATTTTTTGAGTGGACGGCGTATTAATTGTTATTATTTATTTGAGAGTACAGTGAATTTCGTAATCGTCGGATAATTCAGGGAACTTTTCGGGGGTCGAAGTGTAAGTCTTGGACAAAGAGATTGAGATTGTTCAAATCTGAGTGAATAACTCTGAAGTGAACCTTCCTGCTTCTTTTTTGGATAAAGCGATTGAGATTATTGTTCATATGTGAACTATTTACACAAGTACCTACCTACTGATTATTCTAAGAGAAAATAGATTTTTTTCTAACGAGTTCATTATTCGAACAATTTTTATTACATTACGATTAACGAATTATTAGTTTATACTACAGGGTTCCTAGATAGGTAGTTTACAAAAACAATAATTGTTATTATTTAGCTAAAATTTCTGTAAATGTTCTAAAATAATAATACCAGTAAAAGCACCATTAAAAAGTATTTAAAAAGAGCCTTATTCCGTTGAGACTACATTTTTTCAGTCATAGTTTTGCACGAAGTAAACCATAAAAGAGCATTTTTAAGCATTCATTTGCTGAAAATCGAAAGGGAACAAACTAAAATTACAATAATAAAACTTTATTGATTGTTAAATAGTTTACAATTGTTTATAAATTACATTAGTAGAAAAAGTTAATAGCAGAAAATAGTGTGAACAATATGTTAAAGGTAGATAGAATAGAAAATTTTAGTTATAAATTTGTGGTTTCTCATAACTCGCCTCAATACGCCTAATTATTTTACATTTTTTTAATTAGCACTTGTCACGATGCACAATATTTTTAATTTTCGTTAGGCGTTCTCTCGTAAGACAAAAATATTTTTAAATATAATTTTGGCTATGGGAAGAAATGATGTAATAATAATATTATTTTTTTTAAACTCCATTTGTGTGAAAGAGGGAGTTGATAGGTTTACTTTTATGGTACTTTTTAAAGTAAATCCCAAAAGAAAGCTATGATGCCAAGATAAATAGAAATTCTATGATGCAAAGATAAAATTTAACACCTAACCTTAACTGTCAACTAACAATAAAAATCATTGAAATATTAATAATGTCGTGCGGGCATAAACTAGAGTCGTGATTGGGCACAAATAATTATACCTGCAACGATTAAATTATACAAAGGAAAATGCAGTCAGGTGCATTGATGAGTTCCCTTGGCATTAATCTGTCTGCAGTCGAGAAGCGACGCATCTTTCCGTATTGAGAAAGACTTCATCTAGAATGCAATTAGCCAAATGTCAAGTATCTTTTCAGTTTCAGATTTTAGTTAACGGAAGGATAAAATTTAGTATAATAAAAATCGTTTGCCTTGTGCCCAAAACATCATTTGAAAATAATTATGGAATGATCCATTTTATTGTCACTATAATACTCTCAAAAAATCCTTATAAATTCCACGTTTGCTTCTAATTTTTTGGTTTAACACAATTTTTCTGTCACAATTTTCTAAAAACTAATATCGAAATACTTGTACAATGAAATTTAAGGCGTATTTTGCTTAAAATTATCAGGTGATGCATAAATTAATAATTAAAGTTATATTTGCGTCGTAGATATCATCTGGTTAGCTATTAATTAAACATATTGATTACAAAAATATGTGATGAAAATGGAAGATAAATAAACAATTTAAGAATATTAAAATGGTTGTTTATATAAGTAGATAATAATTTAATGTGTACGTTTTCTGAGATTTTGGAATGATTGATTTTCAGTAAATAATTGGATAAATCACGCGATGTCAAATCAAGGTCTTCAAAAAAAAAAATTAATTACATACGTATAATTTTTTTTTTCGTATTTTGGTTATACCATCCAAAAATATTTCTTATTCTCTAGTTTACATAACTTTTACACCTTGTATATTAACAGGAAAACTGTTTTTATTTTTATTAAAAAAATTAAATTCGAATACTTATTCGTTCTGCGTGTCAAAGAGTAATGTCACGCATTACTCTTTGAAACACAGTATGTACTCTTACCCAATATAAAATAACGATTTATTGGACTTAAGGGGAATATAAACGCTAGAAATATTTCGATCCCCATGCCATACAAAATATATAATCGCGCGTCGTATTTTCACGAGGCAAGTAAGCGAAAAAATGTTTTTATTTATATTGTGCATAATTTTATAAGAATGAAAAAAAAATTAGAACACACAAAACCCCAAAAACAGTCTTAGCCATTAAGGGGTATTTAAAAAAATGTTTCCTATGTTACTTCATATTTAAGTCATGAAAAACCATTTTTTTGGTGGTTTACGCTTATATTTTTTGTTATGTAAATAATAATTTTATTGTAATTCCAATACAAATAAAAGCTTCAATTTATCCGAAGCATATTTTTTGATGTTCATACTGTAAACCGATTTGTCGTAAAGATGAATCTAAATAGTATCTAAATAGGATTTCACGTATAGCTTCATCTTAAGTAAAAGTATTTTTAAATCAAATAAAATCACTCTTGAGACTAAATCACTCAACAGGAAAAAACGTTATTTAAAAAATAAAAATTCTAACTTCCAAAAAAAATCAACTTTTATTATTTAAACATCTAATGAAGGATGCTGTAGTGTTCCCCAATACGTCGCGACAAAAGAATATAAAAAATACGAATAAAGGGAACCTTTTACAGAATAATTTATTAGTTAAGAAAAATTTGTAAAAACTGTTCAATTTGCATGTTTTTCACTTTTTTCAAAAAAGATGACTAAATATAAATATTGATGTAGAAATATTACGATAATAAGATTCTGCAGGGAGTCACCTTGCCTTTTTCTGGGCTGATCTCTGTATTAATATTCTGAAACAGTACATAATAAAAAATAATCGTTGTCACAGAAAACTCCATTCTGTAACAAATTTCATGAAAATGTTTTTTTAAATTCATGTATTTTTTTCACGATTCAATGATCAATTATAATTCTGTAATGCTGTGAAAATAAACAATAAAAAGACCGGTAAAGGTTTACACTTTTAAAACTTTGCAAGAAACATCGCACATTGACACCTTAGTAACATTAAAGTCTCCCTGCTTTTTGGCACATTGAACATGTAAATATAATTATTTATTTTTTAACTATAGTCAATCACAGTTTCATAAAATAATTCAATATTATTATAACAGATTCTCCACTTTGAAAAAAAAATTTAAGCACTTCGGAACTTCAAACTTGAAAATAAGAGGTAAATAGTAGATAGAAGTTTAGTTTGTCAAAATTAATCGAAAAAAAATTGATGAATAAGTTAAGAAAAAACATCATAACAGCGGGGCAATGTAGTGTCTCAAGAGGATATTAGATGTCAGATTGAGCGTAAAATATGCCTGCGAATGACTGAAAAGATTTTAAATAATGTAACAGTGATTACGATTCCGAGGTGAATGTAATGGAGCACACGTATATTTAAAAATATATTTCTTTTATTTCTGAGGAAAAATTAAAAACAACAAAATTATTTTACATACTTTTTCCGATGATGTTAATTTAAATGATAGTTTATTAATTTGAGTACCATTGCAGGTTTTATATGTTTTCCGCGCTCGGAGTAGATCTGGATAGCACTCTTAAATGGTATCATAATAAAACAAAAAAGTACAAGTAGCCTTTTTCTTGGTTATAGTGTTTTCTTGGTAGTAGTAGCCATCAAATTACAAAACAATCGTAGAACCCCTTTTCTGAGAAGATTCTGGACACCTAATAAACCAAAATAACGTTACTGTGAAGCGTGGTTTTCAAAGATGTTTAGTCCTCGTACGAACGTGTTTTATGAACAAAATATATACGAGGGTCAGTCAAAAAGTAATGCATCCTATTTTTTTCTACTTAAATAAAGTGAAAATTTTGAATTTGGTGCTATTCCTCAAACCTTCTTGTACAATCTACTGCAAAAGTAACTTTTTGCGTTAACAGGTAGCACTGCAGTCGCTTGCAAAATGACTGACATCAATGTTCGTAATATACAGCGTTCTGTGATTGATTTTTTACTGTAAAAGGTGAAACGCTCATTCGCATTCATGAAAGACTGAAAAATGTGTATCATGATGCAACAGTAAATGTCAGCACTGCTAGATGATGGGTTTGTCGCTGTAACGAAGCTGAAAGACAAACACAAGGCTGACAAAAAGCGGAACGGAGCTGGCCGTTGATTACAGTGACTGCACACGAGTTGATGACATCATTCGTGATGATTCCAGTTAACTACAGATGTCGCATTCTCTCCCTCAGTAAAGTCGTGTGATGACGATTATTCGAAAACTGATTATTCAACAAAAGTTTGTGCAAGGTGGGTACCAAGAAAGTTAACCGGCCAGAATAAAGAAACAAGAAAAACAATAGCCTCACAACACTTGCAGCGCTTGATTTCTGGAAAATATTGTGACCGGAGACGAAATACGGGTTAATTTTTTAAACCTGAATCAAAGAGGCAGTCAATGGAATGACATCGCACAAATTCACCAAGGAAACAAAAATTCTGTGTGATCGGCGGGGAAAGTTATAGCGATAGTGTTCTGGATGTGATCGCGCTTTTTACAACACTGTGATACACGCCTTTGTTAAGAGATGGACCAAAGCTGTGAAAATGGACGGAGATTATATTGAAAAGTAACAAATTAATCGTCAATAGTGTGGTTTTCAACCGATGTAATTGCACTTTTTATTTCTTGACAACTAAAGGAGAAAAAAATAGGAGGCATTACCTTTTAACTGACCCTAGTATATAAAAAAAACTTGAAAGATTAATACTTTTACTGAAGATTTGAAGCCTTGTCAAGAGTGGGTAAAAATGATACCTAATATCCATAAAATAAGAAAGATATTTGAGTGCTCTCAGATATTTAAATGAGGTTCATTTTGAGGCATTTTGTGTATAATGTATCTAAAATGAAGGAATGCCTATATAATATTAAAAGAGTTCATGGGAAGAGAGATAATTATTATTTATAAATTCGAAGACAAATGCAAATTTTAATGTTTTTCTATTTTCGATATTTAAAGTTATAATGGAGCGTCAAACTTTTCATTTTTTTTAAATAGGTAGAACCTTAGACTCCACATGTTTACGATTTAGTTTCAAACGTATCCTTGAAAACAACTTAAAGACGGATGTATCTCACGAACAATTATTTGAATCAATGGAAATATGATTGGTGTCTTGATCTTTGGCCTTGCCCTTTCGATTATTGGGTTTCTGTCTTTTACTTCCTTCTCGTCTCTACGACGTTTCTTAGAAGGTTCACCATACTACTCCACCACATATTTGCATATCGTTGCTCCATCTCTAATACAGTTTTTCGTTGACCCTTTCCTTCTGGTCTCTAAATATAATTAGAAAGAAATAATACCAATAAGAAAAGAGAAAAGTACCAACACACTACTTCTTAGTAGATGATCAATGGATGCTTTTGACGTTGAAAAAACATATTACACTTACTTAATTTAAGATAGTCATGTAATTTTTAATATTTCTAATTTTGAAACTAACAATTCGTGATGGAATTCCATTAAATTAATGTAATAAAACAAATTTGAAGCTTATTTCAACTTTTAATTTATTTAATAATATAAATTGTATAAAAAATATTTAATTTAATTGTTATATAATGTACTATTTAATTTAATATTTATATATATTTTAAAATATAATTTAAAATAATTAATAACGTAATTTTTTTTCAATAGAAAGTGTAAAAAAATAAGAAATAAGATTAATTTTCTTGGCATATGTATCGAAATCGTTAAAAAAAAATAGAATTTTCAATCTACAGAAAACAAATATATAGTGATAACATGATACACAACACATCTACACACCACATTTCATATAAATTATCAGTTTTCTATTCACTCATTCACTTAAATGTATCCTTGATAGATATATATATATATATATATATATATATATATATATATATATATATATATATATTAAAATAATGAATTAAATATTATAAAAACCATAGCAAAGAACAGTGGATATAAGAGCGAAATTATTGACTGTTTATTAAAGAAAAATGATAATAAAAACTTACATTAGCAATCATTAAAAATTGAAAAAGATATCACAAAACAATGGGTTAAAATTCCTTTTGTTGGAGAAGTAACAACAAAAATATCTAGATTAACTAATAACGGTAAATGTAGAATCTTAATTATCAATAAAGATAAGAGAGAAAAACTAGAAAACTCAGGCATTTACCAAGTGAACTGCTCTAATTGCCCGTCTTTTTACATAGGTCAAACTGGTAGATCATTCGGAACACGCATAAAAGAAACATTTTTACTAATTGTATTAAAAGTGAATTGTCGAATGTAGCGTCACATCTATTAGAAAACAATCACTCGTTTAACAACAACAAAGACGTTAAAGCTCTCCATACTTGTAATAAAGGTCATAAACTAGATATACCAGAATCATTAGAGATAACTTTTTATTGTGCAAATTTTTATTATAATCCATTAAATAAACCCATCCCCCTCATCCTACCCCATCCAATCCCCCCCATTCTTCCCCCTCTCTTTTTCCACCTAAATAACTGATTTCTTGTGTAATTGTGTAATGTAATTTTCATTATCATCTCTTAAATCACTTCACTTACATATAATATGTGCTTTATGTAACTCTTCTATATTCACTAAATAGTTAATATACATCAGTGAAAACCCATTATTGGTTAAATAACTAACACATACTGTATCAAACATTATAAATTATTGTAACTGTTGGTTTTCCAAATAAATAAAATAAAATAACCCGCCTAACTAAAAAAAGTAGACCCTAACTTTGTAATGAATAAGAAATTAGAATCACTTGCCAAATCTCCGCTCCACGCATTTACCATATTTACTAAAGTAAAATATGTATTTTGTTTGTATAATGACCATTATAAGATTTTTTTACTCCAATGTAAAACATGTGTTCCTTTAAATATCAATCTGTTCATCAAAATTCTATACCATTATAACTATAATAACGATAATAATTTATAATAGACATGACAACAATGAAATTAGGGTGTTAATAAATCATATTACTTATAAAGTATTCCCCAAACAATATTAATGTAAGCTAAAAACCCGAGGTATTTAAACCTACTGGGAATAACCAAAATAATTGGAAATTCAACAGTCAAAAGACGACTCAGTAACAAATGTAAGAAAACCAATATATTCGAATAAAATCCTTGTAGACCACCCCTACACCCCCTCCCCAACATGTTGTGTTTAAAAACCGTAGATTAAGAATAATTTGTACCAGTCTGAAGATGGCTTTAACAAGCTGAAACCGGTTACAACCAAATAAATTAAAGTGGAAATACATGTACATATATATACACAATACGTGCACGTGATTTTTTTTATTAAAATATTTAAGCTACTGATCTCCTTTCCCGTAAGCTTTCAATAATCATTTCATCACATATTCAACCCGAATATTAAACCAGAACCCCATTATCATAAAAATAAAGCTTTGATGCTAAGCCGAGGGTTCTTTTTGAAATAAATCCCACAAAAATGACTGGTTAGTGAATAATTAATGAAGTGACATAATTCGCCATCTTATTATTTATGTTTCCCGCGAAAGATTATTTTGCATTCCAAAAAAATAATTTGCATAATTTTTAAATAGGTAGAATTGATTGAATTCATAATAAATCCATAATTAAAGAAAACGGCCAGTTTTCATTGCTGGGCGAACCTACCAAACAGGTTTAATCAAAAGTTAAATGGACTTGTTAAAAATTTATTTCGGGATCCCTGATACAATCTTCGACCTCATCTGAAATTGTATAGTTTTGCTTTACGGGTTTAAATAATTAACTGAATTACAAATAACCTCGTATAATAGAGACGGTGAAAATGATTTTGTATTGTACACCCCGTTTTACCCAGTAATCGACTAATAATGATAATATAAATTACATATTAGCGAAATAATTCTTATTAAAATGGATTTAAATGTCCTATCATAAAATATCTGCTTCATATGAAAATTTGGTGATTTAGTTTTGGGGTTTTATGCCGTATTGCGCTCCCTCCTTTTTTAATCAACCTTTGGGACAGCTTGACTAAAGAACGGAGGTAGCACAACATGGCATAATGCCCACAAAAAATCCCGATAATACATTTAGTCGTGAAAATTTCAAATCATATCTAAATTTAAACATAGTCCCCGATCTAGAGTGAAAACTAGTCTGGTGGGAGACCGCCATTAGAAAAGAAACGTTGCTTGAAATGGCTTAGGCAATTCAAGAATTCATTCTTATAGCACGTGCATACTTTAAAATATTACGCCTTCACTAAAACGCAGTTAAATTACTTTACGCATGTAAATTAGGAGCAACATCAATAAATATAATATTACTATTTTCGTCGATAAATATTTATTTTATAACAAAAAAAAAAAACATTTTTCTAGGTATTTAAACATAATTTAAAGTATTTTGACAAGATACGATTAATACAAAAAAAACCGAGTGTGCTTTAGACCAGTGTTCCGCAAAGTGTGTGGTCCGCGGCACAGTGGTGTACCGTGATCATTAGTTGGTGTGCCTTGCCGCAAGCGAGCCAAAAAATGAGACCCAGACGTTTTTAGAGACCCAGAATTTAGATTTTGCTTCTCTGTTTAAAAAAAATAATTAATAGCAAAACCTGCGAATCAGGCGGACATGTAAGCTCATTTAAATGAACTCAACAAAAAATGCAAGGCAGGAATTCTAATATTTTAACGTCATCGGACAAGATTAAAAGCTTTCGCGCTAAGTTAGTGTCATGGATCAGCCATGCTACCGCTGGTTGTAATGAAATGCTCCCAAATGTCATGGCTGCCGATTCAGAAAAAATACTTAAGTACAGGCTTTGATAGTGAAGCACTTGGAGCTGCATATAAAAATGTGCTGCAGCCCAAAATGAGCACATTTTGGGCTGCATATAAAAAATGTGTTTCCACTGATTTCAAAGCGTGCTATTGCAATTCTATTAACATTTGCCACGACCTACTTGACCTGCGAATTGGGGTTTTAATTAATACTAAAACTACTAAATTAAAAAAAGAGAACGCCTGAGGACGATCGACGAAGTGATGAGAGCAGCATTATCAACGATTGTTTTAAATTTTGATTTCCTGTGCTCAGTAACGCAAGCTCACATTTCTCATCAAACAAATTTTCATATTATATTGATTTTCATCATCATCTTCTTCCCCTTATCATATTCGGGATCCTATTGATTTAAATAATAAATATTAAATAAACATTGGTTTTTTCTTTGGTGTACCTATAAAATGTTTTGATTTGGTTGGTGTACCTTGAACACAAAAAGTTTGCGGAACACTGCTTTAGACCACACGACTGAAGTAAAACTTCTTAATGTTTCATTCGCCTCGCCCGATCACACTTTTTGTAACGCTCTCGTCACGTATTCACCAACTTACTCCCCAAGTCAAGCGTGCGTAAAGAAGTTTTACTTAAAAAATACTGTTAATCCATCAATAAAACCTAAGTACTAATTGAACGGTTCACCTGAAAGATTTTAGCAATGAAGTACATACGACTTAGTTGATTTAAAAAGGAAATTTTTTTTTTTTTTAAATTTCTTTGACTTAACTTTCAGCCCTTCACCGCCCTCTTGGAACCCTTCACCGCCCGATTGCCCTCAAGGTCACCACCGCCCCCCTAGAACACCAATGCCCTCGTTGGGAATCTCTGATTTACATAGTCCCTTAATTAAAAAAAAATGAGGTACAGAAATTTGTACAGTGTTATTTTCAACCTGGTGCAGATACGTCTATGAATATATTTTTTAAAGTAACTTCCACATAGGTTTTATTGGAAAAAATACGTTAGTTTTATTCGACAACGGGTTTTTGAACCCGTGGCCTTCTCGGGCCAAGGTTCTTCCCGAACTGCTTTGGATAGGTTCATAGTTATTTTGATTGAAAAATAATGACACTTAATCAATATATAATCGCACGAAGGCCCTGATTGATGTTTTGATGTTTCAAGGTTCGAAACACCCACTCCCGCCCCCCGAGAGTTAACAACTCACAACAATCATCGATATATTTAATGACGTACCAATATGCGTGCACATTATCAACAATAAGGAACTAAGTGAAAAATATTATGGCTTCAAAATATATTTTCATACAGATCAACAAACGCTGATCGTAGGTCTAAGTTGTATTTTAAAAACTATTTTGAAGTCAGTGTCAAAATCGTAACTTATAACGCAATACTATTTTTATGGTAATCCGCTGACGTAATATTAAGAAACTATCATGTAATTTAAAAAGAAAATATGCAGATGACACAAAGTGCAATCAAACTTTAAATGTAATAAAAGTTAAATTTGCATCAAAAATTTATAAGACCACCTAAATTATGCTATTGTACTAGCATCTAAAAGGTCCCCGGAACAAAATTCAGTTAGCCTAAACGATAAGAGCATTTTTCTAATGATAAGTTTGAGGGCGTCACACCATTTTTCGTAGTAGGTAATGTAGGTTTTTGAGCTTTGGTAAATTGTTTATCAGGTGTGGTCTTGGATGAATTTTTGCACTTTGATACAATATAATAACAATAGTGACGAGATGCTAACATTTTACCCAGCGTTCTTCAATATGGTTAATCTTAAGAACAAAAAAACGTCTTGACTACCTTACAAAATACAGCGTCTGTTGGGAAAAGGGAGGCTTTTTGATACTGGCGACGTCATCCAGACAATCGCAGATTTGGTGCGATTTTAAAATTATTTTAAATATTTAAATCTATATATTAGTGAAATCTTTATCTATTGCTTGCTATATTAAGCGTAGGAAATGTTTGAAACCTTCAAAATACCTTCTTTAAACCCCCGCGAAGGTTCAATTTGGGAGGCGGGAATGGGTACCGCCACCCCGAGAACCTTAATTGGATAACCAACACCTCTGCCATAGGTCACCCCAAGTGGTTCGCCACGTTTGGTGATTTAGCAGGGGTGCCCGGGCTCATGGGGTGAGGTTTGTTTAGGTCTTGGAGGCGGATGACCTGGACACACTGAACTCCAGATTCCTACTCACCCCTTAAACCCTTTTCCTTCCCAGAATTCTCCTCCATTTCCTTTCCTTAAAAAAACCCTCCACACAGCATCCCCAAAGATGACATAGGCCCTGAGGGAGATTATTTTCCTCTGGGCCTCCTGTGCGGAGCTCATGTAAAAAAATAAAGGTTTTTGGTTTATTACAACCACATCATAAAAAAAATGAGAATTACATTTTGCAAAACAATGATTGATAAATTAAAATTCAATTTTCAAAACCCTTTAAATTGATGAATTCATTTGAAGTACTTAAATAACAATTTGAATTGAATCAAGAATTATAAATATTTTAAATATGTACCTATGTTAGGAACCAAATTGATTGATTGTTCTTATAATAATTGATTGTTCTTTTAATATTTGATTGTTCTTATAATATACAATAACGAATGTTTGTAGTACATAAAATTTAAATTTGAATAAAAAAAAAATAATAGATGGCACGCAAGCTGTTTGAAAACTGAAAGTACTGGGACTGAATATATGGAACGCGGGAGGGAGGTTGGCGGGACGGGGGAGAAGGAGTGGGGAGATGGAAGGCGGGGAAGGTGGAAAGGCGAAAGGTGGAAGGCGGGAGGGGAAGGGGACGCGTGGGGGGAACGGGGACGCGCGAGAAAGGACGTGCAAGGAGAAACAATTTATTTCTTTGAATATGGCATTTCGTAAGTTTCAATCCTTGGTTCGCTGAATATCTGACCGCTAAGGTTCGTCAGGCGCTTCATACCACTAGACCGAAGGAGGCTTGCGTGGGACCGTGGATCTATCGTATTATATTGGAACTGAGTACCCGTGAAATAAATAAACATATTATTATATTGCTATCTTTTTCTCTCGCAGATTAAATAAATCCTATTGATGAATGTGTTTGTCTCTCTTTTTTAGTGTCGCTTGCTGCCATTTCATCGAGTTTCAAATCTCAACGGTGCTAGAGAAGTTTTCACTTCAATAAAAAATATACTGGATACCATAGTCAAATTACGTACATCCAAGACATAAACAAAATTATAATATTAACCACGTACCTACCTATCCACAACATTTCTTAACATATTTTATATGGTTTCAAAGGAGGGAGAAGAAATTAGGATATTTTAGAGTATAATATTATGTCCTGGTTGTGTTGTTATCGCAAAAATTTGACGACCTCCGTAAATGGGTGGTTACGATCCTTGGCGTTTACGAACCTTGGCGGTTACGATCCTTGGCGGTTACGATCCTTGGCGGTTACGATCATTGGCGCTTATGATCCTTGGCGGTTACGATCCGGAGGTCGCGATTAATCCCGGCGAACGTAAGTAAATATAATAGATTAATGTGTGCTATTTCATTATATATTTGAGGCATATATACACGTGTTTAGAATATTTGCGGTACGTTCCATAATAGAAGATGCTTACGTTAGCGCCCTGGTGAAAGACCACCATTCAGAATCGAAACGTTGCTTGCCTTACGTTAACCGTTTTTGGTGATCAGATATGAATAACCAGGTACTTTCCCACATTCCTATTAACTTTTCTCCTTCCCATCATCACTGTCTTCAGCCTTGCGACATTCTCCAACTAGGGATGTCACCGTCTCACTGGCATCGCCATTCCAATTAAATTTCACAATGATGACGAAACACAGTTCTGTATCTGAAAATTACTCTCTTGTGTTCATTTTTATTTTATGGCTGGAATGCATTCAAAAAGTGATATAATAATACTAATAATTTTTTTCCAAAGGAAGTCCAACGCAACGTATTCCATAAATCAGAGAAAACAAAATAATAATAAATACATAAAACATAAGCAGCAAAAGAAATTTTGCAAATACATCGTTTATGGAGGATATTTGAACATCTCCAGTCTCACAACTAAAACAGTGATGATGGTATTCTTGAATTGCCATAATTTGCGCCTTCCACATATACCTACTGAAAAGATGATGTATCATTTTAACATTGCTTCACCGTGTTTATATCACGTATTTGTAAATATCCTTGAATCGATAAACAAAACCCAGTATGATGAATGTCCTTTATTGAAATTAATGGCGACTGAGTGCGAAAGTGAAACGAGCAGCGAACCGATCTGTCGTGTACAAAAAATTACAATCACGTTCAGATCGGAGTAAAATGTCCCCCGGAGTTTTCTTCCTCACCTGTGCGCGGTTTATAAAGGATATCATTGCCTAGAAGATGTCGGTTGCTAATTACTTATCCTTATCAGAATTTTCTTTACCGTTTTTGTGCAAAATCTTATGACTTACTAAAGGTTATAAATTTTTTATACGCACCAAAACAATGTAGCCACAAAAGCCGGTTGCCAAAAGTGATACGATTTATGAGAATCAAGATGAAAAAACTCGTAAGAATTTTAAATAACCCGTTTTACTATTGAGATTTATTGCCAAGTGAAAACAACATAAAATCTCTGTTCGTTATTTTAATATGTGTTGCTTGAAGATGTCTTGTACCCAAGTATCATGTTGCAATTGTGTGGACTAACTACGTAATAATCCACTACGCTATTTACTGCAAGGGTAGGTAGAGAATATTTAGCATCAAAAGATTAGATTTGGTAAACACTCGATTCATTGACAAGATAAAAGATTAGATCTGGTAAACACTCGATTCATTGACAAGATAAAATATTAGATTTGGTAAACACTCGATTCATTCACAAGATAAAAGGTTAGATTTGGTAAACACTCGATTCATTAACAAGATAAAAGATTAGATTTGGTAAACACTCGATTCATTCACAAGATAAAAGATTAGATTTGGTAAACACTCGATTCATTGACAAGATAAAATATTAGATTTGGTAAACACTCGATGCATTCACAAGATAAAAGATTAGATTTGGTTAACACTCGATTCACAAGATAAAAGATTTGATTTGGTAAACACTCGATTCATTCACAAGATAAAAGATTAGATTTGGTAAACACTCGATTCATTCACAAGATAAAATATTAGATTTGGTAAACACACGATTCACAAGATAAAAGATTTGATTTGGTAAACACTCGATTCATTCACAAGATAAAAGATTAGATTTGGTAAACACTCGATTCATTCACAAGATAAAAGATTAGATTTGGTAAACACACGATTCACAAGATAAAAGATTTGATTTGTTAAACACTCGATTCATTCACAAGATAAAAGATTAGATTTGGTATACACTTTTCACATTCATTTACATTAATTCATTCCCGTCCACTATTCTGACCCTTGATGCTCCGACCCCAATGCTCCGACCTCAGTGCTCCGTCTCAAGTATTTGTTGTCTTCCTGGGTTAAACATTTTCCTAACAGTCCTTCCTCATCCATCTATATTTTAATGAAACATCCCTAAATTCTGATTCAGTAAAATACGATTTTACGACATGTTGTGGAACCAAGATTGTCGTTATCAATTCGAAATCCATTTTTGACAATTTATCCGACGCCTTTTTAAAAATAGTGTCCAAAATACGATATTGCTTTCATTGTATTTTAATAGGTATATAGAGAATTTGTAGATACATAGATAACAACACATTTGTTAAAAATTTAATTTGTGAGAAGCGGGAATGGGTACCGCCGCCCCGGGAACCTTTATTGGATAACCAACACCTCTGCCAAAGGTCATCCCAAGTGGTTCGCTACGTTTGGTGATTTAGCAGGGGTGCCCGGGTTGGTTTGTCTAGGTCTTGGAGGCGGATGATCGGGTCACACTGAACCCTAGATTCCTACCCACCCCTTAAACCATTTTCCTTCCCAGAACTCTCCTCTCCTCCGTTTCCTTAAAAAAAACCCCCCACACAACATCCCCAAAGATGACATAGGCCCTAAGGGAAATTATTTTCCACTGTGTGGAGCTCACTTAAAAAAAATTTCATAATAATAATAATAAGTAAAGATTTTTTTAAATAATAATTCTTGACAATCTGATACATTGACTTGTTTTGGCGTAAAGTCAGTGAATAAAAAAAAAAACAGGAAATGTGTCTCTTTTGTAATTGTAATTGCAACATGATATTACAATTAAAATTTCTTCGTTTGAACCATAGGATTGGACAACGTAACTCCGGAAGAAATGATGACATACTTTTTATTTTACTTCCACTTCTTGCGAGCAAATTAATATTTTTTCTAGGTTGTTACATCAAATTTCGAAATATGTGTGAAAATAAATAATTTGTTGATAAAAGGCAGGCATACTATGACGTAGGAAGTATACAAAGGACACCAAATAGTGACTATGACATGATGAGATTGCTGAGGCCTATCTAACGTCCAGCTTCGATCGAACAATTGGTCGAAGGTGCTTTGACTTTCAGGTAGAAAAGAGCAGATTACGATTCGTCCACGGGAGTTAAATGTCATATGGAGAGCATTGGTTTGAGTATTTAACATATGAGAACTGTCAGTAAAATGTCAACACTGGCGTGTAGCCTGGTTGCCCTTTGCCAAATCCCCACTACGCTGCACCCGCTGTGACGCTTAGTCTCGGCGTGGCAGCCGTTTGCAAAAGAGTTTTCAATCGTCCTCCAGGTATGAGTTATGCTCTATAATTAGTTTTTTTTTACAAACTCCCGTGGGGATTTGGCGTAGGGGAGCCAGGCTACAAGGCAGTGTTGCCGGATCTCTCGTAAAATTGTTGCTCGCTACCTCAGCACCTTGGAGATCTTATTTTATGGACAGCCCTCGTATAATGTACATTATTATATACTCGTTCTCTGGACCTTGCATTACGCAATACACACAATAAATCAGCCAGTATTTTGACTAAAAATGAACATAAATACATCCTACGTGCTGCCCATGAGAAACCAACCAGATAATATTCTTACTACAAGGCCGTGTCCGAAATTCGGTTACGTACTTGAATTCAGTACCTACCTACAGTTTTTGCAACGGAAGACTGCTGTATGCAATTTTAAGGAATGCCATAAATCCCTAGGAACCCGTGTAGGTAATTCTGAAAAGTAATCTCATTTATCGGTTTTTCATTCGCTATTTTAAAATTGGTTTCGGTTAGAATTAGAATCTAGATGATCTTGCGGAAGACAGTTTTTTTTTTAAATGTGTATTTTTAAAGAAAGATAAAACTTCAAAGGTTACGAAAAACTAATTATTATTATAATGAATTGAAACTATCGTCCCTTCCCCAGAGCTAAATGTTTGCTAACTTAATATATTAATATGAACAATACCACAACAAATGGTGTCGAAGTGGGGGTGAAGGCGTGACCAGGGATTAGTGGATGAGATGGAAAGAGCAGTGAGTGGGAACAAACATTAAAACAATTAATAATTGTTACAACACATAGATGGGGTTGCAATAGTACTAAAAGCTAAGGAGTTGTTATTTAAAAAAAAGCCTATTCCCAACAGCATAATTGCGGCATTAACATCATATTAATTTAGTTGGTTAATGAAGCCAACATGGTTTATGTAACTACAAACTAAGGCAAGAAATTACAAATAATAATAATAATATTGTGTTATTTATATTTCTGTTATAAACAGTTCCAAGACCACCATTCAGAATTGAAACGTTGCTTGAAATGGCTTTAGCCGTGTTTAGTGACCAGATCTGAATAGCCAGGTACTTCCCCACCTTCCTCTCCCCTATCTCCTTCCCCTCCCCACTACCTTCAGCCTCACAACATACCCCAATTGGGGATGCCATAGTCTCACTGGCTCCAGACGGGAGCAGTTGGGACTCTTGTGCGGTATTTCATATAAAAAAAAAAAATAAAAAAAAAGTGACTGCTCCCAACATAGGAGTTCCTAGTAAGACAGGCGTAAGAGTATTTCCATGGGCATAGCCCACCAAGCGTAATGTAATTAAGAAAGATGAGTAAAATAAAATAACCAGGAAGATCTGAAGATATTTTCAGATTGAATTCTATAATCCGCAAAATATTTCTATTCACCCATACACGCATGTTATTACATAATTTTTTTAATAAAGTTTCACAATTTACTTATTAAATAACGAAGATTTTGCACATTCATCACATTTGTTTATTTGACCTGGAGGTCGTCGTTCTAAAAATGACATGCTAATGAAGTCAAACTCGGGCATGATATTTCGAATAAAATAAACCATCTTCCAAAAATTATACCTTAAAATTAATGGTAGGTATATGATAATTTGATCACCTTTTTAAAGAAAAATCGTTTGCCAGTCGTAATATTAAAAGTAATAACTGTTGATATTTTAACGGGAATAAAATATTTACAGCACGGAAAAAAATGTACATTAGTTTTTTTTTATATTTTGCAATTTATTAATTTTAAGATTAATACATTTTGAAAGACACAGTAATGAATTTATGTTATTTTATTTTCTATTTTTATTTGTGGATTAATTAGATTTACGTATTCTTCAACGAAAAGCGCCGAACCAAAACAATGTATTTTGGTTCAACAGGCTATTGTTTACAATATCACGATGAATTTTTTGATTTTACTCATAACAGCGGCTTCTTCCAAGCAACCTACATTATCAGTGGGAATGGTATACAGCGTTTTTTGTTGTTTTGAAAGTTGAATTGAAAGTCATATTTTAACCCGCAGTGGAAGACAATTTGACACGAATACAATTTTGTGTTAGAAAAGTTCCTGGTTCAGTCGTTCGTCATTAATTTTAATCCGCAAATCCACAATCGTCGAGTTGTTGCATTAAAAAAAACCTTCACTGTCAATGAACTTTTGATTATGTGTAAGGGGTCAACACTCGCGTTTCGAACACCTGCATTTCAATTTTTTTTTTTTTATGGTTGGAATATGTTTATTAAAACATTATTTAATATATTTATGATATTTCAGGAAACGCTTTCAAACGCAAACGATTTCAATATTTTGTGTAGTGTGTATGAAAAGTGTTGCCCAAATGGCAAAAGTTGTGGGAGAAGGAGATACAGATCACACGTGGATGAGAGCTAAGGTCGATTCAACGAATTCAGAACGAGTGCTCACAAAAAGTTGTAGCACAGAGATTGGTCGAATGTTTTTTGTAGGGAAATTTTGAGTGTGAAAATAGTTAGCTGGATTCTCCAAATTTCAAATTTTACCAATAGCAAAAAACAAATTAGTTCTTGAAAGAAGCAAATATTTGCACTCTTTTATTTTATTTAGACCGTTAAAGGGCTTTTACATACAATGTAGTACCTACACCTTATTTAAAAAATTACAATGAAAAAATGGTAATCTAACATAAGGTCAGCAAAATACAGATAACATGAAATATAAATAAGTGACGTAAAAATAGAAATGTTGATATTAATAAAAAGCATATAAAATTGTTGTTAACAATAATTTGTACTAGATAGAAATAGTTGGCACAAATGAAGTTTGAAGTTTTCCAAGTTCAAATTGTTGTCAAATACATCCATATCATTTAAATATTTGTTATCTAGACTATGTAAACTTTGTATTGGACAATACAAACTATAGTGGGACTGAGCTTTATCTGGGCCTGCTAGAAGTGCCTATGTCAAATTTGTAAATTTCTCAGGTATGAAGATTTTTTATTGATTTCTTGACGTTAGAAACGTCGAAACAATATTTTGAATTCTACATTAGATAGGTCACAATTTCATCTATCTAGAGCCAAGTTTCCATCAGCACACATACGTCGAAATGGTGTAAAGTTATGACAGATTGAAGTTTATTTATTGTGCGTAGTCCATGAGTTTTCTGGTAGTATAATATAAAAACACATATTATATATATATTTTCTAGTTCTTCTCTTGTTGAAAAAGTGTAGCATCGGAGTACACCCTTGAATTGTTTTTTAGGAGATTACATTCACTTTTCTTTTACAATAAATACCGCACAAGAGTCCCAACTGCTCCCGTCTGGAGCCAGTGAGACTACGGCATCCCCAATTGGGGTATGTTGTTAACCTGAAGGTAGTGGGGAGGGGAAAGAGATAGAGAAGAAGAAGGTGGGAAGTACCTGGCTATTCAGATCTAGTCACCAAACACGGCTATTTATAAACAAAGTCATTTCAAGCAACGCAACGTTTCAATTCTGAACGGTGGTCTTACACTAGGGCGATACTGAGAGTATCTTCCACTCTGGTAATTACTTAGTGTTCTGGAGGTTATGGGGTTGTTGAATTCTAATTTGAATATGTTTGGTTTTTCATTACTTGATTTCCCAATGCGGTTAACGCGTAGCAAAATGTGACTCGCAGTACCAACGAGGGCAAAGTTTAAAAAAGTTATTATTATTATTTTTTAAATTTTTATCTACTTGTCTGTTAGCCGCGATTGGTTCAATGCTTTCGGAGATTACATTATATTGATTTCCAAAATTGCCTATGATTAGATATATATCGATGATCTCGGCACTCAAGTTCAGTTCGACTGGTCGTCGCTGTAAAAGCTATGATAATGTTTAAAGTTGCACGCACCGTGTAAAATGTGAATGTAAATTTAGAACACGACAAAAAAGTATGATCGGCAAAAATTGATCAGTGTCAATTATAAATATAGACTGCCACTTTTATTAGCATTGCAGTAATATCTCACTATAAACAACAGAAACTATAAAGAGTCGAAAACATAACACATGATTTGTTTTATTTATTTATTTATTTTATTTTATATTTATTAACGCCCTAGTGGGCTTTTACAAGAAAAGAAGCAAATATATAATTAACAATATTAATTACATGTATTACATAATCAATAAAACAGAATAAATATGAATGCAATCGACTCGTTAGGTAAAGAATATTACAACAAAAAAAAGAAATGAAATGAAATAGTACAAGTTGTACTTACAAAAAACTAAAACAATTCAGCTTTAAATATTTATACATATTATTAATAATAAGACCTGGCATAGAACAAAGTGTAAATAGAACCGCAAAAATATTACAAAGTAAGTATACATTTTACTGGTGAGGTTTAGATGAGAAAATATTTTATGAGAAAAACAATAAAATAATAAAAGTTAATAATTATTAATAATAATAATTATTATGAATCGAGATTAATTGATTTTTGAAACATTCAAAACTGTCAATACTAAATATATCAATAGATTCGCAGTATTTATTCGCAAGGTTATGGATTCTTGGAATTGGCGAGTATATAGAGTAATTAGTGTTGAGTTTATTGTTGCATTTAAAAATATCTTTACTACGAGTTTGTCTAGCGGGTATGCCAATGCAAATTAGTTCCAACAAATTAGGGCTGTCAATTAAAGATTTTATAATTTTGTATAAAAATAATAAATCAATTAACACTCTTCTATCTGATAATTTAAGAAGTCTGGTTTCAGCGCGTAAGTAATTATAATTTATAAATTCCATTGGAATTTTCATTTTAAAATTGATGTACCGAAGAAATTTGTTTTGTACCTTTTCCAATGATTGAGAATGAACGTTGTTTTCGACTGAATGATGTAATGAATTTGATCTTTCTTCATGGTGTTGAAAATTTGGCATACCCATTTCAAACATGAGCTTCTTGTGGATGTTGTTTCGTTTCTTATTGTGTCATTTAAGTGTTTGTTGCCAGTTTTTTTTAATATTGATAAATCCAGTTTTATGGTAAGCCCCAGGTATTTTTTTGGATTGTCTAAAATCAAGTTCCGTCGACCATGTGTGTATAGCAGTGGCGGCTAATGAGAAAAAAAACGGCTGAATGGCTTGAGAACTTGGCTGTACGCTTAAATGTAGGTCACCTTCATATGTACATATTATTATATGTCTTATTTATATGAAAGAGTAAAGAAATCCATTTATTTAGATATGGTGGTGATCCTGCACTGCATTTTATTTGCAAAGGTGCCGATGACCCTAGAGTTGAAGTCCTGTGTAGATTGATATTTATGATTATTTAAAGGCACCCGAAGTTACGAGGTATTCGGACAGTCCATTTTCAGTCCATGTTGTGAGGTTACAGGAAGAGTGTCTTCAGAATGAAATAAAATTATACAAACGAAAAAATCTAAAATTAGAAGTTTTTTAGTTAACCATGTTGTTGTCTTATTGCTGTAAATGAAATATATCTTTTGACTTCGTCATGCAAATTTTATACATTTCGAAAAAGAGTCGAATAATACAATTATCTTGCACAGGTAGGTGTTGCCATCAGAAGTTGTAAAGTTTTATAGATTGTTAAAATTCAGTCCTTTTCACACTAGCGCACAAAATCATAACGGTACAAAGTACCTACATTGGTTTATTTGTTATTCTTCTTTCTTTATTCAATCAGCTTTTTAAAACCTGTCGTCTAAATCGCCCACGTAAAAACAGTGAAATTTTCAAGTATGTAGGCTGCAAGAATCTATGTGCTATGACTGGTAGATATGCAGGCACATGCACAAAAATAAAATGAAAGTGCTAGACTAGACAACAATAATCAGTCATAGTGAAATTAGGAAAAGAAAGTATTAGATTTTTACTCAAAATATGAGATTAATAATACAGTAACTCCTAACACAATAACTTAAAAATTCGCGGATTTATCACAAATTACTATCAGTGCTCTCAAAAAAGTATTCGTAAAAAGGACTTTTCAACAAATTCGTTTTCTAGCGCAATCTGAATTATTAAAATATATTCCTAGCATCAAAAAAATTATGAGGTTTATAATTTTAGGCTAAGTAAAGGTTTCAAAATTTTTATTAGAATTTTGAACAAAGATTTTCCGGAATTCTTTGGAAACGTGCCCTGAATATAATGTTTACAATCTTCGCGGTTCCACAGAAGCAGCAATCTGCAATATGAGGTTTGCTTCGATGCTAGTTAACCTCTGATGGGGCTCTAGAATGAGGAAACTAATTATCTCGCGGACCAACTTCGGTAACGATTTTTCGACGTTGCCTGTCTAGCGCCGGTTATTCTTAAGACCCGGCATACCCTCTCGTGAATTCAAATTTGGGTAACGCCCATCGCCAAAACAATATTTATTGTACAGGCATACAGGGGTTTCATCGTCTTTAAAATATTCGCGGTTTGGAATAATTCTTGTATTATATTACCGAAATACCGACATCTCATGAAATGACTAAAAAACCAAAATATATTTGAAAATATGATGGAACTGCCAATAATTTTCAAACTGTGGGGATATTTCCGATTTAATAAATTAATTTTTTCTTTATATAAAATATTATTTTGAAATGTCACTTAGGCATTTAAAAAAACGTATGTATAAAACGTAAATTAATTTTTAGATTAAACTGAAGAGAAATTTTTCCCAAAAATTTAAACCTAGAAACCATTGTTTTTATCGAAATGAATCAAGGTTTTTCGTGTAAGCTTATCTATTTAATATGCACAATTATATTACATATGCTTACAGTACTTTTATACAGTGCATCACTTCATTTGGTAAGGGTTCTAACTTCATTTTACCCTGTTCTCACACATGAGATGTCAAAGTTTGTAATGACGATTTCTCAATATCTATTTATCAATTCATGATTTTGAGATTGAAACATGTGTACAGTGAACTTATTTTAAAAGAAAATATTTAAATAGGACGCATACCATTGTAGAACATACCTAAACATGCAGATAGAACAATGTGCAACATTTCAAGTTCTTTTTAAATATTATCCATTAAAATATAATAAACGAAAATACTTTACAGTAGATTGAACCTCAAAATCCAAAAGTGTTAAACGAGATTACGTTGATTAATTTAAAGTTAATTGAAAGTGGAAGATACTCTCAGTATCGCCCTGGTGTAAGACCACCATTCAGATTTGAAACGCCAGGTTATTCCCAAACTTCCTCTTCTCCATCTCCTTCTCCTCCCCACTACCTTCAGCCTCACAATATACAACCCAAATTGGGGATGCCATAGTCTCACTAGCTTCAGACGGGAGCAGCTGGACTCTCGTATTCGTACTCGTATTCATATTTACATAAAAAAAATCGTCTTTGCAAACTTTGAAATCTCAGAACGTGGTAAGGCGAAGTTAGAACCTTATTCAATCAAAGTGACGAACCACACTGCGCCTTGTAACAACGATAAACTGTTAGATAAAACAAAATAGAGAGTGTAAGTGATGTTAGAACCTTTTAAAATAAATGGAGCTTGATTTGGGAATTTCTTCGTATAAATATCTACAGAAATACAACACATTTAATTGCAAAAGGTTAAAAAAAAATTGCGAATGATATTAGATTCTTGTAAAATAAATAAAAGTTTAAAAACTTAATGTTAGAAATTCGGCGTACCTACGGGTATCTACGGAAATACAATACAAATGGCTGTGAAAATTATTTTGTTAATAGGAATAAGAAAAAAAAGGTTTTCAGGCAAAAGGCATTCAAAGGTCGCTTTTTTTACATTCTAACTTGCACTACAAAATTCAAAATTAAATGGAATACATTCCCTTTACATCTCCCTTAAATTACTGAAAGAAAATTACTGTTAAGCCCCCCTCGTCAAAATCACCCATCTTCGATGTCCTCTTCTCCCAATGTTCAAACGGAATAAGCTTTGTGATATGGAATAGGTAGGTTTGATTCTGTTTTTTTGTTTCCTGTATGTGGAGTTTGAAATTTTTTCAACTATCTTATATGGTCTAATTTTCAGTTCATCCAATTAATTCCTGTTCAGCTTGTTCCATTTTCCACAACACCATGTCTCCTACATTAAATTCAAAGTGTTTTCGCTTTCTATCGAAAATTGTTTTATAGTAATTATATGATCTAATTGTGTTTTCAAGTGCTCAAGTCTTCCTGTCTCTGATCCAGTTACTATTTGATTTTCGATGTTTAATTCATTCTGTAAATTCGTGATGTCCGTACCTTATAAAAGATAACTCGGGGCAGAGCCAGTAACTAACTGAGTGAATAGTCTCATTATATTTACTAACACATTCTTGAGCTATTCCTGTCCAGGGTCTCTTTTTTATTTTTCATTTATTTTACATCTGACTTTGTGTACCAAAGTTCGATTAAGTCTCTCATTTAAACCATTTGAGAATGGAGAATTTACTGCAGTGAAGATCATTGGTTAATCATTGGACAATTACTATCAAGAACAAAAGTGTCTTGGGAAATGTCTTTAATTTAATTTTAAAAAACACTGAATTTTTATACACAACTTGTAAAATAACAGAAAAACGTGCTTTTAATAACTTTCAGAGAATATTTTGCGATTTTTATTCTGCCGAGGGAATTTCATATAATTACCGTTTCGACGTGGAAAATGTATAAATACACTATCTTCAAGACATGTTTTTTAGAGGATAAAAACTTGAAAGTGTTCAAGGAAAGTATGTTATACATTAGTAGAAATTCGGGATGCTGAGTCTTAAATCACAGCGAAATCTCGTGGCTAAGATCAGAATATGCGGATGTTGAACTTCGGGGACGTTTTTTTATACAAATAATGTATAATCGTGATGTGGCGTATACCAGACGTTTGATGCGCTCTCTAATAAAAATGAATTGCCAGAATTTTGGTTTTTTACATTTGCTTGCATGATTCTTTTATAAAATACGATGATGTACACACATATAGATGAGAATGCTTTTTATTTATTTTTTGGTTCGGTTGTATTATTAAAACAATAACATATGTTAATGTTATTACTCAGCCGCCACTGCGGACTGCTTATTTTAACAAAATATTTATTACGACGCCAGAAAAAGATTTAATTTTTATCAAGTTTGGAATTCCGCAGTTTCACGTAATATTATTTCATATATTCTCTGAGCTGGACATAGTTTTATAATGCCGCGGTAATGCTAAAGTTAATTCTCTAACAACTATGCGTGTAAATTATGGGCCTTGAAAGTAGACTCGAATCCTCGAATATAAATTCATAGAAAAAATATACTAACAAACAGGAAGGATAAACGAGTAACTTATAAATTACAGTAGGTGTCAAGTTTGCCCACGGTCGCACCGGTAGGTAAGAGATTTTTTTTTTGAAATTAACTATGTTTATTTTAATCTTCAGTAACTGGAAATGAATAGTCAGATTAACCAACTGAATTTCTTTATTTTACTTTCCTCCTCCTCTAATTTCTTACTTTATTTGGTCTTTTCTTCTTCAAGAACTTACACTTTAAATTTTTCGTATCTGCTTTGGCGATTTTTCAAGTATACTTTTATTAAGAGTAACATTTTCATTTTGTTGGCAGAAAATTGGCATATTTTTCAGATGTTCAAAATATTAATAGTTGCAAGTGAATGGGATATTTCTGAACATAACCGAAATTTAAAAACTGTTTTTGAAAGGTGATAAAATGGGCTTTAAAATTTCATATTTTGAAATAAACGTATAATTTTTGAAATATAAAAATTTTGCATGCAAACATAAAAAGTTTTAAAAATGGCTCACCTTACGTTTTTCTTACGTAACGTTGGCACCGGTGCACAGTCGGGAAACACGCCAAATGTGTGCCCAAATATATATACGGTTAACATTTGTCACGTGAGAACGGGTCGTGTTCATTTGTCTCGTTCTTGTGTTCAACTGCTCGGCTGTGGAACGATTTGCTGGCCTCTGTGTTTCCTCCTTCCTACAACATGGGTCTCTTCAAGACCAATATTCATTCCTTCCTCTCCTCAAAAAGATCCTCCACACAGCGTCCCCTAAGATGACATGACCCTGAGGGAAATTGAGGGAAAAGATGCCGCAATTTTTCTGCATGGTTCGAGTATTTTTCAAGGAAATTGTTTTCCTCAGGGCCTCCGTGTGGAGTTAATGTAAAAAAAGACAGGAATTATACAGACTCGAGATAGTTTTATTAGTAATCAATTATTTTTTCATCTTATTATTATTTATTTTTACTTATTACGCATGTTTGGGGGCGGTGCCTGGAACGTTTCGGTGAAACCCAAACGGTTGCACTAGACATATCCAAGGCCTTTGACCGGGTTTATCTCGAGTCTGTATAATATAATTAATTTTTAGTATAGTATAACGAGTTTAACACAAACTAACGTCAGTTGCCGTTTTTCTGTTTCTAAACCCACTTTTGAGTGGGTTCAGAAACATTCCTGAAAGCTTCCTAAACAAATACTTTCATCTATGGTTTTCGGAACTGTTGAGATTGAACTGTCTTCCAATTTTTATTCTAATTGATTCATTAATCGCGAAGCAGTTTTTTCAACTTTCTACAGCTTCACAGCAGTAGTATCAGATCCACTATCGGCTTTTGTCACTTTTTCATAACTTTTCTAAACCACTTGCTTACATACAATGTTTACACGTATTTGTTAAAGAGTAATATTATTTGTAAGTATTTATGCATAAATCGTTTTAATTTTATAGACACAACAAATCCTACAAATTAATCCCACACAGATAATAAAATATAATTAGATTCGCAATGCGCCGTACTCAAAAAGGTAAACGGACTATTTTGTTATATGAAAACAAATTACGTTGCACACACCACTTATTTATTTAATTAAAATTATCAACATTAAAAAAAGGTTTTTCATCAGGAAAAAAATAAAATATTGAAAAATCAATAATTGTGAATAATGAAGAATTATACTATTTTGTTTTCAATGTAGACCATCAAGTGAGTTGACATTGAATGAGCGGCTAGTTTTTGCAATTAAACAACTTGCCTACTCATAAAACGACACATCACCAATTGAGTAAAATAGTTTTATTATGTTTTGCGATTAACACCATATAATTTAACAAGGGACCACGCATTCAGAAAAAAATGTTTATGCATACATAAACAATAAGTCTTCTGCTAGATGTCGTAAATTATTTGGGGTTTGTGCCTCAATAAGGAATTTAGAGAATGTGGTGTTTAAATGGCTACAGGTTTCCACTCCTTTCAATATCTGCAAATTAAAATTGGTTAGGACTATTTTTACACGAATCTAGAATCCATTCTTCTGTGAATTAATTATGATACACTATTTCTAATGTGGTCAACGGTAAACACATAGAATAACTGTGTATCCTTCAGTATTTACTTTGAATGAGATTGAACAAAATGGCGAATGGATTTTTAGTTTATTCAAGTTGACATTAGTGTTCTGAAAGAGTGTCCGTCCTTTGGAAATACTTCCGTGGCGCTGCAGATCTCAATATGCGGAATAGTTTTAGATAAGCATTATTGCAGGTGACCTGGTTATTAGTGGTTATGTCATTGGGATGCAGTGTAATCTACCCACATAAATTAACAAAACAATATTATTTTGATGTTAGTGCTGCTTTGTCTTTCCATATCCTCGACGCTCCAGGTCGTCTATGATAACATGTCCCATGTCAAGTATTTTACGATAAGAACAACATGGGGGGGGGGGGTTGCAAAATTTATCAGTGTTTTGGGAACTCTACCTACCATAACTTATTATTTACATCACATTGATAAGAAATTCTCTATGAACTTTGCTACGACAACGTCTGTACGAGGTGTAACAGGATTTAACTGACAGATGTTTGTTAACCTTTCTGTAGCTTATTCAGGGTAATAAGAGTAATAATAATTTTGTTGTCCTATTTAGACAATGTAAGATAGATACATTTTTTATTGATAGAAGAGAAATGTCTCCGGACTTCACTTACTTCATTAAGTTTTCGGTTATGTTCAGTTACATGTGGATAAAATTATATTTTATGTGAAAGTTAGTAAATTTACCAAAATAATCCCACTCAGATGTTACTTGATAAAGTAATTCTAATAACTTATGTTAATAAACTGTTTGTGCTTTACGGAAAAGGTTAATATTATAACATAATTATAAATCTAAATTACCTATTATGCGTATATGATATGATGCTATGGAAACCAGTTTGATGCGAGCATTGTAATAAATTCGCACACCTTCTTAAATAGCCTTCAATACGCCATATAGTTCTTCTAATAAAATTTATTGTTCATTATATTTCATGCTAATCAATCGCTACAATAATATTATTAACGTACCAGGATCATTCCAATTTGCTGTCGTTTTAAGTCTTTCTCTAACAAAAACACCTTTAAATTTTTAGAAATGTATTTAATTTGGAATAGGTTTAAGACTCAAATAAATATTTGTGTACAAAGGTAAACAGACGTTATTTTTAGATTTGATCTTAATTTCAGACTTTTGAATTGGCTTTCAATAACCAATTCAAGTCCAACAAATTAAAATTGTAGCTGTTATTGGGAAATTAGCATTTCTCGCTCGTAGCACTATATTATAAAAAGCAAGGACGTGATTAATTTGGTCAGTTTACAATAGCATTACTTTAAATTGATAATGTAAATTGAACAACAAACAAAGCCTACAATGGGAAATCCTTTCGATTAATCCGTTTATTTTAATTGATGGAATATTAACAAAACATAAGGTTTTAATAATATTTAAGAGTTTGTTAGCGTCTAAAGGTGATCCGAATTAATTAAAACAAAACTGATTTGTTCTAACCAATTAATAAAAATAAAAAAGGAAATTAGGAACTTTATGATGGAACATTACTAATAAAATGATAATATTTTATGATCTATGTTGTTATCATTAAATAATTATACTGCTAACTGTTTAAAGTAATGCAGATAAACCGTTGATGTAGTATTGATAAATTTAAAAAAATTGTTTTGAGGATATGATTTTGTAATTTGTACTAGACGATGAATAAATCAAATTCTGAACTTTTTAAACTTTTCTTCAAATGTAATTTCTGAACAACCAAAAATTCTGTACTGTTTCCCTACGTTTACACTTACAAGTAGGTTTATCTGGATAAATTTGTTACTTCACAATATTTCCGGGATGAATTACAAGAGTTTTTTTTTTTAAATGTGAATTCAACTATGTCGGTACAAGATGTATAGGGCAACGCTTACGTCAATCATAAATTTCAGAAATGGTATTGATATAAGGCTTTGATTTTTGGAGGCTAATTACGATAAAACCTTGGTCGTTGATTGTACCCAGAAGCACTAAAATAAATTAAACGAGCAGTGATTGAAATTGTTAGTAGGACGATTTAATCAAATTGGGAAAACCTGATTTTTTTGGGTTTGTTCAATAACATTATCCTCATCTAGTTCCTCGGAAATAAATAATTTTCATCTAATAATTTTTTTTCTTATAAATTATAGCAACCACAGAAGTAAGCATTTTCTTTATTGCAATACTTAGGGATTTATGTATCTTGTGCATGAAATTTATTTTTGAAATATTAAAAAAAATTGGGCATTCTATGACCATTAGCACCGTACTGGCAATATATATTCTAGAACAGGCATTACCCCTCTTTATGCATAAATATTTGCAAGTGCCAAAGAGGAATAGACGGCAAAATGAAGTGCACGGAAATAAAAATCAAAATCATGTGCACACCACGTTTCATCAGAACCGTTAATATTCGTTTTTTGAAAAAATATATTCTCGGTAAAAAGTCATTTGATGTTGTGATGGACACATAATAGATTTACTTTTAAATGGCGTTTTATTTTTTATAAAATTTTTATTCGACTTACGATTGATCAATTTAATGGAAATATCGTAAATGCAATAGTTATAAGTGGCCGTAAAATATTTTTTTATAATTTTTACACGCCCGGAATCTCAAAAGTTGCAAATTAATGTACTGATAACGTTAAAATACAAATTAAAACAAACAAACGTCCTACCTTTGAACCTTTACCAGAAACCAAAGTTACCAAATTGGTGCTGAATTATAAATGAGGATGCTTGTTAGCATGCTTAAAATGAGCACGCTCTTCAAATATACAAATTTGTTCATAAATGAGCACGCTTGTTTTAAGCATACTCATGAATAAGTTGCGTGCGCATTGCAAACAATTTAACAAAAATGCTCTTTATAAGCATACTCTCGGCCAAATAATTGTGAGAACGTACTATATTTTCGTTTTCTTTCGAAAATTTTGAAAAAATTTCTATGTTTAAAACCTGAACGAAGGAGAAATGACTAGACAATTTAAAATAAATTCTTATTCTGAAATTTTGTTTCATTTTGGAGGTAAAGGAACTTGCCGGAATTTTGAACACCTATTGTGGGTATTTTAAAGACCCTGTGTTCGAAAGACTTTCGTGACTCCGATAATGAATAACGAAAAGCAAGGTTTATTTTTACAAAGAATTCGCACGCACAGCTGCCACGAACTGAGATCGGATCAAAATGAACATGCTCAAAAGCAAGCCTGTTTAGACATGTTTAGAGTACTCCCCCTTCCACCACATATCCGTAGCCTGCTCACAAATCAAGCGGCTGTTGATTTGTGAGAATGCTCGATTAAGCATGCTCAAAACTAACAAACCATTGACATATATGCCACTAAGTAGCAATTAATCTTTAGTAGCATACTTTTGTGATAATAATGAGCATGTCTATCCGTACCATAAATAATTATTGATAATGGAATATGATAAAAAATAATAATAATAATATTTGTTGGATAATTTGCATAGTGGAGTTTTTGTGAAAAATCACCTCCTCCAAATTTATAATATATTTTTACAACTAGACAAACTATTATAACAACTTATGGTTAACAGATTGCATCCACCGGTTCATCAATCTCTAATGGAAAATTTTATGAACAATGCATTTGACCAATGAACGTGATGCTGCGTTAAAATGTACGTACGTTATTATTAATTAATATTCATAAAAAAATTATGTTGTTATTATTTCGTAAATTTTTTGCAAAGTATCTGTAACTGTCCCATATGCACGTCTCGGTAAAGGGTCAAAAGAAGTAAGAATCTGAAAATTACAAATGAAAACAAAACCTTAAAAATTTCTTAACATCGACGGCCCACCCTAATGTTTCTACAACTGCAATACGTCATAAGTCATAAGCCACCACGCATGCACAATCACATTTTTAATTGTTCATCTTGCGAAATGTTGAAATCGTTAAAATTCTTTGTTAACTTATATTTCCCTAGTAATAAAGAATTGTTTCGTAGTGATAAATCGATTAATTAACCAAAAAAGCATTTATATTAAATCTGAAATTAAAGATATTATTTTTCATTTTTGTTTAAATCCATAAAATGAAATTTTTTAATGTATTTTCATTAAAAAACGTATTGTATTTTAAGTAATTTTGTGGTTTCTTTTTGCCTACATCAATATAAACGGTAGCCCACATACAATATTGCGTAAAATGAAATATTTTTACCTTGAATAATACAGGTAAGAAAATAAAATTAATCTTTTGTAATTTGTCGTTTCCGAAAATCAACTTACTGACTACAAGGTGCCCACAATGGATATTCTTATCTAATTATAATTAAACAACGATTTAGGAAGAACTATCATTGGATTTCTTACCCTGAATATCCTGTTTTCAAATAGTTAAATGTATTTTATCACTTAATCAAAAATTTTTACGAAATTCCGTCAAGCCAGTTTCGAGGTGGATTCTCAAAATACACCCCAAAATACACCTAGTCACCCCAAATGGTTCACTACCTTTATTTACATTAACTCCGCATAGAAGGCCCTGAGGAAAATAATTCTTCAAAATCTTTTTAAGGAAAGAAAGGAGAGGAAGTAGTGGGAAGGAAAAAGTTTTGAGGGGTGGGTAGGAATCTGGTGGTCAGTGTGTCCAGGAGTGATGGAGGTATGAATCAATCCCTCCCACTGCGGGTAAGGCGATGTTCCGAGATTCCTGCTGGAGAGCTTTCCTCCAGGTTTGAATAACCTCCTCCAAGAATATAGCAGGGGTGCCCGTGTTCATGGGGTGAGGTTTGTCCAGGTCTTAGCGGCGAATGCGTCGGCCCAATATTGATTTGCGGGCTGGATCGAGAGAGACTGGTTGAGCGAGGCCTTTTGACCTTTTCAGCCGAACTCTCTCGACCCATCGCCGAGGGATGGATTTACACATTCGTCACTTTTGGACAGACTGACCCCAGATTCCCACCCACCCCTCATACCTTTCTCCTTCCCAGAACTTCCTCTCCTTCACTTTCTTAAAAAGACCATCCACACAGCATCCCCTAAGATGACATAGGCACCGAGGAAAAAAAATCCTTCAGGGCCTCCTGTGTGGAGCTAACGTAAAAAAATACAAGACGTGAAACTTTACCTCAATGAGGAAGTACAATGAAAAAAAGTCCAACAATAAATCCTTTTTCACAAAAAAATTATACCTTCACCACCGAACAGAAAATACCCAGAAATGTTATTTATACACACGTGAAAGAAAAAACGATTTGCCAAAAATATTGGCAATTTTATATAAGACCTTTTTATAAGGATGATTCAATATTTACAATATTTACAATGAATTACAATATTTGAAAAAAATTGAGACACGCAAATAAAATGTAGATTTTTTTTGTTGTAATATAAATAATATGAGTTACATTTACATAATTTATATTTTACAAAATATTATATTAGGTCATCTTGGTCATGTATACCTTATCAGAAAAGAAGAACTCTTGTGCCTGATAAGGGAGCCACGATTCTTACCTACCTACCGTTATATGTTTTTATAAAATATTTACTTTTTACCGTAAGTTTTTTTGGTAAACTTGTGTAATTTTATTTATTTGTTCTGATTGGTTGATGATAGAGCGCAATTCAGAAGGGAGTTTATTGTAGTTTTTTTTAATGCTTGTTTATGTTTATGTATGTTGTTTTAAAATTAGATGTAATAAATTGCTTTCCTTAGTTTGTAATAAAGTGCTCTCATTAGTTTGTAAAATTCTTGATATTCTTTGTTATTTTTTTCTTAACAGAATTTTATAATGGAAGTTTGCTTGAATATGTCATCGACATTCGGTACAATGGAAACAATTTAAAACGTGATTCTGTTAAGAAGAGAGTTTTTTTTTAATATTACTTTAATGATGATTCTTTACGAAACTTTTACTGAGTTTAGATTGTTTTTATAAGACCCTCCCCAACCTATAATTCCGTAGATAAGTATAGAAAAATATTTAATTTTATTATTGGTGTGATTTCTAATCTAGCATCTTACATTGTTTGGTATTATTCATATACGTAATGCACATGAAATAATCACAAGTAAGATTGCATCAATTCAATTTATTTTTACTATCCTTTGGTTCACCAGAATTGATCATAAATACAGAACATTCGTCTGCATAGTACAACCACCCAGCCTAAAGGCCCGTATCCTGCGCCACAATACACATGAACACTAGCTTGAACAGCACCCAAAACATTGAAAATTTGAACACTTCGTGTTCAAAAACCCTGTGTTCAAGCTTTACCACAGCCGACGGAAAACATTCATCTCCCGGGCGAAGGGGGAAGGCTGGCGGGGGGAAATGTGTTCATATTTTTACAAGAGCCGCGCGATGCGGTCATGTATGGAGAATCAAACCGAACAAGTTTTTGAGGTTATGCGCAATGAGCAAGCTTAATAATCACTAGTTTAAAATATTATGATACCTAAATACAATATAATAAATATATTTGATAATAAAATTATAACATAATAACGAATATTAACAATATTAATATTAATATTATTTTTGAAGTGGATGAAGCGGGAGCGGGAAGGCAGGCGGGGCCGGCGGGGCCGGCGGGGGGGGAAATAAGTTCATATTTTTACAGGAGCCGTACGAAGCGGTTGGTTGGTACCGGAGGTAAATCGAATGACGTTTGGGGTTATGTCAACCGCGCGAGCCTAATACCTAATTATGACTTTAAATTCCAAATAAATACTGTCGTAATGATGATTATATCTTTCGTGATCTCACTTGTAAATAAAGTCTATTAATTTATAAATCGGTTTCAGAGACACGGAAGAAATGACCAATTAAAATAGGTATTCTATTCTTTCCCTGATAAATAAATACCTAATAAAAATCTAGTTAGGTAGGTTAGGTCTAAGTTGAAATCTGCGTGTTCTCCTTTATATTTCGTTTACAATATCATCGCTAAATTTCTTAACAGAACTCGACTTTTGACGTTTGAATTTCGAATGCGTAATTAATTACGCATTCGAAATTCAAATACTAACTTTAGGTCATAATAATTGATATTAGTCGGAAATCTTTCCTGGTAAATAAACATCTATTAAAATATCTCTGTTTTCTCCCTGATGTAGCATCTCTTCTTCATCGGAACATATTTTAACATTTATTTAAACGCTAAACGTCAAACGTCAAGTCAGTTGCGTACGCGTGGACTCGTGGACAGGCCACTAGCAAAGTGTGTGACCGCGCGAACTTCACACCTGTTCACACCAATCTTTCAAACCATGTTTAAAAAAACGCAGGAGACGGAAAACATGGAACGTTTATAGTGGGGTTCAAGCTAGTTTTCATGTGTATTCTGGCGCAGGAGTTCCGCCTTAAGGTTAACATGAACTAGTAAGCGGGTTAACCACAAACGACATTACTTTTATGAAATAACTTCAACGAATTTCAAGAACATAATTAGCTATGTTGTAACAAAAGACTTGGGTAACATTTCGAAACGTGGGACAAACCGGACTCGATGAGTTAATTATGACAAGGTATTAGGTTAATTCGCCGTGAATATTATTTTTTAGCCTTCAAATAAGTATAACGATATGTATCTCACTGAATAAAAAAACTGGCTGTATATGGCCGAAGTGAGGTCAATGTTTTCTTACAAGGTGAAATTGATCAAAAAATTTCTAACGTCTAAAATTTTTATTGTACATAAAATCAATTTAATTTAAACGTATGTGCAATTATCCGAGGTACCTACATCCACATACACAGGTGTAAAGCCTGGATCACACGCACCGAGTAGATGGGTGAGGCAGCTCTCTCACCGAGTAGATGTGCGAGACAGTCGTAACATAACAGTATATAATAATTTTTATCAGCAATTCCTGTATGTAGAAAGTTTTTTTTCTATTAAAAACAAAAATATATTTTTCAATCATACCTCGCCTCTGATCGCGATGGATTCATGTGATAAGCGCTGTTTCGTGTGTTACCGTGCTGCTGGACGAGACGGAGTGCTTATTACCTCGGACCACCTTGTGACCCGCTAGGCTGTATCTGACCAATCAGTTGCAACAGTTGTGATGGAAAAATATCATCTACAGCAAAATGACATATACATTTTTTGCTTCAAATATGCTCAGGAATCGCTTGTTAAAATCTTTCGAGTACGTGGTGTTCCACCATGTATGCGTTTCGAAAGTTCTTATGTAAATTGACGACATCAGTTTTATTTCCAATCGGGATAGATCACACTTCTAGAGATTTCTTACTCAGTGGTGTACATTGCACCAAATTTTATACGTTTTTTTTTTACTTATTACTATTCTGAAGCTACCCTTGTTGTGGTTGACTTTAATCAATTGTTCCCTCCCACTGCGGTGCAAGGCGATGGGTCAAGATAATCCGTCAGACGTCAAAATATCATTCTCAACCAGTCTCTCGATCCAGCCCACTACGCACTACGCGGACAAACGCATCCGTCACCAAGACCTAGACAAACCCCACGCCACGAACACTGGCACCTCTGCTAACTCACCTAACGAAAGTCACTTGGTGTGACCTATGGCAAGGTTGTTGGTATTCCAATAAATAGAATGAATAGAAAAGACTAGTTTTAATCGAATGCGTCACCCCCTTGATTGCTTAAATATTTTGCAATAAATTGTATTACAAGCATGTTAATGATTAAATCGGGCCTTATAAATAAACTTTTAATAGTTTATTATGTATTTTTTCCCTGGTTGTAAGTTTAGGAATTCCATTCTGGCGTGGATTGAGTTTTTTAGATTTATTTTTTACGATTTATTTTTCTACGATCTTGATATGATCTTGTGATCAAAACGATAATTTGAATAATGGTATTCCCCAGGAGAACGATTTGAGATCATCACTTTTTGTCCCTGTGTTAAGAGTGTTAAACTTGATGAATTATTCGAGCGTTAATAAATCATATTTTTTCCACAAAAAACATTTTAGAATTCATCATAATACATTGATCTAAGATCACAGTTTTACACATGTTTAGCTTTGTAATTAACCGTAGAAAGATAATTTTATTTTCATCTACGTTAAAGAATAGGTCTTAGAAACGTACTGAAGTTTAAAAGTGCATATTTGAGTGCGTAACGATGATGAGTAAAAATTTGCTATTTTAATTGAATTGTAATATAATTGATACAACTTGTAACATAAATTAATTTAATGTGTTAATTAAATTACTAACTTAATTTGTTACTAAATATGTTACTTAAACTACTTAAATGAATTGCATAAGTTAATAGCTGTACACTGTACCTACACAATCTGTAAACTTCATCCGCCATAACACAGGGACATCCCTAGCATGGCGGATGAATTAACACAATTTTTTGTTCATTGTATAAACTTCTTTTAATAAATAAATAAATAAATAAATATTTGACATATTATCATAATTACACAGTTTAAAGGTAGTTAAATAATCAGTTAAGAGTTTTGTACTTTAAATAAAACCAAAATAATTATAAAAAGTATAATGTAATTAAAAAAATAACAAAATTCTCTAAACCTTTTACAAATCAACTACAAATTAAGTATTTTTTTAAATGAAAAATAATGTTTCATTTTATGTCTAAATCGTGTTTTTTAAAACGCTATGAAAGCTTACATGCTATATTTTGTTTTTGTTGTTCACTAAATCACATCTATATGAACAAGACTGAAAGTTACACAAAATGTAATCATACGTCTTTCGGACGTATGGTGTATGTATTTCTACGTAATTATTGTACTTAGTGGTGACAGAGCCGCCCTGCGCAAGCTCGGAAACTGAGCTAACTGAGAAAGATAGCGCGCTGCGTTGCGAAATAAAAAAAAATACAGCAATTCTTGTGTATCGTTTACGTCTCTAAGACGTGGATTATCTTTCTAGGGTTAAGAGACCATGTATGTACTTACTTGAAAGTACGTTATATTGTAGCTTCAGATTCGGCTAGGAATTAAAAGATTTTCAGTCCCCCTCATTAAAAGCGACTACGAGTTTTGGGCCTTCCCAGCACCTTAGGCAGAGAAATTACTAATTGACCAGCATTAAAAATGCGTTGCTTTGGCGGATTGGTTCTTATGACCGAGATTGCGAGCCCGTTAACATTCATAGGCCCTTAAAGTTAGTGTCCGTTTAGTCTGGCCTACATACAACAAGACACGGTAAGACGGACACATGAATAAAAGGTTCCATGACAAATCAACACTTTTGAAAAGTGAATCAATTAATAGTGATGAAAAACTTAACCTAACCTGGTTATTAATCTTTTTTATAACTTTCATGTTTTTTTTATAAGTTTTCAAAATTGTTCTGATTTGTTCGGTTAACGAATAATATAACAAAAAATACGTTGGTTTTTTCATTATTTGTTTTTGGGGTGTTATGCCGTGTTGCGCTACCTCCTTCTGTAGCCGCGGACAGCGTTACAGTGTCCGTCATCAGGGCAGATGAAGGAGGTAGCATAACACGACATAACACCCCAAAAACAAATAACTAAAATACTTTTGGCCGTGAAAATCTAAAAACAATACTTTGGTTGTTTCAAAAAAGGAGAAGGAAATGCAACATGGATTTATCATCCTTAGACAAGGCTTTCAAAATAACGTTAAAACGATACAAGGCAATTGTATTAATATGTGAGTTTGTCTGAGTTAATAATGACAATTAATTTAGTTTTCGATATCTCCAAAAATTGTGAAGTTATGAGCTTTCAGTGTGAACACTGGTAAAATGTGTGCAATTATGTATCGTGACGTCATACTCAGTACAAGTCATAATTCAAATAGAAATTCTGCAATACTGCGGCGCGTGTGGGTAGCGCGGGGTCACACGATTTTCGGCCTCCAATTATTAACATTTTGACGGCTTGTATCGTCGGTACTATTCAGTATTTTAAAAAATTCATAAAGTTCTATTTTCAGGAGGCTCTAATGATCCGTTTCTAAATTTAACGAACTTTTGTTGTCGGAGACAACCTCATTAAGGGACTTCTACAATTATTATAGACAATCGTCGTTTTCAAAAGCTCATAGCTCTTGACGGGAACGATGTTGTGAATTAATGATAGCATACATTATGTTTTTGCGTTAAAACCTAAACAACCGGATAGAAAAAAAGTTGCTCAAATTTCAAGCCGACAAATTTCACCGTTCGGTTGTTTTTGCGGCTCCAGCATGCAGATTTTCTGTTTTTATAAATACTAAATACACGTGCTGAGTTATTAAGATTGATTCGTGTGCAGTTAACGAAACGTAGTAAATTAAATTAAATATAATATATGTACACAATTAAACCGCTGTATGGGTTTCCAATAACGGGCCCTACACGTTACCTACTCTGCTCTAGGTCCGCTACCTACTCTAGGTCCGCCCAAGCCTGATTAATAGCCAAACAAAGAGACCGTTTCTTCATTTTAGAGAGTCAGATTAAGATAATACCTTGCCCTAAAAACTTGCAAACTTGATATTGAACTGGTTAATGTGCTTCACTTGTAAAATAATATACTTCGGAGAAAACCAGTAACAACTTTGAAACAAGTTCACATTTGAAATTGACTCGAGATTTTGGGTGAAATCAAACAGGCCATTGCAGTAAATGTAACTTTTAGTCTATAGTTACAGAAAGTAGGTATAATTATACCGACGCCTGTTGTACCTAACGTCAAATTTATTCCGCCTAGAATCATTATGTTATCTGTCCAAGCAAGATAATATTACCAGAATTTTTTTCTTGCGCACTATTATCAAAATTGAGCTCAATAAAACAAGTTTTCAAATACAATAAATTGTTTAGTGGCCAGTGACCATGCACATTGATCATGACCTATCTAATTACGATTTAACAATCTACCAGTACAGGGTTAAATTCACAAATATTTACTAATTTTCTAGCACGATCCTTAATCCTTGTAAGAAGATCAAAGTTGACCAGACAAGTTCAAGTACACAGCTAACAGTCACGCACACGGAGTAGAAGTTTATTGGTGTGAACTTTTATGATTGTACCAATCTTCGCCAGTTTTAGCATTCCAATAAAACACGTTTATTTTGTTGTTGTTACATTATTGAGTAATTACATAAAGTAGACCTTTTAATTCTCAAATGGTGCGAGATCTACGACCCGGACAATTGAAAATCATTCAGGTAGACAAATTTATTGATTCGTTTTGTTATTGACAATAGATTTGATGGTTCTATGAAGTTGTTCTAGGCGCTTGATATATCTAGAGTCCCCTATCGCCCATTGGACTTTGCCGCTCTTGGCTCTTAAGGTTTTATATCACTACTTCCAATTATTCGGAATTGGAAAAGACAATATAAGCTGCACTGATTTTTTTTCCACGCATTATGCCAGGCTTGATTCTGCTGAATTCCATCTGTGCATCATGCATATCACAATGAAAACAATAAATAAAGTTGAATCCACATCCTTAAGAAAGAATTCGACTCGATATAGATAGCGGAAATTGGAGAACTCTTCATGATTCCATACTGTTATTGGTCATCTGCATACGCTTATGCTAAATTCATCGTTTATTTCTATATCCAACGTGTGTGGCTACATAACCAGCAATGTGCTGGCTATGATCTTGCTATAGATGCGGTAATGAGAACATGAGTATGGAAGGAGTGTCTCAGGTCTGCCTTATGCCTACAGTACTGGGACGAGGTTTTTTGACGCCTTTGGCGTTTATTGTGCTTTCGTATTTTTTCAAGTAAGAATAATTATAATATCTTCCCAACTCTCAGTCGAATGTATAGACATTATCAAGACAGTTACCAAACAGGCTTCGCCACCCGCCTTTTATTCTCATATATTGCTTTGCAAAGCTGTGAGATCATGACTTCAAATAGGTAGTATCTGAATAGGTTCTTAAAATTACTTTTTTAGATTTTGTTTGGTGGAATTTTTAGATCTCGTATGGTGGAATCATTCAACCTGCACCAGGACCCCTAGTACAGTCGATTGATAAGGATTGTATCTATAACTTTTGGTAACTTCTCATCGTTCCCTTGGACAACTGCAGATCGCTAACGTACAAACAACAGTTCACGTCGAATATATTGAGAACATTTCAGCAGTTACATTAAGAACATTTCAGAACAAGTAATTGTGAACTGAAATTTATTCGTTAGCGATCTGCAGTCATGCTAGGGAAAGATGAGAAGTTACCGAAAGTTATCGATACCTTATCGACCTTATCGACCGATCGTGCTAGGGGGCAAACGTCGCCGTTACGATAGACCAGGGATCGGCAGACATTCAAGTCAGAAGAGCCAAATTGGAAACAGGATATTAATGTATCAGAGAGCCATACAATAAAGAGGATGCCTAGAAAATTTATGAGAAAAAGAAACCAATTCCTCCGAATGTTTTCATATCCTGGGGGAGGATAGATCGGGAGGGAGGGGGGGGATTCTGAGATAAAACAAAGATTTCAACCCAATAATAACTTTCAATTCAAATCAATAAAATTATCATTTTATGAGAATGAGTTCTTTATTAAATAAAGAACGAGAATATTTTGGAGCTGATGACCCAGATTTAACGATAAATCTGGCTTTAAGAGTTGATTTGGCAACACTGATGCTGTTCGGGTCAAAGTTCGTTGGGCGAACTCGTGAACCACTATTCCAACTCGTGAAGCTGGTTGACTGAAGGTGAAATTGGAGTTGACGTTGAAGCGCCACAAACGTCGAGAGGTTCACGTCCAGATTACCGACCCCTGTCGGCTGACTAAACTATGTGGCGTAGAATATATTTAATAAGCTTTTGAGAATTTTTCCTTTCCTTTTTTGTTGTCGATTTTCGCACATTTGCGTGGTTTTCCCGACCTTGTTTCGGTTCTGCTGTCCATGAACGTTCGTGACAATACGTTATTGGTAATAAATAAATTCCTCAAATACGTTGTTGTCAATCTCAGGTATGTTTACATCGAACACGCTTGTCACCGGAGCTAGTTGATGTCGGTATTTATCTACCATAATGCAAATCATTTACGTCATAAGCATGTGAATCTTACAGAATTACCTGTGCTCATCGAGTGGACAATACCTTCTGCCATAGATAAACGCATTTGAATTATAATGTAATATTTATTAATAACCCATAAACAGTTTGTAGAAGAAATGGGTTTGCACAAGTAGAAGTATGTTTATAAACCAATCAATACGAAAAATATTTCCACTAGTCATTTTTTTATGTAAAGGTGAATTTAATTATATCATCGTGTATTAAAAAAAGCGCAAACAAAGTTTACCGGGTTCAAGAGGTGAGGTTTGTCTAAGTCTTGGCGGCAAATGCGTTTGATCACCTTCTGCGTGACGGGCTGGATCGGGAGAGAATGTTTGTGAGAGACCTAAACTAGACCTCTCCTGCCAGACTCTCTCGATCCACCGCCTTCGATTCTGTTAATTCTGAATGGTTGTTTTAGATCGGAGAAACATCGAGAAATCTTAAACTCTGGAAAAAGTGTTTTAAAATACTTAAAATGTGTAGAAAGAACAAATATTTAATTAGTAACATTATACCTTACACTTATCGATAATATATTTTACTGTTTTACTAAACTGATAATATGGTTGCACGTTTACTTGAACGGTTCTAAAATGTCGGTTCTAAATGTCGGTAAAATGTTGTTTTCCTTTACCGCTTGATTCCCTCAAAACATGATTTCCACAGCACGCTCAATTCTCAAACAAATGCCGAGCCTTTTTCTTGACAGGGATGTACAATCGGTAGCCCGCGAGCCATTTCGAGCCATTTCGTGCCATTTCGAGCCATTTTAAGCGACTCGTGACCCGTTACTCCGCCACGACGAAATGTTGTTTCTGAACACGTTAAGTACCTAACGGAAGTGAGTTTGGATAATTTATTATTTAAAAGCAATCCTTTGGATTCGCGGGTATAATAAAATACGGTTTACGTTCTGTTTTACAAAATTAAAAAAGTATCACGACCAACTTGTGTGGTTTTATTTTAACACATGAGAAATTTTTGTCATGTTCTCTAAAACAAACAAACGTATTGATGAAAATCGTCAGAATTTATTGGACACAGAAAATTTTTCGTCTACGGCGCTTTAGCGTATACGTTCTGTGATTGATTTATTCAATGGTTACCGTTTTACAAAACAAAAAAGGCTGCCTACCCGACAATTTTTTTTTTGAAAGCCATGACTTGTATATTAAAAAAAAGACTGTATAAGGTATTTAAAGATTTTCTCCATATTTATAAAATGGCGGCGCGTCAGGACGCAACAGTAAAATAATTACCAGATGGTTTGTGTGGTTAAAACGACCATAACACCGGATTAACATCGGCTTAACCCCGGTTTTACAACGCCAATGTTAAATCGGCGTATATGAATCTAACTCTAAAGAGAACATCCAGTTAATATGAAATTAAACATTTTAGGTAAGTTGGTAGGAGCCTAGTATTTTTTACAATAGATATGTATGTACGATTTCGAACAGTTGGTTTATTTGTATGGTATTAACATGTAAAAAAATCTAAACCGACAACACCTTCGACTAATAGAAGTTGAGGTTGTGCATTAAGTGAACAGTGATGCACGGTTGTGTTCTAACCCAACTGTTTTTTCCTCAATAAAATCTCAAATGACTTTTACGCTACAAGTTGTTTACACTAAAGGAACACATTCAAGTAGTGAGGAAAACCTACCAAAAAAACCCACGAGAAAGGCGAAGCTGTTGAACTTCTGGGGTTATTAACAGCACCTTCAGGTAACACGAGGATTCCATTAGGATCATCATCCGAAATAGACTACGGACATTATCCACGCCATCGCATGGTTTTTGAATAAATGAATATCGTGTAAAACGAAGAAAACAAGAACGTGTAATATTTGTAAAAAAATGCCCAATCAGCATATTATTTAAATACAAGTAGGTAGCTTGTTCATGAGAGTTATGGGAGTTAGTCACTACGAAAGTCAAGATGAAAATAACTTTGGTTTGGGCGGTAAAAATTGCGGGTTCTAAATCGGGGAATTTATCGTATAAATTACATTTTTTAAAATGATTTGTTTTTTTTTTGGAGAAGAATACCTTCTTTCATCAATCTGATTCGCACACAAATGGTAAATTTTAATGGCTATGTTAGCATCTGATAGTATGGCCAGGTACCTACTCAAAAGTCAAAACCTTCCCCTCTTCCATTGTTCTTCTATTTTCCGCTTATGTGATGTCTAATCATTTTATTGATATTTTACATAATTAATGGGAAAAATTTTGGCAGTTTTGCATCATCTGTATTACAAAAGTTTACTATAAGTTTGACTGATTAATTAATTCATAGAAATATTTGCCTTGTGCGGAAGACTTGGCAAGAAATTGCTCATTTCCATTTCATCAATATTGTAGATAATTTATACAGAATGATAGTCCACCTGGTAACACCTTAAAACATTTCAACAACGGGAACTTTTGGCAGTTTTGCATCATCTGTATTACAAAAGTTTACTATAAGTTTGACTGATTAATTAATTCATAGAAATATTTGCCTTGTGCGGAAGACTTGGCAAGAAATTGCTCATTTCCATTTCATCAATATTGTAGATAATTTATACAGAATGACAGTCCACCTGGTAACACCTTAAAACATTTCAACAACGGGAATGAACTCGATACTATTGTATTATAAAGAATATATATGTTTTATTTTGCATACCGGATTGCATAAAATCATATTACATATATTGTTTACATTTTGAATAGCACAGCGACCCACACAGAATAATGCAGATCCTTTAACAAAAACACCACTTTTGTATCGCAGAGGGAAATACATTTTTTTTTTTAATCTATGCCAAGCCATGCGGTGGTTATACCATTTGAGCCAAATTTTATTAGTGGTTGATTGAAGAAAGTGGAAGCTAAAGACCAACAATTTAGAAATAAATACACCACTTAAAAAATTAAAAAAACTTCGGAACAGAAATCAAATCGTCATTTCGAACAAGTTTTTCGTACAATGTGTACGTTGGAGATATTTTTAAGAACTGTAATCGCGGCTTGTTTATATATCCCGAATTGTAATAACATTATTGAAATCATCCATCAACAATGTAACCTGACGGAAGGTAGTGGAATCATTTATGATGAAAGAGCCATCGTGGTCGTGTTATGGTTTGTAAAGCCTTTTTATATCTGAAATAAATATTTTATTTGTTACTCAAAATCGTGATGATTAAAAAATGTTAACATTCATAACTTTTACAAAACTGCTTTATCTATGCAGAATTCTCTTTCTTTTTAGTTTGATTGTTTTTACGTAAATGGAACCTGTGTCAAATAAAATTTTTAAAATAGTGATTGAATCAATGAAATTTGTCAATAAAGGCAAACAATATTAAGAAAAGTTAACAGTGTGAAATAATACAAAGAACAGGGATAGCGTCGCCTTAGTTCTTAATTGTCCAAACAACCATTTCGGTTTGGTTCAATCTCCACTTTAAAAATTAAAATAAAGTATAAAAAATGGTAGTTAATCACTTAACTAAGAATTATTTTAACTAATGAGACCTTTACCTTAACGGAAATAGCTTTATCTTAAACACGTAACATAATTTTTCATTGAAATAATGTAAGAAAACCTTCTTTTCCTGTAAAATTTTCTAATGGTCGTTTGGACAATTAAGAACTTTTAAGGCGACGAATGGATGGTTCCATGACAGTTGATTAGCCGACAGTTGGTCCCCCGGCATACTTTTATACAATGTGTATTGCACTTTTGTTATTGTTTTTGGGGTGTTATGCCGTGTTTCGCTACCTCCTTCTTTAGCCAACGTTTCGGACAGCGTTACAGTGTCCATCATCTGCCCTGATGATGGACACTGTAACGCTGTCCGAAACGTTGGCTAAAGAAGGAGGTAGCGAAACACGGCATAACACCCCAAAAACAATAACAAAAATACTTTTTGGCCGTGAAAACCTAAAAACATAATGTATATTGCAGTCGGTTTAGGAAAAATCTAACTAAGTGACCCCGAAGAGGTGTGCAGAGAGGATGTACCGCCGAATAACAAAGTTTAAAACATACATTCATTCAAATGCATCAAGGAAAAATCTACATGTCTATACACTAAAATCTACATGTCTATATCAGCGCATAAGTACCAACAATCGACCATGTATATTATAAATTATTTCGCTTGATATTCATACCAATTTATTATTAAGAGTATTTTTTAAATCGATTTTTACTTTTGAAATTGGTAAGCAATGCACAAAAAATATATAATTTATAGTAAAAATCTTTTCGGGGGACCAATTGTCGGCGGATCAACTGTCGGGTCACCGTAATGGATGATATAATATTTATTCTATCCAGAGAATTAAATAAGCTATTAAACCGGTTTCGACCGATTTAATAGCTTATTTAAAGTTAGTTATTAAAACCGAGTATTTTCATAAATTAATCTAATCAATTCAAGTCACAATTTAACTCTTTTCGTTTCTTCCGAAACCGGACACAGTTAAATGTTTTGCAAACTTTAAAAAAATTATTAAATTTAATCTTAAATAAAAATTTAAAAAATATTTTCAACTCTCATTGAAAATAGAATAAGATACCGAAAAAAATGATAATGGTTGCAACTGGATTTAACCCTTATTCTCTAATGTTGGCAGGACCAACACTCAACACCCAATTGAGCTACCGTTACCCAATCAATTAATTAGTAATTCATTTAAATTATTAAACTGATGATTAAACTTCAATAAGTTAATCTTAATATTTTAAAAGATATTGTTTTTTTTTCAACAAAATAAATTGTTTCGAACGTCATCAATACTCCCACGAAATCTTGCTTTGCATCTCCACTCTTATATAATCTTGTACGGGATCTGAAGTCAGCATCCGATATCACGACTTCCCCCATGCCAAGTGCTTCAGTCGACAGTCGGCAAACAGACCCTACGTGGTACGGTCTTTTCTTCCGTCGCTTAGACCGGACAATCTGTCTTTACTCTACTACAGTTCACGTTAATTCCATTATAAACATAGGTATTATTACACCACACGCAACAGTGCATCGCGCATCACTCGTTGGCCGTTTTCAGACGGGTGTAGAAACTCACGCACTCTGGGGTGAGTTCAGTAGCTTACTGAATGATCGTGCGTGGACCTTACTGATTTCATTTTAACGTGATTCCAAGGTAAATTAAGCAAAATTGTGGTTTAAGGTGTTGGTTAAATCGATTAAAAATATACGTACATGATGTATGCATATTTTTAAGTGTGAAAATTTGTTGATTTAGAAATAATTTCAGAACGTACTGAATTAATTTTTTTTTGCTATTTAAAAATTTGCGTAAGGAATCAATTGCACATTTAAGGTACAGTTGTAAAAGTGATAATTAATTTTGTCTGAAGGCTAAAAAGAACTAAAACTGCATGTATTTCCTGTGATATAATTTTATGATGTTTCTCCGTGTATAAATTTGTGCCAAGGGAAGTAGTAAGAAAGTAGTGAATATAGTGATGAATGTAGAATATTAAGTTTTATCTACCATTTGAAAATATAATTTTAAACTAGGAGTTTCATAAGTATTATCGGAAACTGCTATTATCATTGTTTACACGTGTATGCACATTGCACATGTATTTTGCAAATTTTTTTGTTAAAAAAATTTAAAAAAAAATTTAACACGTACTAGCATTTTGTCAAACATCCAAAAATTTACCGTTAATCCTAATTTAACTAAGTAATAAATTTTTACTTATGACGTCTAACGGGAATATAATAACATCTCGACAAAAACCTGATACACGATTTTTTTCACTGGAAGAACGAAAAAACCATTTAGTTCGAACGTTGGAGGAATTTCATCGATAGGCAAGTTATAATACGTTTAAAAGTTTTTAGGATAATATAGGCAGATGATTAATATTCATGTGGGTGGAACTCTTGATTGATGGTTAGAAACATGCTTGAACTCTACTAAGAAATAATTAAAGAACTAGTCGAATCCTCAGGGTCAACAGTCTCAAGGCACCAAGGCAGTGGGATCTATGTGAAATTGATTTTAGTAATCTGCAAATCGATTTATTTTGGTCTGGGTGGTAATAATGTTGATGCTAATGACGTATTAACAATATTAATGATTCACAAGATCAACGAACGTACAAACGAACTACGGATTACTGTAAATACTGGATACCTGAGTGATTGCTTTATTATTTATAATACAACCTTTTATTAACTTAGCATTATTCTATCCAATTATCTGCGTATATCTGTGATCACTGATGAACACATGACTTCACATTTGAAAACAAAGAGTTCACATTGAAATCCAGTCCAAGTTATAATATTTCAAATGAATTGCAAAGATGTTACGAAATAATGTAAACTTTATGTCATTATCTAATTAACGCCGCCGACAGTTGCAAAATAATCGTTTATTACTGAAAATGCTCGTTGCACATTATATTATTGCACTTATATTTTATTGATGTTAATGAAACTTTCGCACCGTAAACCCACTTTGCTCAAGGTCGTTCAAAAATCATTGTTCTTACTTTATTGACGATTTGCGCAGGGAAGGCGTGTATTAATTTAATTATTTAATTTTTCCAAAAATGCATGAGTTAAGAGATGATTATGAAGTATGAATTTAATACGATGATGTACATTGAGTTGGTGAGGTCAAATGTATTAATCTTGACAGACCAATATTTTTTATTTTTTAGTTTTTTGTTTTTTATTTTATTTTTTTATTTTAATGAAAATAAATAAAAAAATATGATAAATAAAAAAAAACATTTTGATATTGTTAATTAAATAGTGGTGTACACAAAGTTATTTGTTTTCATTAAATTAATAATGACGCCACAAAGTGAATTTGCGAATTTTGAAGAAACAATATTTTTTGGTTTATTTCTGATGCAAAGTTAAATAATCCTTAAAAATATTTTTTCAATATGTTTTCTTCAAATACTCTTAATTTGTTGTTGAATTTTTCCTGTTCTAATATTTATTGGTTATTTGAAAAATTTTTTCACGCGCAGCAAACACTTTGTGGGTATATATAATTTTAGTAATTACGAAAAATAACTTTGTTTGAATACCACTATATTTTATATTTTTAATACATTAATCAACAGGTTTCGGTTCAACCTAAACCTTCATCAGGAGTCTATAAAAACATATTATAAAATCTGTGATTCGCCCCTGTGGGCGAACATAACATGTTTTTACACAGTCCTGATGAAGGTTCAGGTTGAACCGGAACCTTGGATATATGTTAAATTTATATTTTGAGAGGCGGATACCGCCGGTGGGTATCCACCGGGTAGGTAGGTGGGTGGGTAGGTGGGTGGGTAGGTGAGTACCGCCGCCCCGGGAACCATTTATTGGATAACCAACACCTCTGCCATAGGGCATCCCAATAACATCTATAACACCTATAACACCCCATAACACCTCTGCCATAGGTCACACCATAACACCTCTGCCAAGTGGTTCACTACGTTTAGTGACTTAGCAGGGGTACCCGGGTATGAAGTTTGTCAAGGTCTTGGCGGCCGATATGGATGCCCTGCACCTGCTGCGTGGCGGGTCGGATCGAGACAGACGGATTGAGGAGGTCTTTTACCTCTCCAAACAGAATCCCTCCTCCCATCGCCTTGCATCGCAGTTGAAAGGATGGATTCTTACGCCCGTTACTCCTGGACCCCCAGATACCCACCCCTCATACCTGTTTCCTTCCCAGAACTTTTTCTTCTTCCTTTCCTTAAAAAAACCTCCACACAGCATCATCTAAGATGACACAGGCCTTGAGGGAAATTATTTTCCTCGGGGCCTCCTTCAAAAAAATATAATTCATATTTTGCCTTATTTCCACAAATATAAATTTCTTGATCAAATGCGTAATTTATATGTAAATAGTTACCTCAAGAAGCAATGTAAATAGCTATCTTCTTAAGAAGTAAACAATTAGTAATGATATTATTAATTACCTAATATACATTTACACGTACATAATTATAATAAATTAATTAACGGGATGTATCTGGAAAACATTCAACACTACGAGATGTAGACATTTTCAAAAGTACCTTGAAAATATATAAAATCAAACTGGTTGAATCTGCTTTGATTGGTGACCGAACAACTCAGAATGAAACCAACTCAGAACCACCTCAGAAAAGTCATTAAAAGTTATGAAAAAAAAATACGAGTGTGCTTTAGACCACACGACTGAAATAACTCTATGAGAGGAAGAGAGAAAGAAAATGTGCGCGCGCACTGCTCTCTCTTGCTCCTACAGTGTGATTCACATACAGCCTGCAATGTGTCTTAGATATACGTAACTGGCTATGAGAGAAAGAGAGAAAGAAAATGTGTGCTCGCACCTCTCTTGCCCCTACAGTAATATACGAAACGTAACTCTTTCTCTTTCTATCTTCACTAACTTATATCTCCCTCTCAACTACCGTTCGCCTCGCCCGACACTTTTCGTAACGCTCTCGTCACATATTCACCAACTTACTCCCCAAGTCAAGCGTGCGTAAAGAAGTTTTACTTAAAAAAAATGGTAAAACAGGTTATGTTTGGTTAGGGTTACGGGCTATTTTAAAATCATTTTTTTCATAGCTTTTAAAGACTTTTCAAAGAGGTGTTGAGTTGACTTATTACTATTTTCAGTTGGCATTAAACCGTTTACATTGCAGTACCTACATTGGTTAATACGTTTTTATAATTTATTTATATATCGATCGTCCAATTGATTAGTCAGACATCTCCGAAAAATCAAACTTTGAATTGAGTAAGCAGATAAACGTAAAAGTGTACCATGTGTATTATTATTATTATATTATTATTACCCTCTACCTGGTACAATACTTAGATTACTCATTTTGGGAGGCGGGTCTAGGTACCGCCGTCCCAGAAATCACACCTATGCCATAGGTCACCCCAAGTGGTTCGCTACGTTTGGTGACTTAGCAGAGGTGCCCGGGTTCATAGGGTGAGAATTGTCAAGGTCTTGGTGGCCGATGTGTCAACCTGCTGCGTGGCGGGCCGGATCGAGAGAGACTGGTTGAGGAGGTCTTTTGACCTCCAACCAGAATCCCTCGACCCATCGCCTTGCACCGCAGTTGAAGGGATGGATTCATACGTCCGTCACTCCTGGATAAGCTGCCCCCAGATTCTTACCCACTTCTCATACCTACTTCCTTCTCAGAACTTTCTCTTCTTTCTTTCATTAAAAAAACCCTCCACACAGCGTCCCTAAGACGATATTTATAAAAATATTTTTTTTCATACGTATATCTCACCAGAGTTGCTCCCGTCTGGAGCAAGTTAGACTATGACATCCCCAATTGGGGTATGTTGTGAGGCTGAAAGTAGTGGAGAGAGGAAGGAGATGGGAAAGAGGAAGGCGGTGAAATATCTGGCTATTCAGATCTGGTCACCAAACGCTCCTAAAGCCATTTCAAGCAATGTTTCAATTCTGAATGGTGGTCTTACACCAAGGTGATACTGAGAGTATCTTCCACTCCGGAACGTGCCGCAAATATATTACATATTATTTTTTATGAATTAATTGTGAAATAACACACACTTATCAAATAAAATGTATTTGCGCACATCGGGATTCGAAACCGCGACCTTCGGATTGTGAGTCAAGAGTCTTACCCCTAGACCACAGCGGCCGTCATAAGCCCTGAGGAAAATAATTTCCCTCAGGGCCTCCTGTGTGGAGCTAATTTAAAAAAAACACAAAATAATCAATGATAATGCAGAAAAACATGTAGAAAAAAACAAAAATTTTGATTTTTTTCTCGGTCACCTCTAGGATATTTAAAAATGTCATACTAATTAACCGCACTGTAATGCTTCCCGGTGTTTTTTTATAGCATATTTAATGTGTAAAACAAAGACAAAATGTGTAAATAATATTTGATTTATGGTGTGATAAAATAAAAAAATAAAATAATTCACTTATTTCTACCGGCTAACAGCACATGCAATAATTAACAACACAAAAAAATAGCGACTACGATAAATATCATATCAACTGTAAAAAGGCGGGAGAACGAAAAGGAGGATAATGAAAGATTTTTGTATGGATTACCGGCGGTTCCCGGCATGCGTTACTATGCCACTTGATAAAGAAATTGTTTCTCCCTGCGTGTCCTTTCCCATTGTCCCGTTCCTCTTCCGCCACCCCTTCCTTTCCAGCGTCCCCTTTCCCTCTCACATTTCCACTCCGCCTTCCCTCTCCCCGCTCACCTCGCCCCCTCTTCCCCCGTCCCGTGAACCCTCCTCCTGAGTTCCCCTCCCCCTCCCAAGTTCCCCTCCCCCTACTGGATTCGCCTCACCCTCACCCGAATCCCCCTCCCGAGTTCCCCTATCCCCTCCTGCGTTCCTCTCCCCACTCCCGTGTTCATTCATTCCCGGTACATTCAGTTTTCAAACAGCACCTATTGCAATTTTTTTATATAAAATTCACAATGCCAGAGCTCACCAGTATATATAGAAACCTTGTCCTAACAATAACAAACAAAAAAGGAAGTATCCAATTTGGTGCTGTCGTTCGGAAGTTATGCGCTTACATTCATTTTATTTATTATAGATAAGTACTCGTAAATTTACGTTTTTTGTTCTCCAACATATGAAAAATATTAGAAATGGAAATCGTGTACAAAAGATGTTGTTCCAAAAAATATTAACACTGGTTTTGTGTGAATGCCAGGAGCACATAATCAATCGAAGGTAAGCGAAAGTAAGTCTTATACACGTGTTATGGGATCGCCATCTACCTACATAACGTCGGATAAAGTTCATCGGAACACTTTCATAAACCTTGAGCGTTGAGCTACTTTGGATGCTCAATCTATTCAACATTTCAAAGACTCCGTGAACTTGCGCTTGAAACAAGTCCGTTTCCGACTGTTTCGGTTGTTCAACCACTCCCGTAGATCAAGTTACTTATCTCGAGATGCTGCATTACTATGGAGATTGTGAAGGTGGACCATGAATTTCGGCTCACTTACCTCCTTTCTAGTTCAATTAAAGTGAAAATGAAGAATGTTTTATTAGAAAAATATGCATATTTTAAAAATTTTAAAGGTGAATTCTGCTTTGTTTTTATTTCGAAACTTAAAACGCGCAGGAATTTGATTTTAGGACAAACAATTATTTATATGTACTAGGTGCCTACGTAATTTATTCTCAATCTTTTATATTTTATTATGGTGGATTCTGTAAGAAGATTAATTTTGAAAGGAAAACCTCTTTAGCGCCATTGTGATTTGAAACTCGATGAAACGAAAAAGCGATACTAAAATGAGACCAACACATAGGTACATCTGTAGGATTTAGCCTACGAGAGAGTGATATAGAATAATCGGTCTCCTCTTTGTACGATGGTTCGTAGCCTCTCCACTCTAGTTTACTATAGTTTTCTGAGGGTTTAACTTCTATCGCGTGTAAACTGCACACTTTAATGTACACACACTGTATTTTTTTAAGAGAGTAGCGTACATGAGTCCCAACTACTTCCAACCATCCGGAGCCAGTGAGACTACAGCATTCCCAATTGGGTTATGTTGTGAGGCTGACGGTAGTGGGGAAGGAAAATAAATAGGGACGAGGAAGGTGACGAATTACTTGATCTGGTTTTTAAAGCTATTTCAAGAAAAAATTTCGATCCTCAATAGTGGTATTTCACCAGGGAGATACTGAGAGAATCTAGGACTCCGGAATAACCGTGTTGTGTAAATCAGCCGTGTAAAGTGTTTATTTTCAAAGCTAAGAAAATATTATTTTCTTTCTCTCATTCTACAGTGCCACAAAGAACTTTTCGACGACCTCAAGTTTCCTAGATTATCGTTCCTTATTATTTCCGGGACAGAATCAACTTAGTGTGGTAGTTTATACCAAAAAATGTTTTAATCGTGATTAATAAATGATTTTAAAAATGAGTATCTATTTATATATGTATACCTTCGAAATGCCGGCTTTGATAAAACTAATACAATACCAATTTCAATAAAACCTGCAACTAATGTATTGTATTACCTCCCAGTGCCGTACAGATAAGAAAAAGCAAATAATTACGAAGATGTGGGAAAAAGCCAATAAAAACAAAGCACGACAATTTATAAATACACTCTTTTCTTTCAGGGTTCATCCAAGCAGGAGAAGAATCTATAAGAATCCAAAATGGCCACAATCATGGACTCATATCGGCACTTCATGGAGACAAAAAGTGGTGAGCAAATAATTTTCATTTTATTTCTTTAGATACTTATTATACCACTTATTATTATGGTACATATCAAAAAGCTAGAGTTATAATCTCCGATAAATCAGCTATGAAAAGGCGAAAGTAACCAATCAATTGATATGTTCGGAAGATAAATTGTCTACTCATCGTGTAATCTTCACGTTACCTTTAAGGTAATAAAAGAGCTATCGCTGTTTAAAAACATTTTAATTTTCCCAAATTATTAATCGATACTTATAAAGCGTATAATATGTAAGCGAAGAGTTAATTGAACTAATATCTGATTTCAATTACTATAAGCTTGTATGCAGCTACATTCCAACATGAACTTAACCTACAATTTTAAACGAAAAATACAGCAACTTTTATAGCAGAACCGGATTATAATTTATTTTAGTTGTACTGCGCAATCACATTTTTAACCGTACAATCATACAAAATAAAAGAGCTATCGCTACTTAAAAACATTTAATTTTACCAAATTATAAATCGATACTTATAAAGCGTATAATATGTAAGTGAAGATTTAATTAAACCAACATCTGTTTTCAATTACTATAAGCATTTATGCAGCTGTTTTCTAACATGAACTTAACCTACAATTTTAAACAGCAGAACCGGATTATAATTTATTTTAGTTGTACTGCGCAATCACATTTTTAACCGTACAATCACACAAACATACTGCGCGCAGTGGCGCGTCGGCGTAGCGACCTACCTCCGCCACCCCCGGTAAAGAGTTATATGTGTATACATTTTGCTTAGATATTTAAGAAACATCTAAATAGCTTAGGAAATAAGTTTATTTCATTAAATTACATGAACCGGACATGCATTCTGTAGATACTATATAATGACATTTCTCCAACTATCACAATTTTTATGAAATCATTGGATAATGACTGCATTGAGTGCCGGTCAATTAAACTGTCTAACGTTTGTTAATTATCTTTTACCTTCCAGATGGTGATAATGAAAGATGAAGAAATGCAATTAAAATTTTGTTATGATTTGGAAACCCACAATTTATTGCTCTCCGGGGCCCTAATAGATTTTACGATAAATATTCCCTAAAGTAATTTATGTTTTTCTATTGTGTTTGGAAATTTTCAATTGTTATGATCGTTGTTGTCGGGGAGGATATATCAAAATTCTCCGCCAATTGTTGGAAAATATCATTACGTCTGTGAGATTTAACCAAGATATCACGAATTGGATCACGCTAAGCAAATTATCTATTAATAAAAACTCATATTCCACAATCGAACATAATAACGCTAATATTTCTCGTGTTGCGTAAAGTTGCTGGAATAGCGAAGTGCATTTTTTTCATCTTACGGGTGCTGCCAGTTTGGGTGTTGTTTTCAGTTGATAATTAAATGAACCTTACTAATCTAATAGAAGTTAAAATGTGAAAACGAATGGTTTTAGCTCATCTCATATACTTGTTATATGAGGGATACCTTAAGGATCCACTTGGAACCGCTTTTATTTATTTTATTTGTTAATGATTTCGTCTCTTTGTTCAATTTTTTTTTTATATACGCCTATTGTCTTAAATTATACTATCCCAATAATAAAACTTACGACTGTCTAGCTTTACAAAGATGTCTCAACGTAAATAAAATGTAACTAAGCGTTAAAAAATGCCACGTAATACTTAAGTTTTACTCGCAACAGAATTGAAATTGAATTTGATCATTCCATTTGTGGTGTAACCATATTGTAACTTTAAATTAACAAAATCAGAGTTCCGGGAATCAGCTTAGATTCTAAACTGACGTTCCGTTTACACACTTAAGAACTAGTGAAGAAAGCAACAAAAAAGGGTTTTATAACTACAATTATGAAAACATTCTAAGAGGTGTACCTTATAATTATGTAACATTGGTTCCCCAGTCTGGTGCCCTCATTATCAAAACATAGTTGAATGTATTCAAATAGCTTCCACTGATACAATATTCTATGAAACGGAAACATTCAAAAGTCTAATTTCCAAAAAAAAAATAAAGATTAAAATACTCCAACTAACAGACGTAAAATAACAGACTTGTTGGGCTTAGGTATAGAACGATTAAAACAATACATATTTGTAATATTTTGCCACTCATAAAAGTGATTTGCAAAAATTTATTGCATTTTCAATATTTTATCGTCTAGTTTAATATCCTGGCCCAAAACATCGGGCGGGTGCGTGGGCTGTCCACGCAGTAGATGCGCCACTGCTTAGTAGTAATTTTAACATTAGTATTCATTGACTATAATATGGCAATACCCATAAATCACTTAGGTTTACGCCTTGACTTTTGTCGTTTGTCTTAACACACACTTTGGCAAAGGTAATTTTTTGTTATAAAATGTTATAAAAAATACATTTACCTGTTACAAGAATAGAGTGATAGAGATCCCACTTAAAAATGTGCTACTTACTGTAATGCCCCTAATAAATTACCTTCACTTTCCATTACCCGCAATGCGTAAATCCGGTACATTCACAGTTGTGCGTAAGTGAAGCAATAATTAGGCATAAGTGAAGCAATAATTAGGCATGTGTGAATGAATGTTGAGAAGTTTTCACTGCAGAGTTTTGTCTTTGATCCTATTAAATGGCGAACATTTATCAGCATATCTTGCCGCCATTAAACTTTCCAACTTTATTCAGAAAATAAACTAATTTCCAACTATATTCAGAAAATAAGCTAAATACCTACTAAAGTTTGTTTTGGTGAGATTTTTTCCTTCTGAAATCAGTTGTAAGTGCTGTGTAATCGAATGCTTGATTGCAAATAATTAAATGAACACGAATGTTTATTTTTATTTTATTATGGGAACTCTTTGTACGGATGTTGTGATATTACTGGTGTAGAACGAACCTTACAAATACTTTAGTTTCATGGCTATCTTTACTAATATGAAAGATAAATAAGGTAAGAAAAGTCATCATAACGAAATAAATATATTAATCTGAGCATTTGAAAGAAGGTTTTTTTTATATCTCGTGATGGGTTGTTTCACAGAATTTGAACAATTCATCAAATTTCAAAGTTAATATTCGTGTTCTGTTCAAGTTCTGTTGTTATCCACATAACTATGAAATGGTCGGCCCCTGACGAAATGATAACAGAACTTGAATAGAATTATTAACTTTGAAATATGATGAATAGTTCAAATGCTGACATTGAAACAACTCATAAAACAGCGAGCTTGGGCGAAGCCGGGTTATAACTTTTAATTATTAGTAATAATTATATTAAATGTTCAAATTCTGACATTGAAACAACTCGTAAAACAGCGAGCCTGGGCGTAGCCGGGTTCTAACTTCTAATTATTAGAAATGTTATGTTTGCTGCATTTAATTAATATAATTAATTATATGATAACATATTAATAACAATAACATATTAATAATATTAACAATTACTAGGTATTACTTGAATTGATAAGCTTCCGAATTCCACTTCGTAATACTAGAAGTCAGGATTTATTTCAGTGCAGAAATTCTGGGACTAACTATCATATGTATTCCTCTTTGCCCAGAATACTAATGGAGGGAAACAATTATCCCAAGTCAGTGGACATCTTCAATTTATCTTTGAATAAATTTAAAATATTGTTATTGAGGCAGTTCAGTTATGTACAATAAAATGTTTTTTCTATGCTATATATGTAAAAGCCCCGAAAAAGGTCGTTTATTTATAAATAAATATTCCGATAACCATCGGTAAAACTATTTAACTATTAAATTATTATAGTTGTTGTTATCTCGGGAAGGGTGCAGTGCGCAATACAACTTTTATGATCCTTAATGCCACTAGGAAAACTCCATGCCTACAATAAATTACTCACTTCTAATTATTACGTAGTAGCCGTAGTTTTATATCTTATGAATGGATGGCAAGTTAACACTCAGTACGTAATAATGCAGTACTTTGTTATGGTGTGCGTGACTTACACGTGTGTTTGTGGTATTCCCGTGTGGTTTAAGAACACAAACGTCAGAAGGAGGTTTAAGAATATATAAATAATAATATTGTTATTGTAGAAAAGCCCTTTTAAGACAGGTATAATTATTACAGAAATCATAACATATAATACCAATAAACTATATAAGTTATGACTATGCCTTTGTATGCAACACGTTATTTGAAATTTAAGCATAGTTTTAGACACAGTAATGGCTTCCTTAGGGCAATTTAGCAATTAAGTAAAAACGCAGTATATTTGAATTCTCCATTGCCAAACATAAATACTAAACCGGGACAATAAGCCAAAATATACAGGTTACTCCCAGTTTGAACACATCTCTCGGACAGAGAAATATTAAATTCAATGCTACGAAACAATGCAATGCTCTGCCAAATCAAACAAAAAAATAAAGGAAATGAATATATTTAAAACAAAAGTAAAAAGATGAAAGAGAAAACAAAATGATAATCAACTTCCAGACATTATGAAGACGATGTAAAGCAACCCTGAAACTAAATACAATGGTTTAAAAAACCACAGGCCGTCTCAGAACAGGAAACCCTAGTGAGGAGGACTGCGAAAAAATTTGAACCTATACTTATATACTATACTTACATCATGTTTAAACTTTTGGATTGTTTTCTACCAGTTTGATTGATTGATTATGAAACATTCAAGTGTCCAAAGTAACTTCAAATCCGTTTTTAACATTTAACAGTACATTTCAATGGGGTCGACGCCTAATTGTTTAGTTTGAAGAAACTGTGTTTTATAAAGAGACTAGCGAGTTCCCGGCGTGCGTTGCTACGCCACTAAATAAAGAAATTTCCCCCCTGCGTGTCCTTTCCCAATCGTCCCGTTCCCCTTCCGCCTCCTCTTCCTCTACCGCGTCCACTTCCCCTCTCGCGTTTCCACTCCGCCTTCCCTCTCCTCTCTCCCCTCGCCCGCTTCCCCCTTCCTGCGAACACCTCCTGAGTTCCCCTCCCCCCTCCCGAGTTTCCCTTCTCTCTGCCAGGTTCCCCTCCCCCCCTCCTCCCGTATTCCATACATTCAGTCCCGGTACATTTAGTTTTCAAACAGCTCACGTGCCATCTAATGCAATTTTTTTTTTATACACATTTCATGATGCCAGTATATAAAACCTTCGCGTGCGTGCTCACAACAACTAACCAAAGTTTCCTCGCAATCGAATGAACGGTTTAGTAACGCATTTTACTGACGCCAGAGCTCGCTATTATATATAGAAACCATCGCGGCATGCATACTGCACACATCAAATCCCTTAAAGTTTCATCGCAATCGTATTAACGGTTAGCACTGCATAATTTCATGATGCCAGAACTCACTATTGTATATTGTATATAACCATCGCGGGCACGTACACATCAAATCCCCAATGTTTAATCGCAATCGTATGATTGGTTTAGCAACGCATAACATCTCACATATACACACAGAAGCAAACATACTTCGTTTTTTATATAATTCAAGACTCCCGAGGCAAGACTCTCGACTCACAATCCGAAGGTCGCGGGTTCGAACCCGGCGTGCGCAAATAAATTTTATTTGATTAATTTGTGTTATTTCACAATTTATTCATTTAAAATAATATATAGTATATTTGCGGCACGTTCCAGAGTGGAAGATACTATCAGTATCGCCCTGGTGTAAGACCACCATTCAGAATTGAAACGTTGACCAGGTCTGAATAGCCAGGTACTTTCCCACCTTCCTCTTCCCTATCTCCTTCCCCTCCCCACTACCTTTAGCCTCACAACATACCCCGATTGGGGATGCCATAGTCTCACTTGCTCCAGACGGGAGCAGTTGGGACTCTTGTGCGGTATTAATTGTAAAAAAAAAATAATAATTTATATAGATAGTAACTACGGTAAAATTAATGTTTCGATATTTCCAACGGCGAAGTTATGAGCTTTCAAAGTGAACTTGTGTAAAATGTAAAATGTATGCAATGGTGTCTCATGACGTCACACAAGAGACGATTCACAACAATTCATAATTCTTATTATGGTGCAGTTGTCCCTTTCGCTCAGTATTTCAGGAGTAAAAGCGACAGTGACAGCAACAATTCAGTAAAATACCTGTATTAAAATTTCTCGGCGACCGTGTTTCCTCTTAACAATTATTATGAACATATTAACATAATTAAGGTAAATACGTACCCACCTGAGGTATATCAGTCATTAGACTTTATTGTTATTCATTACGTCAGAAGGTTGTAATGGAAAACTACGTTTAATGTAAGAGGAAGTAAATATAAAACCACATAATTGCAAAAACTTAATTCGATTGAACATATGTACCACTATTAGTGTCCGACCGAAACTAGTTTTTACGGCCGAAACCGAAACTGAAACCGAATTTCAGCTTCGGTCTCAGATTCGGCCGAAACGGAAACCGAAAGTTCCATATAGTAATGTTTTCGTTTAATAGTTCCATATAAGTCATGTTTTCGTGGAAAAAAAAAATCAATCTTAATTAGTCAGTCCTTATTTTAAAATCATATACTAATCATTTAGTCTCTGATATTTGAACTAATAATAAACATAACATAATTATCACTCCTCATTTCAAATAAATTATTTGTGCTTTTTTTAAATAAGGAGTTGATATGTTGATATTTACGAGTAACATAAAATAAAAGGTACAAAACAAAATTATTTTTTTTACCTAATTTGTTTAGGTACCTAAAAAATATACTCTTTCAACTTGAGAACAAAAAAAATTCTTCTAAACTTTGGTCATTATGTATGGCACTCTTTTAATGAACTACAAAAAAATTAAAATTAAAAAGTACCTACCCAATAAGTACAACAACTAAATATTTTTAATGCACATATGAAAATGAAATGAAAATAAAAAGAGTTTAGAGAATGAAAATAAAGTGAATGAGAATAAAAGTGTAATGAATGAAAATAAAAAGAGTTTTCTCTCAAATTAAAAAAAAAAACTCTTAAGAACTTCAATGAGCTACAACTATTAATAATTTCAGTGGACTAATAAAATCATCAGTATTTATAATTAAACAATGAAATATTATAAGTGAGAAATAATATTTTATCAACATTTTCTTTCCAGAGTTTTAGAATTTTCCAGAAGTTCGTCTCAGACCAACAGCACTAAATAGTTGTCCACTGGAAACACTCGTCGGTGGAACCGACACGAATTTCAGTGCAACCTTTCTCCGATCGCAGCGCGAAACCCCCCGGGTTCAGTTTCGGTTTCGGCCGTAGTTTCGGCTGGATGGCAGCCGAAACCAAAACTAAACCAAAACACATTTATTTGCCGAAACTAGGCCGAAACCGAAACCGAAAGTTTGGTTGGACATTAACCACTATTGAAGGATCAAAGACAAACAAAATAAGACACACGTTTAATATTGCACGAGAGCCAAAATGATATCTTACTTCCTTTGCTGCGCTTTTGCGTGTGGTAAATTTAGTTAATGAGAATACCTTTCAGCTATCGCAAGCTTGGTACTCAATTATTCAACAAGATACACAATGCGAATTAACAAGCCCGGAAGGTCGTACGTTATATATAACGGAGATAACTGGATCAGGTGATGTCCTTGACCAGATGACCAGACGACTAGGTCAGTGGAATCTTGTCTGCCCAGGTACCTCTCGCAATGTCATTACCTGAACCGGTATCGATGGTAGAAAGAGTAAGTGGAGTACTAGATGCTACCTACCACTACCCTCACCAACGCAAAGTTAACCCAGCGAACGTAAGGTTGGGTAAAATTTAACTGAGGCATTTTATGTTGCTCGATAATTTTAGTTTACAGCGCTCAACTGTTCCGTAACAGCAAGGGGAGGTAAGGAAGCGACAAGAAACAAGGATTTAGTCAGCTACCGCTCAGTTAGGTAGTTAGGCGTCGTCAAAGTTGCCGGCGAGTGAGTTTTACCCACCTAGCGCTCGGTGTTACTATTTTTCAAGATGAATAATTCAAGTCTGATTAGTTGTAGAAGAAAAAAACTATTGTAATTTGATATAATTTTATTAAAAAAAAAAAAGTTTGTAATAATTTTAACTTTTGAAGATATTAATTGTTTTATGATTTTATTTAAAGGGGGGGGGGGGGGGAGGAGAGTAGAGAAATGTGACATTGTGTGACAAGGGGAGGGGGGGATCTCTGTGACATCACATGTAAAAATCTAAATATTTTTAATAAAAATAAAATTTATAACTACCGTTTTGATTATTTTTAGATATGAAATTTTCCAAAATATGTGACGTCACACTAGGGAGGAGGAGATCTCACAAATATGACGATGTGTGACAGGGTAAAGGGGGGGGGGGGGGGGGGTAAAAAAATCATGAAATTCGTGTGATGTAATTTATGGATGGCCACTTTTAACACTTTTATTCCTAGTTTTTTTTTTTTATAACAAGTACCTACTTAAAAAAAACAGGTAAAATAAGTATAGTTTCGAATTATAATAGTAATAATCGTTATTTCATAATAAAAAAACGATGTAACAATTTTGGGTGAAAATTACCCAACTTTAGGCTCGATGTTACATGTTGAACCTAATGCTCGCCGGGTTAAAGTGGTTACAATTACGATCTTCGAAAGTGTATAATTACGTTTCGATTCGAAGCTATCATCAATTTCTGAAAAAAAGTGGGTCGCCCAAAAATTAAGACTGTCGGTAGATTTCATGTCTTCCATCATAGAATATTTATTTATGTCCATTATGTATTTATGTCGTTGAAATGTTGTTCTACTATGAGATTCGGGTACAAGCGTTGTTTTCTCTTGGTACGATGTAGCGGTTGTGACCACATTTCACATTGATGGATGGGCTTAATTATGTATTCGTTTTCCATTGCTTTATATTAATCGAATCATATTTAAAAAAGAAAACAACGAGGGCAAACAATGTCTGTGTCTAAAAAATAACTCTAATTATGACTTCGAAAAGATCTACGTCAGCAATTTTCGCATATGGATAGAAAGTAAATTCGACTTCGGACTATCTCCGAAACTCCGAGCAACATACGAAATCGTCATGATTTGTGGATAGCAAATTATTTCTTTAAACTAGACAATTAATTCATTGCTATATCAATCCTAATGTTTAAACCATTAAAACAATGATTGCTGAAAGGAATTCGTTGAGAAATATATTTTTTAGAGGTTTAGAACAATAATAATAATAAGTAATCGACAGTATTGACACATATATTAGCATTATTTATGACTATATTTGTATTCAGTAATTCTCACCAAGATGATTTGCGAGAAACGTAAGTGATTTCACGTTGGAAAATAAGAAAACCTAGGAATATTGATATAATGTAAATCTGACATGTTACAAACAATAGAATGCGTAATAATCAATACAAAGTACAGGTAAATAATTTTATAGAGATCTTTGCTAATGTAGTGGTGTATGGGATACAATAAAAAAATAAATTTATTATTGTTTTCCCTTTATAAGAAAGCGGAAGAACGAAACAAAAAAAAAACTTTTTACAAATTTTCGATTCTTTCGGTGTGCAAAAATTCATACAAACGTGTCCTCCTTAAAATGATTTTCTTGTAATGTATTAATTTTCCGACCCTTGTACCATTCCCATATCAGAATTTACAATTTTTGTCACCCGTTCTCGTAGGAAAAGTGTATTACGCAGAACCTTATAAAAATCTGTGATGTCCGTGTCCCAAAAAATATTTACTGCTTATATAAAATTAGAAATTTTAACACACCAAATCTTCCTCCCTGAAATACAGGGACTCTACTTTTCATAAGAGATTTGAAAATGACAGAGATTTGGTTTTTAAAATTTGTAAAACTTCAGTTTAATTTGAAATGTCAGAGTCAGCTCTTCAGCCGAGCTTACAAAAAATTACATAATGTTGATAAAAACAGCTTTAATTTCGATTTATTTCTCAATAAGGCGTCCTTATTTTTTAATGTTTATTCTTGAATGTCACTCGCTTTAAACAATGCTAAGTGACAGTCATAAAGTTAATTTGACACGGAATGCAAAAGTATTCATCCACGTAACTTCTGAAAATGTTGAAAATTGCGTACCAGATATCTGTCAATGTCAATTTTTTTTTTACTATTTCTCTTTTTCCTTTGCAAGTTCTCACAATATTTACCAAAAACCATTTTATAAATAGTACTTCGGTCACAATAGTACTTCGGAATTTGTAGAAATTAATCCACATTACGTATTTTAAAAACCAAACATAGGGTCGTAAAACGTATTTTAGCGCTGCACATGATTCATTAATTACCATTTCACATACAATCTATTGTGGGGCTCTTTTAAACCTTGTGTAATATTATCAATATTCCAAGAAGAATTTATAGATTCGTGTTTGTCTTTTCATAATACTCGTTCTTCTCGTGTGATTTGAACTAACAAAGGAATGATAAATTTTGATTTACAAATTGTTGTGGAAATTCTCACGTCAGTTTTATTAAAGTATTGCTGTGTTGGTGTAAAAAGGTTAAGTAGGAAATATCTGACTGTTTTTCATTAGGATTTGTCAGTAATTATAAAAAATAAATAAACACAAATGTAATATGTCACTCACGATGAAGATAATACATGAAGATAACAAGTTATTTAAAAAAAAAAATAAACATATTTTTATGTGTAATCTCAATTAAAGTAATTTATTTCAAGAAGATTGGTTGCTCAACAAAGAGCCAGTTATTTCACAGAACTTGATCAATTCATCAATTCATCAAATTTCAATGTAAATGTTCTGTGAAAGTTCCACTGTTGTTTATCCATTATGAACTACTTGTTTCATAGAACTTGAACACTAATAGGATTTATATTATATTGAATACAAACTTTGAAATTTGATGAATTGTTTATATGAAATAACTGGTCCTAAGAAACGTGGCGTAAAATAATTGAACCTATTTTTTATACATTACTTTAAAACCCTAATGAACGTGGGAGTAAATAAGTTATACATTTTTTTCGAAATAATAATACTTAACTTCAACATCGAGAAATTTCGCTAAGGTGACATTTTTTAATTGAATAATGTTATTCATCTCTTTCCATCATCCAATGAATGAAGGTTTAAGATCTAAAATTTATCAGGGGTTCCTAAAAATGCTTTAAAACTATCAATTTGAATTGAAAGCCGGTCAGATTTGGACAAATGGATAGAAAAAAATGATCACGTTTTTTAGATTCTCGTGGTGACCGGAAATCGCAGGTGTGGAACGTGTGTTGAGTAACGTAACCGGAGCGAGGTCAAAGGCCATTGGAATTATTCGCTTATATCACTGAATAATAATTTTTTAATGAAATTTTTGTTTCTAAAGTACAATTGAACGAATTCACGTTAGCAAAAAAATTTTTTGAAAGCAATCGAATTAATGGCAAACATCTGAAAACATTTCGATAGCGCCTAAATATCGAGTTTCATTCGAAAATTTTCTACATTTTTCAGAAGTTTAATTAAAATAGTCATTTGTATAAATCTTTCGCAATTCTCTTTCGTAGTTAGAAACAGTAGGCGCGGTAGTGCGTGCAGCAATTTTTTCTAAAATAACGACAAAATATTAAAAAAAAATACATTTAGCACCTTTTTCTCCATAAGTTTAAATTAACAATATATAGCATTGTCAAATAATTCAATCGATCCATAATCGAAGAATATACCCTTATTCAAATGAAAACAGGTGTTGGTACACGATACTATATTGTATAAATATACTCTTATCCAATCTGAAAACAGGTGTTGGTACACTATGGTATACTATATTATATGAATATACGAATATCATTTCTGAAAAAAGTGAAGTGGACTTTCGGCATTGACGAACGCAAAAGATAATTGGCTAAATGTCAAAATCATTTTTTTAAATGATTTATTATTAAAACATTTCCGAATTACTTAGTTCATTTATAAACTTGATTTTAACAATAATTAAAACAAGTAAGTACTTAAACTATTGATGTGCAATGCGGATTATGGTGACCGGACAACTCGGAATGAAACCAACTCAGAACCATCTCAGAAAAGTCATTTAGAGTGTTAAAAAAAATATATAAAAAATTGGTTAAATAGGTTACGTCAGGTTAGGGTAATCGGGTAATTTAAAATTATTTTTTTCATAGCTTTTAATGAATTTTCAAGGAGGTGTTGAGTTGACTTTATTCTCAGTTGGCATGGAAACGTACCATTATAACTACACTTCATTCCAATGAATTGCGTCAGTTTCCTCTACGTTAGATACGCGAACGCTGTATAATCTCTCAAATATTTAACATTTTACCTTATTAGTCACAGATCAAAGAAAGAATTTAAATAAGCGGAATTTGCAGATTATAAATCTACAAAAAAGATTTATCAATAGGCAAGATTCTTTTAAGTGAGTAAAAATTGTTTTCAATGTGGATTGGTTCGCTTACCGAAGAAAGGAAAGACCTCTATCATTTACCCCAAACCATTTCTCCCGGATCTGTTTGGTGACAAATACTTTATGCCAATAGTTTAATTTTGACAGAAAAAAATAATATTTAATGTCGTGGTGATGATCATACTGTAAGGGTCGAAAAATGTATTATAAAATATATATTTAAAATACATGTATCGCAAATCGGATCACCAAATAGTACAGTAGACTCAATTTCTATAGTAATGACATTTAATTATGGATGAAAGAATAAATTGTAAAAACGCAAAAATTAAAATGCTACCAAAAATGCACGTATTTGTAAGCATATATGAGATTGAAGTTTTACTTAATTGCTGGTTATTTTTCAACAAAGGAAAGGAAAAATACTAATGTCATACCTTTAGGTGGCGGTACGGGTAACACCTCCCAGGGAACGATTTTTTGGATAACCAAAACTCCAGCCATACTCACCCCAAGTGATTCGCTAAGTTTTTTGACTTTTGGGTTTACAAGGTGAGGTTTAACCAGGGCTGGCCCTTTGCCCACTGCGTGGCGGACCGGATCGGGAGAGACTGGTTAAGGGAGACCTTCCAGCCGTACTCTCTCGACATATCGCCTTGCATCACAGTGGGAGGGTGTGGACCTAATGCAAAAAATTTTTTTGTGAATTTACAAACAACAATTTATGATTGGAAGACTCGTCCACAATCTAATCTATATCTTTCTTTTGGTCTCACTGTCCTCACTGACCTTTTATTTCACAATCGAAGCGTTTCATTACTAACTTATTTACCGGTGTACTTTTCTAATTATGAAAAATTGCAATTACCCACCAATGTGTAACAGTCAGTATTAGTGCAATCTTTATCTGTTGAGAGCACATGGATGCTCGTCTATTGGACGTGAGAGAGATCACTCAAATGAATCACATGAATGGAAATGACGTGCAAAATGAATATTGGTGTTGGTGTTTATTAACACTGTATAATTTAACCTAATTAGCTAGGACTCACACCTCTCCAGATAATTCGATTTATTGGTTTAGGTAAATTTGATTTAATTAATAGAAGAAATTATCCATAGATGTCAGGAGATGCAAATTCCCCTCTACCGAGGAAACATTATAAAAAGCCTATGTTTAGGTTTTTTACACTCACTTCTCGTCTCATCATCATACCTTGGGTTTGGTAGTTTGGAGCTCCTGAAATATTCACAATGTAATTGGGAATAGAGCAAATAAAAGTCACAAGTCCTTTAAAGTTTCCTGAAGATGCGTTATTATTTACAAAGTTCCTTCCTCCAAAACAAAACAAACACATTAATAACTTAACACAACTTTGATGAAATATTAATTATTAATACACGTCAAAATTTTAACGATAATAACGAGAGGGTAATAAAATAATCTCCTAATTAAAAGGATTTGAATGACTACCTGTATACGTCAGTAGACTAATGATTTACATGTAAATTGGTCATTTATCAAAAAAATACACAATACAAATTATATTCAAGATTTTTTCCCAATATCTCTCCAGGAAGGGACACACCTTTATTACAAATTAGCCTTTATGGTGTTTCAAGAAATAGTGACAATTCAACTCTAATGTGTAGCTTTACTTTACTATTTCAAATTAACATACAAATTCAGCAATGTTTTATAATATTACAGGAAGCAGCCGTTTCCTTGTATTTTTAATTAAATAATTAGTTATAAATAATTTATATTAAATAAGTTTAAAAAAAATCATAAAAGAATAGCAAATATAAATAAAATCGATACACCGATTGTTAAGATAAATATCGAAAACCAAACAATACATGTCAATTCCGACACTGATGTATAAAAATATCCGACCATTTCAATCAACTTTTCTCCTATATCGGACCCAAAATAACCAAAAATATTTAAGACAGAAACAACGTCTCGGAGAAAGGTCTAGCAAACAATTATCTCATCGTTACTCTCAAATGGAAGCCTTTTCACTTCACTGCCATTGAATTAGAAATTATATAACTAAAATCATCTCTCAAAAATAGCAACTCCGCCGAGAAATATTACGATTCATCAAAAATGATCAAACACATTGAAAACACTTATGGGGATGCCATAGTCCCACCGGCTCCAGGTGGTTGGGAGCAGTTGAGACTCTTATGCGGTATTCACGTAAAAAAGCTTCAAAACTCGTACATTTCCCAAACTTCAAAGCTGGTGACCAATTAACTGCAAATATTTTTATATTATTTTTTTTGCGCGAATACCGCACAACAGTCCAAACTGCTTCGGTGCTAAATAAACAATATATGAATGTTTATACATAATTTCAGATCCCCGCACGGTAGACTGGTGGATGATGTCCGGCCCGGCGCCCCTGATCACGGTGCTCATCAGCTACGTATACTTCTCCGTGTCGGTGGGCCCCCGCTACATGCGCGACAAGAAGCCCTATGACCTCAAGTACCTGCTCATCGTCTACAACGCCGTGCAAGTTCTGATGAGCGCCTACCTGGTCTATGAGGTGAGCCATTTAAATTTTGATTCGTTCCTCTGGTTAATAAACTTCATTTTCTTTGCTGACGTCGGTGGTACCTACGTTAGTTTAAGGGACTTTAGCAAGTTCTCTTTTCCTCAACTTACCCCTATGGTATACCTTTCATTTAAGTGACCTGGGGTTAGTTGTCTACTTTGCAAACCTTAATGCATTATATCATTGAAGAAGAATATAACACTAATAATCTAAATGAAATTTGGTAGAGAGTAAGACACAGAAAAATGAAAAGATAACGGCTGCAAGAGGTCTTTAGAGGAAAAGCGAATTACGAGCCACAGGGACCCACGTATAAATTGCTATCCATGATATCATACTTCTTGTAACTCCATGTCAAATCTACGGTATGAGGTGAGACCTTGTTGTTTCATTGATGTTTTTCAATGATATTCTCGGAGGTAAACGAGAATCGAAACCGCACTGGGCTATGGAGACTATAATAACAGACGGCTGCGCTGGCGAACACCTGAGCATCCATTTATCCTTTTTTTCATATATTCGTCTTACGTCCTTATATAAAGGCTTTCTCTGTTATTTTTTGTCTTCGTTTAAAGACGCCAAAGTTCAAGCTACTCCTTGCGTCGTTTGTCACCGTGCAGGGACTGCTAAATACTTCCTGAATTACATTAATTTACACTAGCCCCGAATATTTAAAAAATGCAAGGGAGAAGTTAAGGTTAAGATTACATAAGTAAATAAAAAGGTACGGGACAGTTTCATAAACCATACGTTTAATTTTCAAGCAAGTGTGGTCATTTAAAGATACACAAAATGCCAAACCAAAAAAAGGAATAAAATGGCTTGGCTAACGAGATGGAAATTTGTGCAAACTTACGCGTGTTCGGATACCTAAATGGTATTCACGGAGTATCTTTTCTCGGATATATTTTTATGGCATTAACGAATCGAAAAAGAGTTTCTTTAACACTAAAATACCATTTTTATATCTTTGGATCTGACATAACAAAGCGATATCAGAAATACATGTTGATATCAGCTCCACTCAAGAGGCCCTTAGGAAAATAATTTCTTTCAAAGCCTTTTGGGGACGCTATGAGGAGATTTTTTTTTGAATACTGGAAGGTGATGAAGATCTGGGAAGGATCAAGGTATGAGGAGCGGGTAGGAATCTGGAGGTCAGTAAGTTTAGGAGAGATCGGAGTATATAAATTGGGTGAAAACGAATGAATGATTGGTTTAGGGCGGTTTTTAGGTACATTATGCATGAATCCATTCTTACCACTGTGTGTGAAAGGCGATGGGTCGAGAGAGTCCTGCTGGGGAGGTAAAAAGGTCTCCCTAAACCAATATCTCTTGATCCGGCCCGCCGCACAGTAGGTGGGCAGACGCATCGCCGCCACGACCTAGACCGCCAAGACCTAGACCGCCAAGAACTAGACCTAGACCTCCGTGAAACCGGGCACCAAATCCTCTTTGGTTTCAAAGATTTACATTTATTTATTTTGTGGTTAATTTTTAGATTTGAATATACAGCGTGTTGTTTTCTTTCCAATACCGTTTAAATCATATTTTTCACTATGATAGTGAGGAGACACAACGATTTCTGTAAGACCTATGTGAGCTGGGACAAATATGGTCTCTAGTGATTAAACAGGTTTTGTCAAACTATCAGATCTCGTTTCATGAAACCTAAAAACTTTATCTTATAATTTAATCGGTCTATGCACAATTTCTCAACAATTTAATTACATGTGAGAATGCATTAAAAAGATTATCATGTGAAGTGTCTTCAAAATGGTGCAGAAGTTCCACTTACTCACCAAACTGTGAAGTCGTATATTAATTCACGTTAAAACTAGTGCCCTCCAAATTATGAATGCAAATATTTTTTTTAATAAATGGGCACATGTGGAAATATACGCGCGATTACCCTAATTAGAAATGGTTCTAAAGAAATGCGTGTGGATGATGGTAATTGATGAAAGCGTTGTATAATGTTAATGGCTTAATTTTAAAGGCTCATCGGCTATGTGAAAATTTGTCTCCTATTTGACTATTAAATTTACAAGGATCGTTAGGCTAGGTTTACACTCGTAAGTTTTTTCCCGTAATTCTCTCGTGTAAGCGATTGACGGCCGAATTACCAATGTAAACGACACCAAAAGTCACTTAATGTAATTTAAAGCAAGTTACAGAACTTCTTCTTTCAGAAGTTTTTTGACAGGTCTAATCGCGTCCGCGCAAAATTTCAGCCTTCTTACAGCTTATAAAATCAGTTTGAAAAGCTGAGGGACTTTCTGTAAGAAATAATACCAAAATGCGTTGTTGCGAAATGTCAAAAATCAAAAGACAATTGTTTTTTCTGGATTTTTTCCTATAAAACAAGTATTTATTTTCACTTTTATGAGTTTTCTTAAATGAGCACCCTTCTATTCAATTATCGGTCCAATCCTATCTAATCTCAATGTTTCTGTTTTTAAAATTACGTATTTTAATACGAAGTCGGTTGCTGTCAGCAGCCGTTAGGTAGGTTGCTGTCATTCCGATAAAATGAAAGAAATCCATTAATTTTCGCCTTTGACGGCACTAAAGTATGTGGACAATTGTTTAATTAAAGCCAAATTGTATTTCAGCACGTTATTTAGGTATTTTCGTCTTTATTGACAAAATCGCGTAAATTTGACAGTAGCAGGTCGTTGTTGAAAGGAAGCCATCTTACCGCAAATGAATTTACAAATGTAAATGGTCGCATGAGCTACACAGTTCGAGCTTCCGGAAAACTTCCGTGATCATTTATTACTACAAGTCAGATGCATATGTAAACTCTCCTGTGAGAAACCTATCAAAATCTTACGTAATCCGTAAATTTTAATTACGAGTGTAAAGCCAGTCTAATAAAGCAAGAGTTATACGACATTTTAATATTATTTATTTCAAAAGTTGTGAACTAAAATAGTTGCATTGACATCGAAATCTACTACGACATGTGTTTTTTCTGCATTTTTAATGTTTTTGCGGAACATGTGTTTTAAAATATTTTTTGGTTCACAGGGTCTGATGGGAGGATGGCTGGGAGAGTACAGCTTTACCTGCCAACCGGTCGATTATTCCAACAGTCCCACAGGAAAAAGAGTAAGTACCTACTTTACTTGCCAAAGAGTCGATTATTGCATATAGTACACCACTATAAAGAGAGTACCTGCTTTACTATGTTGTACTATGATTTTTTAAGAAGTTAATTCTTCAAGATATTCAAGAATATTATCACCTCACAACATACCTCAAATAAGGATGTCATGTTCCCTTACAAGAAAATTAAAGAAAGAAGGGATCCTAAATAATCTTTACAACTTGTAAAGATCCTAAATATTTATGAGCGATATGTTACAAGGATGTAGTTCGCCTAATAAATCCGGAAATATTATGAAATTACAGATGGCGGCCGCAGTTTGGTGGTATTTCGTCGCTAAAATAATTGAACTTCTGGACACCGTCTTCTTTGTGCTAAGGAAAAAGAATAACCAAATAACCTTCCTCCACGTATACCATCACACTCTGATGCCAATCTGCGCTTTTATTGGCGTCAAATTCCTGCCAGGTAAAAAATACCCATCAGATTTTATAACAGTATGTGATTTTGTTATGGCCATCAATCAATAAAAAACACTCGTCATTTTGCAGGCAGCGTTTAAAGTGAACGAACATTTTTACACAATCGACCAATGTAAAATTAAGAAAAAACTGATTTGTGTGGGTGGGATGTACCCACATTCGAATAAAGATTGTTGGTACTCACGATTGGCGTGAGTTTTTAGAACTTGATTTTGAATGGAATTCAAAAACGAGGGATACATGAAGACTCACTTTATGTGATTTGTATCACTAAAAAAAGAATTAAATATTTATTCCCTCTGATTCAGATCGATGGTATTTAATTATTTATTTATTCGAACGCCAGAAAATGGCTTTGACAATCAAGTGGTACCTACATGAGGTAATACAGTAGTACACAGGAGGGTAATTATATAATAACAATGTACATTAAACCAAGTACGTATGATAACAAGCAGTATTTAGTTATAGATTAAAATTATGTGTTAAAACTAAAACAAAAAAGAATATGAACATTTAAGGAAAAAATACTTTGTTATAATAACAGAGATTTTATTAAAGCAGAATAAAAATAAGTAAATATAGGTGAATTGTTAGAAAAATTGTCATTATCAAGTACTTTACGTCTATTTTTGCATACCGTTTGATTCTAGGAATAAACTAAAATAGAATAATTTAGTATTGTGGTTATTGTCACCTTCAGAGTTAACTTTGTTTAAAAAGACTGCGCAGGTACCTATTGCTAATTAGCTCTGTTATTTCAGGGCTGTCAGTTAGAGATTTAATAATAATTTTGGTTTAAAAATAATAATTTTCAATAAATAAAACATAATAGCTATCACTATTCTGTTCGATTATTATCATTCAGATCGATGGTATTTAATTTTAATCCACGGGGAATTTTACTTGGGAGTACTATAAACTCTGGTTTATCTCATTTAATAGATAATCGAAAGCACATTTCCCAAGAACAATACTTAATTTTGGATTTGAGGCTAAACAGAATAATATCTTATTCTAATCGAATATTTATTTCAAATGTGAGCTTTTTTTATTTTTTGTTTTAAATGAATTAATAAATATAGGCGATTAAAAAATTAATTTTTTTATGATTTTAGTGGAAACTTTAGAAATTCCTAAATGGATTTTTTAAATTCTTTAGTTTTGAATAGTTATATTAACATGATAGAATGGTTAAGATAACTTTTAAAATAATTATTATCTGACAAACCAATCGCAAAAGAAGCCTCTAAAATCATGAAAAATCAAAACGTAGCTCTCATCCGTAGATGTTTATTATTTATACTAGATATTTTCTAATACATTTGATTTAAAAAAAATGTATTCAGTTTGTTTGGATATTTTGACGTTTAACCCAAAAATAAATTTTCTATGAAAATGGCTGCGTTGCCGTTCCTCTTTATCAACGCCACATTAAATTATCTAATAATAATAAGTGTTCACAGTTTTCTGTCTCCGTCGATAACATCATTTAAAATAATAATACGATTACATAGGCAAAGGTAATTATTTGTATATTAGTGGGACTAGCCCAACCAACGGACAATCAATAATATAATAACTTTGTATGTAATTACTGAAATGTTGATAAAAATGTTTCAATATTAGAAACGCTATCATTAATGAGCCCTTCTTTTATCAGCCCTTTATCAAAATAGAATTTCAACACAAAGAGTTTTATATTCTAATTTACTCGAAATTTAATATAATTTTTTTAATTTCTTCACTTTAACGCATGACAGAAAATGGTCTTACAATTACAAGTGAATTTATTAACATCATTCTAATATAACATAATAGCTGATGTGTACCCGGCGTTGCTCGGTGCTATGCATTGCTCGGAGTAAAGTTTTGAGGTTATGAATTCTAGTAAACTGATGTAAACTAGTGGGTTAGATAGTGGAAATAACCGTATTGTTAAAAATTGAAAAAAGTTTATTTTAATATTTCAATTCAATTCAATTTATTTATTATCTCAAAAACATTACAAAATATTACATTTTAATCGGTTTTCAAAATACATTTGTAAGAGTATTACAATCACTTAGGCATACGAACTATACAAGAATTAATAGAGCTTGCCTTTTAAAGGCAGCTTCACTAACGCTCAATATGTCGATATCCGAATTGATTCTGTTAACAGTAAAATTTTTTGATTCACTTGATCGTGTCTTTTTCTACCATTCACTGGTCATAATTCAACATCTTGACAGCTAAATATAATTCCCGAATACAAAAATTCATGCACTTGATCCAAGATATTCTAAGGTTTCCACCAACATTGATTTTTAAGAAAATGAAACTACGACGAAACATTTCAGAACAAAAGATTACCATGCCAATCAATGTTCAATTTTATCGTGATCGGAGCTCTAAACTCGAATTTGCTGCCTGATGATAAATGAAGTGCTCCAATTTTATTCCCAGGACATTTCGTTTTATTTAGTTAACTTTTTGCGGCATCCGGTGACCTCAGAGGTCAGGTTGAAGTATACCACATTGTTACTGTTAATAAACTATATTTTATTGACTTTAGTGGACTCGGTTATCATTCCAGTGCCGCGGTAATGCGTAATAATGAAATAAAGCTACAGACATCGTTACAAACTTCATGTACACAAATATAAGATTTTAATTACTAATGTATGGTACTTGGTTTTCAGGTGGTCACGGGACACTGTTGGGAGTGATAAACTCTTTTATCCACATCATCATGTACTCTTATTACCTGTTGGCTGGACTTGGTCCTCAGTACCAGAAGTTCCTGTGGTGGAAGAAATACGTCACCAGGCTGCAACTAGTAAGAATCACACAGTTGTTTTTTTTAACGAGGATTTGTTCGGGGAGACAACACAAAAAATACATAGGAATCTAATATTGAAACTGGCACACAAGTTCATCATAATACCAGAAGTCAGGATTTATTTCAGTGCAGAAATTCTAGGACTATCTACCATATGCATTCCTCATTTCCCAGAATACTAATGGAGGGAAATAATTATACTAAGTCAGTGGACATCTTCAATTTAACTTCAAACAAAAATGAAATGTTGTTATTGAGGCAGTTCAATTATTTAATATTACAATAAATACTGTATATTTCTTACTATTCATATGTACGAGTAGGAGCCCCGAAAAAGGGTGTTAATAAATAAATCAATATGTTGACCAAAATTTATATTTTTTTATTGTGTCTAAGGATGGGTTGTTTCAAAAAATTTTAACAATCATCAAATATTTGAAGTTAATTTTCAGGTTCTGTGAAAGTCCTATTCAAGTTCTGTGGTTATTTTCGTTTTATGAATCAATTGGCCTATATTGATACAATAAAAGAACTTGAATTGAACTTACACAGAAAGTGAAAATAAACTTAAAAAAAAATATATATATATATATAATTACATTATTATGTCATCTTTGGGGATACTGTGGAGGGTCTTTTAAGGAAAGGAAGGAGAGGAAGTTTCTGGGAAGGAAAGGGTATAAGGGGTGGGTAGGAATCTGGGGGTCAGTGTGTCCAGGTCCGCCGCCAAGACCCAGACAAAACTCATCCCATGAATCCGGACACCCCTGCTAAGTCACCAAATGTAGCGAACCGTTTGTGGTGACCTATGGCAGAGGGGTTGGTTATTCAATAAAAGGTTCCTGGGGTGGCGGTATCCACACCCGCCTCCCAAATTTGATGAATTATTCAAATTTTTTTAAACCACCCGTCCATTGACCCATTACTTGGTCGAAACACCCGTCCTTAGAAATGAAAGTTGTGAGATTTTTATGATTTTATGTAACAATAATTTGGGAACCTACAAAAAGGTTTGATTTATATGGTCTTTAAATGTATTTTGGTATTTTCAGGTCCAGTTCATGATCATCTTTGTGCACAGCGCGCAGGTCCTGCCCAGGACTTGCAACTATCCCAAGCCCATCGCGGTACTACTGACCATAAACGCCGTTCTCTTCATCTACATGTTCGGGGCTTTCTACGTCAGGACGTACAGAAAGGAATCTAAACGGAGAAGCAACGATAACAAAGACAAGACTGAAGGAGAAACAACCGTTTCCAATGGAAACGGTCTAATTAAAGAAGCCATTTCCTCAAATGGAACCTACTCTCGTGAAAAGGTTCAAAATATCGTAGAATCTTCCATTCAATGTACACCGAGTGAACTACACGACAAATTAAAAGAACTTTAAATTTATTTAATAGTAAGAAGTTGCGTGGTGCTAATTAATGTAAGGTTTATATTTTATGCCGAAAGATTTGTACATATTTTCCTATTTTTATTATTATCTTTATTTTATTTACTATTAAACGAAACTGTTTTCAATGTTTCTGTGTATCATTTTCAAAGTTGAGATAGCCACAGATATTTAGAGGAGATAACAAACGTATTGATGAGGTTTTAAAGGGGTATTCAAGTCTAGAAGCCCGAATTTCGGACTTTTTTGACGGTCGATTTAAAAAAACAACAATAAATATTTTAAGTATACACTTTTATAATTTATTTATTTATGTTTTAAGAATAAAAAAAAACATATATATTCATATTTCACGAAGTTACACGCTGTTGAAGTAGAGGGGAAAAAATAGCATGTCCATCTTGTCACGATTTCTACCCTTCTGGTCGTCTGAAAAATAAAAAAAGGTAGATTCTTTATCAGTACAAACCGGTAGGAACAAAGAAAAATTAAATAAAATCCTTGCAAAATGGCGGCTAAATTGAGGTTTTTAAATTATTCTTTAACTTTTTCGAATTTTTAAAAATAATAAGAAATTAAAATTTTTGATTTTTTGTTTATTTCTACTATAATAAAATTTATCTTAAAAATTCATGCCAAATTTCCAGAAAATCGGTCAATTAGAACTTGAGATTTTGTGACAAACGTTGCAAAAAAAAGTAGTTTAGAGAAAATTGCGTTTAAAGTTTTGTTCTATGTAGATTCTAGTTAGAGATTCCGTCTAAAGCAGTCGAATTGCCATGACACTAAAATGTTAAAAATAATTCGAATTTCAAAAAATCCTTCGAGATATTTTTGAATATCTAAATTATCGAAACAAAAGTTTTACAAGAGGAATAACAAAAAAAAGTCAATAATTTTGACGTTATAATAGTTTCATCAACTTGATAAAGAGATACCCCCAAAAACGTGCAAGAAACGTAGCGAAAATTGACAGAATATTTAAACTACCACTTCATTGTCACGGCACACCACCAATGTAATGTCAGTAATAAAGATGAATAAATTAAAAAATAAATATTTTTAAAGTCAGAATGCCAGCCAATTGTAGTAATATTTAAAATAATAAAAGGAAATGCCAGCGTTTCCCCATTCCCTGATTTTTAAAAATCATAATTTAAAAAAATTCCAGAAAAGCTCCTTTTTGGGAATTCTGTGAGCCAATTTGTATAAAATTTAAACGGCTAATATACAAATATTTGTGAGCAAACCAAGAGCAAACACAGCAAACTTTCAACTGTTTAAATGCAAAATTAGTGATGTTATAATTTATGTACTAATAAACAAGTATTTGGGAGTAAACATAACAAACTTTCAACTGTTTAAATGTAAAATTAGTGATGTTATAATTTATGTGCAGAAGAAGCCATTTTGATATATTAATAATTAAAATATCTTAACACGCGTACTGAAATTATGGATTTTTCTATATTTCTACCCCGAAAAGAAGTTTAAATATTCTGATTTTCAAGTACTTTGCTAGTATTTTTTTTGCAGAAAGCTGCCATTGCTTTTATAAACCTCAATCAGCCTGTACAAAAATTATGATAATATCGTGAAAAATCGATTTGGACTTAATGTATTGACATTATTCAAGGTTCATACACTACAATGAACATGATAGATTATTGGACGAAAACGAGCAAAATATGCCCAAACACAATGCAATAATGAAAAACTTGATCCAATTTGAAATCTAAATCAGGTTATGAGTGCGAATAATTATTTCAAATTTGAATACTTATTAAGTTAGTTACCTATTGTTAACCCATTTCACCAGTTTTTGATAATACATCCTGAGTTATTCACATCACTTGAGTAACGAACAAGTAGCTAACAAAAATGTTTTTAAGCATTGAGGAAGAAGATAACATACATCTAAAGGAAATATGAAACATAACAAAACACGGAAAATTAAAAGGTTCCTCAATTTATTTCAAAATATATTATTGAAAGGCTTACAAACTAAAATGGTGAACAAGAAATGAAAGCTTATGAATTTGAAAAAAGTTTATTTAACCTCAGGTAGATGGCGCTAATAACAACAAAATTATATGCTGTACCGTATTTCAAAAACCACGATTTTTAAATGGAATCCATTATATAACTACGCATGCATTAACTAAATATGTAATGTTACGATAATATATAAATGGTTATAAGAATTAAAAAAAGTAATAAAAAATAACAAATTTACCCCGGCCAAGGCTATCGAAGTATAATTGTATCTATATAATAATTATTATACAAAGTGCCCGCGAGGTGATTCTACACTAACTAACTTCTGTAGGTGATTCTACACTAACTTATTACACAAAATTACCATCTTTACTATAAGAGTACGCGGGCCACGAGTCCAGGTGCCCTCCCAGGTCGGGGGACCCGGATATCAAAGTAGGTAGGTAAAGAAACATTATGACCGGTCAGCGATCGAGTTGGCACAGCGTTTGGGTTCCACCCAGACGTTGTGTGTTCAATTCCTTGGCTGAATAAGTCCTCCAACACGACACAAGCAACATTTTCCGCTTACTGTGGTGGTAGTAGGAGATTTTAAAATACGCGTTTTCGTAACCCGAGAATGCTTTCCTTTTTAAAAAAAAATCTTTTGTGTTTTTGATATTTTCCGATACGTTTTTGGCATTCTAAAGGGTCCGCCATCTAAAGTTTTTTTTTTCAACTAGTGCTTATTTCGTGAATGGTAACACTTAGCTCATGTCTGATTTGACAGATAATTAGTTTTATCCTTCCGCTGAGCGAATATGGGAGCGAATATGGTTGTGTATACGCTTGAACAACGCTGGGAAATATTGCGACATTACTTTGAAAATCATGGTAATGTTGCAGAATGTGTGCGAAAATTCATCATTGAGACGAATTTTGCATAAAGACCTTGGTATGACGCCATACAAAGTCCAATTGGTTCAGGAGTTGAAGCCAACTGACCATCCAATGCGTTTTCGCTTCGCTGAGTGGGCCTGCGATCGACTTACAGAAGATGCCGATTTTGCCAAAAAAATCATCTTTTCGGATGAAGCTCATTTTGATCTTGGCGGGTATGTAAGCGGGTGAATGAAATTATTTTCCATTATTAACCGGAAGGATTGTACTTATAAATAAAAAAAGAAATTTGAGAAAATATTCAGTAGTTTTTTTTTTATAGCATTTTCAAAAAAAAAAGTTATTTGGCGGACCCTTTATAAGACCCAAACTTAGTGCAGGCTCAGAGTGCCTAGGGTCCCCCTCACGGCTTGAGACGTCCCTGATTACACATAATATCTGCAAGTAAAAAAAATATTATTACTTTGCGTCCACAGCTGTTTTGTCTTTTGAAGGCATTATAAAACTGAAAAAGGCGAAACATCGGTCACGCGTAAAAATAATTACACTGCAGAACTTTTTTTTATGAATAACTGTTTTTATAAATTGAATAATAACATTATCGAATATATAAAAGAAAAACTTAAAATTAAAATGGACTTCTACAAATTAAACTCGATAACAAAAAATAAAAAAGACAAATAACGTTTTATTTAAATTTCATTGTTTTATTTTCAGATAAAAAATCAATGAAATTTCGCAAAAAGCTATTAACCTATCTTTTTACTTCTGCTATCGTAGAAATACCTCCTTAGGTTAATGCACCCACGGTCACCCTTTCGGGGAAGAATTTTAATAGTTATTAAAAAATAATATGTAATTATCACATTTATTATTAAATAATAATAAATGTATTAAATTATTGATGTAGGTACATACCTAGAAAATTTAAAAAAAACATGCTTCGTACGACGCGACTGAAAATATGCCACACTGTTTTTGCAATTCTGAAAGTTTATATATAAAATATTACAACAGGGTGTTTCCTTGTTTTTTTCTAATTCCCGGAAAAATACGGCAATGAAGGCATTTTTTAAATTTATTTTTACCTTGGCGAATACTTTTCTACGGCCAAAAGACACGTTCGTTTTTGTTCCTTAATAAGGTATTCTTGACGTTACACTGGGCAACGTCGATTTTCTACGTCATAATGACGTTGCAACCATATGGAATCGTTTTGGCGTGTGCGGTTTTAGATCGCTTTTAAAATCAACAAATTATGAATGAAAATTACACATATTAATACGATGGTCAGAAACAGAAAAATAAACTTTATAAACACAATAACGCTTCACCTCTTTCATACATACTAAATAACGGTGAGACAAAAGTTGAGACACACAAAATACATAAATATGACTTCTTCCTCCAAAGGATTTTTTTTGAGACTATGGGTTATAGTTTCAAGAATAATTTTGATGTGCACTTGCCAAACGTCAAATGTCAATGCGCTGATGGTTTGTTTAGTTGCTTCTTTTCAGTGTTTTACTCAATATAAAGGTAAAGTTTAGAAGCGACGTTAATACAATTTGTGGGAAATACGAATATGCCTGTGGAAGAAGTCTATTGACGCACATAAAGACAAAATTTTAAAGCACAAGACTTTGAATGAGGTATAATAGTATTGCCTAAAACAGAACCATAAATTAACCATTTAGAAGATAGAGACGCGTGTGTTCGGTGGGCTTTTGGACAGCGAAGATGAAGATAATAATCATAATATGGAGTTACGTATGCGGCGACCGTCAAAAATTGAATAACAAAGATTTCTTTAACCGTTTTTGAATGACAAAATTGCCGTTACGAATGCCGGAAGATGTTTTATTATCCACAATAATAATTTTTTCATTCTGCGTGAAGTTCTTGCTACATTTCGGTGTGTTTTTTGTCCGTTTTGCTTGGTTTCGTGTTAAGAGGAATATAAACGCTAGAAATATTTCGATTCTCATGCCCACAAAAAATAAAATTGCGCGTGGTATTTGCACGAGGCAAGTAAGCGAAAAAGTGGTTTTTATTTACCTATTTTGTGCATAATTTTATAAGAATGAAAAAAAGTTAGAAAATACAAAACCTCAAAAATATTCTTAGCCATAAAGGGGTATTTTAAATTTTTTTTTTCTTAAATTACCTCATAGTTAAGTCATGAAAAAACATTTTTTTAGTGGTTTACGCTTATATTTTTTGTTATGTAAATAAAAAATTAATTGTAATTACAATACATAGAAAATCTTCAATTTATCCGTAGCATATTTTTTGATGTTCATACTGTAAGCCGATTCGTCGTAATGATGAATCTAAATAGTATCTAAATAAGATTTCACGTATAGCTTCATCTTAATACGCGGAGGTCGTAAGGTGTTGATGTAATTTCGTAATTAAATCAAAGGCTTTATTTTTGATATGTTTACAGGCGTTCGTTGAAAAACCCAAAATGTTGGTTTTTGTATTACACTATTTAAAAGAAATAATAAGTTGTCATATGTAAATAATAAATTCAATATGATTTTAAAATTGCAGGTTTTTATTTTGATGCCATTTTATTGTGTATTAAGGTGGGTGGGGCCACTCAAGATTATCACCGTTAAAAATGTTTGAAAACGGGCGAATCTAACGTTAATAAACAAACCACTTGGCTGATCGAAGCCTTGGATCGATGGAAAAATTGGTAAAAACGGCCGTAAATTATAATAAAAAATATATATATTTCTTGTATATGCTTATGCTTGTATTTAAGTATGACAAGTATAGGATATATAATTTAGGACATTAAATAAATTATAAATCTGTCCTGTTGCCATGCCGTGCCGTAACCGAAGAAATTATAAAAGCACCCATTCTCAAGGTTCATATCATGTCAATATGATTAGTCGTTAAATAATCATGTTTTGATCAACAAGCTAAAGCATTTTTTTTTACTCGAAAACAAAAAATATGTTTAGTTCAGAGAGAAATTCGTATTAGAGAACCTATAATTACTAATAATAATAATTACTAATAAATAACCTGTATGGTCCTCTATTATTTATCAATTTATTTAAATAAATACTTCCAATACGCGTGCCGTTCTAAGGAGAACAGGATTCTATGCATTCTATGTTACGTATGTTTTAATTTATGCTGTGTTTATCGTACTGTATAATAATTATATGATTGTTACGGATTTTGCTTTCCGGTTGTTTGATCAGACTATCGAATCGGACGAACCCCGCACACATCCGATTCATGCGTCCGATTTTTTTGGTCTCAATTATTTTCGATTTGTCTAGCGAAACACTACAATCAGCACTAAATATAAACTATGTATGGCTCAATTTATTTATTTACAGTCTTCCTCCCAGGCCAAGTCCATTATTTTCTTAGCATAGTACTCCCTTGACCTTACGTTACACAGATTGATATTTATTTATTGTCATCAAGTTTAATTCGTAGAATTAAATATTAATTTATTATTAAGTTTTTATTAAGTTTTATTTATTAAGTTTTTGATTTGTGTATTCAATAATAATTCAATTTGGAAGACGGGAATGGATACCGCCACCCATTTAACGGATAACCAAGACCCCTGTCGTTGGTCTCACAAACGGTTCGTTACGTTTGGTTACTTAGCAAGGGTGTCCGGGTTCATGGAGTGAGGTGTATCTAGGTCTTGGCAGCGGACGACCTGGATACACTGAACCCAAGATTCCTACCCATACATAATACCCTTTTCCTTCCCAGAACTTTCTCTCCTTTGTTTCCTTAAAAAGACTTCCCAAACACGATCTCCACATACGACAGGCTCTGAAGGAATCTATTTTTCTGGTGTTGAAGCTTTTGTAAAAAATATTATTATTCAATGTATAAGAACGGTTTATTAAAAAAAAAACATGTTCTGCCGTTTAATTAGTAATATTATGCAAGACAGCTGTTTCGCCTCCTGAAGGCATTACCAATTTTGATAATGCTCGCAGAAGACGAAATAGCCGTCAGGCGTAGGTGTATAATTACACTGCAGAACTTGTTTAAAAATTAATTTGTTTAACAATTAAATAATGATATTATTGTGTAGGCATTGAAACGTTTCTACTGCGAGATGAGTAGATAGGTATCAATACTCATTTGCCACCTCTTGATTCGAAAGGAAAAGTCGGATCGGTAATAAAACCAAGCCACACTTCCCCTTCGTCCGAACCGATCCGGTTGTCGGATCGGATCGGACGGCCGGCGCGCAAGAGCCTATTTTTATTTCCGATCCGGTCATCGGATCGGAAGTGTGCGGGCTTTCTTTGAAAACGTATGGCGCGAAGGCCTTCCGGTAGTTTGATCAGACAATCGGATGGAAAAATTGGATGTGTGCGGCCGGCCTTATATTCTAGTGTGGGTGGGTATCAAATGTAATATGACATTTGTTGAACAATATTATCGGCAAAAAAGACACCTGCGGTTGATAATTGACGTAAAACATGAATAAAATCCATATAAAATAAAAGCAAGTGGCTTTATTCCGAGTCAAACATTATGGAAAATATGTAATATATTTGTCACTGGTTATTTCCCCTGTTATGCAACATGAAAAGATAACTATAACCAGTGCAAAATCATGTTTTCACTAAAATCTAGTGTCTTTGAGAGGAACGGCCGCACAGCCTGTTTCATAGACAACTTAATTTTGGATTTGAGGCCAAAATATTTAACCAAACTGAAAAATATTTTTTAATCAAAAAGTGTTACAAATATCTAATACGGTTAATCACTACTTTAAAAAAAAATTGTTTAAAATTACAAAATGTAGGACATTAAAGAAAAAAAAATATCATCATTTTGAAGACAACCTTGTCTTTTTTTTGTGCGTTAATAATAAAGACTAAAAACTAATCTTGCCCTACCTACATGTTATTATTGAAAAATAAAACGTTGTAGAAAAAGTCATTTTTTTGGGAAGAAATTTTTATCTATGTACGACAAATTTGTGTTCCGAAGTAAATCGGTCATTTATACCCATCAATACGCCTTTCAATACCCTTTTTTGTCGTATATATTTTATATTTCATCATATTTATAAAATAACAAAACAAAATATTTTGTTTAAATAATTCACATTAACTCACAAATAATTGCCAAAGATGCCTAAAATCATGAAAAATTTTAATGGACTATATTTTATAATTTAAAAAAAAAATAAGTAAAGTTGTAAAAATCTGTATTAATTATTTGATGTACCTTTTGATTAAATTTTTTTTTCAGTTTGGGTGGGTATTTTAGTCTCAAATCCAAATTTAAGAATTGTTTGAAAAATGCAGCCGTTCTCCTTGATTGAATAATGCTCTCTATGAATCAATGTTTTGGGGTTCAATGTTGGACGCTGGGTTCCCTTGTGTTGACCGCTCTTTCTTGTCAGTTGCAGTTTCGTTCAACCGTTATATTTTGTATCACAGGGCTGATTTCGGATGCAGGTTGTCGGTATCACGGAACATTATGCCGAACGTCGAATCTCAGAACAAATACTGATCTTTACCCAATGTCCTGAAACACGGTTGTCAAGGATGACACTAGATAAATAAAGATCTTTTATAATGTTTCATTGTGCTACGCCTTTGTTTACCTGCTCCTCATCGAGAACCTATGATTATGTGAAGTTAAAACTATATTTCTGGTCCTTATTTTGTATGATTCGCCTTCTCTGTTATTGCACTTGACTTTTCTTTTTTTTCTCAATAATTCTGAAAATCACTTGACTTGAAACTCTACAAATCTGGGTTTGTACCGGCTGCCTTTTTGTCTCGGGTTTATGTAAAATTTAGTCCACCTTTCATCACACGTTTTATCAATAAATAAAAAAATGCATAGCTTGCAAACTATACAATACTCTACGAGCTACGATCAAACAAACTGAATCCTTGACAAAATTCAAACAAGATTTAAAGAAATGGGTTGTAAGTATTGGACGCCACACTATTGCAAATATATGTAAAACAAATCATACATAGACAGAAATCAATTTGCACACGACCTAAACCATATAAAATAAATAAAAAAAATAGAATCACGTCAAATTTAATTCCATAAATAGGTTTGACAGGATTTACTATTTTCTGTACATCATTTCTTCCTTCAGTATATGATAACTCTCTTTCAAATATATACCCACACTTCCCACCACCTTTATATTATTATTGTACTCAAATGAATATGTAGCATTTATATTCTTTATAACTACCAAATATGTTCTTAAATATATTAATTTATGTACCTCTATACCTGTCTCGACACAGGTATATCCTAATGAGATAGGCATCGACAAAAACCTAATGTAAACATACTGTTTATAGACAAATTAAAAAAAATATATATATACATATATATACAGCTCAGTTTTACTTTAGTTTTGCCAGCATCGACACTGAGATTTATTATAGTGGACTTTTTTAAAACACCCTTATTTACATCACCATTTGCGTCATTGTCTGCGGTTTTGTATGCATTAATAGTGCTTAACACATACCTTCATAGTTTGATTGTAAGTATAGAGTGGAGTGTAAAACACTGAAGCACTAAAACACAGAAGTCTGTTTGAATGCGACAAATTAAATATAATAAATAATCCAAAAAAATTACGATACGTTTGGCCGAAGAAGATTAGGTACATTATTCACATATTCTCACAGAGATTAAAAGGATTTTTTTTTAATGAATTTAGAAAGTAAGAATTTACTAATCCCAATATTTGTCTTAATCTCTTAGTGATTTATTTTATTTTATGGGTCGTTTTCTGGGAAAGAAAAGGTATGAGATAAGAGTAGGAATCTGGGGGACAATGTATCTGGGAGTGACGGAGGATGTATAAACTCATCCATCCCACTGTAACGATGTGTAGGTTCAGCTGGAGTAGGCTCTTGAACTCGGGTTCTTTGCGGGAAGGGAAGCGGATCATTTTTACTCCTACTCCTTTTTCAAATCGACTACTCCCAGAGAACTCGGTCCAGTACTCGGACCCAAACTCTAAATTCGGCGGTCCGAGCCACTTGCGAGTCGGGAGCAGGCCCCGGGCTCGAGTTCTTTTGCGGGTTCCGGCTCCGAGGTACGGCTCCGGTCGGGAGCCACTCGCGAGTCGGGAGCAGTTTATTTATTTGTTTGTTGACTCGCCAACAGAATATATCACATATAATTATTATATTAATTAACAATTTCAATATGGTTTTTTTTTTTTTTAAGGTGTATTTTATGTCATATTGAAACATACTATACAGAAAAAAGAAAAGTCCCAATAAACTACTTTTTAGCAGTTTGTCGATGGGTACTTTTACTTTGGAGATATATATAAACTTATTTTACAATTTTTGTGTTAGTCTAATACAAATTATTTCTTTTGGCAAGCCAATTTCTCAACAAAATATTTGTTTTACCATTTGTACATTTTTTAATTTCGGCAGGTAACATATTTAAGCAATTAAGTATCATATAATCCAGCGTTCTTTGTCCATATTTGTTTAAATGCTTAGGTACAATTAGTCCTTCATTTAATGTAAAACGAGTATTGTAAGTGTGGTCCAGTTTATTTATGTAAATGGGGCTATTCATATGTGGAAATATAATTTTATACCACAAAATTTTTCTTACGGAGAGAATTTTGAGATTTTGGTAAAAGTACGGAACATTATGCCTTTGTTCATACAAACTTTTATGAGCTAATAATTTAACTAATGAATTTTGAACTGATTGAACACGATTGTTTTACATTTGTTTTACAGGAAAGTCCCCAAGCTGTAATTCCATATCTTATAATAGATTCAGCTAATGATAAATAAATTATTCGAAGTGTGCAAATTGGAACATAAAATTTTAATTTATATAATCTGCTAACAACAGATCTGAGTCGTTCACAGACTTTATTTATTTGTAAATCCCATTTGAAAAAGCAATCAATAATTACACCCAAATAAACATATTCTTTGACTAGTTCAACATTTTCACATGTACACAAAGCAGAGATACCGACGTGTAAGCAATCTGAAGTATGTGTTTTTATTTCAGGTGTAATAATATTTGCCTTGGCATTGGGTGATCTTATATGTAACAATTTAGTTTTTTTTGCATTTATGAGTAAACCAGAGTCATGAGACAATTTCAAAAGTTCAATGTAATCTTTCTGTAAGAGTTCAATACATAATTGCAAATCACTGCGTGAAATTACCAATGCAGTATCATCCGCGTATACGAAGTATTTTACATGTACTTAATAAAAGATATATAAATGATATATAGAATAGGACCTAATATGGAACCTTGAGGAACGCCTGCTAAAATTCTTCTTTTTTTTTACTTAAGGTGTTTAATAGCTTTATTTTCATGCACCTGTTGCTCAAGTAATTTTCAAAGAGTTTTAGAAGGCTTCCTCTTATTCCTATGATTTCTAGTATTTGTAATAATTTTCTATGATCAATAGTATCAAATGCCTTAGAATAATCTATAAATAAAACTAATACATGATTTTTACTATTTAATTCTTTGTTAATAAAGCTGGAAAATTTTTGAAGTAGCATTTCAGTACCTTTTTTTTGGAATCCATATTGATTGGTATCAATAATAGAAAAATATTCTAAATATTTTATTAATTTCAGCTGAATGTATTTTTCAAGAATTTTTTCAAGTGAAGGCAAAATACTAATCGGCCTATAATTACCCAGTAGAGTGTGATCACCTCCTTTATAAATAGGTCTGATAATGCTACATTTTAAGTCATCTGGAATTTTTGCTTCAAGTAAGATTCTATTTACAAAATGGGCTAAAATTGGAGCTAAGATTTTTATGTAATTTTTAATACCGCACATTCTGATATTATCAATTCCAGAAGAAGAGCTTTTAAGTTGCCTCACAATGCTTTCTATGTCAGCAATTTTGGCCCTAGGTAGGTACATGCTTTGAGGCTGCTCCTCTGGTTCAAAAACAGTTGTCCTGTAATTACATTTGTGCAACATATTGCAGACACTGTCAGAGAAATAATTAACAAAATCATTACTGACATTTTCTTTGGTCCTTTTCATCAAATATTTGGAGGCAATTTGGTCACAATCATTTTTACATTTGTTTCCTAAAATTTGATTACACTCGTCCCAAGTCTTTTTTGAGTCTAGAAATAGATTTTTGAATTTAACGCTTATATAAATAATCTCGTTTTTTAATGTTATATAGTGCATCTGTAGATATCCAATCATTTATTGTATACGGTCGGCTTTTAGATTTTTTGCTTATTTTAATTGTGCTGTTTTTATACAAGTCATCAAAATAATTTTTAATTTTTAAATAAATAACAGAACTTTCGGTTTCCTTTAGAAGCGATTTCCAATCATAATTACAAATATGTTTATCGATAAGTTTTTGCGAAAGAGTTTGAACGTTATTAGAATCGTTAGAGTTGAAAATATCTACCGAGTTATAGTGTATACTTACAGCTGTTGTATGGTGATCGGCAATGTTATAATCACACACGCATGCAGAGATTGTATTGCTTAATCCATTGGGTAACTTTCCGCTTAATCGGACAAAAAAGTGATCTAAACATGAGCTGAAAATTTTCTCTTTTACTATCACTTCCCTAGTAATATTATGAATAAATTTTTTTAAATAGTTATTAGTAAGGATATTTTCATAATTTATAATGACAGCATCATTTTTATTTAATAAATTAAAATTTATATCGCCGAAAAATATTACGCTTTCATTTGATTTAATATTGTTTTCAAACACCGTGGATATTTCAGACAAAAATGCTTGCTTATTTAGATTCGGAGGTCGTTAGATTGCTGACATTTAAAATGCTGTTATTTGGAAGTGTCAATATTCCAAAAACGTTCTCAAAATATTTAGTGTCCAGAAATATTTGCGAAAAGGAGAGGTTATTCTTTACATATAATAAAATGCCTCCACCAGATTTATGGTTTCTACAATAATGATATGAATTGAATCCGGGAATATCATAAAGATTAACAAGTTCCTTACGAATTGCAGTTTCGCAAAGCATGAGTATGTCAATGTGCTTTAAACAGTCTTTAAAATAAACATGAAATAGGTCCCAGTACTTACATATTGATCTTACGTTTAGTTCCACAAAATTAAGTTTATTCTTTTCACATTTCATCGTATCTTGTTTTTCGTACCATTCACACAGGTTATTAACCTTACAAAAATTTATATCATTGTCATCATCAATATAACTAAAAGACATAATGCTTGTGAATAAAGTACTTAATAATTAAAATATTCGAATGCAGTTTTTTCCCTGTCATTGGCATCTCATGTTGATAAACGCATTTATTACAACTAATTGTTAAATTTGATTTTGATGGCAAACCCAAATACGTTCGCAGCAATAATAATATCATGAATAATAATACATAATAATGATCCATATCCAATAATAGTCAATGAATAATAATATCAAGGTTGACTTGAAATAGTTTTGGTAACAATATTGAATAACCTGGCAATATAATTCTAGTGATAATGTTATAAGTCAAGGATCTCAACTGGGACCGTTGCTATTTACAATTTTCATCAACGACATTATAAAATGCTTTAATTATGCAAAAGTTCTACTCTTCGCTGATGATATGAAAATATATCTTCCGATTGACTCTATCATCGACTGCATTAAATTACAGGAAGATCTTCATAGACTTAATGACCACTGTATAATTAATCATCTCAACATGGACACTTCTAAATGTTATGTGATTACCTTCACTAGAAATAAAATAAAATTTGACCACAACTACCTTATAGCGAACCAATCACTCAAAAGGGTTACTCAAATTCGTGATCTAGGTGTTCTACTTGATAGTAAACTCACATTCGAGGCACATATTAATAGGATTGTGAAGAAAGCCCTTAGAATGTTAGGATTCTTATTCCGTATTGGAAAAGAATTCAAGAACATTCAAACACTTAAAATATTGTATTTTTCATATGTTCGCAGTCATCTTGAATTTGCTTCTCAGATATGGAATCCTCAATATAATATTTATATTAAACGCATTGAAGCCATCCAAAGAAAATTTGTTTATCATTTAAATTTCAATTTTAATATTGGTTATCGTGACATAAACAGCTCGTTGGACCTTTATGGACTTAAACCATTAAAAATTAGAAGAGACTCTGCAGATATAATATATCTTCATAAAATTATCAATGGTTTTATTGATTGTTCGCCCCTTTTGGCTGAGATTAATTTTAGAGTCCCAGGTGTTAGAACCAGAGAAAAATCCCTTTTTCATCTTCAAAAATGTTCTACTAATCTCAGACAAAATGCTTTTATATTCAGAGCAGGCAATGTATTTGATAAGAATTTTAATAATATAGACATATTCTCATGTAATTTAAGTACCTTAAAAAAGTATGTCATAGCCAACATTAAATAATTTTTTGACCGTGTTGCAAGTTACCATGTTATTTCTGTGAATCCTTTCCAGTGGCATACTTGTCATTCGACTTTTTTTTTTTTTTTACATGAGCTCCACACAGGAGGCCCTGAGGAAAATAATTTCCCACAGGGCCTATGTCATCTTTGGGGATGCTGTGTGGAGGGTTTTTTTAAGGAAGTTTAAGGGTTTTAAGGTTTAAGGAAAGGAGTTTAAGGAGTGGGTAGGAAGGAAAGGGGTTTAAGGGGTGGGTAGGAAGGAAAGGGGTTTAAGGGGTGGTTAGGAATCTGGGGTTCAGTGTGTCCTGGTCATCCACCTTCGAGACCTAGACAAACTTCACCACATGAACCCGGGCACCCCTGCTAAATCACCAAACGTAGCGAACCACTTGGGGTGACCTATGGCAGAGGTGTTGGTTATCCAATAAAGGTTCCCGGGGCGGCGGTACCCATTCCCGCCTCCTGACTTACTATTGTATTCACTCTTGAGTTGTAGGTATGTACAATGTACAAATTATTATTATTGCTGTTGTGGAGTTAATAGATTTCTGACTCTGAATTCTTCATGTTGAAATTTAGTAAGCAGGTTATTATAGTTTATATTGTGCTTTTATATCTTTTTTTTTTAATAATTTTTATATTTTTGTTAAGTTCTTACGGGTACGGGACCCTTACTTTTTTGTTTTTCTTTTTAATTGTAATTTTAATTATGTGAAAATCTGTCATTGGATATTATGTATATTATTATTGTTATTAATATAAGTGTAAAATATCTGTTGATTTTCCATAATAAATAAAATAAAATAAAATAAGTAATATACATTCTGTGAAATTTATTAATGTAGTTTTGAGTAAATAATATTCTACAATCGTTAACATTTTTTGAGTAGGCTAATATCGTTTCGGTTGGTTTTTGTTTTAAAATTTTACAGAAAAAAATAATTAAATGATTTTTGAATATTTCTGATGAATCTTTAACGCTTTGATGGTAGGTTAATAATATTATAATGATTCTTTTTTGTTTTAAAGTTTTACAGAAAGTTATAACTAAATTGGAGGAAATTTCAGAAAAAAAGCGCATTTTATACAAACACATAAATTTTGACACTGAGTTTTTAATATTTGAGCATACCATGAGGGCTAACATTGTGAAGAATTTAAAAGTAGGGGCATACCTATTCATAATTTATACGCTCTTGTGCATAGCCATAATTTTTTTTTAAACGTACAATTTTTGCTGTTTGCTTTATAATTTGTATCGTTTGTTGACTTCGATAAGTTGTTTTGGAATTCACAATTTTTGCATTTTTCTTCTTTGTTTTTATTAGGGCGGTCTTTCCAAGGATGATCCATGGCGCAGTGTAGATTATATGGTTACAGTGATAATTCCAATTAAAGGTGAGCACACCATTCATTTCAACATTCTTAATTTGTTGTAATGCATAAAACAAGAAGGGTCAAAAATTACAAAATTCATACATACTCACGTGTGAATGTACCCACACACATACAAACTTAAACACACACACACATGCACGTACACATACATTTATACACATATTATAGCCCTAGGTGAGGAGATAATCAAGGGTATGTAAGTATAATTTCCTTCTGAAGGTAGCAATTGAGTTTGAAAATACATCTAAGTCTTCATGTTTGCAATATTTATTTGCGGATTCCGACTCCTAGAACCGGCTCCGGTCGAACCCGCCGAATGGCTCAGTCTCATATCTCCCGGGTCCTACTCAAAGAACCTGAGTACTTTTAGATGCAGAACTTACTCATCTATATCCCATTACAGTGCAAGGCATCCGGTCGAAAGAATCCGGCTAGAGAGTTCAAGGTCTCCTCCAACCGGTCTCTCCCGATCTAACCCGCCACGCAGTAGGTATAGCAGTAGGTGGACAAATGCATCCACCACAAAGACCTAGGCAAACCTCACCCAATGAATCTTATTTAATGGATTTCTACCGTAATAATAAAAATGCAATTGTCAGTCTTAATATTTTTAAGCGAGATCGTGATTATAAATGGTACGATTTATCCTCATTTCAAGTTCTTCTTAAACAAAAAAAAAACTTACGATTGTCTTGAATGTCCTAGGCACCCTGCACTATGAATAGAATTAATCATAATCCATAATAATTCCAACTTCATTGCATTCCGGTTTCCCGCAGAATGCACATTGTACGAATATATAAATCCGTAGACACGTGCCTCACCAGTGTCAACAGTTGATTAATGCCTAATATGCTTTTCGCTCGCCGTTTTTTAGTTCTAGGGAAGTTTTCATCCGTGGTAGTTTATCCGTAATCCAGAATAAAACCGAGGTTACAACAAGCCAAAGTGACTTGTGAATATTCATTAGCTGAACAAGGCATTGTTCGAAATTTCGGCCGGCGATTTAATAAGGCGCAAGCATTCTTTTTCGGTGGTCGACCAATGAATCGTGTTCATCGAGTTAGTCAGTTTGCTAGTGAACTGGAGCTGGTCACAAGGCGGTGGGCAGTAGGAGAGTTGAGCATTGAGCTAGTGTGGTTTATGTGGTGATAGTGCTGGGTGGTTGGACCGTTGGTCTGGTGATAATAAGTGAAGTTCTGCGTGTCTGATTTTACTGTTCCATAAACAATTCAAAGAAGATGGCAGTGCTGCTTAGGAAGATATTTGAGGGATACGACTTGCTTTTTAATGAATGGAGCGGTGAGTACCTGCCCCCATAAATATCGCAGGATTTTTTCCTATTTTTATAAAATCTTTTGTAATGTATATGTACTCCACAACGTGTGACTTATTTATTACGCTAATATTGCCAAAATTTGGTTTCGCTGGATTATGGTGGATGATTTTCAAATTTGATTTCATTGGATTATGGTCAATGTATTTAATTTTTTGTGTTATGATGAATGAATTAGCTTGCAGTAAATTGAACCAGCGTCGCCATCAATAACCACATAGTGGGTAGATTACACAAACTGAAGTGAATACTTTTAAAATTATTTTTTTATTAATTGAATAACTCTTGTTTTAGTTACATTTTAAGGTTATACCAGTCAATGTAATGTACGTACTTTAAAAATTGTTTGCCACTCGCAGCATCAACTTATATGGCATGGAATAACCACTAAGGGAAATTCTTGCAAAACTAATTTAAATTGCGTAGGTACAATCAATACAAAATTCCAAACTGGATGAAAATTTCACTTTCACTGTTGTACGAGATTAATTAACTTGCCGGTTCGGGTCTTATTGTAGTATAGAAAATTGCATCAGCAAAATATGTTTGACTCTAAATATAAGATGAAAATGGAATAAGAGCACGATAGAAAGTTTAAATAGATTAAATACTAAGTTCACATACATATAGCAAGATATATAATAAACAGGGATAGCGAATCCTGGTGCACTGGCGTATAAAGTTCTTAAAGTTTTCAACAAATTGCCACGTGATATCAAAGGATGTGAATTTCCAATTAGATTCATATATATTATGCTGAAAACATGGTCCTAAGCAGAGAAACGTTATACTGGATATATTATAATATTTTGCATATAGGCCTTCAGGTATAGTAAAATAATATAAGCATTAATTTCCTTAGATGTGTCAATAATAATAATCTATATGTTTATATTAATTATTCCAATGAATCGTTGTAATTGAAAATTCTGTTGTTTCATTGTAATTGAACATTTTGTTGTTTCTTTGTAATTGTCGTTCGGTTGTCGAACTTCTTCGCTGCAATTTTACGGGATAGTATACTTTTGAGAGAAAATAAAGGACATAAAAAGTGGTGACAAGATACTTGTATTTTTCATATTAACACCATACATAGGGCCCCCAGGAAAATATTTTCCCTTAGGAGGAAAGCGATGCTCTAAGGGGGGTATTTTTATGGTAAGGAAGTTCTGGGAAGGAAAAGGGTCAAAGGGGTGAATTTGAGGGTCGGTGCGGCCGGAAGTGACGGATGCATGAATCATCCCTACGGTGCAAAACGATGGGTCGAGAGAGTCCGGCTGGAGAGGTCAAAGGGTCTCCCTAAACCGACCTCTCCTGATCCAGCCTGCCACGTCTAGATGATGGGAAGACTCATCCGTTGCTAAGAACTGGACAAACCTCACCGCATAAACCCGGGCACCCCTTGCTATGTCACCAAACGTGGCAAACCACAATGGAGTGGCAGAGGTGTTGGCTATACAATAAATCGTTCCCGGCGCGGCGATACCCATTCCAAATTGTAATTAAGTAATTATTAAAACGATGCAGAGTAACTCATTGCGCACATTTATATTATAGCAACTTATTAAACTATTTCGATTACCGGCGCGGTTAAGTATAAAAAAAATATTATCAACAATGGTTGGACAAGGTTATAAATTACATTTTTTCGAAAATTTATTTTTCGTCTTCATTTTTTCCTTTCTTTTGCTCATCTCTATAACCGAAATATTTTTCAGAGCAATATGTGTTGAATTTCCATAGATTCTCGTACGACTAAGTTCCAGCATCAAAAGCTTCAGCATGTTAAGGCTTCCATTTATTTTATAAGGTTCTAACTTCACTTCGAACTATTTTGCAATTGTCATTTTGTTTGTATCTGACAGTTCATCGTTTTTACGAGGCGTCACTTTAGTTGGATAGGATTCTAACTTAACCTTGTTCTGAAATATGAGGTGTCAAAGTCAAGACGAAAGGAAATGTAAATAGAACATTATGCAATGAATTATCATACCTAAGCTGGTTGATTTTGTTTCTATCTGTACTTTTGGGTGTGTTCTAAAATGGTAATTGCATGTTCTGTTTAAATATTTTCCTTTAAAGTATGTTAAATTTAATTACTTTACAAAATATTGAACCTCACAATCGGAAATAGGTTATGATAAACTAATAAAGGTTATGGGAAACCGTCTTTGCAAACTTTGACCCCTCGGAATAGGCAAAGTGAAGTTAAGAGGAATATAAACGCTGCAAATATTTCGATTCTCATGCCTTCAAAATTTTAAATCGAACGTCTTATTTGCACGTGAGCGAAAAAATGGATTTAATTTATTTTGTGCATCATTTTATAAGAACGAAAAAAAGTTAGAACATACAAATCCTCAAAAATAGTCTTAGCCATAAAAGGGTATTTAAAAAAAATTGTTTCTTATATTACTTCACAGTTAAGTCGAAAACTTTTTTTTTTAGTGGTTTACGCTTATATTTTTTGTTATGTAAATAATAATTTTTTTGTTATTCCAATACAATGAAAAGCTAGTAAAAGCTTCAATTTATCAGTAGCATATTTTTTGATGTTCATAATGTAAACCGATTCGTCGTAAAGATAAATCTAAATAGTATCTAAATTGGATTTCACGTACAAACACTGTCCAACCAAAGTGACGACTTTTTTCCTGCATGATTTAAAAAATTTCGATCCTAAACCATCATCAATATGAAAATATTTAAAATCACATTCCGGTAAACTTGTTTTAACCGAGATTTCAACACAAATTTGCTTTATTCGAAGTTAGTGTTGTGTCCTTGATGTGAATAATATTATTTAAATATTATGTTTTTAACATGTTGGGCAATAATTGTGTAAGATTAAAGAGAAACATCTCTTTAATATCAGGCGCGAATATTATTATTAATTGATTCTGTGATGCCACAGTAATAAAAAATAACGCCTTTTATCTGGTAATATTTTAAATTAAAATTTTCATCACAAGTTATTTCCACTCTGTTGAAAGGAAATTTGGAAATATTTGTTAAATTATACCTAAATTATACGAATTCCATTACAGTAAAAATCGGCAACTTTCAAAAGAATCGGAATATATTTATTATGGTTCAATATTACATGGTATCAAGGGACGTACTTGACTTACTTTAACTTTTTTGTTTCCTATTAATATTTTTTTGGTACACACATTGGTATAATTTTACATTATTAGCTTTTTTTTAAATATAAACAGTTAAAAAGTAAAGAATAATTCAATTAGCAGATTAACCAAAAAAATCTCACAGGCATCGCCAATTTGTGGGTATATTTGTGTATTTTTAAAACAGTTAAAATTTTACTCAACATACATTATCTCTGTAGATTAATAAATAAAATAAAATAAATTAAAAGTAAAATCAGTGTGTACTGAATTACAATTCAAAAGTCGAAAAAGATTAAGTTAAGTTACATCAGATGTTACAGCAGGTCAGATGTTACAGCAAGTAAATGTTTGTATCAATGGTATTTATCCAAGACTTCATTACATTTTTATATTTGCTGTGGAGGAAATGTTTTTACTTTCCATTTCTGTAGTCTTATAGAGAGCATTAAACATTTTTGGTGTAATAAAATACGCACGTCTTTGTGCAAGCCCAAGTTTACATATTGGAACTTCAAATACATTATCTAACATATTGCTAAATCGGTTTTAATTTTTTGTAAAAAGAATATTAAGAGAAACAATATAGGTATTTTAAACATTGTTTATAGTAAATTTTTCTTATCTCTAACAATTCAGCTTCTTGGAATAATTGTAGGGAGGGGTAGTTCATTTATTTAGGCAACATTTTTTTAGTGTTAATTTTTGGGTTGTTTCTGGTGGCTTAATGTGCGTATTATACACACCCCCTCCCCCATAAAATTATTCCATAAGTTACTGATGATTGCACCAATGCATGATACTATCACCAATTTCATTCTTTTAATGTCGACTGTGCAATTTAAACGTTTTAAAATATAAGTTAAATAATTAGGTTAATTTACAAGCTTTTCCATGTGATCTGTCCATTTGAGTTGGCTGTCTATTATAATTCATAAGTATTCCCCGTATTCATTTCTCTACAGTTAGAGCATGAGACAGGATTGTAAGTATTTTTGTGAAACCTTATATTTAAGGAAGTTAAGGGTGCCATCTTTTTGGTATTATAAAATGGATATTTGAACTTATTTGCATTCCTAGAGACTTCGTCTCAGGATTTACCATGGACTGTGATTGCAGTATTGTCCACATACGAGAATAGTTTTTCATGTAAATCGTCTGTTACAATTTTTTCACCGATTGATTCCTGATATTATTTGGTACACAACGTATATGAAAATTTGGTCTCCGGCAACTTTTACGCTGCCTTTTTTCCAATTTTTTTTCTTCAAAATCAATAAAAAAAAATTCTTCCACACGTAGTCACTGGTCACTCTGCCGAGTAACAGCCGAACCCCTTACCCCGCCCCTAACTGTCCATACCAACTAATTTTTTATGTTTACTTTTGCTTAAAAAAAACGTCACTATCACCAACATTTCTTACATCAAATAATGTCAGGAATTACTGGTTAAAGTAAATAAAGTAAGTTAACACCCTGTATGTACATATTTAGGTTGATTTGAGATTAATTTGCAAATAAACAAGAGTTAACATGATATCATAACAAAGGTGTTCCGAAATCCTTTCGAAATATTATTCTCTTTCTAAAAAGTGGTGAGAATGGTGACAAATAGAAAGAGATTTATTTGAAAGATTCAGAAACAATCTTTTATACCTATCACTTATATATTTTTGTATTGAGAAAACGATAAATATAATGGTCATAATTTGTTAGGCATGCACAAACACCTACCAGACCGATTATACCGTTACGGATGAAATATCTGAACTATCAAACTATCTGGTTCAAATATTAAATCAAATCAGAGTGGTGAAAATGATAAATAGCTGCTAAAGAAGCTGCTTACTTCGGAGACGAATTTAAAAGAAAGGGGAGAGGTCTTGGTATCCCGGTAGGGTATAGAACGGAAGGCGTGGTAAGACTGCAAGAAATGAGGACTTGCGGAGGAGTTAACTTATATGAATATGAAACTATAACATTTCTGACCTGACGCTGCGTTGGTTGCTAGAAATATGAAAGATATCAGTCCTGAACTTATTGTGAAAAGAAGGATAAAGTTATACATACTTAAATATAAGAAGAATAAAGACTTACTAATAAGTGTCAAGAAAGGAGAAAGCGCCAATAATGCAAACTACAGAATCTTTTCATAATGCGCGTATTATTGACTCCTTTAATTATTGTGTGTTTCGCAAAATTGCGATGAATTTGCCATAAAACTGTTTTCCTTGTTTGACGTGAAAATATCTTAAAAGTCGATGCCGGATATGGGGAGATATTCTATTATCTTAGAGGGGAGACAATCGCGCCCAAATGAGCCACACTTACTATCGGGGAGATTTCTAACTTCAATTACTCTGCTAAAAATAGATACAACACCGCCATTTTAGCCTCGTTTTCAAGGGGAAGGATAAAAGTTTGTGCGAGTAGACTGCGCACGCGTAAGGTGAACCCACGATTTTTGACTTTCCGGATTTCCAACCCAGGGCACGTGTACCTACATATCCCGGAGATATTTATCCGATCCAAGTTTGATAATTTCCCAGAAAACGAATGTTTTATAAGGGAAAGTACAATCAGAATTATTACAAAAATCGGTCAGGGGATGTGGATTTTGCTAACTGATGAGATAGAAATTGCAATATTTCGTGCACTATCTATCCATTTACTATCTATACATTTTTTTTTCACTTTATTAAAAATCACAATTTTTTGCAAAAGTATCTTGTACTTCTTCTTCTTCGTTCGTATGGTGGGGGGTCGGAGGGGGGCATCTAGGTCTGCGAGTCGATCTAGGGCCTCAGGCGTTGCCCTGTGGACCTCAACGATCCCGCCGGGGAATGAATGGAGCGGGCATTCGTTGACCACAAAGGTAGTGTCCGCCGCGCTGTTCGCGATGTCACCGGCACGCATATTGTTCCGCGCGTGTAAGGTAGTGCAGCGAGTGATGCGGCACCCAAATATTAAGAGGGCCTCCGACTACAAATTATGCCGCTACGTAAGGGACCGAAGACCAACACCTCTCCCGGCCAAGTGGAAACATTAAATATCTCGTGATTATAAATGTAAATAATGTTGCCGATATTTTGCTATTTATAGTTACTAATCATTTACTAAATGTATCTTATCCAAGTGAGAAAATTGAATTCCCTGTTTTAAGAAATGTTTTGCTTAATAGATTATGACAATAGATTATGACAATAGAAATTCGGAATGCGGAATCTTATAAACATAAACAATGGCAGATTTTTTCCTTTTTTCGGTTATGTGTTATTAATACCGTTAAGTAGGTATTTTTATGAAATTTCTTTTTCTTAATATGATGAGAGGGATGACTGGGAATGTGGGGGTCAGTGCGTCCAGGAGTGACAGACCCATGAATCAACCCTCCCACTGTACAAGATAATGGGTTGAGAAAGACCGGTTGGAGAAGTCAATGGGTCTCCCTTAATCGGCATTTTCTGATCCGGCCTTGTAACAAATATTGTAATTAATTAATTACTAAAACAATGCAGTGTAACATTTTGCGCACATTTTTTTATTATAGCAACTTACCAAACTATTTCGAATACCAGCGACTAAGTATCATAAAAATGAAATCGTCACCTTATTTGGACAAGGATCTAAATTTTTTTTCACAAATTTCCTTTAAATGTAAAACCATTTCTTTTGGTCATCTCTATAATACAATATTATATCCTATTGTAAACTGCATTTTCTATCGTTAAATGTTATGTTTTATTGGGACGTACTTGACTAACTTTAACCAGTGATTCCTGACATTATTTGGAGTAAAAAATATAAACGAAATTTTGATCTCCGGCGACTTATTCGATGACTTTTTTTTCTTCAAAATAAAACAAACAAAAAAATTCTTCCACATATCATCACTGATCACTCAGCCCAACCTTTTACCCCGCCTTCAACTGTCCAACACCTGCCATTTTTTAATGTTTTTGTAGAAAAAATAAATCAAAAATGTCACCGGACACCGAAATTTCATTGAAATTTTTTACTACAAATAAAGTCAGGAGTCACTGGTTAAAGTAAGTCTAGTACGTCCCTCAACACCCTGTATATAACGCTGTTCGAAGATCATCGTCTGAATCCAAATGAATAAATTTCATTGGGAGAAATGAAGAAATGATAAAAAGATTGCTTTGGAGGGTATTCCTTTTCTATTGTATTTATTCGTTAAGAGTCACAACTCCTAATGCCCGGAGCCAATGAGACTATAGCTTAAGTGTCATGTGCTGATATTTATCTACAAAGCGTCACAAAATAATTGTAGTTTTATACGTATCTATATTGCAACATTGCTTGGCATTCAAACAAATGCTGATTTGCATATTCATATTATAAACATATATGGATTACATGAAGTTGTCTGCCCGTCCGGTGACATGGCAGTACTTTATGCTAATGGTAGGGCTAATGCACTTAAAACATTTCTGTAGAACGTTGGAGTGTCCCGAATGTAATAAGAAATAAGTAGGTATGGAATAATTATGATGGCCGGCGTGGTCTAGCGGTAATGCTCTTGCCACGCAATTCGAAGGTCGCGGATCGAATCCCGGCGCACAGTGGTCCCAAATCCCATTCTAGCTGGACAAAAATATTTTTCCACGGAATGTGATGCAAAAGGGTCACAACATGATAAAAAAAAGTAATTAAAAAATATACATTTATTTCAACCATTGTTTCAGAATTTTCAAAGTAAAATAAAATACAAATAAATTGCGCGTATTACAATGATTCAAATAAGTCAAAACAATCTGTTTATTTTAAGTAATTAGTTAAAAATATTATTTGCAATATAATATAAGAATCAAACCGAATGACATTTGTTTATGGTCGAGTCACTATCGTTATTATTGTTAAATGATAATGTTTCTATGTGGCACTGTTAAGGCGGTACACAACCCTTATAATTTTTGTTTTCTCAAAACTCACATTTTAATCATTTCCGGCGAATTCGTAAATAAAATAACTTTTTTATTCCAAGAGACCCCTGTGGATATAAGTTCTTTATATTTAAAATTAATAAAAACGAAACCTTAACATCAATATATTTAACGTACAACTATTTTAAAACTTTATAACAAGTTTTTCAACTACAAAGTTAGCGGTGAGCACCAGATTTTATATTTCTAGACGATGAATTAATAACTTCGGGAGGGATTCATAAAGAAACATCTTAAATATTTGTTACACGTTCTTTAGTATTAATTAAAATGAACGCGGCGGAAAGGTCGAATCTCCAGGTCCGCTACGACGAATTCGACCGTAACATTCGTCTAATACATGCAAATATTCCGAATGTATAACACGTCGAGTATGTACAAGTATGCCCCCCAAACAGACGGATTGCAATATTATTATGAAATTTTAACGAATAAAGAAATTAGGTATGAAATTAACATTTTATTTTAGAATACCGTCAGCCTTAGTAAAAAATATTTTATTCAATTGATAAACGACCGTGTATGTGAAAACGTTTCTAATTATAAACTAAAAAAAAAACAAAAAAATAGTGGTGTACACAAAGTTATTTGTTTTCATTTATTAATAATGATGACACCACAAAGCGAATTTGCTAAGTTTGAGGAATTAAAAAAAAAAACAGTTCTTGGAAAGATATGTACAATGCTTATCCAGCCAAAGAGGGTAGTTTAACTGTTGTATAATATACTGTTTTAATAATAATTTCTCAAAGATTTTCAGATTTTTTTCAAGGCATTTTAAATGAACATTTAATTTTTATTTCTTATTGTTCTAGACTTCGTTAAAACAAATACTATTTTAAGAACGAGATAAAAATCACCTTTTAGATTTTGGTATTTGAAATATCTTTGTTGTTAAAAAATTGCAATATTTTAAGCTCCAAACACGAAAAAAGTTTATAAAAATAATAAAAGAAAATAAAATTTTAGAAATAAAAAAAAACAGTGTACCTCGAACATTTTTAATTAAAACGTTGAAAATTTCTCAAAATTCAAAATTAAAAAACACACTCCTTTTAATTAAAGGAATTTGCAACAAAATCAACACTTTTGATCTCGTTCGTATCTACGATTAAAAATTATATAAAATATAATAATTATTTCCCGAGAATCCGACTTTTTGTATGCATTTTTGCACATCTTTTACGTTGATTTTTCGAATTGGTATTTATTTACATACGCATACGGCATTTTTGTTTTTTAAAAACACTACTTGCTTGGAAGTTTTATTAAACTCACGCGAAAAAAGTCAATTAAAAAATAATGTCTAATAAATAAACTCATTTTTCCGATAACAAAACTAAATTCACTATTGATGGATTAAATCTGACAAAAAATAACATCAATAATAGTAGATATATTGAATTACACGAACATTATAGTGAATTAGTCACTTGAATAGAAATTATAAACAAAAACATGATCTGAATCACAACAATTTTTGACAGAAATTTTCCGCGGCAAAGATATTTTGGCGGCCCATCCTGCTCACGACACAAGTCCAGTATGAATGAAAACACAACGTGGGCAGATCGACATACATATTTTTTATTAGTAACAATTCGCAAAAGAAAATTTACAGTCTTTATTAAACGTGTAACAAAAATTGCGTTAAACGGTCGGGAAGTGTTTTTTTAATAAATAAGGCTGCATGTGTTAAATTTTAAAATTTTGGCGATCTGTAGTAAATATATTTTATTTTTATTCGCACAACGTATACGCCGCGCATCGTTATAGGGGACAATTGATCAAATTACAGATTTTAAAAACTTTCCGACAATAAAAAAAACCTACAGCTTTTACTGACTTTTACTGAACATAATATTAAATTTTCGGAACAGCCTTGGAGTCCCCCATTCACAGTTCAAAGGTGACCGACCACTTACCGGACGCGTACGTGTATGAAATACAGTGATTCCTAACATTTTCTGCAGTAAAAATTGTAAATGAAATATTTTTCTCCGGTGACATTTTTGGTGAAATTTTTGTTTAACTAAAAACATGAAAAAATCATTAATTATTGGACAATTAGGGTTTCGGTAAGGGTTTTGGCGGGTAGTCGACTTAGTGACCAATGAATTTTTTGTTGCCCAAAAATTCTTTCATATCTTTACTCCAAATGTCAGGAATCACCGGTTAAAGTAAATCAAGGTGGTCCCTTAATACCCACACATAATTTAATTACACGTAGTACCTAAAGTAAAAATATAAAAAGTTTTTTAATCAATAGAAAAACCACAGATTTTCAACCGGTTTCCCTTCTAATATATTTTGACGGTAAAAATAAAAACATTATTCTTCTTGTGGCGCCCTATCTTATCGGAGGTGGCCATTATCAGGGCAATGTTCACTCTGCATGGAATAAATATGCAGAACTGCACTCATCCCAGTCACGTAGATTTCGAAGTCATGAAAAGCAACGCCTTCTTCTGGTACATTTCGCATCAATCTTCCCCTGGACTATTAATAGTATAATACTGATAATGGAATGAATTCACACCGTTCAAAAATTGTTAATCAGGTCTTATTTTGTGTCATTATATTATGTCACATAATATAATCGTTTAATATAAAAGTATCTACAAAATTGGAGTAAATTTTTAACATTTCGAGTAAATTTTATTATAATCACAAGAGACCACTTATTATTTTTAAATTATTTGAAGTAATAGGGACAATAATTGATATTTAAAAACCGCTGACTGAATCGGGAAAACAAACAGAATATATTAAGTTTTTAATGTTATTCAAATAGATAGCATTAAACATACTAATTTCTTCATAATAGGTGCGTGGGTAAGTTGGTAAGTAATGTGAAAAAATATTCCCGCGAATGCATAACATCATTCTAATACAATCAACTATTAATTAAAACAATTAACTACTTATCATAATACCGGAGAAGCGATAAAATAGGTGCTACAGAAAGTGTATTAATGAACATTTCTCTTTTATTCAAATGTTTGTCAGATGTGACGAATGTCTTAATTTTTATAGTACACTAACATTCGAAATTCAATTTCTTCTTTTAAAAGGCAATGATGATGAGGCAATTTTTTTTTTATAAATAATTTCAGCTTCACAAACCGTACCATTATAATATCCGGTGGTTTTTCAAGAAGTCTGTTCTAGTTTACAATATCCTTTAAATAAATGCTTTCTGTTCTGACATATAAAGCATTTATTTTATTCCCTTCAACGTGATTAAAGATCGCTCTCTGGCTTTGTTCTCAACTGCACCAAGTTGAAAGTTGACTAAAGTACCTAAATGTGAAATCTGAATGGACTAGAATTCCATACCATTCCATAGGTTGATTTTTCGTGAAATTTCAAAAGATTTTTTTTTACTTAGTGCCAGATATTTCGAGGAATTCGAACAATTCATCAAATTTCACAGCTGATTTTCGATTTTTGTACAGCCTTTATTCATGATCTGTTATTACATCATTACTGGTCAGCTGTTTTACATAATTGAAATGATAAAATAACTAGAAAAGAACCTTCACATAACTTTAAAATTAACTGTGAACATTGATGAATTCAATAAGCTGATAGTTAGTTGTTATACTTACTTTCAAAATGCACAGCTGTCTCCTGAACAATTAAATTTCGATGCTAAAGAAAGGGATGCAAAGACATTCTTTTACAAATTTTGAAAATGATTGTTTTCAGATCCCAGAACGTCATCATGGCCGCTTATTGGATCCCCAATTCCGATAACCATCATCCTCGGTCTTTATTTATATTTCGTCAACAACTTCGGGCCCAAAATGATGAAGGACAGAAAGCCCTTTCAACTCCGGGAACTTATGATGCTCTATAACGCCGGGCAAGTCTTCATCTGCACCTATATCGTGTATAAGGTTAGTCCAAGTCATACAATTCCTATTACTATCATTTATCAATAAAAATAATAGTAGGTACCTGTTAATAATCCCTGACCTATTCACTATGACATATCGTAACCTTCGTTTACGATTATTGTGTATGATACATACATAATTTATGATTATTCTGGTAGAAATGATATAATGCGAACTCAATAATAAAATATATTGTAACATTTGAGTGTGTTGTGAAGGTGGCGTCGATTTTACGAGCAAGGCGTACTGAGGAAGTATATATTTTATTAAAGCGACATCTATTGGTAGTTTGTTAGAATTTTATCATGGTGCGATGTGCAATTTTATCATTGGGCATTGTACGAATCGTAAGTCTACATAAGTTTGGTGTTTTTACATAGAGGGCTCGGTTGCAGATAAAACTCAAGTCTACCTATTGTAATTCACTTTTTCATTAATTTAACGCTCAGAGGGCTTGTACATTAATAATAACCAGTGGTCGCCCAATGGTCGAAATTCGACCAAAATTAATTTAATTGTTTTATTGACGTCCGTCATTCTTGGACACATTGACCCCCAGCTTACTACCCATACCCTTTTCCTTCCCACAACTTCCTCTCCTTCCTTTCCTAAAAGACCCTCCACACAGCGTTCCCAAAGATGATATAATCCCTGAGGGGAATTATTGTCCTCTGGGCCTCCTGTGTGGAGCTAATGTAAAAAAAGTTGGATATTGATGATTAGCGCAAAGTTTGATACGATTTGGTCAAAACTACCCCCCTTTACCTCCATAATCGAATGGCTAACCAACCACCTTTGTTGATGCTTTTTAAAGCATCCCTCTCTGACAAAAAAAGCTTTCTTCAGAAGGGATTAAAATTGATGACAATTTTTTGAAAATGTCCGCTTTGAAATGAGTACCTATTTAATACCTTTAAGTTTAAGCACTTAACGTTATTATCATGAATAATCAGTGCCAAGGTGACCTTAGTCCTGAGTTTTTATGTCTATTTTTGCAGTTAATTTTTTTTTATGCATAATTTTTTTTAAAATATTAGCATTCTGCACTCCTTCTCTATATAAACTATAAGTGTGCGAAATTTCATACTCTTCCATCCGCGCAATTTTCATAAAAAGGGGTACACAGTTTTTTCTTCGCGTATTAATATACTGATGATGATGATAAATAATAATACAGTAAATCTTTCGTGATCCATAAAGCTGCGTATAAACTGGAGAAAAATGGAAAAAGTTTGAAATACTTGCCATTGAGATAGTGACGTTTCTTCGGAAAAATTATACGTATACAAATTTAATCTATTCAGAGGCCATGTTTTCTCCAGTTTATACGCAGCTTTATAGATCACTAAAGATTTACTGTATTATTAATTATTATAATTATTAAAAGCACTGTCAAAGTTAGCCACCCCGTCAAAGTAAACCATCTAATAAAAGTAAGGCATGCCTAAAAAATAAAATGTATGCAGTAGAATTTTGAAACCAGAAACCGAATGTACTAACAAATTTACAGACAGATGAAATGTCAAACGTTCGAGTTCGCTGCGCAGTCATCAATATAATTTCCGTTGTATACTGATTGTAACATTCTACATTCTACCATTTTGAAATACATAATTCTTATGCTAAGTCTCACACGTATTGCTGTTTATGAAAAGTTTGGTATTACCGGGAACCGAACTACGAATTTTATGGGAAAGGAGCGAAGCTTTCAGGTATGCAACGCCGCTTGCCGTTGCTTTCCCATAATTCGGGTTTCCGCTTGCATATTTTTCTGCTGTTTATATGCAGCGAAATAAGTTTAAGCATGAGATAAGAAAATACCTATTGAAATAAAATCGCAAAAGATTAAGACCACACAGGAAACAATACAGACATACAAGAATAATAATTAAAAGAAAAACAATAAATAATACTGGAACCTTTTTTTATAATATTTAATGTAGTACACTCAAATAGAAAATTTTAAAGAGAAACAGCTAAATAACACTCAAGATAATGTATACGAAAGAAAAACTTTAAATTCCCAAAATTGAACACTTACTATTTAGATAAAAAACTTGACAAAATTTAACTCTACCTCTATAATAGACTTTTATTACTTAGATTAATTAAAAATTAAAATGTAATGAAACCATGTACAGTTTGTCAAATAAGAGTAGAAAACATATGAGGGCGCCATTGTTGCTTAATTGTCAATACTAAATATATAACACATGGTGGAAATGTAAAGCTGTGTAACGTGTAACCTACATTTGTGTAAAAAATTAAAAAAGGCATAAAAGTAAAAAAAAATTTTCATTGCAATATAGATACCCGCTGATCTCAAAATTAGAATTGCATATAGGTATATTAAATCTTTGCAATTTTGTATTAACATAATGAAGAATTACGAAATGAAATAAAATAAAAAGCACAGTTTAGAAATTGCTCACATTTATTGAATCCTAACTTGTAGCTAGCGTTGCCCGGGCTTTAGTTCATGTCTCTAATTTTAGATTTGAATATATTTAACTCATTAAGTTCTAAAAGTAGTGTGAGTAAACTCACCATTAGTGATTCTTCTTTTCTAACTACTGTTAAATCCAAATTTATGTTAAATTAAATGAAAACAAATCACTTTGTAAAACACAACATAATTAAATTTATGTCATTAAGTAGGTACCTTAACAACAGTGCTTCTTCGATTTTAATTTTTTTTCTTTAAGAATAAAAAAGTTTTTTTATTGTACAAATAGTACCTTGTTTTTTTGCAATAATACATACATTACATTATATACATACGGTATTCATAACAAATTCGTTCTGGAATTTGTAATGTGAAAAAATGGATAAGTGTATTTCAATTCGTTTTATATAAAGGCGTTGCAATCACTTTTATTTAGGCAAAATCTAATTAAAATTTAAAAAGCTTCCTATATAACTTTTACCCACTTGGTTTTTCACCTACGTGCCTTTTTAGAATGGTTTATTTTATACATTTGTAAATAATATGTAGGTCGAGGATAAAGCAAAAAAATCATATTTTAAAGTAATACATAATTATTTGTTTTCATTCAATTATAAAACATATTTTCATTCAAATGCATCAAGGAAAAATCCACCTCTATATAGTGTGTACACTAGCACACAAGTTCTCTAAAATCGACACTGTATATTAATTCGTTGGATATTCCTACCAACGTATTATTAAGGGTACTTTTGTAGTCGAACTGAATATCTTTAGAACGCTTGATATTGGTAAATAATGCAAAAAAATATAATTTTATAGTAAATATCATTTTATGGGATCAATTGTCGGGGGATCAATTGTCGGGTCAACACCATAAATATGTGCTGCGCAATAGTGTGGGCCGCAACTGTATGGCGAAAAAAAAAGTTCTTACTGCCTTAAGCGCTAGTGATAAAAAGTTGTCATTGCATCTAAAACATCAAAAAAATTTAATTTAAAAAAAATTTAAAAATATGCTAAAGTTCCGCAAGACCTCTGAAGTTTGAGAAAATATCGAAATATTTCCATTTTTTCAGCCATTTCACAAAATATTCTGAAATAGTTTGAAGTTATTCATTTATGAGCTCTTGTTAAATAAAGTCTAAAGCTTTGATGTATAAAACCACCATTTATTATTTTTGTAGTAGTATGACAATAAACCACGTCCGCCCGCAGTCCCCAAACCCGCCCTCGCTTGAGCAGCGCGCCGTATTGACCGTTCCTTAGTCGACCGAGGACCCTCCGTTTCGTGATATTGTTTTGTAGGTGGCTAAAAGTATTATTAAAATATGGGAAAAAGCTTCTTTGTAAATGGAACTGACCTCTGAAGTTAGGTTAAGTTCTTCTAATTCTTCTTCCGTTATATTTTCCGAAATGGGAGGATTCATGATTGGCGTATCTTGCCAAGATATCAAATCAAAGTAGGATTGTGCATCAAAATTCAATAGGGGTACTTTAAATGTTCGATTTTCTGTCCGGAATAACTCTGGCTTTCGATAAACGCCTTATTCCAAGTTTTTTTTATGGTAGGTCTTCTTCTTTCGTATGGTGGGGGGATCAGAGGGGGACATCTAGATCTGCTAGCCAGTGGTAGGTGATTCATCGGTTATCATTGACAAGACTAATTTTTCAGTATGAGCGAAGTATGCCCTTTGCTGTACAGGATTAACTATTGCTTTTAATTCACCCGGAAGATAGCGCGAATATTTAATCGTGCTAAAAATATGCCTCGCACCTTTTTGCACGACCCATGTAGTTTTATATCAAACTACGTAGGAGCGTATGCCCTCATGATAAACGTGGCTAACATAACAAAAAAATATGATGGCATTGCGCTTCCAATATATAATCGTGGGATTTGACTCGCTGTAGTAATCACTCCTGGGTTCTTCTGGCAATATCAGGATGACAACGTCCGCTGGAAACTGCTTTGAAACTATCAAGCAAATATTTTTGATCGATGCTTAAATATTGGTATTGAATACTCAACATAAATTTGAAAAAAGATTGTACCGGTAAATTATGCCAATTATGAAGAGTCGAACCTACGGGGCCGGAAAAATCATGAAGTCCAGTGGTTGTACCATCCGACTTCATAATCAAATGGCGTAGAAGCAGCTCGTTGCAATGAAAAATGCAGATCAGCCACTGTGCCGGTCCATTCAAGTATTTCTCCATCGTTTGAATCACACCAACAGTTATTCCTGTGTTAAAATTTGTGCCGTCACACCCAATTGCTTTTAAATGGTTGAGTGAAATGTTTTGACCAGCAAAATATTCCATTGTTGGTTTGGCTGTGTTTACGGCAGTGCTGACCTAGGCATAATACGCGTCAAGAAAATTGGTTCCTCGATTATCGATACTTGTTCTTCGAGTACTTGCTTTCATAGTATTTGTGTCTTTTTTATATTAGCTAAGGTCTTATCCTTTCGACCATTAAAAAATAATTTACTTACTTTATGCACATAGCCTTGATGAGTACAGATCTGGTACGCAGACGTCCGCGACGCAGTCTATTTTTGTCTATAACTTTATTATCCTGCGTGATTCTGTTGAAATTATTTAAATGGCAGAAGTGATTGAAGCGACAAATGCTCCAGCTCGATCCGATAACCTGAACCTGTCAAAGATCTTGGAGAGAACTGTAAAAGACGAAGAATTGCTGGTTGTCGGAAAGGCGGTGTTATTAGTCTTAAGTAGCCGACTTGATTTTGCGACCGAAGAAGATAATTTTGATGTTAAGGTGGAAGATAATGATACGCAATGATAAACAATGATTGATTGTCAACAAATTCTAAAGCTTTTTCTTCTCATCCTGTTCATTTAATTTGGTAAGATCTTTTCATTTTCTCTTCGTAGGCTTTAGCAATTGTTTCGTAGTCGGTATATCAACACTGCCGATGAACATCTTTCTCTCACCTCTTTGGTCTTCCAAAAACTCTTTTTCCTTAGGGGAAACTTTCATTTTTTGTCTGTAATTTGCATAAAAAAAAATGCATTCATTGTCTTTCCATTTACAATATCAATAACGAACAGTAGGGAGCTTGTGATTTTAAATGGAGAGACTCTTCTTTGGAAGGAAACTGTATTTCTTCTACCTTTTTCTGACTTCAACAAGTTTATATACTTATGTTGATAAGCCTTAATAATTTTTGTAATTCTTTCTTTCAAAATGGTTGGCAAAGAAGCTTAATCCCATATTTTCAAAGTACTTTTAGTTACCTACACAACAATATCACGAAACGGAGGGTCCTCGGTCGACTAAGGAACGGTCTATATGGCGCGCTGCTCAAGCGAGGGCGGGTTTGGGGACTGCGGGCGGACGTTGTTTATTGTCATACTACTACAAAAATAATAAATGGTGGTTTTATACATCAAAGCTTTAGACTTTATTTAACAAGAGCTCATAAATGAATATCTATAAACTATTTCAGAATATTTTGTGCAAAGGCTGAAAAAATGGAAATATTTCGATATTTTCTCAAATTTCAAAAGACTTGCGGAACTTTAGGATATTTTTTGATTTTTTTTAAATTATTTTTTTTTGATGTTTTAGATGCAAAGACAACTTTTTATTACTAGCGCCAAAAGAAATTCGGAAGAAAAAAATCGGCTCACTCTACTGCGCAACCTTACCCACATAATTCAAAGTCAACTACGTAATTTTACGCTTCATGTAGATATTCGGGTCGATTTTATTTTTGAAATTGGTAAATAATGCTTACAAAATTATAATTTTATACTAAATATCATTTTGTTGGGCCAATTGTCGGCGGATCAACTGCCGGGTCAACACTTTTTTCACTCGACACGTTTACATTGTTCATTTGAAAATATTTCAACCAAGGCTACTTCACCATCTATTAATTTGGTACTCGAACCTATGAATAGTAGCTGGTTTTCTACCCTTTGCGAGTAGGATGGTGAAATACCGCCCAAGTCATATATTCGCAGTGTGCCAGGTTTTCAATGATTGACATCTTAGCTGTTGAGTCGTTCGTGGATTATCCCGCACGCCCAAAATGCAAGAAGTTATAATCGTTGGAAAGCAATGTTTAAAAATGTACATTACCAATGAAATATCATAATTAAATAGTTATTTCTTTCTTTTACAGTCCTTCGATTTGGCATGGGGAGGACACTACCGGCTAGTCTGCGAACCTGTCGACTATTCATACGACAAACGGGCTATGGATATTGCGAGCTGCGTCAACCTCTACATGTATATTAAGCTGACTGATTTATTAGATACGGTGAGACAATTACCAAAGTCATAAAGAATGTTTATTTGGGAGGCGGGTATGGGTACCGCCGCCCCGGGAACCATTTATTGGATAACCAACACCTCTGCCAAGGTCACCCCAAATGGTTTACTACGTTTGTTGACTTAGCAGGGGCGCCCGGGTTCATGGGGTGAGGTTTGTCCGGGTCTTGGCGGTGGATGCGTCTGCCCACCAACTGCGTGGCAGGCCGGTTTGAGAGAGAACGGTTGAATGAGTCCATTTGACTTCTCCAGCCGTACTCTCTCGGAATATCACCTTGCACCGCAGTGGGAGGGATGGATTCATACGTCCGTCATTCTTGGACACATTGACCCCCAGCTTACTACCCATACCCTTTTCCTTCCCACAAATTCCTCTCCTTCCTTTCCTAAAAAGACCCTCCACACAGCGTACCCAAAGATGATATAATCCCTGAGGAAAATTATTGTCCTCTGGGCCTCCTGTGTGGAGCTAAAAAGTTGGATATTGATGATTAGCGCAAAGTTTGATACGATTTGGTCAAAACTACCCCCCTTTACCTCCATATTCGAATGGCTAACCAACCACCCTTGTTGATGCTTTTTAAAGCATCCCTCTGACAAAAAAAACTTTCTTCAGAAGGGATTAAAATTGATGACAATTTTTTGAAAATATCCGCTTTGAAATGAGTACCTATTTAATACCTTTAGGTTTAAGCACTTAACGTTATTATCATGAATAATCAGTTGCCAAGGTGACCTTAGTCCTGAGTTTTTATGTCTACTTTTGCATTCAAAATAAGCGCTTCATTTAAAGCATTTAAAAAATATATATAAATCATCGATACTTTATGACAGTGATCGTCAAACACATTAGTCAAACGAACCAAAAACGTCAGCAGAACAACGATTTAGATTTCTTTTGAGTGCCAAATTTCTTTACAATAACCTTTTTTTAGAAGTCGGTTTAAACTAGGTAAACTATATAAAACTACATAATAATCATATTTTAGTATTGAAAATGTAATTTTTGTCCAAGAATATTAAACAAACAATAATTTTTTTTTATTTCTTCAAAATACGCAAAATCACTTTGTGGCGTCATTATTAATTTAATGAAAAACAAATAACTTTGTGTAACACCACTATTTAATAAACAATTATCAACATGTTTCGAAAACTATGTTTTCTTCGTCAGGATAATAAGTTAATAAAAAATAACAAAAGACAAACAAGTATGGACTGATTAAAACATAGACAAAATATTAGAAAGGAGAGGTGATTAATTACATAGTTTTAACATAGTTTTCGAAACATGTTGATAATTGTTTATTAAATAGTGGTGTTACACAAAGTTATTTGTTTTTCATTAAAAAAAATTTTTTTTTTTTTAATCGAACTGGCGTTTTTCGTTAAAAATCGTAGTACTTATGAACACTTATATATAATTTAAAAAATAACAATATTTAGTTGAAATACAGGAAATACGAGCAAAGGTATTAGAGATGCAAATATTAGAGAAACAATTTAAAATGCTCCAAGCAAATGATTCGCAATAAAATAATTATCAAAGGAACACCAACTACGCACAACCTATTTTTTTAATTTTTATATTTTTTTCATATGAATACCACACAACAGTCTCAACTGCTCCCGTCTGGAGCCAGTGAGACTATGGCATCCCCGATTGGGGTATGTTATGAGGCTGAAGGTAGTGGAGAGGGGAAGGAGATAGGGAAGAGGAAGGTTGAAAAGTACCCGACTATTCAGATCTGGTCACTAAACACGGCATAAGCCATTCTGAATGGTGGTCTTACACCAGGGCAATACTGATAGTATCTTCCACTCTGGAACGTGCCGCAAATATACTATATATTATTTTAAATGAATACATTGTAAAATAACACAAATTAATCAAATAAAATTTATTTGCGACGCCGGGATTCCGCGGCCTTACCTCTGGACTATGCCGGCCGTCATATTTAAAACCCCGCATTCCGATTTTTTTCGATTTATAACATAATTATCTTAAGCCGCTGCTACCCGAATTTCTACCGATTTCTTAAATATCTCCTCACATTTGAAGTTTTTAAGCCAAAAAAAAATATAAGTTATTTTTGAAGATAATACCTAGACGCGTCTCACGCCGAAACGTAATTTATATGAAATTCCCCTAATAGAAAAAAATCGCAAAGTATGCTCCAAAAATTATTAAGAACAAGTCTATTGGTTCTTCGGTTTCTATTATTTAGCAAGCTATAGTTGTGGAAAAATACACAATGTTTCTTTAAATGATACTTAAAACGCCTTCCATGAGATTTTTGCTCTATCTTAAACGAGTCGTGTTTTATTAAACATTTTCACAATTTTCGCTTCAATTTTATCATTTAAAATATTAGCGCGCTCTGTCCAACATTCGTAATTACATATCTCTCCATCTTCTTCTTTTTGAGCGGGGAAGCGCCGCCTTAAGTTTTTAAGTTCTTAAAAAACATGTTATATTTTAAAATAATATATGTACATTTGCCGAGCCGAAATGGAAATGAGGTATATGAAATCCCCTCGATAGAAAAAAATCGCAAAGTATGCTCGAAAAATTATTAAAAACACATTTTGTTCTGTTATTTAATCTGTTGAAGACATGAAAAATTAACAGTGCATTTTTAAATGCTACTGTAGACTTTTGTCGAGAGATTTTTGCTCTATTTTAAATGAGCCGGGTTTTATTAAATATTTTCACCATTTTCGCTTACTTACTATAGTTTTTTTTTTTTAATATTAGCGCGTTCCCTCCAATATTTGTATTTACAAATCTCCCTTTCAAACCGTCTTCTACTTCTTTTTGAACGCTTACTACCAAAAACTCTCGACGGTCAAGAAATGTCAAATTCAAAACGCCCGCCGAAAAGAACAGATGGGAAACTTCGGCGGTGAAGGGGTATAGATCAACCGCCAACAGCGAATACCCACTGTTCTCACTGGAATATTTTGACTTTGATTTTTATTTACTTTGGGTAATCGCACTCAAGTACCAAAGTTATGCGACCACTGCACTATGACATTTGAAAAATGGCAGTATTACGTTAATTACGTAGTTAACTTCAGACCCTGAATTTTTTAGTGACCGATTCAAGATTGTGACACTCTTTAGTATCAACTGCGACTCTTTTGTCAACTCAGTTAATAAACGAAAAAATATATATTATTTTAAATACTTTTTAGTGGGTTGTCTAAAAAATGTTAATATCTTTTAAATGATTACTTTGCATTAATTTAAAACTGAAGCAGAGTAGGTCAAAATATTTACTAATACATAAAATAAAGTAAATAAAAAAACTTGGACAACAATTTTCAATAAATTGGCATTTCCTTCGATGAGTTGGTGTTCCTAGTAGAACAGAAAGTTCCCTTGAAGAGAGACAGCCATAAAAAAACGCACGTGACCTTAGTTGCAATATTTTGGGTTTTCCACTAATGCAATACAAATTTGCACAAATCGATCCTAAACCGAACAGACTCTGCCTTGATATTATTAGAGAGGCATTCTTTGATCAACTCATTTGTAATAATTTAGTTTTAGAAAAGCCCAATTGATCACTATAATATTTGTACCTATTATCATAATAAATAATGATTACAAATTTGTTACTTACAGTTTTGTTTCCCTTCCACCTCAACTTCCTCTCCCGTGTCCCCTCTTCACCCCTCTCCCGCCAACCCCCCTCCCGCGATCCCCTCCCCTCTTCTGCTTTCAATATATTCAGTCCCGGTACATTCAGATTTTTATACAGCTGCAAACATTGCAAATTTTTTTTACATATTTTCTATCAAATTTGGTACCTATTTAAAATAAATACAAATTTTGACAAGCTTCAAAGTATTCGATCTTGGTTAGTACCATAGGTGAGAATAAATTCATCAATTTAAACATTTTCGAAAATTGAATTATAATTTAACAATCGATGGTTTGCAAAATGTCATTGTCAAATTGTGACAGTTTTGTAAGAGTTTTTGTAATGATTAAAAAACTTTTCAGATGTATTGTCATGTGATTGTAATTAACCAGAAACCTTCGCGTGGACGGAAAGAAGGTATTTTGATACTACAAAAATCGTCCACATTAAATCCCCAAAGTTCCATCGCAATCGGATGAACTGTTAGCAATGCATAATTTCATGAATAAAGTAAGAATCGCGGGAATGCGCATATCAAATCCCCAAAGTTTCATCGCAATCGGATGAATGGTTCAGAAACGCATAGCATACATACATACAAATATAGTCAGAAACAAACATATTTTTATTCTAGAAATTCTCTAAATTATTTATCACAATTCTACCAGTCTATTACAGTCGCCTAAAAATTAAAGATAATTTTTTGCGTTGTTACCTATTGATGATATTATTGGTAATCTGAAAAAAATATGTATTCGATGTATGTAATTAACGCTCTGGGGAAACACCCTTTGATACCCTATATCTCGATTTTTTCTTTCGCATGTTTAAAAATACAAAAAAAATAATTGTTTAGAATTTTTATTGTGTTTATACTCTGCAATTAACGGTTTGTTTCCTAAAAACTAAACAAATTTAATCTTGTAGGATATTGTTAGGTTATTAAAGGACATAATATGTTGTAAACTGTCAAATAAAGAGTTATGGAATAATTATTAATAAGGAACTCCAGTGAAAAATGTTATGGCTTTAAAAAAATATGTTCATATAGACCAGTGATTCCCAAAGACCAGTGACCCCCAAGGGTCCACGGGCGACTCCACGGGGGTCCACAAAGGCATGAGAGAAAAATGGGGGTCCACAAGTTGTAGTTGTAGCTGCCACGAAAAAAAATCTGGTTCCTATAGTAAGGAACAAAAATGTTGGCTTGGCTTTACCTATCAATAAAGGCAGATAATACACTACCTACTAAAAAAAATTTCAAATTTTTCGGTGATTTTTGACAGGCTGTATTTTGGTGAAAAATGGTCATATTGAGACTTTAAAAAAAGCATTTTGATGCTTTAAGATTCTAATTTTCAAATTTTTGGCTAAAATTTTTTGGGTGATAAGGTTCTCTCATGCAATCCTAACAGATGGCGCGAAAAAATTATTTTGAAAATAAAAGAATAAAATAAATTTTTTTTAGTTAGGCCGGCATATAGATCAGATAGCTTGTTATTTAGCATTAATTAGTTTTTAATTAATTTTTTTAAACCTTCCCTTAATTTTTTTGAGTAGTATATTTTAAGAAGGTCAGCGACTGTTACTTGTAAAAACTTGCACATTCGATGTGTACAGGCTTGGCTTTACCTATCAAGGTACTATCTGCCTAAATCTACTCTATTTCGGTGAAAAATTGTCATAATGAGACCCCTCCCGTGCCTATATCCCATCCCGCCCCCTGTCTCATGTCACATTACTACCCCCCCCCCCCCCGTTGTGACAGTCCACACCTCGCCATTCAATATTCAGTACAACGAGTTTTGGGAATATGGCAGAAATGTGCTGCAGCAGGGGGTCCACCGAAACCAGTAAAATTTTGAAAGTGGTCCACGAGAAAAAAAGTTTGGGAACCTCTGATATAGACTAATATACCCTGATTCCGAATATATAAGTTTTATTAGATTATATTTAACGTAGAGTTTTTAAAAAAAATTTAAAAAGTCCATTGTAAAACGTGTCATTAATACACCCTGTCAAGTTGGTATTGCTGGATTTTGGCGGCGTGACGTCACCGCGCCGCGTCACCTGGGTCAAAGTTGTATATAAATCAATAGAAATGTAAGACGCAAGCCGTTCGACATTCCGTGTTATTGGTTTATAGAGATTTGGACATATAATGGTTTTTGTTTTTATTGAAACATTATTTAGGCCTTAATAATTCAGTATCAAAAATAAAGTATCTCTATTAGTTTATCTATATTATTTAAAATATTCAAAAACTCTAACTGTACAAAAAACGATCATAATGCCCAGTAAAACGCTCCAATGCTGAAATTCAAAATGGCGGGAGTCGAACAGCTGATTCCAGTTCCCTACAAAATTCATACTTCGGTTGGTCATGATGACGTCACACTAGATTCGGTGGTTTTCGGGGGATCGTGAAAAATTAAAACTTTGATTTATTTTAAAAAACTAACTATAAAAATAAAAATAAATATGCAGTTATTTAAGTTAAAAGGTCATTATTCATAAAAAAAATTAAAAAAATTGGACTGGAGTTCTTTATTGTTGGACTAACTGTGTGCTTTGCTCTCTCAAATTTGAAACCATTAAACATGATACATTTTTTGAAATTCTTATTTGCAGGTATTCTTCGTATTCAGAAAGAAAAACAGCCATATAACATTTCTGCATGTTTACCACCACACAGGGATGGTCGTACTTACCTGGGCTTCCACGAAGTATTTGGCAGGTAAAAACACTTATACTTATTATTTACTATCCTACACTCGTAACTGCGTCTTCTCAAACAAACATACTTAACACCATTTCCCGGTGCAGGATCAGGTAAATATCACATGTTTGATACCCATGCTCAGCAAACAACAGTTCATGATCATAATAAGTGGACAGTAACAGCGATATTGACTTTACAACCTCGGGTTCAATCCGTGAATTTTATTTTTCCAAAAAATATATTTTTATCTCCTCAATATTTGACAATTGTGTACCTTACTGTCAGACTTTTTGGAACAGATAATGGTTGATCCCCCGACAATTGGTCCCCCGGCATACTTATATACACAATGCAGACGGCTTAGGGAAAATAAGGTGTACCTACTTAAGCAAACTATAACTAAGTTTCCCCAAAGGGGTGTGCAGAGAAGATGTACCACCGAATAACAGAAGTATTAATTTATTTTTATTTAAGTACATTTAACAGGCATGATGCCCATAAATTTTTATACATGGATGACTTAAATACTGTGTATAACAGAAATTAAAAAAAATGTAACAAAAATAATTAGCTAAATATGCAAAAGTGAATGACAAACAAGAATGAGTTAAAGGTAGAATACAAAAGTATTACCAATTATTTTGCTGATGGGACAATTATTTAGTAAATAAATATTACCCGTCTTATAAATATTGCCTGTCTATAGTATAAAATATACTTTCATTCAAATGCATCAAGAATAAAACTACTTTTCTACATAAAAAAACAACATACAACACAACACACAAGTAAATAAATTTGTTATATATGCATACCAACTTATTATTAAAGGTATTTTTGAAGTCTATTTTAGTTTTGAACCTGGAAAATAATGCGCAAAAAAAACATAATTTTATCATACTTTTATTTCGGGGGACCAATTGTCGGGGGATCAAGTGTCGGGTCACATAATATTACACTTCATTAAACAAATATTACTACAATAAACACCCATACAAAACAGGTTATTAGGTTCTTAGTTTGGGTTAGTTAAGTATGCGTATTTAGATCGAAATGAAACTTGGGCAAACATCAATCCATATTAATAAAATCCAAAATGGCGGCAAAGATGTTGTATATGGGCAATTATGAACTTCGATTGAATACAAATGGAATTTTAATGATTTTTTTACCATCTTTCCCGACGTATATAGTTGTTACTTGTTAAAGTAATTAAGCTGAAACAAAGTGTATTTTCCATAATCTGTGCCTGTTAAGATTGAGCGGTTAGGTAAATATTTACCGAACCTTTTTTTACGATTCCGTAAAGTCTTGCGTTGAGTTCTGGTCGATAGATATTTCAAGTTATATGGATGTTTATTACGTTGACAAGCGTAACGGAACTGTTTCAGGATAGCAAAAACATTTCCAACAGAAACTCTGAAGCTGGAGATATGGAATACCATTTTATTCGCCAAAGCACTATAATAAAAAAAATACGTCATAATTACGATTTATTCTACGTACATTAAAAATTAATTTCAATCTCGGATAATGCCGGATGGTAAATCTTGTTATCGATGCAGTCGAAACAATATTTCTTCATTTTTAAGTTATTAAAAAAAAACTCTCATACATCATACGATACAATGGAAAATCCGTACTTTTTTATTTTATTTTTTACATTAACCCCACACGGAGCAATATTCCGAACAAGACCTTCATCGATATGCTTGGTGTAACTCTAAGTGACCAGCTGAGGTATGGGTGCTCCGTCGAGCCAGAGTTAAGTTAGCCTCTCAGAAAATGGGCGTACTGTACAGGGCCCGCAGATTTTTTTATATTTTTTATTTTAGTAACTATATAAAATAATTGTATATACAAAATATAATGGTGAATTTAAGTAAATAAAGATATTGTATTTCTTAGTCCTCATCACTAGGGGGTCCTGTGCCGAAATGGATTAAAGTTATTTAAATGTAGTTTATTTGTCTTCTACGTCGTTTTTAGTGTCTTAATTAGGGTTTTTTCATTTATCTCATTCTGCTATATTTTTATTCTTGATTTGTACTTATTGGAACTTTTTATTAGTTTTATGTCTTGGGGAAGGATGTTGTAGAGTTTTGTTGAAAAGTATGTGTAGTTTCTTTGTCCGAATGTGGTTTTATAACTTGGAATATTTTTATGTCATTTTTATTCGATCTTGCGTTATGCATACACGGTCTAGTGGAGGATTCAGTATTTTTGAATAGCTTCAATAATATATTTTTGGCATATATTTGTTGTACATTTCGTACGTCAAAACTATTGAAAATTTCAATTGAAAGCGTTCTTATGGGTACTTTCAGTATGATCTATATGGTTCCTTTTGAATTGTATTTAGGTTATGTATGTACTTATGTGTAGCAGATCCCCATCCTTCAATTCCATTTTCAATTCGAGAATGACATAACGCGTAGTAGATCCTTTTCAAATCCTTTTTATTTATCACATTTCTTAGATTTTTAAAGAAATATATAAGACTTGTGAGTTTTTCCGTAATACCTTTGACGTGTAAGTCCCATTTAAGATTTTCATCAATTATTACACAATGTTTTGTGTTTTTTCTATAACTGGGCAGTGACATTGAACATTATTTCTTTGGCATTTGTGTAATTTTAGTTTTAGTGTTTTTACTGGTTGGCTCCTTGAATTACTATAAACTTTAATAGTACACAACTATAACCCCGTACAAATCGCAAGTGCGCCTCACGGTTGAATTTGGTAGCCACTTCTGGTCTGGAGCCCCAAAATACCTAAAAAAAACCTCGACTCTGTGCAAAAACGGACGGTCCGTTTGATAGATTCTCCTAACTTAACAAACGGATTGCAATCTTTAGACACAGGCGTCAGGTGGGAATGCTGTCCTTGTTCTACCGGTATTAAATGGAAGATGCTCCGAGGAGTTAGCGTCATTGATCCCCTCGGCACCGGTGCATAGTTGGGAAATACGCCAAACACGCGCCCAGCATTTGTACACGGTTGACATTAGTCACATGAGAACGGGTCGTTTCGACGACTTACATTACTCCTTTCTAGGTATTATTATTGTCCATATTAATATTTAAAATTAATTAAATCGAATGGCCAAATCAAAAACCAAAAATCCTTCGCACGAGTGATTAAGCTATTTTGCGTGTAAAATGAATTTGTGTTCGGGTGGCTAATCTGCAATTTCGATTTTTTTTTTGCAAAGTAAGGGATTTAGTTTAATCCAAAAAAATCTCAGATTTTGCTACAATTTTGCGGGAATTTAGTCGCAAGTTTAAGAGCCTAAAATTAAAATATTATTTTAGCTTTTTGAAAAATGTTTATCGTAAAAAAATTATGGAAGTTTTTTTTCATAAAAACCAGATAGGTATATATAATTTAAATACAACATATTATTTCAAGCCTAAAAGAAAATTGTGCAAGACGGAAAAAGGTATAAACGATTGTTTGTTTTGTGGAACATCGAATGTTCATTTAAATAAAAAATCAATCTCAAACGCAAGCAATTAAATTTTATTCCACTAATCTGTGTTATTTCACAATGAAAAATAATATGTAACATATTTGCGGTACGTTCCAGAACGGCACCTAGATACTTACCTATGGCACCAGGTATTGATGCGTTGCTTGAATGACTTTAGCCGTGTTTGGTGGTGATCAGAATAGCCCCACCTTCCTCTTCCCCATTCCTTCCTTTACCCGTTACCTTCAGCCTTTTAGCATGCCTCCCTATTGGTTATGCCGTAGTCCCACTGTCTCTAGAGTCTAGACGGTGGGAGCAGTTGGGATTCTTGTGCGGTTTTCACATTAAAAAAATAGGGTAGGAATTTTTATATACGCGCTTCCGTATAGCAAAAAAAATATATAAGCAATGTTTTTTCCATCATGGCGGTTGATGAAATATAAGAATTTTTTTTTTTTAAATTATGTGATTTTCATACGATGATGGCGTGATGTATTTCTTTGGTTTTCCTTAGGGTTTTTTTAAAGTCGTAAAGTTTGTCAATATTGTATCCCCAAGGATCCAATTTCGCACTTCTATTACTTGGCTTAATAATACAATGACTCTTAAAGCAGCCAAAAAATTGAGATTTTGTTTCCTCATTTGTTTGCCGATTCTTCACGTAAAAATATAGTGATGCACCAAACACGCGAATCATTTTAAACAGAACAGTTGAATTGATAAATCGCTACGAAGCCATAATTTTTAGGCATTTGCGGGATAAGAGGGAACTGCGGGCGGGTATTTCAAACTAGTTCAAAAGACTTTTTAAAACTTCGATATTATGGGTGCATACAAATACATACAATCGTGTCCTCTTTAAAATGATTTGCCAGTAAATTTGAGTAAAATAAAAGACTGGTCCCAAGATAAGTACTTTATCACAAAATTAAATTAAAATGATACTGACTCGAAAACATTAATGGTATTTTAGTCCCTCATGTCATATAATATAAAATATTCATCAAAATCAAATTCTAAATTTGAAAATATGGTAAAAAATATTAGAAATACTTGTTGAAGAAAATGCGACCCGATAAGACCAAGTTTTTTTTTGCAAGGGCGATAACGAGAGTATCAACGAGTATCACTGTGGAACAGATGTTAAATGGAATATTTTTTTACATTCGTACGTACAATATTTCATTCAACTTCAAGAAAAGGAAAGAAAACTGAGGCACAAGGCGATTTGCAGTTGATCAACTCAAATACACTCTTCGTTTAATAACAATAATAATAACTTATAGCTACATGCCATTGTTCTGTCACTTTCATCATAATTTAAAACACATTTAAACAACAATACTCAGTACGGAACTATGCCAGTTTATATCCCTGGGCCTTCGACTTAAAAACATCGATTTCTAATACTCGTATGCCTACTCGTACACGAGATTAATGCATTGCGTCCACCATCTCCGTGCACGTAAAAATATTTTTAATTGATAACGCCTCACTAGTCTCAGGTGGTCATCTCGAAGTTGTTGATCTAGTTGTAATGTTTTTACGAGATGAATGGGTTACTTTGTATTTGGATCCGCGAACATCAAACTGTCAAATGGGAGCACCGCAACGCGCTTCTAAGAAAGTATAAAGTTGCCGTGCAAAGTCCAACGAGAAGTCCAATGTCAAGTCAATGTTTTTTGGGGCATTTATTTTGGTAATTTATGGACTTTGATAAGTTATTTATCTCTACCTATTTGTGAGAATACCTTCATTTTAACATTTTTCATCCTTACTCATGTTTAAACCTTAGAAAATATTGACTTTGTTAAACATTACAATATGTTTAACAAAGTCAATATTTAAAAGGCATCAGGGTGCTTTAGAAATTATCTATGCTTTCGCCCTCACATATCGTCAAGATTGCTTGTTTAGAGTTGGTTGGTGGTCACATGTGTTAAATTTAATCCCGATCGCGTCATTTGCCTTTCGGCTAACAGTGTAATCAACAAACAAATGAGCAGTGATCCTTCTCTGGTCAGAGGTTGTGAAAGGGACTGGAATTCATCGTAGACTTTGTGGACCGCTGGATCAAGTTCACTGACAAGGGAAGAGACTACGTAGAAAAATAATGTGGGTACACGTTGAACCCCTACCTTTTTGTAAATAAACTGTAAAACGAAGAGTATAGATATTTTTTTCACTTTCCCTCGTATGTCTCTTTGAGGTTTTAAAAGTAACTAATTTCGTCACAACAATACCATCGGCAAGGCAAATATTATTTTTATATTCTTATACGCAACACATAATCTACCAAAGTTGAAATTTGTCGCTTGAGTTAATTCGTGTTCTCGACTGCTCAGTTGTGGAACCAACCGACCAAAGCAATCCAAATCAGTATGAAAATTTTATCACCTCGTTATAAAAATCGAAATGTGAATGACGTATTAGACCCTAATTAATACTGAACGATATACCTACCAATCCTAATTAGTGAAATTATTTATAAAATCTGAACAAAATCATAATTTTGATAATTTGAATGATAATGTTGATGGAATTTTTGCAAAATCAACATGAGGTCACCTGTACCCGGCAAAAAACCTTCCTGAAGATAACGCAAATATTTGTGGATAAATTTTGAAGAACCTACCAGTGGCGGTCGGTGACTTTTTGTGTAAGGGATGCTGAAGTATATACCTACCTAATTTTGTAAAAGCCCTGAAAAAGGGCGTTGATCAATAAATAAATAAATAAAAAATATCAAATATAAATATCTATGGATTAGCCCACGAACTGATAAAATAGTATATCAAATTAGCTCTATAAATCCTTTATGCTTCACATCAATTATTACAGTTCTAAAATTAAATTAATTAAATAGATATTCGAAAGATATTTAACTGATGAATTGGCTTCGTTATTCAAGCCAAACTGTCAAAATGGTCGCGCGAACAATACGTACCGAATTAAATCCATGCGTTTTGGTTATGTTATTCTAGGCACTATGCCTACGCACATTAAATTCATTTTCTGCACGTTGGATGCTCCCATGAAATGCGTATCAGGCTTCAGACAGATCTTGGCAGGCAGAACTAAATACGCATGCGTGAAAATCAAACTTTTTCTAAAACCGTGGATACGGAACGAAGCAGAGAATCCGCTGTTGCTGGTTTTGGTGCGTTTACGCGACATTCAACAAAGGAGAGTGGGTATTATATGTATTTCGGCCCAGTCCGCGCGTCGCGTTTTGTTGTTTTTGGCCACTGAGATTGGGACGGTGTCGTTAAATTGCAGTATTTTACTGTTTACGGCTACAAAAAATAAGCTCAAAGCTTTTTTTAATGCGGAATAAATAAATAACAATTATTATTATAATTATCATACGCCTAGAAGGAAGGGAAGTGCCGCATCCACAGTATGTATGGAGGGACCGCGCCTGGTATTAATACCTACGTATTATATTATTTGACAATTTAAGAGAACTTCATATCTTTCTACAAAATATATATTTTTTTTTTAAAAGAAAGACAGAAATTCCCGGGTTACGAATAACCCAACAATGTTTGAAAATCTCGTACTACCACCACAGTAAGCTGAAAATGTTGCTTGAGTCGTAATGGAGGACTTAGCCAGCCGAGGAATCGAATACGCGACGCCCGGGTGGGACCCAAACGCGATGCCCATTCAGCTACTGACCGGTCGAATATATATACATATTCATTGGATATAACAAAGTTCTGAGAATTGGATTTAGGTTCTAATCGGTTTTCACCAATTCTAATTCCGTTTTTGAGAATAATTACCGTGCTATTTAAGTAAATAGCAAATACCACGATATTCGGTTCATCCGAAGATGAAAATTGTAGGTCCAAATTTACCTTTAAGTTGTCGAAATTTTCTTGTTTTGTGTATAAGGCAATTTAATCCACGTACAACACCCATCGTAATAATACTTTTATAATTCGAGACCTGAAATTAGTATGCATTCTACAACATGCGTTTATGGATAAGGGTTTTTTCAAACATTTTGCGGATGTTTAAATACCTGTAATGAAACATTTTTTGATTTGGGCGTATACGTAAGCGAAATCAATTAGTTGTATGTGTAAGCAAGAATTAAGCCAATTGGGAAACGTCGGTAGTTGCGAATTTTTAATCCTCAAAAACATTAAAGGCGCACGTCTGATTATTCTCAGCACTAAAAGAGTAACATAATTATGTTGAATTTTGGCAGAAATAATTTTTTTTAATGACTATATTGTGTCCACGAATCTGTGATCTAAAGTTAGAATACCACAAATGGAAAATTGAAAAGTGGGAAGCTCTTTAAGAAAACAGTTTAATTGTTGTCCGTGACAACCTTCGGAATTATTTTCTACGACGGGAGAAATCTGTCATGCGAAATGATAAAGCTAACCACATTTAATTGATTTGACTTGTATAAGAACAGATTCATAGAAAAATTTGAAATTCTACATAATCGATTTCCTAATACAAAAATAACTTCAACCCACTTATTTCTTCAGGCCATAAATTCATATTTAATAAGGTTGGTTTTTCGTAGAAGGTTTCGTGATTAGCAAATATGTTTGAAATGTCAAACCCGTGAATGAACTAATAAATAATTCAAATATTTGTCACTCACCAATTACGTTTTACTTATATTTATCCAACTATAAATCAAGTTTTTTTCAGATAATTTCGATTTAACAACGCGACCTGACGCGACGTGCCCTTATGTTATGCGGAAATTTCACGAAATAATCCACGATTTCACTTATTCAAATTCAAATGCTTAGACAACGACCTATAAGGCCTTCAATCTGTCCTAATGAAGGTTATGGTAAAACCGTCTAGCGACAAATGTGAAATATTTTTTGAAATAATTCATTGAAAACGAGTTTTATTTCACATTGGAAATGTGTTTAATGTAAAGTTTTTTTTTGTTTCAATAAAAGCTAATAAAAAACCAAGTCCCTGCTTCAACGAAAGATTTATAAATTCATAAAGATATGTGTCACCCCAAGTGGTTCGCTACTTTTGGTGACTTAGAAGGGGTGCCCGGGTTCATGGGGTGAGGTTTGTCTTGATCTTGGCGACGGATGCGTTTATACACCTACTGCGTGGTGGGCCGGATTGAGAGAGACTGATTGAGGGAGTCTTTTTGAAGTCTCCAGCCAGACTTTTTTAACCCACCGCAGTGGGAGGGATGGACTCATAGGTCCGTCACTCCATTCCTTCCCGGATTCCTACCCACCTCTCATATCCTTTTTTTTCCGAGAACTTCCTTTCCCTACTTCCCTTTAAAAAGAACCTCCACATAACACCTTAAAAAATGACATAGGCCTTGAGGGATTTTTTCCTCACCTGTGTGGAGTTATTAATTTTTAAAAAAATAACAGTGAAAAGCATTCACGAAAAGATTATAAACGAGTAACGACCTTCTTATCTAAATAATGGCATTAACATTTTCAGAAAACCGGAAGATTTAGTGAGAGGCGTCAATGTTGCGTAGAATCGAATGACGCACAGGAAAAATTATTGGCGACGGACGTTTGATGTTTCACGTATTCGATATTCGTGTTACGTAGACGGACAATCAATCGTAATCCTTATTCAACGTTCCTTCGATGATTTGTGTGTAAAACAATAGGTAACGGTGGGATCCTGTCATCCTGTGGTAATGACGAACGGAGTGACGTTAAATCATTAAAAATTCACGTCACATTATTTGACTTTATTATCAATTGTTATTTATTTATCTGTCTACTTGCCTTTCATGGATGAAATCTAAATAATTATAGTCATGGTACTTTTTAATTCTATTTTTTTCTGTGTCTTTTTCTATATTAAATTGTATGACTACTAAAAAAAAGCAGTGCAATAAACGATGACCTCCGTGGTCGAGGTTTCCCTACTAAGAATCAAGAAGGGCGATTCCGGTTCTACTTGGATAACGAATTGTCCTTAACCTTAAAATTAACGACCTTTTTTGTTGTTACCCCAGAGAACTGGAATCGCAGTTAAAGTAAAAGACGTTAATGTGTTTTAAAGGTTAAGGACAACAAGGAAGTAAAAAAGAATTTATAAAAAATTGTCACTACCGAGAATCGAACACCGATCAATTGCTTGGAAGGCAACTTTGCTGACCATTATACCACCAACTATTTTAAGAACGACTGCGTAAATTCATATAAATAGTAATAGAAGTGATGTGATTTTTAATTCAGCTATAATATTTTCGCACGTACGCTATACTCTCAAAATATATGTTGGCTTGACCCATTTCACTATGTATATCGCACGCCAACACTCCCAAACGTGTAAGACTAAAAATTAAGTATTTATAAATTTTAAAATGTTACAAAAGGCAACTATATTAAAGGAAATTATATTGTTGACTGTGCATGATGGCTTACTTTGACTGAGCTTTTAGTCATATGATAGATAACTTCCTGCCTGAAGAAAGTTTGAAAAAATAATTGTGATTGAGATAGTGATAGTGATGTTTCTTCGGACACTTTGTTTCATAGTGCTTTCACTCAAATGAACTATTCAATTCCGTTAGTCTAAACTTAAATTGTACATACAATTATTTAATTGAATTAAAACATTAACAAGGGAGTACAACAATTAAGGGTGTACAAGAAGGCGCTGCAAAAAAGCACCTTTGTCGTCTCTCACCCGGCATGCCGCTTGAAGTCCCAAAATCCCTCCTGGACAGAAGGAGAAAGACTCCTCTAATCACCTCTCACCCCAGAACATAGGTAGAAGCTTGAGTGGCAATCGGCCAAGGTGAAAAATGCCAATCTCGTACAAGACCCCACTGAGAGACAGCCTGGGTTCTCATTGCCTTGCAAACTCTGGTCCGCCATCAATAAGATAAGGTGCTTCCATAGCCGTTGTGCCCATATGATGTATAGAGGGGGCCTTAAAGAGTCGGAGATGTGTTAATGCGGTGAGGTGCAGACCACTGAACATGTGGTCAACGAATGCCCGCTCCATTCATTCCTCGGCGGGATTGATGAGGTCCACAGGGCAACGCCTGAGGCCCTAGACTGGATCGCAGACCTAGATGTCCCCCTCTGACCCCTCACCGAACGAAAGAAGAATAATTGAATTAAAAAACGGCACATAAAATATTATATGATTTATAATTGAATGACTAGGTATTTGTATTTACATGTGTACCCACTTACAAATCTAATGAGTACAGAGGAAATTTTGTTTTTGATTTATTAAATAAGAGACACTAGAAAATAGCCGTGATTAATGAACGGATCTTAATAGGAATGGACCTCTTAATATTCCCCCTCTTCATCTACTTCCTTTTCCCACCTACTTCACCCTAGCAACACTCTCCAATGTTACCATAGTCCCGCCGACCATGTACACTTGGGTACTAAAACGAAAAAATGTGTGAAGGTATTCCTAGTTAAACTAGTGTGTTCTTTATCACTGATGGACAAGAATTATTAATTGATATGCCAAAACTGTACCGCGTGGTCCGATATCCTTATTCATTCGTACCAAAACGAGACGGTTCCATCAATAAATTATTCATCCGTAACATAAGGATCCAATGAGTCTCACATGTTAATCACGTCTCTGTATCTCATAAAACCATGAATATACCTACCTATTGCTTCCCTGAATTAATTACGTCACAGCGGCAAATTTGTGGTTATTCTTTTATAGTTTTTATACTTTTAGACTTATCCTTTTATAGTTCTAATACTTTCATTCTTATCCTTTTATAGTTCTTTTACTTTTATATTCATCCTTTTATAGTTCTTATACTTTCGTTCTTATCCTTTTATAGTTCTTAAACATTTAAACTTATCCTTTTATAGTCTTATACTTTAATACTTATCCTTTTATAGTTCTTGAACTTTCGTACTTATCCTTTTATAGTTCTTATACATTTATACTTATCCTTTTATAGTTCTTATAATTTATACTTATTATTTTACAGTTTTTATACTTTCGTAATTATCCTTTTATAGTTTTTATAAATTTATACTTTTCCTTTTATAGTTTTTATACTTATCCTTTTATGGTAGTTCTTCTTTTAGTTATATACCGTCATGTTATACTAAACATTATCTAGTCGCAATTATGAAGACTAGCAGTTAAAAACACGCTCCGCAGGTTTTTACTGCTAGGCCTTGCGGGCGGCTTTTGATTCGGCTTCGCCCAGTTAGTGTAGGCGACAATTTTATAAATCTTATAGGAACTGGTTCCAAAATTAGCCCGTTCTTCGAATCCACTGTCAACCAGTGATGGCTAGTCACCGGGATAAAGTAACCGGGACGGGCAATGATGTCGTATGTAATATACAGCCGGAGATATTTTTATATTTCCATATCCGGAGAGATACTCCAGATTCACTGGTAGAACTTATACCTAGGGGGGGGGGGGGGGGGGGCACGTCCCTACGCCCCCTGCCGTCGAAAGTGGCGACATCTTGTGACGAATTCTTGAATTCAAAACCGAATTACAACGATACCTTTGTTTGAAATTCCACGTAAACAGATGTTATTTGTGGCGCGGCGCGTATGGCGTGGCGTTAGACATGCACTCGAGGCTGGGTTCTGAAATTCAACCACACAGACGCAAGCCTAATAATACTGTTCGATTCGATTCGATATTTTCGAATTTGATGTTTTGCACTAATACCATCCTTTCAAAATCATGGTATTTTTTTATTTTTTATTTAACAAAAGTTTAACAAATTTAACAAATTAAGTTAACAAATGTGTGCGATTACTCAAAGTCTTTAGTTTGAGTGACTTAAAAAAGATTGCTTTTTAACTGTATATTTCCAACAGGCTTTTATGAATATATATGGCTTTACAGTGACAAACTTTCGGCAGCTCGTAAATCAGTTTCCATTAAACGATCAGATTCCATTGACGGTCTCCGTGCTCTCTCGACTAACGATCCAGAGGTCGCGGGTTCAAATATTATTTGATTAAATTGAAATTTGATTTGTGTTTTCACAAATGAATCATTCACAATAATATAGGGTAGTTTTGCGACACGTTTGGTGACTAGATCTGAATAGCCAGCCCACTTTCCCCTTCCCCATCACCTTCCCCTTCCACTTACCTTCATCCTCTCAATATATAAATATGTATATATATATATGTTTTTAAATTTTTTTTTTTAAATACCCCAATTGGGGATGCCCTAGTCTCACTGGTTTCAGGAGGCTGGGATCTTGTGCAGTATTCATATACTTCACATACAATATAAGTGCACGTGTATATAAATCCTTACTAAAAAAAATATTTTTCCTATCTGTGCACCGTGTTGTAAAAATATTAAATAAAAAATTTATTAGTCTCAATCATCAGTAATGGTCACAAAGTAATTGGATTTCAAGTAAAAAATATCATTTGAAGGAAAAGATTGCCATTTTAATAATTTCTTTGTAAACGGGGGAAAATAATATTTTTATTCTCTACGTAGTAGTACTGATTTTCCTTTCAATCAAAATTTACATTATGTATTCTTAGCCTACTGAAATTCCTTAAAAATTAATTTTAAATACCTGCACATGACAACTTGCGGTAAGTTTACTCAATTTTAATGGCTTCAGAATGCACGTGAATTGATTTAACAATGGTTAAATCCATCAGTGGTTGACTGTGACTCACACGGGATACCAATGACATATATATGACAACATTACATTACGTGTAAAAAAATTACTTAAAATTCCTTCTTGATTCGTATTAATGTTTAGTGACTAAGTATCTCGCACATGCTCCAATTTCCCGCCTAGATATGCGGGAAATTATTATTTTAGCCCTAAGGCAAGGTTCGTAGAAAATTTATACCCGAGGTTTGCTCATACAGGTACTATTCGAAAAAAAAACCGCTCAGGGCCGTTTGTAAGTTCGTTACGTAGCTCGAAGTCCAATTGAAGACCAAAAGGAACGATTTCTTTCACTTTTTACTATGTAATATTATTTTTTTGGTGAATCTAAGTTAATTTCCTCGCAGTTATGTTTATACACGCGAGTAGAATTACAGTCGATGTAATTGTAATTTTTTGCAAAGTAGTGATTTGCAGAAAAAGTCGGGGACGCCCGAGGAAGACAGATTGATAGATTTCATTGCCAAAAGATCCCGCATTCCAAATTTTGACCGATTTATAACTTCATTCCTTTAACAATTTAAGTTTTAAGTTCTTAAAAAAATACACGTTATTTTTTTGTGATAATATCTGTACATTTGCTTAGCCGAAATTGTAATTGTATGAAATTCCCCCGATAGAAAAAAAGCGCGAAGTATGCTTCGAAAATTATTAAAAACACTTTATTCTGTTATTTAACACTGTTTCACACTATTTCTGTTAATAGTATGAAAAAAATTGCAGTGTATCTTTAAATACCACTTTAGATATTTATCGAGAGATGATTGCTCTATTTTAAACAAACCGCCTTTAATGTAATATTTTCACAATTTTAACCTAATTATAATCATTTTTAACATTAGCGCACTCCCTCTAATATTCGAATTTACATATCTCCGTTTCAAACCATTTTCTGCTTCTTTCTGAATGCTTAATACCGTTTTAACTTGCATTGCATCCTTTAGAGAACAGGCGTTAGGTGCGAATGCTGTACTTGTTCTACCGGTATTTCAATAGAATATGTTCTGTGGAACCACCGTCATTGATGCCTTTGGCACCGGTGCTCAGTCGGGGCCAAACGCCGTCCAATATTTGTACTTGGTTGCCATTATTTTTCTCATGAGAATGGGTCGTTTTTACGACTCGTTATTTTCATCCAAGCCTCCTATGTAGATTTAAGGTTAAAAAATACTTGTTTTTGCTTTCATGTTAAAATTTGACTTATTTCAGTACAATTATGTTGTTCTATGTTCCATAAATGAAAAAATAAATTGTATCATTCCATTAGTTGATCACTATGATATATGAACATATTTTCAATGTAAAATCCCAACTGGTGTCTACAGTCTAGTTCCTATAAAAATCATTCACAAACCAAATAAATAAACATGTATTAGTTATCTTGATAAACAAATAGAGCGAGCATCGAATGAAATAGTTCGACTGTTGCAATCAATGATGAAGTTGAAAAAACGGAGATTTAATTCTATAAATTGATAAGAGCCAAAGTTCCGTTAAATTTGGATTAACGTTTAGAAAATGGATGATTGCTTCTGAAAATGGTGTTACTTTAATCGGTAATATAATTAGAAACATACAACGTGCTATCCTCATAAAACATACATCGAGTTACATGCAGTGGCGGAGCAACCGCTTGGGTAGTTTGTGAAATTGTCAGGTCTAAGCCCTATAAAAGAACTCTCATCAAAAAGTGAAAATAAAATAATCGTCAGTTAATTGACTAAGATGGTTTCATTTCTTATAATTAATTAAGTAGACGTGAATGCATGCACGTTTAGAAGATTTAAAAAAGTCCTAGTGAAAGTTTCACGTGAATCGCAATAGGTACTCAATAGGTCGTTCGCCAATACAGGTATTATTTTTTAACCGAATCAAATTTACAAAAGAGCAGTTAACACCATTTTTTTGCTAAAGATCTAATGAGCAATGAAAAAGTACGGAGTATTAGTAGAAGTGACCCATAACGATTAACAGAAAACTTATTCGATGTCTGAGTTACCTTGAATATAGACAAAAAACTGGCTGTGGTTGGTTTTCTTAGAGCATATCCCAAATATAATGTAATACAATGCTGAAAAAAAAACACTCACCTGGTCAAAAACTAGTAACTGGGGAAACAACACAAAGGAAGGTAATCGACGTTGTTCGGAAAGTCAATATTCACAGCACGTCTTGCTTATCATGAGGGGTATTTATAGTAGTCTGATTCTTCAGAGAATAAAACAGGGCAATTTTATATATGCGTGGATGGTGATGGAGGCCACCAACTATAAGCATTGAGAGAACGGTTTATGGAATATTTTGGTTTATCTTATGGCTTAAGGAATTTCATGCCACACCACTGGCTCCATGATAATGGCTCGTAATTGTTTCGGCACCTTTGCTGTTAAAAACAAAATTTATGACCGAAATAATAACCTTCGTAACCGGCAATCGTTTAGTATCACTGAAATACTTGTTATTAATTCTCATGTTTCATGTTGAACAATTATTAAATATACGGCTTAAACTGTATTTTGTACCATGCTCCACTTTGTCGGAAGCCATTGAATAAAGTCGTGTCTTTTTGGGGGCAGTTATAAATACCCCACTTTAATAATTCATATATTTGCCCTGAAGAAGGCGGGTTTATGTCCGAAACTGGTTCACTTGAGCCAAAAGAAAGTGGTGTTTCTTTGCTATAGTCATTAACCATTTACAGAATGAAAAGGAGAGGATAAACACATCAGGAAATAACGGGTATTTTTTTATGATTAAGGTCATGTAAAACTTAGAAAACATCCCACAATAAAACCATGTGATGTTGCTTTATAAATTAGTAGGTACCTATCTAAATATTTTTTTATAAAAATTATAATTAATATTTAAATCTCAGGTACTAATTCTTTTGACATCATTGAATATTTTAGAGGGATTTTTTTTTTATCTCAATCAAAGAATGTTATTAGAATACCCGATGTAAATAAATATACAAAAAGTTATTATACCTACCCATTTGAAGGTTATGGTCGCAGAAATATTTAACTAACGCGCAGTTTATATACAATATATTTATTGTGAATTATCAGTTTCCATAACTTAAAAACCTATACAACGATTGAAAATATAATATTATTATTTTATGATTCTGGTAAAAACGTTTTAAAGGAAATTAAATATACACATTCATAATGTACGTAAAAATATTATTAATGAAGGTCACCCGACTAAAGTCAAAGGACAACGTAAAAATTATCATTTCGGACAGTTCAGTCGTTGGTGGAATAATTTGGCAGTTTTTTTAATGTTTTATTAGTACAATAAAATTATTTAAATCAAGTAAGTTAACGCTGGCCGTTCCGCAGAAACCAAATAAATTAATTCACTAAAAGGCGTAAAGCATTTTATTACAAAAGTAATTGGTTGTTTGTTTCAATATCCCCATTCGATATTGATCTTGAAACTGATATAAAACAAAATATCGTACGGTCGAGGTTAATTTTGGGAACTGAACAATATGAAGTTGTGCCGACTGAAAGACGTTCAGAAGAAATATCTTCTTATGAACTAGGAAGGGACGTTTTTAATCTTGCATAGTTTTCCCTTCTCATAAAGCGAAACGTCTTCCATCTCTCCCGAAAGAAATCTAATGCCTGGGATACCCATGAAAGCCCCAAACCCTCCGTCACTTGTCGATTTTTGTGTCATAGTCGAAGTACGTGAGATTAACCATCATTTTGGTGAGTGTGATGGAATGAAGGTTGTACTGAAGAAAAGTAAACGCTGTCACATCACAACCAATCACCAACAACTTTGCGGTACAATTCATCTTCGAGCTCCCTCGTTTAGGAAAGTCACACTGGATGGCTTATGAATGACAAATAAAGTATCGACAAAATGTGTTTATTTAAATAATTTTATTGTGTGATTTAAATCGTAGTTATGGTTGTATTTACAGTGTTTTTTTTTGTGTGCGAGTGCAAGTTCAGGATAATTTAATAATATGTAGGTTTACATAATTCGTTTTACCAACTTTATAAATCCTGGGAAATTTCTTAATTCCTATCTTTTATTTATTTATTTATTTCTATGTATTACAGTATTTACCTATTAATTGACATTTTAACATAATAGATCAATTTTGAAAACATTTTTACATAATATATTTTGTAATTTTATTATGTTGGGTGTATGGTAGGTTTGTGAAGGTGAAACTGTGGATAGGTATTGTTGTATGTTTCGTGAACACCTCACTAGGAGAACCTGTGCTGAGGTGTTTACGTGTTTATTTATGTTTATGTATGACAAGTATTTATGTGTTGTAATATAAAGTTTTATATGCATTTTATTTTTTTTTTTAATTTTAATAGTTATTGTATCTACATCACCAGATTCAATAAAAATGTCTTAATACAAATAACATTACAACGTTTTGTTTTTTGAAGAGTTTTATTAAATGTACATTTGTTACTTAAATTTAATTTTTCCGCGACCGGTTTCGATACAACCGTATCAAAACTAACCTAATTAAAACTTTGAAGTATCATTCACGAGCAGAATTAAAACTTTAAAGTTTTAATTCTGCTCTAATTAAAACTTTGAAGTTTTAATTCTGCTCGTGAATGATACGGTTGTATCAAAACCGGTCGCGGAAAAATTAAATTTAAGTAACAAATGTACATTTAATAAAACTCTTCAAAAAACAAAATGTCTAGAAATTGTTACATAGTTAATGCCCAAGAAATACAAAAAACATTACAACGCACTGCCAACACTATTACTTTTATGACCATCGCATATTTTATAAACCTGCAAAATTTCTGTCCTTACGTAAGTTACCTAGTTACGTAAAATAACACCTGTTCATCCATATTGATTTTATACTCAACACCTCTTTGTAAAGTCATTAAAAGCTGTGAAAAAAAATATTTTAAGATAATCCATAACCCTAACTTAACATAAACTATTAAATCATTTTTTAATATTTTTTTTCATCACTTTTAATGACTTTTCAAATGATGTTCTGAGTTGTTCGGTCACCAGATTAACAACCCGCTCTGGCTGTATAAGCAATGTAGGTATATATATATATATCTTTCCATGAACAATGTTTTGTCATTTTTGAATTAGTAATGTTTTCATATCCACAGTCGTCTATATTTATTCCTATTTGTATTTATTTTAAATAGCTACCTATGTTAGGTACCGACTTTGATTGATTGTTCTTACAATATACATAAATTAATGATTGTAATACATAAAAAATGAAAATTTGTACTTAAATTGGTGACACGCGAGCTGTTTGAAAATCTGAATATATTGAACGCTGGAGAGGGGAGGGGATCGCGGGAGAGGAGTTAGCGGGAGAAAGGGAAGCAAGGCGGGGAAGGTGGAGGGAGAACGCGCGAGGGGAAGGGGACATGGGAGGGGAAGAGGAGGCGAAAGGGGAACGAATGGGAAAAGACACGCAGGGAGAAACAATTTCTTTATAATGGCATTACAGCGCATGCCGGGAACTTGCTAGTACACTATAAATTATTTTTTATCAATCAATTGTGAAATAACACAAATAAATCAAATAAAACAAGCAATCTGTAGATTACAAGAAGAGAACCTTTGAAATGAAATTATTCAATGAAAATTATATCAATTGAAGGTGTTAAATATAATCCTTTTTGTAGTACACAGCCAGTACAATGGGGCCAGTGTAAATAACTTCCACGTAGATCGATCGTCAATCGGATGTTTGTTTTATTCGACAAATCTTACAAAAGCACTATGATATATATATATTGACAAAGCCCAAAAACATAATACTGGTTAGTCAATCACTAGCCAGAAACACTAGACAAAAGCAATTTGAAATAGTAAACAAATTAATATATAATTTTTTATGAGAAAAACTCTCTTTTAATAACTTTTGAAGGTTATTCCCATCAACGTAATATATCATTGAAGAAGAAGATAACACTTATAATCTAAATGAAAATATGAAAGAAAACAAGACACAGAAAAACAGAAAAAAATAATGGTCGCAACTGGGACTCGAACCCAGACCTCTCGTCTTACCGGGACGGCGCGTTTTCCAATTTCGCTATTGCCACCTTCTGTCAAACCGTCATATTTGTCAATCTCATATTTCAAATATTTAGAATCATTAATATTATCTTCAACTAGTTATATGGAAAAAGAACTAGTTAGCAAACGATCGCGCTTTTTTCACCGCAGTATCAGAACTGATTTTAAAGTAGACCTCGCGTCCAAAAACGTATGTTTTTAATTTTCTCCTATTTAAATAAAAAAAATCTCTGAATTCATAAGATTTGTTAGGTACTTAAATACCCACACGCATAATTATAAACAATAACAGCCTTTCTAAAAAACTCGGTGAAAATTTTATTCAATTAATAAACGATCGTGGATGTGAAAACATTACCAATTAAAAATGACAAAACGTTGTTCATGTAAAGATATATACATTGCTTAGACGGCCAGAGGGAGTTGTTCATCTGGTGACCGGACAACTCAGACTAAAATCAACTAAAAAATTTTCCTCAGAACTCTTTAAAAATGATGAAAAAACAATATAAAAAATTGTTTAAACAGGTTATGTTAGGTTAGGATTATGGTCTATTTTTAAATGTTTATATTTTTCATAGCTTTTAACGACTTTTCAAAGAGGTGTTGAGTTGAGTTGATTTGATTCTGAGTTGGCATGGAACCGTTTATCGTTTGTATATGCTTGATGTATTAATAATTTCCGAATGAATTATTTTATGATGAATGTATACAAAGATGTCGTAAAAACAAATACCTTTTTAGAAACTAGATAAAATAACCTCTTAGTTTTGTGTATTTGAAATATCCTTTAGCGTTCAAAAATTACTATGAAAAAAAAATTTTAAAAAAGTTTACCACAAAATTTTTTAAATCAAAATTTAGATAATTAAAAAAAAGATAAATTCAAAAGTTGTCATTTTATTCAATGAATTTGGAAGGGAACTGTCACCTCACTTTTTTCTCGTTCATACAATATATATTTTTTTTTTACTTTGCTTTTAATTCCCAAAAATAAACTGACATTTCGAACGGATTGCTCGCATCTCAAAATACGTTAACTTTTTTGATACGTTTTCCAACAAATGCTTTAGACATTTATGTTATAAAAAAACATCACTTTCAAAATATACCCACTCTGATTAATATTCAGAGAAGTGGAGTTATAAATAATCACATTTCCAACCAATTACTTGAAACTACAGACAAGATACCTAGATGTAATACTAGTCCCAGCGAGAGATCGTACCTGATGTTATCGTTCTAATATCTTCTATCTTTTTCGATTTAAAAAAAGACTCGTCAGAAGGAAGAGGGCGAACGTCTTCGACATCCGTACGAGCTCTCGTTGGGATGTTTAAGTATTATGATGGACAAATATGAAACAAAGTACCAATTACCTCATTGAAAAATTACTAAAAAAAGCGCCGCAGCGCATTGTGCGGCAATACCGAGAATTTAGGTCATTATATGGATTTTTTGTCGTTTTCTAGAGATAAAAACATCGTCCTCTTACAAAGAAGATTAACTTAACAATTTGTCTGAGCATATAAAAAACAATAACCAATTCAAGACAGCGAGCAGCTTCCTACTAGGAACAATATTAATGCGCGTCATTCAAAATACTTGTAGTTTTTTGGTCGTATTACAAAGTTTATCATTTTAAATTTTTTCGGCTTACCGAAATATAAAAAATCGATATAGTAATCATTGAAAATTGAGACAAAATATTTTAAATGAATTCTTTCTGTCTTAAAAAACATCAAATAACGTGCATACTTAACGACTTGGGAATAAAAAAGGTAACACCTTTTACGTCATTCACTTAAAGTGCGCATTTAGAATAAATTTTGGTTTTTTGGTCGTATTACACGTAATGACGCTTTTCATTTTATTTTTCTTTGGCTAAAGGTAAGACATACTGGACCCACGTACGCAATGTAAGCAACACATTAAGGTATCCGAAGAACTTACAATCCACACATTTTCTATGAAAATAGATGCTTTAGAGACGCACTTGTCGCATGCAACGCAATCCAATGTTCCCACGCAAAGCTCTGCGCTGATCTGCGCTGACTAGATCGACGTGGAACGTGGGAAAGAAAGATGGCGATGGTAAAAGGCATTCTAACGAGTTGTTTTGACGTTTCGCGTTTATTGCTCGTTTTTTTTGTTAAAACGGAAGATGAACAACTAATAGATTTAGAAAAGTATTGCGAAGTGATTTATAATGTTAAATCCATTTTATACCACCATATACGATTCAAATATGCGTTGCGTGCGTAGGACAAGTATGCCTATTGACCTGGGAATGTAATATTGCAAAAGTTACGTACGTGGGCTAAGTATGCCTTGTCTTTACCGAAACATAAATAGTTCGACTTAATTTAATTCTCGCTTCCTTAAGACGCGGTAAACCCGCTCAAAAAGAAGAAGACGGAGAGATATGTAAATACGAATGTTAGAGAAAGCGCGCTAATATTAAAATCGATAATATTTAAGCAAAAATTGTGAAAATGTTCAATAAAACATGATTCGTGTAAAATAGAGCAAAACTCTGGGGGAGGGGGGTTGTCTAAAACAGCATTTAAATAAACACTGTGAATTTTTTCATACTTGATAGCTATATAGATAACTTTGTAAAATAACTGAAACAAACGTGTTTATAATAATTTTTGGAGCATATTTTGCGATTTTTTCCATCGAGGGAATTTCATATAATTTGCGTTTATGAACATAATTTGCGTTTAGAGAATATACAGATATTATCTTCAAGAATAACATATATTTTTTTAAGAGCTTTAAAACTTTGTGTTTAAAGTACATATGTAATAGCTCGGTAGAAATGGGGTATGCCGCGGCTTAAAAAACTGTAAAAACGTAATAAAACATACGCATTAAATGTTTTCGATTTAGTATGTACTTAACGCCAAGTGAAATTTTGCTAAGCCGTAAAAATAACACCTTGAAAGTCATTTATCATTATTTTGAGGATTGCAACCTGCACTGGGATATGTTTAAAAGATTGATTCCGAATTGAAGTTTCTTGTACAAATTGAAATGTAAACAGGTTAAAAGATGACACAATTTATCATTATCACAGATTGCACAAAAGATAAACGCCAAATATTATTTTCAACTTTTTTTTAACTTGCGTAATACTACCACCTTAAATGTCAACGAGTGGTAACAATTACAAAACTTGATTGTGCTTTATCATTATTGCAACTAATATTACAGGTTTAATCTGCTTATGATTTTACAAATATTCATCTAAATGTAACTACTCCGAGACCGCATTCAGAAAACCATAGATTTTAATGGGATCTAGGTCCCTGCAATACAGCAGTAGATGGTAGGTAAATCCTAGAATAAACGAGATTAGAAGACAGTGTAAAATAACAAAAAATCATAATTATTTATTATTTAAATCTTCGTTCAAAACTTCTTTAATCATTATCCTTATTCATCTTCAAATATTTTCTGTCTACAGGAACAAGCCGTGGGTTTAAAACTGTTTTAAGCAAATTTGACCGGTTAAATAACGATAATTTAATTGTTTTGCCTTTAATAATGAGCGGCTCTGGAATTTTTCGTTTTGCCACCGCCAGCCGGATACTAATTATTAGTTTCTTAATTTTTTTTTAGTATCACATTTAGTTTATTTATCGAATTGTTTAATAAGTCAGCAGTAGGGTGTAGGCTTCCCACCAGGGTTGCTTATTTTATGTGCAATTACTACAATACGTACCCGATGCTAATTAGTGGGCGGATACCAGATTTAATAAGGGCCGAGGCATGCAGCGCCACCAGTCCAGAAGTGTGCCGCATTACTATAATATTTTGTGATGTACTCCATCAAGTCAGGGCCGGCCTTGAGCCAAACGGCGCCTGGCGCTGTGGTAGATGTTTTGTTATTATCAGCGCCTTAGCTCCTGGGAAAGTCGGCGCCTTGTCTACAGGAATATCTACTAGTAACTAGTGATCGCCCAATGGTCCAAATTCGACCATAATTAATTTAATGAGTAAGTTTTTTTTAATTGATTTAATGTATTTTTGTGCATAATTTTAAAAAAATGTTTGCATTCTGCACTCCTTCTCTATATAAAATATAAGTGTGCGAAATTTCATACTCCTCCGTCCGCGCAATTTTCGTAAAAAGGGGTACAAAGACCTCTCTTACAAAAAATATACAACTAATTTTCTGTTAATGTAAACCAAATCCAATTTTTTTTATCTGTTTTGCAGGTACTCAAATACCTGCATACTTAATTATAAATCATAATTCTTTAGGTAAATTTTTTTTTTCTTATATGGAATGGTTTTTTTTCACAAATTCTAAATAGGTACCGTTAAACATGTGTGAAAGATTAAAAGTAATTTTTTCAGATTCTGACAAATTTGCTAAAAAAGTGTTATTCTAATATTTTCTTTCGTAATTATTGATTTGAAAAACCGCTCATTCTGAAACAGTTCCAACTAGCCGTCATTTTGACATAGAAAACATCGGTAAGACGGCTATCACCGAGGTTGCCCGGCGAACGTCAACACCGCCAAATTCACGAATAAAAAAATAAAAAAATTATAATAATACATTCACGAATAAAATAAAAAGAAATGTGTCGTTTTGGCGGCAAATCAATAACGGGTCATTTCACGCCGATCAAATCGTTAAAGAAAATTTATTCATCAACATGAAAAGAAAATAAAAATACTTTCATTATGGTAACTATTTTCTTTGATTATTCGAGATTAAAAAAAAGGGAAAATACCTACTTTACACAATGTCTAAAGAAACTTCACTAACTGAATGACAATCCTTTTTCAAACTTTCTTCAGGCAGGTTAAATATTATTATATTAAGAAAATCCAAAAAAACACGACCATTTCACAATTGAAAAAAGATACTTTATTAAAGCATCATCCAAGTTAGCCACCTAGTAAAGTTAGCCACGTAATAAAATTTAGCCATCTATTCAAAGTAAAGCTCACATAAATAATAAAGTGGATGCAGTAAATTTACGAAAACGGAACACACATACAAAATTACAGACAGATAAAATGCCATATGGTCGGGTTAAAACAGGACTTCGCTACGCTCAGTCAAGAATGTGGTATGGAGATTTGTTGCATCGCATACAGATTTTTTTGGTAAAATATTTAATTTCGTAATTTACATAATTAATTTAAAGTAGCTGGTTGGTAGATACTTAAAAACAATACAAAAAAATGATTATATTTAGTAATTACGATTTTTAAAAGCATTGAATTAAGTTTATTCATGAAAATCATTACAATTTTTACATGCATATTGGAATATATAAATAATTGGTTATAGGTGACCTCCGAATTTAAAAACGCAAACCTGCATTTAAGTTTTCATTGCCACCATCGACCTACTGATTGCTGCAGTTAAGGTTATTCACGGAATTCCTTTAATAATAAGTCGTTAGTCCTTACGAACCGTTTAATTTATCATTATTCTGGGTTTCATTCTGTATAACGTTTTTTGTTTGATAAAAAAATGTATAGAGCTGTAAACCCTGATGACTTTGGAGCCTACAATATAGGAGATTTGAGAGGTGTTTTTTGCAGTCTTTTAAAAAAAATTATCCCTTATAAGTGACTTTATTGAAATAACACATTTCAGAAAAATACACGTCGTCAATGGAATTCTAAAAATGGTAACTACGATCAGAAAGTCATCTCTATTCAGTGTTGTACACGTATGACAAGTAAATGCCGGTATTACCAGACGTCTTCAATTTATTTGGCAGAGATTGACGTTCAGACTTCTTGATATCGTCATTTAAAAATTCCAATTCGCACTTTTTTGTCACACAATTTGCATAACTGTTCACCGATTAAAAGATTTTTTTTGATCTGCTCTGCTGATACCGCTATCTTTCAAAAAAATGTTTGTGTCGCTAATTATTCAGATGAAAACGAATGACGGTAATATCACGATTTACTAATAAGCAAATCAGCGGCAATTTTCGGCTCATCCCGTACTCTATGTAAATGATACAGTCTCTAAATTCACATTAGCATTAATTTGGAAGCGGTGCTTCATTATCAACGAATCGAAACTATGTTAGCATGTTTGTTTTTAAAGTTGTTAGTTAAAAAATACTTAACCACATTGCCTCCAAGTCTTTTTGTTATAGAGCAAAACATCTAGGTACCTAAAATGTCAGCCAAAGTACAAAATACTTCAACATCTCAAATATTTGTCCATCCGAAAAAAATGAAGACGATTTTGATCTAAGTGCCCATTCATTCGCTTTGTTACATCGCATTCATAGAATTTATTTTGACAATGATGTAGGTAGAAATAGTATTAGACACTCAACACAAAAGTTAGTGTGTCAAGTTGTATCAGTCAATTATCACCTATAAGATTAGATGTGCTACATAGACATTGTAATATAGTGAACAGTACAGCTGTACAAGTGTACAGACACCGGCGTATTTATGTTTTTTTACGATTATATATCTCGAAGACGTAGACGTTCAGAAGATATGCAAATCTTATCGTTTCTTTAAGCTTCGTATGTTTTCTGTTCACAGGTGGGCATGGTACTCTGCTCGGTGTCATCAACTCGGTGGTTCACGTGGTGATGTACGCGTATTACTTCCTCACGCTGGTGAGCGACAAATATAAGAAATCCATCTGGTGGAAAAAACACATCACGCAGATGCAAATCGTAAGTAACGCAGTGAAATAAGACCGTTTTTGTTAATTACTTGACCAATTTTGATTGCAGTGAACCGATAATCTAAATTCAAAGAAAACCGAATGAACAATTTTATTGTCTTTCACAACACACGTGAACTTCTAGGGTTGATAAAGTTACAAGCTGTGGAGCAAAGAACATCTATGGATTTATATTTTAATTATATTTGCCTCTTTGAAAAATGGTTTGTAAAACTACTTTAAGTTATTTAATCTTCAAGTTGAATTTTCGTTAAATATAGTTTTCCCCTGAGCATAATTTTGAAACCCTTTCGAATGGAAAAGATCATTTTTTTGGCCGGTCTCATCCGACAAAACACGTTCACATTTTGTGGATGGTTAGGTCGGGGCCACAATGTTTAGCTGATAAAAAACAAAAAAAAAGATATGGCCCTGCCCAATGTTTTTTAAAATTTTTACATTAGCTCCTTACGGCCATTCTCAAATAATTCTTCTCAGGGCCATTGTCATCTTTGGGGATGATTTGTGGAGGGTCTTTTAGGAGAGTAAGGGAAAGTTCTTAGAGAAGGAAAAAGGTAGAGTAGGAAGGAATCTGAGAGTCAAAATGTCCAGGAGTGACGGATTTATGAATCTATCCCTCCCACTGCGGCACAAGGCGATGTTCCGAGAGAGTCCCGCCGGAGAGGTAAAAAGGTCTTGCTCAGTCTCTCCCAATCCAGCCTGCTATGTCTAACCGGACAAATCCGGTCAAACCTCGTACCAGGAACCCGGTCACCCATGCTAAGTCACCAAACGTAGCGAACCACTTGGGGTGACCAATTCCCGGGGTGGCGGTACCCATTCTCATACAATTTCAATTTCAGAGGCTGGTATGGGTGTGTTTGTGGTGTTTGAGGTATTTTTTGTGGAAACGGTCGCAAGGGTCTAGCGTGGTCGATCGATAAGGATTGAATTGATTGATTTCGGTAACTTCTCATCATTCCCTAGTACGACTGCAGATCGCCAACATACAAACAACAGTTGACGCCGAATATATTAAGAACACTTAGTCATTGTGAACTGTTATTTATTCGTTGGCGATCTGTAGTCATGCTAGGGAACAAAGAGAAATTACCGAAAATTATCCTATCAATGCTTATCGATCGACTCTGCTAGGGGAACTGAAAACAGGCCTTCAAGATCACATTAGTATTTAAGAGATATCAAACAAAAGGCATGTGTAATGCGCATTATTAGTACTAACTTATCTATCGGCCTGAAAAAACGACACTGAATTCGGCAAACTTTCTATTTTTTGACAAGCACCCCAGTACCATATTTATTTGCAAGAACAGCGCTATAGAAATGTTCACTCATACTCCAACTAGGCTAGCTTGAGTTGTTCTTATTGTTTATTTTTTCCCGCGGGTCTTTCCTTGTCTAGGCAATTGGAATGTTCAGGTTCCATTGCTGTGTGTTTATTGGCTTTATTTTTCAAACAATACGTACTCGTACAAACCATGAAAGGTGAATGATAATTTATCATACATAGATCCTAGAGGCGCTTTCAACGAATAACTTTCAATTTGCCTGCAAAAAATAGGCATCACTCGTAACATGAACCAACCAGAAGTAGTACGGTCAGGTTTCGACAGTTTTTATGACCTTATTGCCTTCTCTTATGATGAAATCTGCCTTTCTGTTCGTAGAGCACATCCCATTGCTAGCAGATCTCCCTTGTCAGTTTCACCATTTAAAAGTAGGGTAATTTACCGCGTTAATTAATTAATAATATTGAACTTTTGACTTTAAACTTTCGTTTTGGTTTCCAATCTAATTCAACCTCTTATGTAAAAAGAAGGTTTCAACTCTTTTGGTTCACTATATGTATGTGTTAATTATAGTATATAAATTTGAAGTACTTTTCACGGTTTTTTTTAGTTTTGAGCAGATTCTCTTTGCGACCGTATGCAAAAAACGTAAATAAATTAACTGATGAAAAAGCGTTCCACAAAGTAAACTGAGAATTAAGTTTGTGTTAATTTAACAGGAAATTGCGTCGCCAAAGTATGATGCAAATTTTTTCTAGCGCAATAATATATTTTTAATGGTTTATTTTGTTTTTCTGTGGTATTCTCAAAACCTTTTTGTCATATTTTACAGCTTAAGCTCAAAGTTTAATTAGTACGAAATCATGGAAAACAACATTATGCTTTTTTTAACGTGCAAAAAATGAAGCGATTACAAAGATAACCCTGAAAAAAAACATAGTTTTTCATCGGCGCTTCCTCGTAATTTTGTTATAAACGGATAATTTTTAACCATAAAGCAAATTAGATAAATGATTTTCCCAGACAAGCAATGATTTCAAGGCGTAGTGCCTTTATTATATTTATTATAATTACAATAATTTAAGAATCAAAGTTCATCTCAGGTCATCGTGGCCTTGAACTTAGTACCTACAAGTTTTATAATTTGTTTCAAATGGAATGGACACTGCATGGTCAGAAGTTATACATTGAAATTGTATTTAAACTGTGACTGAAGTCATTGTATTCCATATCCCAATGAACGGAGTCAATGCACTGTTATTCGACTTATATTTTCATTCAACCACTGCGTAACTACACTGTGAGTTCCAACAGATTTTTTTGTGTATTTGATAGATTTTTTTGAATAGAGCATTATTATTTTTAATATATGTACTCACATATAATGTACGATGATGTACCATAAATATGTCCTGCACAAGCAATCTTACCCACACAATTCGAAGTCAACTACGTAATTTTACGTTTCGTGTTTTCGTGTATGTGTTGTAGATGAAATCTGTACCTGAGTAAACTTTATCAGAAATTAATAAAAAACTGACATCAATACATAACATGTCAAAAACATGTTTTCATCAATGTCCTTCGTGGAGGTAAATCTTTTGGACTTAAATAAATAATATACAAAGTACCTTCGGTGCAAAAAATACATTGTGTAATGAATTCTAATCTAAATTTTCGTATATAACTAACTAACAAACACGCCATTAAAGCGGAGACGATGGATAGCCAAAAAACTCGGTTTTGTCGCGCACTCCTTGCGACATTCACATTCGTACCTACCCTTCTGTTATTCTGACTCTTCGACGAGTTTGCTTCACTTGATCTTGCCATGTCTTCCTCAGGGGTCTCCGACTTCTTCTACCTTTTCCTTTGGGTCATATATTCTCGTATTTATTCGTTCATCCGCTATACACGCCCAAACCATCTAAGCGTCGCTTTCTTAATCTTACTCATTATTTTTACATCAGCTTACACCATTATTTCCGAATCACGACATTTTTTACATGGCCGTACTTGGTTTTATCACACATTTGCCCCAGGGTTCTCGTTTTTACAGTATTCAATCTACTTTCATTCATAAATATCCAAAAATATAAGTTATTAGTTATTAGTCTCCTTTATATGTATAAAGTCGCAATAGAAGCTTGCAGTTAATCAAATGAGTTTAGTAATTGCAGAATAATGTGCAGACCGCAGGAATAGCAGTCAATTTGCAGGACTGCAATGTGCAGGACTGCAATGTGCAGGACTGCAATGTGCAGGACTTCAATGTGCAGGACTAGCAGTTAAAAAACCCGCTCCGCGGGTCTTTGCTGCTAGGCCCTGCGGGCGGCAGAACAGTAGCTTTGTAACAAACTTCACGCACGAATACAGTTTTGCATAAGGCGCGGAGTTAGCGTTAGGTTATGTATACGAAGTTAGGTTCTTAAATTTCAACCGTACAGACGCTTGTCTATTAATACTATCGGATTTTAAAGATTTTAATATATTATCATAATTTTAGAAGTAACTTGGGAAATTATTTGTGAGTAAATGATAAACATTTAAAAAATTAATAGTTTTAGTATGAAAACAAGAAATAAAATATAATTTTTTTTATTATTTAAAGAAAGCATTTTGACTTACATGAATTTAAATTACAAATGACCTATTTACGTCGGAACACAAATTTGTTTTACATAAATTAAAATTACTATAAAAAAAACGCATTTTTACTGTGTTTTATTTAAAAAAATATATTATATTAACACCGTGTGGATAACGCAAGATTTTTTAAATAATTATAATTAAGTCACAAAAAATCTGAAGTTGCCTCCAAAATTAGGCAAAATTGATTTCTTTGACCTTCCTCGGTTCTTCGGGTCATTATGACCTGACACTGAAAATTAACTGATCATAAAAGTCGTAATTATTAATATATTTTTCGACGACAATTATTAATTATCCATTCACTTATTATCAGTTTTGTAAAATTATGGATTAATCTCTTATGTTAAGAAAATTAAGTTTTTTCTATCTTGGTTCCTCGGGTCAATACGAGTACGAAAAAACAAACAAAGGACAAAATAACAAAAAAAACGTCATTTTGTTGAGCACAATCCACAACAAAGTCGAAATACATAGCAGAAGAAAATTGAAATATTATGGACTATAATGCAACAAAGGGTGCTGTTGATTTTCCAGACAAATGGTTTCGGCCTCTACTTGCAAACGAATGACAACAAGGTAGCCTTTAGCCATATTTCATAATATGATTGATATTTCATATGTTAATGATTACTGTGACACTAATTACAGAAAACAGAAGAGAGCATAATTATGTATATTATATTTGATAATTATGTACTACAAATTATAAGATTTTGTATTGTAAATTTTGTAAAAGCATTATTTCATATTTTTCAAATCGGGTCAACATGACCGAAGGCCTTAAGTGTACATAATAATTGAGGAACCGAGGAAGGTTAATTACATATATATCATCATTTAAAACAAAAATAAATAAAGTAGCACGTATCCGAACTTGACATTGAAAATAAATTTGGATTAAAAAATATATTATTCCGTTTGGTTGAGTATTTTAGGCCAAAAAATGATAAAATTATTGCTAAATTACCTAGCGTGATCACAAAGTAGAGAGAGTACGATAATATTTCAGTACGATAATTTTCAAAAAAAATATTTCAGTTTATTTTGCATGTCTGTAACCTGTAGACTGTAGACGATGACGACTACCTTTCACAGAACATATCTTGAATGGATTTGCGTTCTTTTATGTATTTTATTTCAGGTGCCAAATTTGCTGCATTTGTGATAGGATTGTCTTTTAGGGGACAAATTTTCACACTTGGCGATTTATCTTTCTGTTGATAGATTTTGACGATTATCTTTCAGAGGACATATTTTTTGCAATCTTATTTGTCAATTATCTTGCACAGGACAGACTTGCACATACCTGACGATTATCTTTCATAGGACATATTTGCATACAAATATTTGACGATTATATTTTAGAGGCAAGATTTGCACACTATAGTTTGATATTATCTTTCATAGGATAGAATATGAACATGTTTGGTTTATTTTCTTTCAGAAACCCGATTCGCTCACTTCTATTCGACGATTATCTTTTATTGGCATATGCACATACCCTTTTGGCGGTTATCTTTCAGATGGCAGATTTACACACACATGTTTGACGGTTATAATTGTAGGACAGATTGCAATACACTTACTTGACGATAATCTTTCAGAGGACAGCTTCGTGACGTGACAATTATCTTTTAAAGGACAAATATCTAATAATTTTTTCCTGATGTCTCCATAACTATACTTTAATGTTTTCGAACTCAAAATTATTTTTTTAAACATCAGGTCCAATTTTTGATGCTGGTGGTTCACTTCTCCGTGCTGGTGGTGACCCCGGACTGTGCCTATCCGAGGTGGGTTGCCGCCGTGGTGGTTCCACAGAACCTCTTCATGATGCTTCTCTTCTTGGACTTCTACAGAAAAGCTTACAACAAACCAGCCAAGGCAGTCACTAACAAGGGCACCACTAAAGAAGACGATGCTATTACCGAGAACATAGCAGTCAAAGGAGCCAGCAATAGTAAAAACAGCTTGAATGGTCAGAACAACGTCGAAGGAGAAAAAATCGATAAAAATAATGTCACTTCTAATGGAGTACACAGTCTCAATGTTGAAAAACTTAAAGTAAATTAAAAGCGCGACTTCAAGTCAACAATTTCATTTATTTATTACTTTATGAATTTTGATTACAAATAAGATTTAATCTGTTAAGCTGATTTTAGGAATAAACGAAAACGCTGTCACTTTTATAGAGTTTATAGATTGGTTTTGCCGGAAGTTCTTCCGGCAGAACGTGTTTTTAAAAACTAATTAGTATTTAAGGATAATTCAAGTAATTTGATTAGATTAAGAGATTCCAATATGTTTGGTGACAATGACAAATGATAAGTTTTATTTTTAAATATCGCAAACTTAATTGAATCAAATTTGTTTGCACAATATATTTCAAAGGCTCCAGTGAAGATATGGACAACGAATTGTGAGGATCAATCATAGTGTTTGTAAATTCCACAGATGGTTATGCTTGTAAGAATATTAAAAATTTAAAAACATTAATTATTACAAAGTTACATGAAAACTAAGTACCCACTTGAACACATATTGTCTAAGTAAAATAATTTATATTTAAGTGTTTGGCTGCATTGTACTGAGTTTAGAGGTGGGTCATCTAAATGCAATGGTCAATCAAATTTACAAATTATTTTTCGCAATTTTTCACATCTCTGTTGGACCTTTTCGATATCAGATATTTATTTTAAAAAACATTTTTATGTAACCATGTTGGTTTAGTAAACTTAATAAAATATCATATGTTATTAAGAACTAAATACCAGTGTTTTATTTATATATATAACAAATTACTACCCGATACCAAGTGACCTTGGATCATCCTAACCATTTCTAGTATTCAGATTTATAAAATTGCCTGTATAAATTACAGGAAATATTATTTAATTAACATCATAAACAAAACGCCATATTAGGCAAAACCAGTTTAATTAAATTTTTCTACTATTAAAAATAATATCTTCCTGATTTCGGTTTGATATGATGAAATTCATAGAACTAAGTCACTAATAAGATATGCGTATTTAAATAATAGCTACCCCTTTTTTCAAATGTGAAGACCGCATACAAGTCCCAAGTCCCAACTGCTTCCAACCGCATAGTGAGACTATGCATCTCCAATTATAGTATATTGTGAGGCTGAAGGTAGTGGGGAGGAGAAGGACAATGGGAAAAGGATAGTGGAATGGTTCCTGGCCACTCGGATCTGGTTACCAAATACGGCCAAAACCATTTCAAGCAACGTTTTGATTCTGAAAGGTACTAAAGGTGATTCAGGAATGTTTGTCTGTCTTTAAAAAAAAAATTATAAAAAATACTTTTGGGTGTGTTGTGAGGTTGAAAAATTTGGAAAAATAATTAGATGTAGAAGAGGATAATCATATTCCCACCCCGGTAAGGTTACTAATAACGGCTAAACCAATTTCTAGCAACGGTTTAATTCTTTATGGTGAAATCTCACCACATTGAAAGTATCTCTAGGTACAACTCAGGTTCTACCAAATGATCGAATACTTTGAGAAGAAAACTCTTATTCAATGTGATATGCAACCTATTTGGACTGTTGCGGTAACGAAATACATATTTTGTTATACAGGTACGTATTTCGAAATATTTATCGCTCGCTTCCTATTAATTATTACAAATACGGTGAAGTTATAATCATAATTTTTTGGATTTAGAAAGTAAATCTATTGAATTTGTTACGATTTCCTGCAACTTTAGTTCTACCAGCATGAAATATAATTTCAAGAAAGTACATCTTTCTAATTAATACGAAAAGGTAGATATTTAACCATGAAACTTAATGATTCGTAGCAAAATCAAGGAACACAAGGGACAGGAAAAATACCATATTACTCCAAGACCTCGGAAATATGACACCACCAATTTGGGTAATGTAACAGCCAGCAGTTTAAATAAAAGTCTCAACAACGCTTTTATATTGATTATCAAAATCTAAGTCGACACCTGATGTAAGTAACTATGTTTAAGAAATATTCAAAAATCTGTTTCTGAAAAAATTAGAAAATATACAGATTTAGGAAATGAGATTAAAAGAATTTGGCATTCTCGGACTAAAAATATTAGCATTTGTCATTTCGGCTACTGGCATTATACCTAGCTCTCTCATTCAAAATTAGGCTCATTAGATTTGTCAATTGCACTGATATCACTTTTTTTTTACAGTTAATACCGCACAAGAGTCCCAACTGCTCCCGTCTGGAGCCAGTGAGACTATGGCTTCCCCAATTGGGGTATGTTGTGAGGCTGAAGGTAGTGGGGAGGGGAAGGAGATAGGGAAGAGGAAGGTGGGGAAGTACCTGGCTATTCAGATCTGGTCACTAAACACGGCTAAAGCCTTTTCAAGCAACGTTTCAATTCTGAATGGTGGTCTTGCACCAGGGCGATACTGATAGTATCTTCCACTCTGGAACGTGCCGCAAATATACTATTTATTATTTTTTAAATTAATAAATTGTGAAATAACACAAATTAATCAAATAAAATTTATTTGCGCACGCCGGGTTCGAACCCGCGACCTTCGGATTGTGAGTCGAGAGTCTTGCCTCGGGACCACGGAGGCCGTCTACTTGTCTACAATCAAAAACTATTATTAAGTATACTGTAATACCAGCTCGTAGTGGAGTGGAACTGGCAACACGGTATTGCTTCCAAGTACTTACACATCTGCCCTGATGATGGACACTGTAACGCTGTCCGAAACGTTGGCTAAAGAAGGAGGTAGCGCAACACGGCATAACACCTCAAAAACAAATAACGAAAATACTTTCGGCCGTGAAAATCTAAAAACTTATCAAACGCTCTCCCTCAACAAATCTTTGGAAAGCAATACCACTGTCTGTTTGAATATCGACACCGTTGCAGTGCTTCAAGATCTTCAATTATACGAATTTTGTATATAATTTTGGTATTTTAATTATTTGATTTAATTTGAAATATTAATGTATTTATTATGTATATACATTACATTAGACGAAATTTTAAAAACCAGCTTCGCTCCGGGTGAGAAATATACTGAGTAATGACATTTTCGTTAATATTATCAATCCAAATATTATGGAAATATATTATTTATTATTATAAACTGAATCTTTTAAAAAATAAATGTTTCATTATCAAATAAGATGTTATCAATTATTATTAAGTTGATTGATTTCAACAAGCTTTCTAGATCATTTTTAGAGTAAATCAAGGCAATAAACATGTATAATTAGAATAATTAAGCGGAACAATCGTTACGAAAGTACATGTACGTACATGCTTTATGTAACCTTCCAGTGCAAGCATGTCGTGCATTCTAGCCCATTAACAATAACATGTTTCACGCTTACAATAAACAATTTCGTCCACCACCGGCGGCATCATCGTTACTCGAGCCTGTCATTTAAAAATTTAAACAGACGAAGGTGCAGATTCCACGCCCTTTTTTCGTTTCTGTGTTTTAGAATTCTTTGGTTTTAATTTCTTTTTAGATTTAGCGGCTCAAGTTATTCTTTTAACTGCATATATTGATGTTTCTTGTTTCTGCAGAATTTTCTTCATGCTTCTAGTGGGAACAATACGTAACAAGCAAAATAAAATACAGTTAAAATTGGTATAAAAGTATGTAAGTTATGTATTCTAATCATATTTTTTTTCACGTATATACGAGTACATATCCTACGAAAAGTGGCATATTGTTAAGTTTTGTCCTTTACAAAACACGCTGTTTGTGTGCACTTAAGTTTTGTTTTAGGGAGCCTAAAATCTCGGAAACTTCTCGTAGGATAATTGTGAACATTTTCATGGTACATAATATTAGTTTGCAGATAGTAAGGGAGCAAGCTATTTGTAAGCTTGTAGATCGTAAAGTATGTTAAATTATTATATGTTATTTTGTTTTATCATTTTTAAATTTTGTCACATAATTAATTCAAACTCCACTAAAAAAATTGCATTTCAAAATCATCCTTCTCCCTTTTTTCGTATAACCTGTAGTTTATTATTTTGGGCTTCGTTATATAAAAAAAACACTAGAAAAGTACGAACAATACTAGCAGTTGAAAACTCACTCCGCGTACGACACGACAGTTGCTTTGTAACAAGCTTCACGTCTCATCACGAAGATGGTTTTGAATAAGGCGCGGCGTCAGAGATGTACTCGAAATCGGGTTCGGGTGTTGAAGGCGAGTTGTCTTGACATCCAAGTTATTTCTGATTTATGTTTTCTAAGTATTTGTGAAATTTTTATTTATAATACAATATTACAAAGAAATAGTTTATCCTGCTAACCCTTCTAAATTTATTTTACCTGCTTTTACCTTGGCTGTTGACAATCAGAAATTTCTTTTTCATAACATTAAATATTTGCAAAGCGTTACATAATTTGATTCAATTTGTATTTTCTCAGTGGCATGCTGTAAATTTTTACTGGCTATGTATAATAATGTATCATCATCAATTAATTTAATGATATGAAGTTGTCAAATTTTTTTGGCACATAAAAGAGTTCGGAAAACACTGAATAAATATTAGACATATTTTATAAAAAGAGTAACTGGCTAAGCATATTATTTGCGACACATTTTATTACATGAAAAAATATGTCTTAAGGAGTTTAGGCAATTAGGAAAGGCAAGGTAAGTTGGGCAGTTAATTCCACCTGCGAAAATAATGATAAAAAAATAAAGATAAAAATATTAATAAAGGTATGAAAATATTAATTGATTTTAAATTATGCAGGATATTATCACCGGTAGTACCTATAATTATTAAGTTGAAAAGAATTTAAAAGATCAAAGCAAAGCAGGTTTGTTTTTACTGCCCAGAATAATATGGGCTCATTATTTTTTTCCCATTATAATTATTTATTTTTGATGATTTTCGTAGAGAAAAATGATGAAATATTTTCGTGAAAAAACATTTTTTTGTCTCCATTTCGCACTCCGTATAATGCGTAAGACTTGTTATACGTGTAGAAGGTCGCAAAGATTTTTTCAAGTGGAAATTTTTTTGTTTCTGTTGGCAATACGCACTAAAGATCTGTAACAAGAACATTTTCGTAGCATCAAAGTAACTGTGGAAAAGGATTTTTTTTAGTAGAGGCAACTAGTAAAGGCTTTTAATTAGAATGAAAAGACTTTAGTTGGGTTTCTGCCCAGCTGCAAAAGTTGATTCAATACATACATGTTCACAGAATGTAAACTTTGAGATGATTCGGAAGATTGAATAAAATATATTTGCAGTGCCATACATAACTTAATATGTCCGTCCTTTTTTGTAGTCGTAGCCCATCACATCCCAAAAATCTTCGAATGCCGACATATATGCAATACATAAAACAGCTGTACACCGCGTTCCACGCCTGTACCGCGATACTTTGGGAGGCGGGTATGCGTACCGCCGCTTCGGAAACCATTTATTGGATAACCGAGACCTCTGTTATAGGTCAACCGATATATAGATAACCGAGACCTATGTTATAGGTCACAGGGCCTCTGGTGTAGGTAATATTCAAGGAAAACCTTTGCAAAAAATGTTTTTTATTTTTCATTCGCATAAGTTATGATAAATTTCTTATTTTTGTGTGGTTTTGTATAAACCTTCGTAATTATTTTTTTTAAATTTGTATTTAACATACATTTTCTACGAACCTTGAGCTGTTTCATATAAGATTTGAAGTGTGAGGGTGGCTATTTTGTTTTCCGAACAAAAGTAAAGCTACGATTATATTAGGCAATTTTTACAATAACTTTTTTAATAAAGGTTTACTAATCACTTAAAAAATCACTTCTCAAGCGTTAAACGGCGTTTTTGTCACATATTTCACAAATAACATGTAATTTTTTATTCGATTGGTACTATTAAAAAAAACTCCAACTCCATTTTTTTAATCTGGCAACATCGATCAACACATGCGCAATTGTGATTATTTTACTAAATTTGGGAGGCAGGTTTGAGCACCAACGCCCCGGAAAACATTTATTGTATATCCATTACACCTGCTATAGATCACCCCAAGTGGTTTACTACGTTTGGTGACTTAGCAGGGGTGCCCGGTTTTCTGGAGTGAGATTTGTCTAGGTCCTAGGCAGCGGATGCGTTTGCCCACCTACTGCGTGGCGGGCCGGATCGGGGAGAGACTGAGGAAAACATTTTAAACTCTTCAGCCGGACTCTCGACCCATCGCCTTACACCTCAGTAGGAGGGATGAATTAACACACCCGTCACTCCTGCACACATTGACTCCCAGATTCTTTTCCACCCCTCTTACCTTTTTTCTTCTCAGAATTCCTCTTCTTCCTTTCCTCAAAAAACCCTCCACCCAGCATCTCCAAAGATGACATAGACCCTGAGGATTTTTTTTCCTCACGGCCTCTCATGTGGAGCTAATATAAAAAAAAATTACCGCGCGCCGAGAAGCGCATCATAGAGATGTTTATCGTGTTTTGTTCGTAAAATGGTTAATTTACTATTCTAATTGTATAAATCAATAAAATCACGACCTATACCGTAGACGATATATTTGTATTATTTTTCGTCAGTTTTAGTCAACTAATCAAACAAATTTTCATGTGTAAATTGAACATTCGTTTTATGTTAGTAAATGGTTTAATACGTTATACCAATATTTAAAATGAATTTTATGGTCTTAATTTTATAAGAATTTGATAAAAGTCAATTTTTTTACAACATGTGTCTAATAATTTCAGTTTTTTAATTGTGATTTTTTGGGAATAAAAAGCAAAACTTTTATTGAATGAATGGGGTAAAAGTGAAGTGATAGTTTTATTTCAAATTCCTTAAATAAAAAAATTAAAGGTCAATGTTTTTTTTTAAGTTTGTATTTTTTGAAATATTGATTAAAATAGCTTTTTTAACAAAAAAAATTAATCTTGACATTTTAATTTAAAAATGTGTGTGGTAAGCTTTTTTCAACTTTTTTTATTAAAACATTAGAATATAAAAAAAATATTTGTATATTTCAAATTCAAAAACCAAAGAGTTAATAACCTAGCTTCGAAACGATATTATAATAACTATAATAAAACAAATAATAAAATATAATAGAGCTTAAGAACTCGTAAAAAAATGTACAGTGCCCATGAGGTGATTTTTTGTAAAAATGGCGCTCTATAAATTATCCAATAATAATAATAATTGTAATTAAATGCTAAGTCAGCTCTCAGGTAGACAGACAGAAGGAGAGAGAATACATTTTTGATCACGAGTATTGTTATCTTTCTCCCACCAAATCAATAATTTTCCATTTCAAACATTTTGTTTGTCTGGAATATTTTCCTTTGTAATATGTAATATTTTTTCTCCCTCTGTGTTTCTACCTATATCTAATCAATAACTCTCTCTTAGTATTGAGTTATTATTATATCCTGAGAAGCTTAGTTTAAGCAAAACTGGTCGATATATAAAATAGTAAAGATTCGTGATTGAATACTAAAGTTCCTATTTGTTTTATTCATAAACCTAATGCCTAACCACAGAATAATAGCTTCTTGTATTTTTTTAGAATTGCTTTGTTTAAACTTAATTAGTATTTTCTTTCTTTGATTGCCATGAATAACCATATGAGCGTTTATGTATATGAGAATATGACTGTATTTAGAAGGTAAAATAGGTAAAAAAAAAACTTTTCTGAATTAAGTGCATGCTAGCGGGGAGCAAGCTAGGATGCCACAATTCGCTATTTCTCCATTCACTCCTTAATCCTTAACCCACATCGCAAAGACGCTCAATCATTTTATATATAACCAGCTTTTACCCGCGGCTACGCTCGCATAGTTTTAGGGGATAATTACCGTGTAAAGAATTTTCTCACGGGAATGACATGTTTTTTTCGAGATAAAAACTAGCCTACGTCATTTCCCAGTCCTTCAATTATCTATGTGCAAAAAAATCACGTCGATCGGTCGCTCTATTTATATTATTATTTAGGATTTTTGAGAAGGTACCTACATAATTCAATTTACCAAATTCTGAAATAGGCATTTAAATACAATAGCAATAAATAATTTAAATAATAGTTCCCGGCATGCGTTGATATGCCACTCAATAAATAAATCCATTCAATCATTCATTCTTCCATTCATTAATTAATTAATTAATTAATTCATTCATTCATTCGTTCATTCGTTCATTCATTCATTCATTCGTTCATTCAATCATTAATTCGTTTCTTCATTCGTTAATTCCCGTCATGCGTTGCTATGCCATTTAATAATAAATTGTTTTTCCCTGCGTGTCCTTTCGAACTTGGGAAAGAGGTTCGTGGGGTGGGGGAAGCGGGATATGGGAGTGGGGAGAGGGAAGGCGGAGTGGGAACGCGTGAGGGGAAGGGAATGCGGAAGAGGAAGGGGAGGCGGAAGGGGAGGCGGAAGGGGAGGCGGAAGGGGAACGAGAAGAATGGGAAAGGATACGCAGGGAGAAACAATTATTATCAAGTTGCATAATGCACAATTTCTGATGCCAGAACTCAATATTGTAAAGAAGAAAACCATCGCGGGCATGCGCACCAAATTCCCAAAGTTTCATCGCAATCGGATGAATGCTTTAGCAACGCCTAGACATCTCACAAACATATTCTGATTTTTATATATATATAGAGAAATAAAGATAATTTAGATATGGCCTTTTTATGACTATTAATTTATTACTCGGTGATATAAATATATTTGTCACGGTGGTGCTAGATAAATTTAATTCGATCATAATTAAATCATTAGCATGTTATTACCATAAATCACACTGTTTTGATGATAATTATAATGTTCTGATATGGCGCATCTTATCTTTCTTCTTCTTCTTTGTATGCCCTTTCAGGCCCCCCGATATTGGCGATCACTCTGGAAAATATCTCTCTATCTTGTGCTGCCCGGAATAGCTCCTCCGCACTTCTAATGCCGGTCCACTCTCGCATATTTTGCAGCCAAGATATTTGTCTCCTACCAAGCCCTCGGCGACCTTATATTTTTCCTTTCAATAAACAATATATATATTTTTTAAATCTTTGCTTTAAATAAATACATATATTCAGAAATATTGTTTTCTTTCAAATACTAAGTTTGAATTTAGTGACTAATTTTGAGTTAAGTTCGAAAGCTCACCATAAATCAAAATATTCTTTATACGTGACTATATTTTACGTATTAAATATGCTACAAAATAACACCGGGAGACATAACGGTCCGTTACCTTAGTATGACATTTTGAAATATCCTTTTTAATCACTACCGTTTAAATCACTACAAGTTTTTCATGATTAAAATTTATTTAGTGGTGTTTATGAATAATCGGTATTGAAGGATACACTTTTACATTTAATTGCACACTCAACCCAAATTTCGATTTTTCGGAGATGTCTCACTAATCAACTGGACGATCGATATAATTAATCAATTATATCCTAAAATACAGCTTATCGATAAAACACATCTACTTGATTTTAGAATGGAATATTAATTTGCTTCACTGAAAATCAGTTTGAGTTAGTTACAGCTACATTATTGGAATTTTGTTAGTTTAAAAAAAAACGTGACATCACGAAACTTACAACATTTCAAAATATAAAGCGAAAAAAAACAAGTCGTGCTGTTACGCACGTAGGCAAAATGGCAAGCCGTTTTCTCCAAAATCTTTATTAATTAGGTGCAGACATTAAGAAATAAATAAAAATTCAAAATAGATAATAAAGCTAAAAAGGTGATACCATTTTTTTTTTAAATTAAAGAGATGTTGAAAATTACTTTTCCATATGGTTGTTGGTCGAATCGTCAAATATTGCGATTTCGATTACGAAAAAAAGGTTATGAGTTTGATTACACGTCGTGGGCACCTAGATTCAGAGACATGTGTCTGCATAGTTCCTTTTGATTGCGGTCTAGCTAAAGCATCCATCATAACAGTTGTTAAGTCATTTATGTTAATTGTGCCCAGCTTCACAATCAACATTTTGACAACCACAAAATGCTCTCAGAATAGCCCCGGAGAGATATTTACAATAAGATTGGAAACGTTAGTCTTCTTGAATGGTGTTGGCAAGGTTTATTGAAATGAGTTAAGCTCTCACGAATTTCCCAACCTTACTATTTCCATTCATTTTATCCCCAATTTTGTTTGGCTATAATTGCTACGACTCACATCGCTCTCTTGTGTGTTGTCAAACAAATTAACGATTTAATTTTTTTTTTTGATTGTCGAGAATATTATTTGCCATGAAGTGGAAAACGTTTGAATTACTGAATTTAAAGCAAGTGTTCTTTATACAAATAAACGGCGTCATATGCGACTCACAATTTTTGCCTCGTGTGGGTATTCAAAATGTTACCTGGCTATTTTAGACTAAGAGGCCTTGTGTTTTCTCCGTAGGGAAAAATTGTTACCCAAAAACCCTTCAAAAATTGCATATTTTCCTCAACATCAGCAACCATCAGCATCAGCAACCATCAGCACCAGCAACCAGCTACGGCCTACTGCGGCCATATATACATACATTTCTGTTTGTGTTATGTTGGGAGTAGAAGGGAGTCAGTCGTGTCCTTTTATTTGGAATTCTTCCGCATTTGGCTTTGGAAATAAGGAAACCACAAAAAAACCTTATTCGGGAAAAGGCGGCCGGCTGTCAAGTTATAACAGAGTCTGCTTGGCTTCAACGCGCCGACCGCCTTTCTGGCGCTTGTGTGCGCCTTGGCAACGTGAGATACAAATTCACGATTCTTCTTAAGTCGGTTCCTCATTGATGAGGATCGTGACCCTTACTCCAATTTCCATGGTGGACATGGCTCCTCCGCTCCTCGCGGTTTTCGCTGCGTGGAGACTTAACTTGAATCAACAAACAATTTTTGTGTACATATTCACAATACGTACCCATTTTCTGTACATGTGAAAAATCGTTTTAAAATAATTCCTTTGTACTGTTGTGGAAGCACTTAGATACTATTGTATTTTGTAGATACTAAATTGTATTTATCTTTCTTAAACCACCTGCTAAAAAATATACAAAATATTTTCAATCTACTTTATAAAACACGCTTATTTGTCAGTCACCTCTTTGAACAAATAACGCAGACACAGCTTCTTCAGACACGCCGAATATATTGACAGAATAAACAAGCAATTTAATATCGACTGCACACAATCCGATCCAACCAGACGGAGGTAGCAGTACACTGTACTAGTCTATCATGAATATTTATTCGGGACTGCTTCATTAAGTTGCATCATAGGGTTTCGTAAGGCGGGCAACGCAGTTCACGTCTCAAGTATCTATTATCCGAGAATCATCTACCGAAGTTACATGATAATATCGCATCAAAGAAGAGAGCTTGCGACACCGGCGCGTGCAGTGTTAGTCCCCACATTACTAACACTGAAATATAACAACGGTGAAATAATAATGAAAACAGAACGCTCAAAAAGAAGAAGATGAAGAGATATGTAAATACGAATGTTAGAGAGAGCGCGCTAATATTAAAAACGATAATATTTAAGCGAAAATTGTGAAAATGCTAAAACACGATTCGTTTAAAATAGAGCAAAATCTCGTGGGTGACCCAGGGGTCCACGGGAGACTCGACGGGGGTCCACGCAGACGTGATAAAAAAAATGGCGGTCAACAAGTTGTAAGTGGGGGTCCGCGAAAATTTATCTGCAGGCTTATTCTCTATCTTTTGTGGGATCGTTATCGAAATAACGGACGTGATCTCCTGTCAGATTTGTGTGATTTTTACATACTTAATGTAACGTATTTTAGTTAAGATCGTTTTATACATGAATTCCTGCAAGAATGCATGATTATTTATCCATTTAATGTACGTTGTACATAGAAAAAGCAAATAAATCACACAAATATGTCAGGAGATCACGTCCATTATCTCGATAATGATCCCACAAAAGGCGGAGAATAAGCCTGCTGGTTTCGACAGTAAAGAACAAAAATGTTGGCTTGGCTTTACCTGTCAATGTAGGCAGTTAGTACACTAGTATTTCAGTGAAAAATGGTCATATTGAGACCCATCCCGTGCCCATATCCCATCCCGCCCACCACCTCATATCACATTGCCCCCCCCCCCCTAGTTGACAGACCACAACTCCAGCGTTATATTCAATATTCAGTATAACGTGTGTCGAGTTTTGGGAATATGGTAGAAATGTTGCAGCAGGGGGTCCAGTGAAACCAGTAAAATTTTAAAAGTGGTCCACGAGAAAAAAAAGTTTGGGAACCTCTGGTCTAAAATAACATTTAGAGAAACACTGTGAATTTTTTCCTACATATAACTTGTAAAATAATTGAAAAAACGTGTTTTTAATAATTTTCGGAGCATACTTTGCGATTTTTTTCTATCGGGGGAATTTCATAAAATTGCCGTTTCGGCGTGAAGAATGTATAAATATTATCTTCAAGAAAAACATATATTTTTTTAAGGGTTTAAAAAATAAAGTATGTATGGTAAATATTCAATAAATCTAACCACTTTAAAACTATAAAGCTATAAACGGTCGCAATTGCCATATTTGTTTTAAAAAATAAAGTATTTAAGATAAATATTCAATAAATCTAACCACTTTAAAGCTATAAACGGTCGCAATTGCCACAAATATGGCAATTGCGACCGTTACCTTTTTATTTTCTGTGTCTTATTCTGTTCCATATTTCTTTTAGATTTTTTAGTATAATCTTCTGATTCAATGATTAATAATTTAGTCTTATTTCATTAATCATCAACTGATTGGCTTTTACATAGTATGTAATTATTTTTAAAACTGTTTACTTTTATTTGTTTGTACTGATTTATCATTAATACGGGGCAATTAAGTAAGGAGATATTTGTTTTTATTTTATGGCTTGGTATGTTTTTGTGTTGAGTTGTTTTAAAATCTATACATCAATAAATAAAGTTGGAACAATGTGTACATCAAAAACATTGAGGCAATGTATACATAAAATACATAACATTGAGACATTGTGCATATGAAACACACAAAGTCGAAACATTATGTAGGTATATCAAGCACATAACGTTGAAATAATCAAGGCAGCATAAAACAATAAGCAAGACAGTGCTCTGACATTTAACAGTGATTTGGAGATATTGGACCCTTGATAAGTAAATAAGATGATAAACAGTGATTTGGAGATATTAGACCCTTGATAAGTACTATATTTTATTATGGTATGAAAATATGTTTTGCAAATGAAATGGTCAAACAATATTTAATTATTTGTATCTAATTAATTACCAACAGAAATACATTAAAAAACTATAAAATTGCGAATTCCGCAAATTATTTTTAATTTTTTTTACATTAGCTCCACACAAGAGGCCTTGAGGAAAACAATTCCTCTCAGGGCCTATGTCATCTTTGGGGATGCTGTATGGAGGGTCTTTTTAGGAAAGGAAGAAGTTCTGGGAAAGAAAGGGGTATGATGAGGGATGGTTAGGAATCTGGAGATTAATGTGTCCAGGAGTGACGGACATGTGAATCCATCCCTCCCACTGTGGTGCAAGGCGATATTTCGAGAGAGTATGGCTGGAGAAGTCAACAGATGCATCCGCCGCCAAAATTCATGAACCCCATGAACTCGGGCCCCTCAATTCACCCCATGAACCGGGGCACCCCTACTAAGTCACCAAACGTAGCGAACCACATGGGGTGACCTGTGACCTATGGCAGAGGTGTTGGTTATCCAATAAATGGTTCCCGGGGCGGCGGTACCCATACCCACCACACAAATTAATCACAGTTCCAATAATTTCGCAGCCCGTGGAACTATGGCATCCCCACCTGAAGTAGTTTAAGTGACGTGAGCGAAGAGAGTGAACATTTTTTATAACTTTCGCAAAGACACGAAAAGCTCCACCTGCGAATTTTTTTCGTGGTATCCATAATTGAGATTCATATGCGTTGTGGAAGAAGGGAGTGAAATATGAATTATTACGTTCACAAAGACACAGAAAACGCGCAGCAATTGAATTTTTCTAGGTCAGAGGTCAAACCAATAAACTTAAAGTAAGAAGAAATGGACCCACATATATGCAACTGATTGAAATAATAATTTTTAATTAATTAATTGGTTAATTTGGTATTGAAGGTGGCATGATAGGTAAGAGTTTTTTCAAAATTTGAAGAGTTAATTCTAAAAGAGCAGCTTCTTTTAATAAAATGGGCGCTAAACCCAAATGAGAATGTAGATATATTACAGTGACGGTCCGTGAGTTTTCAGTGAGCCGGGGTGCTAAGCTTAAAAAAACGACGTTATAGATGGTGTTGTGGCCGTAAATGAATTTTATCTTTTTTCATAATTTCAACTTTTTGTGAGAATTTTTTGTGATCTTTCAGTTTGGGGATGCGGAAACTGAATAAATTTTGAAAATCTTCATAAAAAAAATAGAAATAAAAAAAAGATTATTTTCAGCTCCAACAACATCAATGACTATATACATATTTTTCAATCTTAGCACTCTAGCTCACTGAAAACTCACGGACTACCACTGGTATATTATCGACTGTGCTTTGATAAAATGCTTTGAAGGCGTATTTTTTGGGAAAGTTACTTTTCAGTAGGTTTCAAAGTACCACTTGAATAAGTATTTTTTCTGATTAAGACTCTTTGGTAATATAAATTAAATTATGCATAATTTTTTTAGGTCATTTCAAATCCTCAATCCTCAAATCGCTCATAAATTTAAAGAGAATAACAATATTTTACATTAAAATTTTGAAAAACAAATAACTACTTACAAATAACCTAAACTTCATGATTTTAATTCAGTTTTACGAATTTATAAATATTCGTTTTTATCATCTCTTCAAAATTTTCATTTTGTGGCTTAAAGCGTTTTGCCAAAACACAGTCGTTGAATAAGAACCTTTTAAAGTAAATAAATAAAATATAAATTCATTCAGCTCTTGGCGCTCGCCGTTAAGCTCATGTGCGGGTCTGGACTTAACATTGCCTCTCAGCAGGGCTGTGCGCTGTGCGTTGTGTGCAGATGATTACGTCAGAAGCAATAACCGGTACACGTAGCTCCCAGCGCGTTAAAACCCAGACCTTGAGGAGGCTGCATTAAACAGATCAATGTCATTACTCGAAAGGCCAACATTGATTCATTTTTACTAATTTCACCTTCTTTTTACTACTCACTGAGAGCTTGTGCTTAATCCGATTGTGGCTGCAGCTTACTTTAATATTTCATGTTACTGAAGTAGAGTTAAGATTAGCCCAATTTCCTTCAATAATTTAATACAAAACGGCATTTTTTTCGGGAACTTAAACATTAATAGAACAAGTACCTAAACTTGATTGAATTTTAATGCAGGTTTACTTTAATGTTTAACTGCATAAAGTGGGGACATTGATGTTCTTTTAACTGAGCAGTTTATCAATGGAAGCGGAAATATCATTCATGCGCCGTAATAAATACGCATAGCTAAACATAAATCTTTCTGTTTATTATAGAAACTTCTGGATCTGTGCTTACAAAGAACGCTGGAAGCACTGGCGATCTAGCGGTTACAATTGCCACATCGCACTAACTATCCATATTTAATTTAGATTTGATTCGACAAAAACAAAGTGTTGTATAAAAACTAGAATGGAGGTATATCTGGTATATGGATACAATTACTTGTGTGTGTGTTACAAACAATAAAATAAAGTTATGATTACTCGTATAGTTTTGAAAATTAAAATGGAAGATTTTTATAAAAAGAAAAAAAATCAGAGTGAGCAATTCACACACGATGAAACCTTCAGAAGACTAAAGTGGACAAGAGTGAGGACGCTTTTCCTTTGTGTACATTTGGTCATCTTATTAGTTTTTGTCTTTTCTTCTTCGAAGTCGCTAGACGTCGCATTCTTTTGCCTGTTCATTTTGGAGTGGTTTGAAAATTTGATATTGATTTACAAAAATAATGTTTTTTTTGGATTTCGTCCTATGGTCCTCTAAACGTCTGGCCACTGAGGTTCGTTTTATACCACTAGACTAACGGAGACCTGCGTGGGACCGTGGATTTGAAGTATCATATTGGAACCAAGAACCCGTTAAATAAAAAAATATTTTATTGCTATCTCATTCTCTCGCAGGCTAAATCCTGTAGATGTATGTGTTTGTCTCTTTTTGGGCTCGTTTCCGTTTCAAAGAGTTTCAAATCAAAATGGCGCTAAAGAAATTTTAAATATCTATACGTTCGCAATGCGATGAAGTCTAGGAATTGGTGAATAAATGTAGTAATTAGTATTGATGTTGTTGTAATTAAAAATATTTTTTCTACGAGTTTGTCTGGCAGGTACATTAATGCAAATTAGTTTAAACGATTCAGGACTGGCAATTAAAGATTTGTTAATTTTAAATAAAAATATCCTTTATCTAATAATTTAAGAAGTGTTTGGTAGGCAAGTTATTCCAATTTATAAATTCGATTGGAATTTTCATTTTAAAATTGATGTACCGAACGAATTTGTTTTGTACGTTTTCTTTTGAGAATGGATTTTGTAGTGCGGTGACCATACGGTAAAATTTTATTATATTCAGATTCCTATTAACGAGCAATATAGATTTTTAAAGATTGACATATTTTTAAAAATTTGCCTCCATTCTCAAAATAAAACCTAGTATTCTCATTGCATCGCTTGTGATTTCATCATTATGTACGTTAAACTGTAGACTCTAGTGCATAGGTTCTCAACCTCTTTTGCCCACCGCCCACTTTTTAAAGTAAAAATTCTTTATGCACGCTTGACTTGGGGAGTAAGCTGGTAAATGCGTGACGAGAGCCTTACGAAAAGTGTGATCGGGCGAGGCGATCGAAGCATAAAGAACTTTTATTTCAGTCGTGTGATCTCGTTTTTTTTTTGTCTTTTTTGACCATTCTTTTTTACCTGCCCACGCCCTCACTGTGCCATCTCAACGCCCCCTAATTTTCTCTAGGTCTTCTACTGCCCCCCTGAAAGTCTAAAAGCCCCCAAGGGGCGTTATCGCCCACGTTGAAAACCAATGCTCTAGTGGAATATAAAAAGCACCCCTTTGCAGGTGCCCGGGTTCATGGGGTGAGGTTTATCTAGATTTAGAAGACGGATGATTTGGACAAACTGATCCCCAAATTCCTACCCACCCCTCAAACCTTTTTCCTTTGCAGAACTTCTTCTCCAACCTTTCCTTAAAAGATCCTCCACACAGCATCCCCAAAGTCGACATTAATGAAAATAATTTCCCTCAGGGCCTATGTCAAACGCCTCTTGGGTGAAGCTAATATAAAAAAACTGACTTTTATATACTGTGACACATTTTCTTGCAAGATGCAGTCTCGTACGTTGTACGAGATTGTGTTAAAACCAGATTGTGTTAAAAGCTTACTCATAATTAATTACCTTGTATCTGGTTTTGCATGAAAGCTCCCTTGGATTGCTAACTTGTATTTAACGGAGGTAGGTATGGGCGCCTTGACTGCTGTCTACCACTGGGTTCCGATGAAGTTACCCTTGTAAAATATTCATTGCAATGTGAAGTTTTGGGAAAAGAGGCATTTATGTTTTATTAGTGCACATTGAATTAATTTTACACAAAGCATCCTTTTCCACAGAAGAGTAATAAAAAATTCAAAAATATTTATTTTTATTATTTATTAATACTTTTATTTATTAATTTACAACGCCCTGATAAGTTTATAATACAGAGACACAGTTTTCAAATAAAAAAGTTGAACTTGAAGAAGTAAACATCTTATGAATGGTAGGTATAAAGATAAATTTTTTAAAAAGTTTTTAAGTTGCGGGTGGCGTAGAAATATAGTGTGTGTTAGTATTTACAAAATTTACAGGCGACAGACTAATTGTACTAATAATACGTGACAAAGTGCATCATGCATAAAAAGAAAACGGGAACAAGTTTTTACATTGAACATAAATATAAAAATACACAGATGTTTTTGTTATTGTTTTTGGGGTGAGCTATGAGCTCATCTGCTCTGATGATGGACACTGTAACGCTGTCCGAAACGTTGGCTAAAGAAGGAGTTAGCGAAACACGGCATAACACCCCAAAAACAATAACAAAAATACTTTTTGGCCGTGAAAACCTAAAAACATACCATACACAGATGTGTACAATATCCCCTATGTGATGCTCCTTAAACATCAAAATATGCTACATTAAAATATCATTCGGGTATTTCTTAAATAATGTATTTGAGATGAATTTGTTTCCAAATATGTGAAATCTAGAAATAGGTGCATGTATGTGATAGTTGGTTCCAGAATTATTTTTGCAGAATAATGTGTTTTGCCTTGTTGCTCGATTAGGTACCTTGAAGTCGATGAAATGCAGATGCATATATAAAAGTAATTAATAAATCAGGCTTACTTAGGAGAATCAGCGTTGAAGAAGTGCAGACAAAATCCGTTTAGATTATTATTATCTATGCTCATACAGCTAATGAGGGCGCGAACAAACCAGAATAAACATAATTTTTAGAAACTCTATGTACTGACCAACTCTATGTACTGACCACCTACCTAATAATCAAATGCAATAATAATACTTTTATTTCTGCTACACATCTATACCTGTTTTATCTATATTGTATGTCAAATTTTAACTCTTATTCTATTCTTGTTCATTATATAGACCGTTTATCATGTATAAAGGTTGATTTATTTTTTCTTTGTAATTTAATTACTTAAAATAACATAATTTATGTACCTAATTTTTTACAATTAATTTACAACTACTTCAAAATTCAAACACGAGAAATTCTTTCTCCATTGAGTTGGGTAGCTTGTTAACAAGAAATTAATATATTGTAATTAGTTTTAAGAACTATATTGTTTACCTTTAAATCTGTTATATGTATGTATACAAAATAAAAAAAATAAAAAAAAACCCATCTTCCAGGATACATTTTCTAACAATGTAAAAGCTTGGGATTTTTCTGTCATTTCCAAATGCGGTAACGAGTAAGGCTTTCTTTCTCGATTGCGTTACATTTGTGAAGGTTGAATAATTTATCGATACCAGTATCGAAGAGAATGGAAGATACTCTCAGTGGAAAACCACTATTAAGAATTGACACGTCGCTTAAAATTACTTTAAATATGTTTTGTGGACCAGATTTGAATAGCCTCATAAAATACCTATTGGGGATGCTATAGTCTCACTGGCTAGTGCAATTAGCTACTATAGAGTTCCACGTGATAATCATTAGTTAGAAGTGGAAAGATTGGTTAGATAGTGGTGGATTAGAAGAAGAAAAACAAATACTGAGAAACGGTACTAAATTATCAAAGAATACATCTGTATCTAAATTAAAAATCAAATTATTAATCATATATTAAAAAATGCTACCCCATTAATTTTCAATGCATTTTTAATAGATTTAATTAAGAATTTAAAAGCGTTTGATTTATATTCGGGATAAGAATTGCTATTGATCAAATACTAATCTTGCCGAAATGTCGGGAGGCGGATGTGTGTACCGCCGCCCAGGTAAACATTTATTGGATAATCAAAATCTCTGCCAAAGGTCACACCAAGCGGTTAACTACGTTTGGTGACTTAGCAGGGGCGCCCGGGTTCATGGGGCCAGGTTTGTCCGGATCTTGGCGGCAGATGTGTCTGCCCACCAACAGCGTGGCAGGCCGGATCGGGAGAGACTGGTTGAGGGAGATCTTTTGACCTCTCCGGCATGACTGTCTCGGAACATTGCCTAGCACTAGGATGGATGACCAACAGATTTCTACCCACCCCTCAAACCTCATTCCTTCTCAGAACTTTCTCTCCTTCCTTCGCCTTAAAAAACCCTACACACGGTATCCCCAAAGATATCAAAGGCCCTGAGTGGAATTATTTTGCTGAGGGCCTCTTGTGTGGAACCTATGGTAAAAAAAATGTGTGGAATATTAGGTTCGTTGAAAGCAGTCAATCTACATTCAAACACGTGTTAGTTTATTTATCAATCTCTTTTAGTTAAATAATCTTAGGTTAGGTCAAATCATAATTTATTAATAATTTTATGTAAATTGCCTACATATTTTGTTTCCTAGTTTTTAATTCAATAAATTTTATTTTTTGACAAATTTGCATAGCCCGGTGCAGAAGCACTTGAAAATTTATTTTTTTTATACTGAAATTTAATAGATCAATAATTCAAATTGCAATACTACGCTTCTGCTGAATTTTTAAGTATCCCGAATGACGTGTATATGATAATTACTTAGGTTATTTAGATGCACATTAAATTTTACTAGGAATTCCTTTGACATCGTGTCGTCATTTTACAAAATAGACTAGCTTTTTTACCCGCGGCCTCGCTCGCATGGTATTAGGAATAAATTACCGTAGCGCTTGCACTTATCTTATCAATTATCCCCCCTTCCCCCTCCCGTATTTCATACATTCATTCTCAATACATTCAATTTTCAAACTGCTGTGTCACCTAAATTTCATAATGCCAGAGCTCACCAGTAGTAAAAAAAGAATTATCCAATTTGATTCAGTCGTTCGGAAGTTATGCGCGTACGAACATTTCGAAGATTCATTTTTATTTAGATAGATAGATAAATATTAACTAAGACGTTTTCTGACGTTAGCAATAACTCGCTTTTGTTAGCGACAGAAAACGTATAAAAAATAAAATAAATCAATATTTTTAATTTCATAACGCCAGAGTTTACCATTATATATAGCCTATAGTTCTCGCATATAATTTAGCTTTCTATTGGTGAAAGAATTTTAAAAATGTTTTTATTGTTTTATGCGTGAAAGCGTAACAAACAAACACACGCAGTTTCGCATTTATAATATTAGCATAGATATAATATTGTTTAAATTTAGCTCCTTTTACAATACCATATTATCCCCCTTACTAATAAAAGTGTTTTGACATAACTCCCCTTCTCTCTCCTAATCAGTAGATCTGATCAACCAGTTTATCTGTCGGCCTCCGTAGTTGAGAGGGAAGGCTCATGGTTAACGATCCGGAGGTCGCGGGTTCAAATACTGGCGTGCTTAAATAAATTTTATGTAATTGATTTGTGTTTTCACAATTTAATCATTTAAAATAATATAAGGTATACTTATGGTACGTTCCATCGCCCTGGCGTATGACCAAAATTCTGAATTGAAACGTTGCTTGAAATTACTTTAGCCGTGTTAAGTGACTATCTGAATAATCAGGTACTTCTCCACTTCCCTCTTCCCCATCTTTTTCGTCTCCCAACTTAATTTCAACCTCACAGCATACCCCCAATTGGGGATGCCACAGTCTCACTGGCTCCAGACGGTTGGGTATTCACATTAAAAAAGCAAAATATAAATCACGTTTATTAATAAGGTCCCTCTTACCCGTGTTTATAGGTATGTTAATGTCACGCCTAAGGATTACTCCACTTTCTTTAATTGGTATTTGAAATTAAAATATATTTGTATTTATTACAAAATCTGTCAAGTCGTAAGTCGGTTAGAGCCATAACAAAAAATGAAGAAAAAACACGTCAACATTGATTTTGCACTTCGTTGGGAACTGAATCAACCGCCTCCCAACTGAGGGTCAAATGCCAAACCAAAACCGTTACGCCATCAAGGCCATCCACGTAACATGTTGCGTGTATTTATAATAAAAGTTTAACAAATTATTCTGTAAGATTTTATCGATACTGTATTGAAAACAACTCGCAATAAATGTGTAGTGGTGTGTGTGACCGCTTTATTTATCTCAACATGTGATATGTATGTATTTAAACCCAAAGAAGGAAAGTAATGCAAATGGGCCAGAAAAATAGGCAATGAGTCAATTTACATGGGCGACATTGTGCCTACTAATGTGTACCCAAGGAAGAGGAAGTTAATGACCTTCTGGTATGCCATACTGATTATTTCAATGTCACAGTCAAAAGACCGCAGTAAAGGTATTGTTCCGAACGTGTCGAAATCTGCGGCTATTGTTCTACGAGTCAACGTTTCATAGAACTGCATTCTTAACTAATATGTTTAAGCGCTCACTAGGGACCGATTATTTTAATGATTTTACATATATTAAGACAAAAATTTCCGTCTGTGGAATATTTATAGTTCAAATACTTCCTACAGATGCAATGACGAAGCACCATTAAATATTTCCAGATATCAAAAAAAAATGTGGTCAAGTGTTGCTTCTCCCTCTTTCACCAAATTACTTTATGTAGGTATATCTACGTACATACGGTTGTTTTTTTTTAGATTATCCGTCCGCCCTGGTGTAAGATCACCATTCGGGATCGAAACGTTGTTGCTGAAACGTTGTTGGAACAAGGTTTAAGCCGTGTTTGGTTACCAGATTTGAAAAGCGAGGTACTTCCCCAACTTCCTCTTCCCTATCTGCTTTCTCTCTCACTTTTTTCAACCTCCGACGTTCCCCATCTGGGAATGCCATAGTCTCACTGGCTCCAGTTGGTTGAGCCTCAGATTGGTACGATTCAGACTTTTTATAATAAAAAATGTCAAATAAATTCAAATAATTGTTTCAAATTAACGAAATATTATTAATACTCCGTTTCTGAATTTTTATTTTATTTAGTCATCGCACTGTCCTAAAGAAGAGTTTGCTAAACTTATAAAAATATTCGTCTAAAAATAATAGGACATGTATTCATTTACATAGGTTATAATTTAAAGCAGTATATTAGCAAAGGTAACAGTGGAGTTACTCGCTGAAATATATACGAAAACTGAAAAAAATTACAATATGCCTTTTGCTTCCAATCCTAGGAAAAACTTTCTTCCAAATAGAGTGAGTTAATAGATTAATCCAAAAACAAAATCCAAAAATAACACTCGAATTCATGGTTAATTCGAAACGGACAAGTTAAGGCCGTGTAGTAGAGCGGTGAGGCTATGAAGGGGGATGGAAGTAAGTTAAGTAATGCAAAGGAATATAATATTTGTTTTTGGTATATTGACTAGGAAATTATAGACACAGTTTGAAAAAACACATAAGACCATGTTTTTGCGATTTGGGCCCTGTGTGCGACGCGACGGTCTGAATATTCATTCCAGAATTGGAGCTGACGATTACATAGTTCATTTCCTCGTTCCTTCTCATGTTGTTGCAATAGTAAAAATTTGGACACCGAATAACAAAGGTTTTGGTGACGTGCGGTCCTATTTTGGTATGTGATAATATTTCAGAGGTTTTCAACAAATTAATGACAATTTTTTGATTTTTAAAATAAAAGCTAGAAAGTGTTCTAATTTATTATAATTGGGGATGTGATAAATTTTATAAACATTAGTTTTGGTGTTCATCGTACACACAATAAGGTTTAACACCTTTTAGGCTTAAAGTTTTCAGTTACAGAGAAACCAATCCAGGTTTTTCTTCGTTGAGTTAATTATTTTTTTATTCATAAAATGAAATACTATCTGATTACCCCACAAGAGTCCCAAGTACACGGAACAGGACAGAGAAGACATTTCTCTGGAGAGAGAAATTTGACGGGCAAGAGTAAAACTACTCGGCTAAGTCAAATATTGGAAATTACAGACCAATGTATACAATAATATCAAATAATATAATAATACAACAATATATCTAATATTCCAAAAACATTTGAGTCGATAATTACAAAGAAAATCACTTATATTTTCAAAAATGTTCTGATTGAGGAACAACATGGATTTAAATCAGCGAAATCTACAACTAATTTACTGTCCTTTACCATGTTAAAGCCTTAGAAGACAACATTCAGGTTGATGTCCTCTACACTGACTTCTCCAATGCCTTCGACTAAATTAATTAATCGTTTCCTCACGGCCAAACTTTATGCTGTAGGCATTAGAGACCCTTTGTTATCATTCTTTCACTCTTAGTTGAGTGATAGAAAACTAAGTGTTAAGTAAATAACTTTGAATCCTTCAACATGGATGTAACGTCCGGCGTTCCCCAAGGAGCCCACTTGGCCCCATTTCTTTTTAAGAGGAATATAAACGCTAGGAATATTTCGATTCTCATACCTACTAAATTTAAAATCGCGCGTCGTATTTGCACGAGGCAAGTAAGCGAAAAAGTGGTTTTTATTTATTTTGTTCATAATTTTATGAGAATGAAAAAAAGATGGAACATAAAAAACCTCAAAAATAGTCTTAGCCATAAAGGGGTATTTAAAAAAAAAATGTTTCTTATGTTACTTCATAGTTAAGTCATGAAAAAACATTTTTTTAGTGGTTTACGTTTATATTTTTTGTTATGTAAATAGTAATTTTATTGTAATTCCAATGCATAGAAAAACTAGTAAAAGCTTCAATTTATCCGTAGCACATTTTTGATGTTCATACTATAAACCGATTCTTCGTAAAGATGAATCTTAATGATATCTAATTCGGATTGCACGTATAGCTTCATCTTAACCTTTTTATTAATGATATCACAAAAGTTTTTTTCTCACACACGTTTTTGGCTTTTTGCCGATTACAATAAGATTCTGAAGATAATTAAAACTTAACTGTTTACTTTTTCAACTAGATGTTAATTCATTTAATGATTGGTGCAAAATTAACTGCATGGAACTTAATTTTGATAAATGCAAAATTTTGTTCTTTTATAGAACCAAAAAACCTGTTCAATTTGATTATAACCTAAATAATGTTTGTCTCTCTACTGTCACATCTATCAAGATCATTGGGTCCTGCAAACTTTCTTTTCGTGATCACATCAATAACATTGTAAACAAATCACTTAAACTACTCGGCTTAGTTAATAGAATTACCTCTGACTTTAAACATGTAATTACACTTAAAACTCTTTACTGTTCGCTGGTTCGCCCTCATCTTGAATATGCTAGTGTCATTTGGTCTCATTTCTATGCTGTCCATATTTGTCACATCGAATCTGTACAACATCGCTTCCTACGAGGAATTACTTTGAGGTTAGGACTTGAAAGAGGCGAGTACTCGTATGATGAAAATGAATCCCGAATGTGGAGATTTGTCAACGCAAATCAAAGCATTGAATGTGTTTTTATATTTTATGTATATTGTCAATGCTCTTTTAGGTGTACTCTCCTTTATGTGTACTCTCCTTCGAAAACAGATAAAATAAAATAATTTTCGGCTAATTGCGAATTGGTGTCAATTTCTTCCAAACAACGTCAAGTTGAATTAATCCATGAAAACCGGAGTTTCATTTGCTTTGCCTTGTTTAAATAAAATCTCATTGATTAACTAAAAGTTTTAAACCAAATAACGTTACAAACAACGGCCATGGCGAAATTAGTTTTTTTTTAAATAAAAAAACGCACTTCATTTGGCATGGAATAGAATCTGCAACCAAAAACGAGTTAAACCAGATAAGTTGACTGATCTGAATGCCAGATTTTTAGGCCAAATGGTTGGTGATTATGAATTACCTATAAAATAAACAAGAATTTTCATCTAGTTTAATATATTGACTCTTTTGATTTGGACAATATTCTAATAATTACTCGTATTATAGGCATACATTCGACTGTTAAGAGTGCCAATTCAATTTTTTTTTTGTTCCGCCATGTTCTATAAGTACAATAAATTTTGCTGTAAAAATAATAGTAAGTTCGTATATTTTGATTAAAAAATTAACATCCTCATCGCGAATTTCAAAGATTTTTATTGTTTAGAATGGTCTTTTGTAGGCTTACTTATCAAATTTAGTTCTAAGACTGCAGAATTGTCAAATGATCTATCGGGATCTGTAGTAAAACGTTAACGTTACTGACGTTAAAACATACCTGTAGTGGGTATTTTTTTACGTTTAACAATCAAACATTTTATTTTATGTAATAATATCTCGTTTACTTTACTAATCCTCACGTGTAAGAATGAATTCTAAAATTAAGCATTGCTGCACACGATCCACATTGTAATATACTCGAACCTACAGTATTTCGAATCACGATTCTACAAAAGGTTTAATTAGTGTTAAGCAATCCAATTTATACTTTTCTAAGATCTTCTCGATTATTTATCGATTATTTATCGATTCTTTTTCAAATCACTTTAATCTCCCTCTCTCCAACGAGAGTAAAGTAGTCCCACTGTGTCGCATTAAAAGTGTAAAAAATGTATTTATGTGGATTCCACAGAACAGTCCTAAGTACCCGGGCACAGGGCAACTGATGCATGTTATGGGTATTTTGTGAGGCTGACGAGTGAGGTGAGAATGGAGATGGGAAAGAGGGAGGTTATGAAGTGATAGTCAAATTATACCTGATCACTAAACACGGCTAAAGCCTTTTAAACCTCGTTTCAATTCTGAATATTGGTTTTCCACCATGCTGAGAGCGACTACTGCTCTAGTTACAATGTATAATGAATCATAATAATGTCAGTAAGAATCCAACTACAATCGTTTAGCTTAAATAAAACAATAACTTGAATAATTAACTCTCATCGGATTAACATTAATAGACACTGACTACATTTCTTGCTGTCAAAGATGCGAGTATAAGATTGAAAATAACATGAGAGATCATTAGAAATATCACCTCTTTTGCATAATTGATTGATTTCATTTGTAACAAGATCATTAAACGTGGTAAACTTCTCGTATCATAAAAGTAATTGGTATTTTGGTACAAATCAATTAAACCTAGGAAAATTTACATTAAATAAATGATCGTAGTGAATCAGTAACGTTAAGACACATTGAATGATGTCATTGAAAATGCGAATGAAATGGAATATTTCATGATACGTCTTTGGATTGAGTTTTTTTTCTAATTTATTTAAGTGCTTCAAAATATTTTATGATATTTACGTTTATAGCACAAACTGATGCAGGTATAGGAGCCTGATAGAGAACAAAGAACTTGTCGTTAGATTTTCATTTTACCTTTAAACATACTTATTAAAGCACTTCAGGAAATATTGCTACAATGGCGCTGTAAAGATAGCCTAATTAATATTAACTTACTCTTCTTGAAACTGCCTTGTAATATAAATAGCGGCCTTTATCTTCAAATAGTGTGCTGAAAAATATTATTAATTAATTCGTGTAAAAGCCCAGCTGGGGGTAAAACCAAATAAAATAAAATCCTCCTTAAGACAGCTCTATCACCAATTATGTCAAGTTAGGTTAAAGTAGTAATATCTCAACACAAAATATGTTGAAAAAGTTTTTTTTCTAAATAAAACTACCATCGTAACCGGTCTCCCTTCCTTCACATAGTTTTCAATCACCTATTTAAAGTTTGTCATTACCTTAAGTGACATATTGTGTATTTCTGTTGTTATGTTGGTAAATGTTATTATTTATCTACCAAAGCTTTTATCTTAATCTTCCGTAACTTCCTATGTCTTTTAAATCAATTTAATCAGCATATTAACATGATAGACGTTACAACAATGAGCTGTATGCTCTGTTTAAGGAGCTAAACGTCACAAAATTCATAAAACTGGGAAGACTTCGGTGGCTGGGTCACGTAGAATAACCGAGCATCAAGCACCAAAGTACCTGCTGAACTCAAAACCGATAGGGCGAAGGAGTCTGAGAAGGCCAAGATTAAGATGGAGCGACAACGTCCTCAAAGATATATCTACCTTGGTGCTTCTAAACTGGAGAGAACTGGCCCAAAACCAAGATGAATGGAGGAAGACTCTTGAGGAGGCCATGACCCACCAGGGGTTGTAGAGCCAAGAGTGATGATGATGATGATTTACAATGGTTATCAGAAAATATTATGATTTCTCGTACTTCATTTGCTGCAACAACACTTTCAGAACAATATTTCTCATTTTTGCTCTGCGCAATCAGCGAGTTAAAAAAAAACTTCAATTATTTTGTATACCATTTTGTACAGCATTCTACAACAAACTTGTGACCTAATTTCTGACCTCAAACTTAACCAAAGTCGATACTGCTTTAAATGATATCTTTATATTTACGTGTTTAGAATATGTTTTATTTTTGTTAACATCACTTAATATAAGAATGATGAAAATTTCTATTTTAAGGACAACTGACTTAAATAAAATAGTAAGTTTAAACTATGTTTTTTTTTACAAAATGTTTAAAAATTGGTTCATCTAAAGATGCGAAGTTTCTTTGCAATATATTTTTTTTACATGACCTCCACACAGGAGGCTCTGAGGAAAACAATTTCCCTCAGGGCCCATGTCATCTTTTGGGGTATATATATAAATATTATTTGGGTTAAAAGTCTTTTAAAAATGCAAGAGGTTATCAAATGTGTCAAGAACAAAAAAAAACTGAAGAATTTGCGCAATATTCTTATATGTACATATTATAATCATTATGACGTAGGTTCATTAAAAAAAAACGCTTTTTTACACCGAGTTCGAGTACGTAGGTACCTACTTACCTACAAGTAAGGGCCAAAGTGTGCGGGATACTCTTAATTATAGAATGTAAACAAAAAATTTAAAATTAGTATGTCATTGTCAGTATACCTATACGTAATTTTACTACCACCTTATTGAACATCTGCAACCATAGATATACTATGAAGAAATATTCCAATTTGTGAAGAAACATTCCAATTTATAAATGAGCGCTTTTAGTAGTGCATTCATTACATATTTTTTCCAATCTTGTACCACAGAGTAACAAGATTTTTTTAACTTTAAATTAGATAGGTACTTATGCTAAAAAGTATTAAGATTATTTAAAGAGTTTTAAGAATTGCGTCATTCTTCCCGTCATACTCCGCTGTGCTAGAACGTCTGTTATGGCGTGTAGCATCTTGAAAATTTTTTGTCGACGACTCTAGCCAGATCATTCCAAGAGGAATGGGCTATCAACAGAGTTACTTCTCAGTACACTCCAGTGGAGACAATAACCTTCACTTCTCAATGTTTGTTTATGTATTACTATATTAAGCGTACGAAATGTTTGAAACTTTCAAAATATCTCCTTTCCACCCTCGCGAAAATTTCTGGATTATTACAACCACATGTTAGTACATCTGAAAAGTTTTTTAACCATTAAAAAAACTCTTACGAAACTGTCGAAAATGTCACAATTTCAGAATAACATTTTGAAAACCATCGATTGTTTAATCAAAATTCAATTTTCGAAAAAATTCTTTAAATTAATGGATTTATTCGAAGTACCTACTCACTTATGATTCTAACCAAAATCAAATACTTTCTAATCAATAATTATAAGATTTTTAATAGATACCTATGTTAGGTACCAAATTTGATTCATTGTTCTTATTTGATTGTTCTGAGTAATTGTTTTTATACAAAAATTAATGTTTGGAATATATAAAAATGAAAATTTGTATAAAAAAAATTACAATAGGTGGCACGCGAGCTGTTTGAAAACTGATTGTACCGGGAACAAATATATGGAACGCGGGAGATGTAAGGGGAACGCGGGAGGGAGTTCGCGGAGGAGTGGGAAAGGTAGAAGGGGGAGGGGAACGGGACGAATAGGAAAGGACACACAGGGAGAAACAATTTTTTTATTAAGCGATATTGCAACGCATGCCGGGAGTTTGCTAATATCCAGTAAAAACATATTTTAAATGAAACAGCACTTGTGGAAATTTTACGCCGTATAGAAAATGATTTTGTATATTTAGAAATTGAATAATTTATGACATAAATTAAAAATATTGTTGACCTCCTCGTTAACATACGCACGTCTTACTTGTTGCGATTCTTAAGGTTTGGGGTGATATTAATTTTGGTTCCATGCCAACTGGGAATAATGTCAACTCAACACCTCCTTGAAAAGTCATTTAAATCTATGAAAAAAATCGTTTTAAATTAGCCGATAACCCTAACCTAACATAACCTATTTTACCAATTTTTTAAATATATTTTTTTATCACTCTAAATGACTTATCTGAGATGGTTCTGAGTTGGTTTCATTCCGAGTTGGCCGGTCACCATTAATTTTCATGGCTTTATTTTATGACAACTGACGCAAAACAATAACCAAAACAATAAACAAGGTCGGTCTATTTTGGCTGTTCTATTTTCGGAAACAATGGAAACTGAATGATTATATTATTTCACCAACCATTTAAGACCAACTTAGGGAAGTGACAATGAAAATGTTAATCTTTCCACTTTGATAAAAGCATGCGACCTTTGTGGTATTTGTGGAGTATTTAACAGTTGCTGATGTGTGTGGAAATTGTCTAAGCTGTAATTGTTGATAATTTTGGTATATAAAAACCGTAAAGAAAGCAAATTGGTCACCCCAAGTGATTTGCTACGTTCGGCGACTTAGCAGGGGTGCCCGGGTTCTTGGGGTCTTGGCGGCGGATGCGTCAGCCCACCAACCGCGTGGCAGGCCGGATCGGGAGAGACTGGTCGAGGGAGATCTTTCGATTTCTCCAGCAGGACTCTCAGCAGGATTTGGACCCAGTGGAAAGGATGAATTCATTCGTCCGTCACATCTGGATACATTGACCCCCATATTCCTATCCACTTTTCATACCTTTTCCCTTCCCAGAACTTCCTCCCTTTCCTTGCCCTAAAATACCCTCCACACAGCATCCCCAAAGTTTACATTACAGGAAAATAATCCCCCTCAGGGCCTCCTGTGCGGAGCTAATGTAAAAAAAAATCAGTATTCGTTTGTTGCAGATTTGTCTCTTATGATTTGCTGAGAACAATCCAGTTATAAAAACTCAGTTATTATACAATTACAAAAATCTACAATTACATACAGATATGTACAATTAGAAAAACAAAAACATCACAAATAAAAATACAGAAATATATACAAGCTCACTCAAGTAACGCATAACAATAAGTGGCAAGAGACATAAGAAATAAGCGAGGTATAGAGAAACTATTGACACAATATAATTAGTTAGTATTTTTTTACAGCGTCAGAAATTTTTTTTTGAATCCGTACAAATTATCGACGAACATATCTACTTCAGCACACTATCTTGTTATATAGTCGACACATCTAGGTCAGAGGGCTAAAGCAGGCGATATCATTTTAAAATGTATTCATGTGAAAAATATTAAACAATGGCAATAAGGAACTCCAGTGAAAAATATTATGGCTTTAAAAAAATATGGTATGTTTTTAGGTTTTAAACCTATAAAAATTGATGGGTAAACCCCATCAATATTAACAGAGACGACGGAGCTAAGCTCAATAGTTCTTGATATCCAGTAATTGACGGCTACACCAAAGCTAAACGCAAAAAACCATGCTGAATGTTTTCTAACACCAGCTCGTAGAGAAATGGAGCTGGCAGCACGGTATCGCTTCGACACACATAAGTAAACACTCTCACCAATATCATTTACTCATCTGCCCTGATGATGGACACTGTAACGCTGTCCGAAACGTTGGCTAAAGAAGGAGGTAGCGAAACACGGCATAACACCCCAAAAACAATAACAAAAATTAAAAAAATATGTTCATATAGACCAATATACGCTGATTCTGAATATATAAGTTTTATTACATAATATTTAACGTAGAGTTTTTAAAAAAATATTAAAAAGTCCATTTGAAAACGTGTCATTAAAACACCCTGTTGCTGGATTTTGGCGGCGTGACGTCACCGCGCCGCGTGACCTGGGTCAAAGTTGTATAGAAATCAATAGAAATGTAAGACGCAAGCCGTTCGACATTCCGTGTTATTGGTTTATAGAGAATTGGACAAATAATAGTTTTTGTTTTTATTGAAACATTATTTAGGCCTAAATAATTCAGTATCAAAAATAAAGTATCTCTATTAGTTTATCTATATTATTTAAAATATTCAAAAACTTTAACTGTACAAAAAACGATCGTATTGCCCAGTAATGTCTGTGAAAACGCTCCAATGCTGAAATTCAAAATGGCGGGAGTCGAACAGCTGATTCCAGTTCCATACAAAATTCATACTTCGGTTAGTCATGATGACGTCACACTAGATTCGGTGGTTTTCAGGGGATCTTGAAAAATTAAAACTTTGACATTCTATTAAAACTAACTAAAAAAATAAAAATAAATATGAAGTATTTAAGTTAGAAGGTCATTATTCATAAAAAAAATAAAAAAATTGGACTGGAATTCTCTATTAGGGACTTTTATTTCAATACTGCTTAGACATAATGTAGTATCAAGATGACCGTGAATAATTTTATGTAAACATATTAGATCAGCCAATTGCCTTCTAGTTTTAAGAGTATCAATCTTGAAGTAATCACTTAGATCATAATATGACGTACTACGTACGTCGTATGATCTAAGATGGTCGTGTAGTCCACATTTGAAGGATAACATTCTTAGTAATTTTTTTGGAACTGATTCTACAATATTATCATATTTGCAGTAACATGGATTCCAAATATTGCTTCGATAATCAAGTTTACTTCTAATTAAGGCATTGTAAAGAATTAGAATTGATTGAGGATCTTTGAAAGTACTTTTGAACTTAGTGTTACTCTATCGTAAGCTTTACTCATTTTGTAAACGTTTGCAGCTTTTACATTCATTATTTTGTTACTAAAGGATCTTAAAAGCAAAGTACACGATACAATATGGAATGCTTTCATATAATAATTTTTGCCAAATCATGGAAAACCTTCATTAAAAAAAAATAATATTGTTTCGAGATGTGCGTGTCTAATAAACTCTACTGATACCAAATCATTATTCGTTCATGTAAACATACATATATTTTTTTTTATTTTCGAAAATGATAATTCATGATGGATTTCCATTTAGTAATATATTATAACCATTTTAAACTTTTTTTTCAACAAAAGGCTAACGTAACGTAACGTAAACGTCAAAAATAAAATAGGTGGGAAAAAGATCAAAATCGTTTTCATATAATGATTTTGATCGTCTCTACAGGTGGGTTTTTCATAAAACAGCATGACTTATGTTTTCAGCTCATCAAAAAAAAAAAGCTCAGGCGACTTATTATTTTATGAAATCTGAATTCAATTGCTTGTATTGCACAATTTGAATTATCGAATGACCTTGTTGGTTCGAAAGTCAACTGCCACATGCTGAAAATATGAATTATTCATCCCAATTACATATACATTTATAGGAAACAAATTCAAACGATCATAACTTTATGCACTTATCGGCATAAAAATTCATTAATATTTAAAAATATTAATTTCACATAAATTACATTTTAATAACTCTCGCAAGGATAGCCGCCCGGATACACACGTTTTTTTATCAAATTAAATTAATATAATGTTATTTTTAAAGATTTAAGTATCTTCTACTTATTTATATTACCCAAGTTGTTTACTTCTGGGTCCACTCCGTGCGTTCGTCGAGAATTTAAAGTTGGGCAACGTTCAACTTGCAACGTAGGCCATTGGCCGATAGAAGGTCTGGGTTAAGAGTTACGATATTATCGCGTAACATGCTGTTTGCGTTTACCTATTTACAGCTCCATTTATTTACAGGTGGGAACTAAATAACTGAACTGCCTTTGACTGCAGTAGCCGTAAGTACTAAGATGGCCCGCGGCGTTTGGTATTTAACCGCCTACAAATTTTTAGGGAATGTTGCATTGCATTATGCAACGGTATATTAGATACCACAGATTTGATTGGAAAATATCGCCTCTATAGTTTATTTCTGAAATTTAACCGCACTTTATTTATTACGATTACGCTCAGATTGGTCTAGAAATTCAATTCAACGCCAATGGCACCTTATTTATGGCCGGGACACACATAGCCGCATCGCGCCCGCGCCGTGTAACGTCCGTGTGTTGGACGTAGCACGGCGAGCGGTGGCTCCGCACGGACACCGCAACAACACCCCACCGCACCGGGGCGCGTATTTCCAAAACCTATACCAGTTCAGTCGCGGTAGCGACATTTAACATTGTAAATCCACCTCTATATTTGTTATTTTTTGTCACTTTGCAAAACAAAAGTTCTAAAATGTAGATAAAATAATCTTCCCAATGTGCATATTTATTTCTAAATATTAAAATTTTGATATTATTCCTATATTGTAAATACACCACTTTATTGATTATTTTTTTTATCATTTTGCCAAAACAAAAATTGTTCTCGAATCTAGATAAAATAATCTTTCCAAAGTGTATATTAGAAATTAAAATTTTTATTTCTTAATGTTAAAAATTTGACATTGAAAATGTAAAATGTCGCTACCGCGACTGAACCGGTATAGGGTTTGGAGATACGCTCCCGGGGCCGCATTTGCCCGACTAGTTTTGTTTACTTTTGACGGGCACGGTGCGGTGGATAAAATTACATTTTCGCTTTCAATTTTATTTTAAATATTAAATTAATATCATATTCGTATATTATTAGAACAATAATATTGTATACAATAACTTTTTCAACATTTTGTCTCCACGAAACAGCTCTGTAGGCTTTTAAATGAATGCTGAAGTGCAATCGTGAGAGAGATGGCATGACACGGATCGGGTGCGGACAATTATGGCTTCGCGTCACCATCACCGACACTCGGCCGAGTTGCGGTGCGTGTACGGCGCGGGCGCGATGCGGCCACGTGTGTTTCGGCCTTTGGGTGTGTACATAATAAATTATTATGCATATCATACTTAAGCGTTGGATACGCACCGCTCCTACATATTTCCCGGAAATGTTCCTCTCTTGTTGAAACGCAACTTTGTATTAAAATTGTTTAGAACTTGAAAGCTGCGATAGTTCGAACAGTTTTGTGTGGTATGTGTTTGGTGTAGTTAACATTATAAGTTATAAGGAAACTATTGGGTATATTTATAATAATGATCTTGAATTTTGCACCCAAACAGGTAGAGTGCTTTGGCGTTCATTTTTCCTTATTTCCATTATTGTAAAAATGGCATTCAAACCGAATAATATCTATTTATCGTTGGATTCAGCCTCCAATAATTTTAGAAACAAACAAAATTTTCGGTTTTCGCAGCGACAAAGACATAAATATTTACTTCTTCAATCTTTGCAATTTCCCTCTGTGGGGTCTTTTTATTTAAATGAAAACATTAAAACTTTGTAAAACACCACTATTTAATCAAATTATCTGCATGTTTCGAAACCAATGGTTTATTTGTCGGGATAAGATTAACATGGTGTCCGTGTGAATGTTAAGTCCTTCGCTCACGGAGAAACTGAAATGAAACCAGTTGTGAACGCAATTCGAAATTCGTGAGCGCTACCATGGAAACTCGTTAAGGCAACTGAAAAGCAACTGCCACACAAGCAAAGAGCTGGTGCGTTGACAACTGGTTTCATTTCAGTTTCTCCATTAGCCTTTAATCTTATCCTGACGAAGAAACATTTGAAAAGAAAACATGAAAAGAAAACATGATTAAATAGTGGTGCTTTAAAAAGTGATTGTTTTCATTTAATTTCATAAATATTTCATTGAAGACGAATATAACACTAATAATCCAAACGAAAAAAATGAAAGAACAAGCGATGAAAGAACAATGAAAGAACGAGAACAAGCCACAGAAAAATAAAAAGGTAACGGTAAATTAATTTTATAGAAATTTTTTAAATTAGTCTAAGATAAAAAAAAATTTGTCGAAGATAATAATATTATCTAACAATATTATTGTTGATTCTGAAATACGAGATTGACAAAAATGACGTTTAAATAATAGGTCTCAGTAGCCGAATTGGTAAGACGAGAGGTTCAGGATTCGAGTCCCATTTATTTTTATTTTTCTGTGTCTTGTTCTCTTTCATATTTTCGTTTAGATTAATAGTGTTATCTTCTTCTTCAACGATAAATTACACTGATGGGAATAACTTTCAAAAGTATTAAAAAGAGAGTTGTTCTAATAAAATTTGATCATAAATATTTTTTTTTTCTATTTGCCCAGTAGTTATGCAAATACGTAAAAGGCCTCATAAATAAAGGCATTGTTGTTTGTACGGTTAAAAAATGATTAAAGGTTCTGAACAAATTCGTATTTTTATATTAACTAATTTGGCAAGTTTATTACTTATTAATATTTTAGGCGAAGCTGATCTATTACGCATGCATCTAATACACAGTTGTACTTGATCATAGATTGTATGTATGCGTGTTTATCGTGCATAGTTGATTACATATTCTCAACCTTTTTGACATGTCGATCGTCCAAATGATACGTCAGAAAAATCTAAATTCGAGTTGAGTATGCAGTTACGTGTAAAAGCATACCCGATATCTGGTACAATACTCAGATTACTCATAAAAACCACCAAATTAATTATAATGAAGAAAAATTTTTGTAAAATAACGAAAAAATTATGTTTTCTGGATTACCAGAAGAAAAGTTCAAAATGTCATTCTAATGTACCGGACCGTTATGCTTTCCAGTGCTATTTTACAGCATACTAGCGAGTACCTGGCATGCGTTGCAGTGCCATTCAAAGAAATTGAATTCTCCTCCTTCGTTCCCCTTCCCGAATTTCCTTTCTCCCAACCTCTTTCCCAACCTGAAGCTAAACTATATGAAATACAAACATTTTGTCAAACAACTTGGGCGCCACTTACTGTAAAATTCTTAAGCAACTTTAATAACGCCAGAGATTTAATTTGGGAGGCGAGAAAGGGTACCGCCGCCCCGGGAACCTTTATTGGATAACCAACACCTCTGCCATAGGTCACCCCAAGTGGTTCGCTACGTTTGGTGATTTGGCAGGGGTACCCGGGCTCATGGGGTGAGGTTTATCTAGGTTATTATCTAGGTTTATCTGGAGGTGGATGACCAAGACACACTGAACCCCAGATTTCAACACGCCCCTTAAACCTTTTTCCTTCCCAGAATTCTCCTCCACTTCCTTTCCTTAAAAAAAACTTCCATACAGCGTCTCCAAAGATGACATAGGCCCTGAGGGAGATTATTTTCCTTAGGGCCTCCTGTGTGGAGCTCATGTAAAAAAAAAGATCACTATTATAAATAGAAAAATTTGCGGGTGTGCGCATAACAACTCACGGGATTTTCATCGCAATCGGATGAATGGTATAGGAAATAATTTCATGTTGCTAGAGCGCACTATTATACAGGTGCTAAGGGACGCACTTGACTTATTTCAACCAGAGATTCCAGACATTATTTGGAGTAAAAATGTAAATTAAATTTTGCTCAATCAGGCATAACTGATTAAAGAAAGTCAAGAAAGTACCTTAACACTTTGTATAAGGGGCATTCACACGACAAATAACCAAAGTATAAGGGACAAACAACGAAACTTTCATTTTTAAAAATTGAGATTTAAAATGTTAAACACAGACATGTGTAAATAATGTTTGATTTAAAGTGAGAATCCAAATATCGCTTTCATCATTATCTCAAAACTAGTACTTGAAGATATCTGACTAATCAATTGGACATGTGGCCCCTTTTATAATTTAACGTAGTTAAATAGTAATTGATAAAATAAATTTAATTAAGAAGCGCTTATTATTTTAAATAGATAAAAAAAACATGTATGAAACTTTCCAAGAACATGAAGAATGGCCTCTACGTATATTATGAGATTTATTCCCTCGGTACTGTTGAGTGCAGAGGTTACAAATTAAGTTTTTTGTAAGTATAGAATTGTATCCGACGAACCTAGATATAATAGCTAAAGTTATTTTTTGTGGCAATAACGTGATTGAGAAACACTGTATAAGTTAATCAGTTTATTAAATCAGTGTATATAGACGCGGAACGTCGCACATCCCATTTATCATGGAAATTAGATCGGAGAACGGATTTAAAATAACGATTCCAGCGGTTTTGATAATTATTTTGCCATTCCATAAAATTAATCACTCTGCTTAAGAAAGTTTCATCTAAATTCGTAGCTGTTACATTTTTATGAACCTGATACAAATACATACCTGATTCTTATTTAGGAACTAGATGTAAATAAATATAATAGCTGTTATAATTTAGGAACCTGATTCAAGCATGTGGATTTAAGGTGGGTGTGAGGAATCATCACCTAATGCATTTATTTATAGTCTATTTGACACAAATAAGGGTCAACTCTTGTAGGTCTCATATAAATAGTTGTATCTCCCTTATTATTATAGTGGGAAATATGGTACCAACGGTGTTATAAAGAGAAAAGGCCACTTTTGTATTCAAATACAAAAACTAACCACAAAAGAAGTAAAATGTACACCTTTATGAAACCAAAGTTTCGAATCGCATTTTTTAATAAATTTATGAAACTTTGGGATTTTTTTATAAATTATTTTTACATGGAACGACAAAAAAGTGAGGTAAAAATAACGTTAACATTTGTATAGTAAAATATGTGTTTTTAATTTTTTTCGTAATCAGTAATTTTAGTCAGCAAAAACGCAAGGTGAGCCATTTAAAAACTTTTTTGTGTTTGCATGCAAAATTTGAATATTTCAAAAATTATATATTTTTTTCGATTTAAGACATTTGAAAGCGTTTTTAATCACCTTTCTAAAATAGTTTTTAGTTTTCGGATACACTAAAAAATATTCCATTTATTTGGATTTTAATGTAAAGCGATATTATTTTGACTCTCCGAAATAATGCCGTCGGGGCACAAGGGGTTTTAAAAATGTATAGTTAGTTGGTGATGAATTGTACACAAAGCTTGAAAACTTGAAGCCCCAGGCAAGCTTGTGGACAATTAGTGTTTTTTTTCGGTTTACTACTGGTTGGTGTAATACAGCGCGGTGTATGCGTGTATTTGTTTGCATGTTTAATATATAAAGACCGCCGTGGAAGAGAAAGAGACTTAAGGGGAGTAAGGTTTTAAAACTCATTATTAAAAAAAAAAAATCTATATGTACAACATGTCGAGAGTATTGTGTCAAAATTTCAAGTAAATTCGAGCGAAACTAACGAAGACACAGCATTTCAAGCGACCGGCCCTTAAAGTTTTTTTATGCTCTATTCGAGTATAAAAAAACTTTAAATCGATTTTCTCGCAAATAATTTCTTAAAGTCCGTAAATATCATAACTCAAAATTTATTTAACCGATCTTTTTGAAATTTTGTTCACTATTTATACACATAAATCAACAGATAGTGAGGAAGAGTTTTTTTTACCATTTTTTTCCTTTTTCAAATTTTAGCGAAAATCGCATTTTTGACTTGAAAAAAAAGCTCTTCGTCACTACTTGGGAAAACATTTCACCTCTTTAAACCATTTCGATTTTTTGGTTTCAAATGATCCGTTAACGAGTTATGATGGTCACCGCATAACACCTTTTTTTCGAGGCGCCTCCGGAGTTTCGCTCTCACGGACTTATTTACTAATATTTTTAATTATTTTTTTTTCATAGATACTTCAGATGTCATACATACTACAACGTATATATAAAAGAAATAAGCCAACATTATTCATATCTAAAAAAAAAATTGTGAAAATATACCTTCTTTCGCCTTTAAAACCTTACCCCCCCCCCCCCCCATTAACTCTAAACCGGTGGTTTTCGATATGATTCTCGAGAAAGTAAAAAAAACTGTTTTTGTGAATAAAAATGATAAATAATTAGGTATGTAATAAAAGTGGAAAAACTAGAAAACCGTTATGAAGGCGTATCCTCCCACCCTTGGTTCAACTTTTCAGTAAGTAATGGTGTACTTGGTTGGGAAATTAGAAATATAATTTAACAGTAAATGAGATTGATTGATTACTGTAAGAGAACTGCCTGCTTTGGGTAGCCGAAAGCGAGCCATGAATCAACAGCTAAATTGGGGGCATTGAGAACATAAGTTTACAAAAAACCATTTACGGAAGCCATCTGAAGCCATACGTATCTAGTAATAAATCACACAATATTAATTATTATGCTAATTTTAAATCATAATGTTTTCATTTTTTTTTACAAACCACATACATGAAATTAAAAAAAATAAAAAAATTAAAAGAAACAAATTTAAAGGTCTTTCAAAGAATCTTAATATTTAGGCTGTAAAATCTAATACATGTTTTTCTGGTTTATTAAGTTCCGATGAAAAATTAACCTTTCTCAAATTTGGAGCTGACTTCGAAGTGAAAGTATAAAGGAACCATCGCGAAGTGAAGTTAAAAGCCAATTAAATATAAAATACGCATACAAAATGTATGGCAGCTCGAGATCTGCATATCTGTTTTATCTCTTATAGCTACAGGACATAATCCATTACAGAACTAACGGTTAAAAATGGAAAAAAGGCATTAGAAATGGATTTATTTATTTGCTTTTTTTCAGGGACTGTTTCAATTTAAAGAATTGCTTTTTACTTTCTAAAATTATAATATTGAAAATCATTCGTTTTTTTAATTTGCGTTGATTTCACTTGAAAATCTGGATTCTTCATAATCTATCACGATCACTGCCCAATCATTACCGATTGGAAAATTTTAAAAAGCGGAGGGAGGGGGAAAGAAAGGGGAGAAAAGGAAGGTGGAATGAATCAGGCTATTAAGAGGAATACAAACGCTAGAAATATTTCGATCCTCGTGCCTTAAAATCTTTCATTTACATGAAGCAAGTAAGCGAAAAAGTGGTTTTTATTGTTTGCATAATTTTATATGAATAAAAAAAAGTTAGCACATACAAAACCTCAAAAATTGTCTTAGCCATAAAGGGGTATTTTTAAAAATTTGTTTCTTTTATTACTTCATAGTTGAGTGATGCAAAAAAATTTTTTTTAGTGGTTAACGCTTATATTTTTTGTTATGTAAATAATAATTTTATTGTAATTCCAATACAAAGAAAAGCTAGTAAAAGCTTCAATTTATCCGTAGCATATTTTTTTATGTTCATACTGTAAACCGATTCGCCGTAAAGATTAATCTAAATAGTATCTAAATAGGATTTCACGTACAGCTTCATCTGATCTAATTACTGACAGCAGCTAAAGTCATTTTAAGCACGATTTCGACTCGATGGTAGCCAGTCACCAGTATGATACTGAAAGCATGTCTAAAATTAAAACGAAGCACAAAATCTTATTTGCGCTTTGCGTGTTCGATTCCTGAGTTGGCCAAGTCCTCCATCACGACACATGCAAAATTTTCCGCTTCCTGCGGTGTTAGTAGGAAAATTTCAAATATTGTCAGGTTATTCGTAACCCGAGAATGTTGGTCTTTCTTTAAAAAAAAATATTAATATTTATATTAATATATATAAGTGTATATTATAAATGTGTGTGTATATTATGTAGTCTTTATTGTAGTCAGTTAATTAGTTCATGTAAAGCCCTGACCTTTATCTATTGCAATGTAAACCTGAATAAAATTTCCATACAATATCATGCAAGCCTTCACACTATCCATTTTCCCGGACACAAACAGTCATTGTAATTAGGTGTGTGTACAGTACATGGCTATTACCGACTGGCGTACAAACCGTCGAATGGACGGTGTGTTAAGGCAGAGCTTAAGGCGGTAGTTTTAGTAAACGGATAGTTTCGTATGTACGAGTAGGACGTATTTTGTGACATAGAAAAGAAAAAATGTTTAAGCATTACGATTACTACTATCTATTAAATTTTTATTAGAACAACTCTCTTTTATAACTTTTGAAGATTATTTCCATCAATGTAATATATCATTGAAGAAGAAGATAACACCAATAATCTAAACGAAAATATGAAAGAGAACAAGACACAGAAAATTCGGCTTTGCCACCTTCTATCAAACTGTCATTTGTCAATCTCAATTTCAAAATTTAGAAATAACAATATTATCTTCGAATAATTCTTTTTCCATATTACAGGCAACTTCCTTTTTCATTGGAAACAATTTTTCTAAGAACTAGTTTGTAACCTAGACAGCGTCTCGGTTAAATACATCCAATTTTATTTTTATGTGGAACACATATAGACATTTTTATAAAAGTCTGAATGAATATTCAATTTTTATTAGAACAACTATCTTTGTATAACTTTTGAAGGTTATTTCCATCAGTGTAACATATCATTGAAGATAAGACTAATAATCTAAGCGAAAATATGAAAGAGAATAAGACACAGAAAATAAAAAAGATAACAGTCGCAACTGGAATATGAACCTCTCGTCTTACCGGGACGTCTTTTATGGGTTCGTGTCCGAGTTGCGACCGTTATCCTTTTATTTTTCTGTGAACGAAAATATGAAAGAGAACAAGACACAGAAAAATAAAAAAGATAACAGTCACAACTGGAACACGAACCTCTCGTCTTACCGGGACATCTTTTCTGGGTTCGGGTCCTATTTGCGACCGTTAGGTTTTTATTTTTCTGTGTCTTGTTCTCTTTCGTATTTTCGTTTAGATTATTATTGTTTTCTTCTTCTTCAATGATATACTACTATCTATCTTTATCGTCTTTAGATTATTATACACCAGCTGGTGACCAACTTATTTTATTTTCAAACTCATTCTTCTTTGATCTAAATTGTAGTTATTATTGTGTCATAAATTCTGTCCGTATCTGCGAGAGAAAGAATAATTATTTATGTAAGTCATAAAAACTGCCCAATCGTTTAATGGGCGAGCCGTTGTAAATGTTGTGAAGTCGGTGGTCAAAAAGTGTTTCGTTCGACTTGTATTAGAGTCACTGTACCATTCTCTTTATTACAGGTATATTATTATTATTTTTACTATAAAGATAGAACTAGATTAACTACCAATCAATTTTCGAATCACACCGACCAAATAGAAATAATCTCTACATCTTGTAATACTTAATCAGAGATCAATACAACTTTATTAAGAATCTTTATTCATGGAAAATCAGCTCTGGGCACATTTTTGGTATTTCAGCGACAAGAAAGCAAATGGGAGAAAAAGTTTGAGCAGTGCCTCTAAACCCAGCAAGAATAACAAAAAATATGTTATTTACAAATATATAAGAAAGTGAAGATTATATGGGTGGTTCTTAGTCGAAGTATGGTACAGTTAAAAGTGGCCGAATTGGATATCGACACCTTAGCTCAGTGGTCAAGAGCACTCGCCCGGAAAGAGAGAGGTCTTGGGTTCGAGTCCCAGAGGTGCAAATATCTTTTTCTGATTTTTCTGTTTCCAGATTTTCGATTGAGTTTCGCTCATAGTGTTGTCATAGTGTCTTCATTTAATTAAATATTACAATTTGTAGTTTTACTCATAAAAATTAAATAAAAAAAATAATGATTTTCATCCTAGACTTGCAGAAAAGTCAATAGATGTCGCACATTAAATTAAATGGATAAAAATTTGTTCAGACACCATCTAGATTGCATTTAGTTCTGGTTTGAATATTGTAATTATTCATAAAGATGGCCGCCAATAAAAAATGTGCTTTAAGAAAATGAAGATAATATGGGTGGTTCTTAGTCGAAGTATGGTACAGTTAAAAGTGACCGAATTGGATATCGACACCTTAGCTCAGTGGTCAAGAGCACTCGCCCGGAAAGAGAGAGGTCCTTGGTTCCGGTCCCAGAGATGCAAATATCTTTTTCTGATTTTTCTGTTTCCAAATTGATTGAGATTCGCTCATAGTGTTTTCATTTAATTAAAAATATATTTCCTTAATTCGGGAATGTTGTGAGCCTGAAGGTAGTTAGAAAGGAAAAAAATGGGAAGGGAAAGTACATACCTGATCCGGTTACTGAATTGGTGGCTGAATTGACATCGCGTTTGGTTGAGTTCAATTCCTCGATTGTCAAGTCTACTGTCATCACGACACAAGCAACAACAAGAAAGTTTTAAGCTTTCTGTGAAGGTAGTAGTAGATTTTCAAATATTTTCAGGTTATCCGTAACCCGGGAATTTATCTTTCTTACCGCAACCACATCACACAGGTTTTGTTTTTATCGGGATGATACCAACAATCGTCTCTGGAACGAGGAGCAAATGTAAAATATTTCAATTCTGCTGAGTATTTTCTACTACATACGTCTTCCATAATTCTTTCACTTATTTACAGCAAATCGTGATGCTACCACGCTGACGAAATTTTCCTACAATAGTATAATTTTATGGATGCGCCAAAATAGCCACATTTCAAAGGCTTCTCCGTTTAGTTTTTGGTTTAGTGTCCAGTTTCCCATGCCGTACAGAAGAATAGAACCATTAGACTTGGATACTTGTATTTGCACTGGGCGTTGTAATACGATATGCGGAACGGCGAGATTACCTACGCGAAGTCGTACAAAGTGCATCAGACATATTTAGTAGTCTCTAATACTAGACGGGTGATAATTCACTTCAGTTGCAGGTAAACAAATAATTGCGGTTTGTAAACAGATACAATTTTACTACATACTAATTTACTTAAATTTTATTTCACGGTAAACGTAATGCCAAAATTAAAAAAAAAAAAGTGTTTAAAAAGTTATTTTCTACGTGCCTACCTACGAACTTAAAAGCTAAAGCAAACAAATAAAATTAATTTTACTCTACTTAGTTTTACTGTAAACAGTAGACCTCAGGTCCAAAAAAGTATGTTTCTAATTTTATCTCATTTAATAATCAAAACCGAAATTTCCTCAGAAACCATAACATTTGTAAGTAGGTACTTACGTAAGCACACATAAGTAAATAATAATTATTAAAAAAATTATGGCCCAAAAATTTTTTTTTTCATTTGTTTCAAGGATTGTCACTATCTCAAAGAATAAAAAAAAAATTTTTTCAAGCTTTCTTGTGGCACGTAGGTGCCAAAATATTGATTATTTTGATTTGACAGCTCGCAGCAGGATCCAGGCTCAAGCGATGGGATAAAAATGTAATATCAAACAAGGTCACCATCCTGAACTGGAAAAGGAGCACACAAACAAATTTACTGACAGTCCAAATGCCAAACGGTCGAATTGAAACTGGACTTTGCCTCGCACAGTCAATTAAAACCATCGAAACTATTCTAATACATTTAGATACAACTTTTGATTAGACTGTCGTAAAAACATAATTGCCATGTTAAATAACAGGTGGGTAATCGTTTATTTCAATGAACTGCTCTACTTAAATAGAACGCACATTTTAAAATCTGTGTCGATGATTAAAAGTGTTAGTCAGCTACCTACTCGCAATCAATGGTGAAAAAAAACATTAATTTACTTGTCGATTAAATTATGGTACTTAATTTGCATTTGGAAGTTCGGTCCATTATAAAAAATGAAAGCAAATCCGACGTAAGAAAATGTTTATTGGTAATTTTAATCAAATTAATCCATAGTGGGAATCGAAATCTTACTTACGGCATACGTCCAAGGGTAAGGCTCTGGACTAGCAATCCAAAGGTCGCGGGTTCAATCCCAGCGTGCGCAAATATTAATAAAGTTTATTTCACAATTAATTGATTAAAAATAATATACAGTATAATTTCGTTACGTTCCAGAGTGGAAGATACTCTCAGTGTTGCCCTGGTGTTAGATCTTCATTCACAATTTAAACGTGGTTTGTAATGGCTTTAGCCGTGTTTGGTGACCAATACTGAATATATAATTCCTCACTTTCCTCTCCCCCATCTCCTTCCCATTCGACTACTATCAGCCAAAAACCTATATCAAAATATGTGAGGCTCTGGGTAAGATTGTTTATTGAAAAACATTTTGAATTTGATATATCACTAAGTTATATTTTTAAAAAGTCGAAAAAACGCTGAAAAATGAACCTCGTTGGTGTTGTCTGAGTCCTGAATTAAGCCTATAAGAAGCCTGATTTAGGTCTATTTTGAGGAGAGTTGATGAGATATCGAGGATTCCGGCTAATAGAAGGAGTGTGGTTGTATAAAACGGCGAATAGAATTGTGAAGAGAACGTTAACTACGAGATTTCTATAAAACGCGTTGAATATCTTCGTTAGAAAATGCAATGAAGAAAGTGCCAGGGCTCGTGAATAGGCATTGGGGGTGATCGACAGCAAGGAATGAAGACTAAGAATGGTTTGAATAGGCATGCTGTCACCGTGGAACAAGTTCTCCAAAGGGGCTGATGAGAAGAGCATTTTCTATTTGCTCAAAAGCTCGACTTGAAGCAAGTATTAAACATGACGATTTAGAAATCGTTGAATGCAATCAAGTGACTTCGAACAAATTCATTTTGTTTTCATGCAAACACGAAATAAATTATTGAAGAAGAAGATAACACTTATAATCTAAATGAAAATATGAAAGAAAAAAAGACACAGAAAAATAGAAAAAGACAATGGTCGCAACTGGGACTCGAACCCAGACCTCTCGTCTAACCGGGACGTGCGCGTTTTCCAATTTCGCTATTGCCACCTTCTGTCAAACCGTCATATTTGTCAATCTCATATTTCAAATATTTAGAATCATTAATATTATCTCCAACTAGTTCTAAGTTATAAGTGATATCTTATAATTATAAGTTCATTCGTTCATTTAGATTAGTGTTATCTTCTTCTTCAATGATATATTACGTTGATGGGAATAACCTTCAAAAGTTATAAAAAGAGAGTTTTTCTCATAAAAAAAAAAATCGAAATAAATTAGTTAAGATATTGGAAATGACCCGAGATTTTCACGGCCAAAAGTATTATCATGATTTAGTTTTGGGATTTTACAATGTATTGCAATGGATTGTATTGCATCTGCCAAGACAATGAACCATGACAATGTCATGTCCGAAACGTTGGCTAGAGAAGGAAATAGCGCAACACGGCATAATACCCCAAATTAAATCACAATAATTGGTAAGGCATTGTTTACAAAAAATGTTTTAAATAGTTACAGGTACTATTATTTTAAGCTGTTTCTTTAAAACACGTGTTTTACGTTATACCTGCTCCTCCTACCGAAATAAAAAACAACTTTTCATAGACAAAAACAAATATTTTCAAATGCTTACTTTTAAACATACATATGCTTACACATTTTAAAACTAAATAATATTATTTCTTCAAAATTCGCAAATTCACTTTGTGGCGTCATTATTAATTTAATGAAAACAAATAAATAATATTAATTCGAACCCGAAAAACATAACCTGAATTATTGTTCCTTAAAGGATTCAACGCATTTAGAGATATTTTGGCATATTAATGATGAAAGGGTAGCACGAAATCATATTTTTTTAGTATTCATAAAAAAACAAAAAACGCTCTTATTATTCAACGGTTTTCGCATGGTTCCTGTGAGCACTTAGGCCGTAGGCCCATTGTGCTATCTCCTATTTTACCTCGCTCCTTTAACTGTAACAAAGTCCCTTTTATAAAGTTCACCGGAATGGTCATTGGACATGAGCCTATGCCTTCTGGTAAGAGGGCTTCATCTCTTCTCTACGCTCCGAGAATAAATGAAGGGATCGAAATTTTTTCCATATGAACAAATTTGGACATGCACAAAGAAACCTACATTTTTACAAAATTTCATTAAGAGGAATTTTTTAACCGTGCCAATGTAAAACAAACTTTAAGGAATTTAATACAGATACAATTTATTACCTGGCCCTATCCGTAAACTGGCTCATAGATTCGGATGTGATGGACGAAATATAAAGTGGGACGCATATAAATTGTATTTTTATCACTCTGAATAATAATATATTTGTTTGCTCCACAAAATCAACTTTCCCTGCTTTATAAAAATAATAATAAATTATTAGTTGAAAGTAATTTTAGGATTATTTTTAAAGTATTTTATTTGCTTATAATAATGAAGTATAAAAATGCCTAAATTTTCTCCCGTGATTGTTAGGTTGGATAAACCATCATAAACACTTGGAAAGTACTAGTATTGATATTATAATAAGATTAAATCTGTGATATTATCTGTGCCTACTTCTACGGGATTGTTTTTGCTTCATAACCTCTTCCTGTGAAGCACTTGTTAATCGATAATCAACCCGAGTGGTCTAATAAATAACATTGCAATTATAATCGTTCTGATTAAACACCACAATACAGCAAATAAAAGTCGGAAGAAATGAGAAGAGGAAAATGGCAAGGACTTGACTATTCAGATATAGTTTCTTATAATGGCCACGATTTTACAATAATTATGTTATGGATTCAACTAGATCTGCATGTGTTCTTGGTGTGATATTAATTTTATCATAATTGAACCCAAAGATGGAGAAAAAAATTTTAAATGGGCTTTACGAAATGATAGACGAATTAACCACTTCGTCACGTAGGTCGTTAGCTGATATTATAACTCCACGTGACACCTATAATTTTATTACGCTAGTTGATAAAATGGCTCATTTTCTAAAACCTGTCCGGTTACTGTCACTAATCCGTCAATGACCTGAGTAAACCAGATCAAATAAAAATAAACAATCATGTAGGAACGTCGGAATTTAAAGTATGTCGGAGGATGATAAGGCTCGGTTTAATGTTTTGGAGAATGCTCACTGCAAAGAAAAGAGGCGAGGTGGGTTGGACGCTCGTCTAGCAGTAAGACGGATCGAGTTGATAGTACTGACCAGTACTGTCTTAGTACTTACTACCTTTAGGTAGAAGTTTTGTTAAGAGGGAATAACCTAACACAACTGGACAGATGTCATTTTTAAAACAAATTCCAGGCGTGTCGACTCTTTTCTAAGATGATTTCGAAAGATTGTGATGTTATTTAATAAAGTCATGATTTTAATTTTGAATAAAGTAGAATAAATCAATAAATTATCTAGGAATCAAATAAAATCATTAAAAACACAAACCGCGCACCTGATTTCTGTTTTGCGACGAAAACACTTCATTTTGTCTATTTATATGTCTTATAAACTAATTATTGCAGATTTTTTGCACACTTATTTTGCCTTATGATTAAGAAATAATTACAAATAGTACATAATTTTAATAATTTTATCATCACGCCTTAGAGCATTATTTAAGCAAATTTTGAATGAAATATAATCGATATTGAGTTTTATAATAAAAAAGAATATTCAATCTTTCTCATCGGATCCGACGATCGCAAGACCATCTTTCGACGAAATTTGAATTCTCGGCCGCGGGTTAAACGGACTGCAACAAAAATCTAAAATGTTTCTTCATTTGGTAAAAATAAAACGTCTAGATTGTTCATTTATCACTTTCCGTTGTACGGTACAAGCAGGTCAATGGCATACTTTATAAATGATAAATTGAATTTTATATAACTGAAGAAAATGGGGGAAATTAAATACATACCTAAATTACTTTGATTCACATGAATAATACGTATTCTTTAAATTTGTTACGTGTAAAAAAAGTAGTTTTTATAATACCTACTTTCCGAAGACGAAACAGCTGTCACGCGTGGTATAAACATTATTGGCAGATTCACTCATACAAACAAGCACACATATCCATTTTAGGTCGACTCATCTCACTCATCGCCACGAAGAGACCGGCCAGACACTAATATAGTTTTTAGCTACAAATCCGGACTGCAATCGATACTTCATTTTTAATGATTATCATAAATCATCAGATGCGTAGTCAATCATGTACAGTAAATGAGTAATGAGTACAAGTGAAAGCTTTTAAGATAAATACAATAGCAGAAAGTATTAGGAGCGCAGCAAGCAATAGGAGGCACCTACTTCGGCTGAATGGGACCAGCTTTAGACATACTCACACCAAATCTCCCATCACCCGCTGAGTTTAATCAGCGAATGACGCGAGACGAGAGATGTTTTGTGATCGACAGTGACGAGACGAAATGTGATATTTAAAATGTTTTACAAATTTGAAGCTGTAATGTTTTTTGTAAAGAGCTATTTACCAAGCTCCGACTGTGCCGGGTTCGATACCCGACCTGAACAAAAATATAATAAGCAGCACCTACTTCCTCCTCTAAAGATTAAAAACACTCTCACTTCGTACTGTTGAGAAAGAACAGACTCGAACGATTCTCGATATGGAATTCTGCTTGGTTTCTTGTTACGATTTTTTTTACATATTACTAAACATGAAAATATTATCGTAATTTGATATTTTTCAGTGACGTAACAGTATCAACCTATAACTAATACCATTTGGTATCATTATTAATAGTTTTGGTGGTGCAGGAGAAAAACGCTCAGGATTCCATGGACGCAGACGCACGAATTTGTCCTTTCTGGAAGAACTAGGCATCCACAATCTATTTCAATGCATCTTAAGATGAAGCCATGCGAAATAATGCAAAATCACACAAAATCATGTATTTTTGTTTTGAAAATTTGATCGTTTAGAAGTATTATAGATACTTCAATTAAATACTGCGTGTAGAACATATCTTGGCCCTTAAAAGTATCGGTAATTTTTTTTATAAGTCTTTTAATAAGCCTAGAAAAAAATAAAGTATTAGGTCTATAAAAAACACTTTCAAGTGCAAACTCTCCTACTTATAAGCCCTTTTCGAATATGGTTCTATTGTGTAATGTGGCAAATTCAGTTTTTTTTATAATAATTACCAAAAATTGATATTTTTGCCTAAACTTCATAAAATATACATTTTCGCGTTGTTATTTTTAACGTCAATCAAGACGACCGGTACTCGACGAATTTGGATTTCTAAAGTGAACCTTATGCCATCGACGTAAGAACTATCAATTGTTACACCCGTTTTGTTTCAGTTCGGCCCCGCCTGAAATGGGGTATAGACGTCCCTAGACTCCGCGTCGCTTGGTTCCGTGAAATCGATTTTAAATTTCCTTGTTATTACAATAAACAATGCGTAAGAAAGGAGTTAATATTTTTTTACGGGCCTTTACGAAATCAACCTGTAAAAAACAAATCTCAAATATTCTTTCCAACCTTTCCAAAAACTTTTTCTCAAGTCTTGTCAAGTATTTTTAAATCCCGCCCACAATAGGCGTGGATTCCGATTTAGATTTTTTCCTGGACCATTGGATTACCTTAAAATATTTAGGATACGTTGTTCACCAAACTGAGAACTCCAACTTGGAGAATCTCGTAGCCACTGGCAAAGTGGAAGGCAGAAGAGAGGAAAGTCACCTACGCGCTGGAGTGACCAAGTATCAATGGCGTCCGGTGTCCGCAGCTCTCCAAGCAGCGATGGATGGCGAGGAGTGGAGGAGCCTCGTCCACCATGGAAATTGGAGTACGGGTCACGAGCCCCAGCAGTGAGGAACCGACTTGAGAAGAATTAATGGTTCATTTTTTGGTTTGGTTTATTATTATGAAACTGCGATTCGGTCACATACATTGGCATTGTGTACGTGATTTTGTTTACTACTGCACCTTGTTATGGTATGTACTCGTAGACACACTGTGAATGCACTATACTTTGAAATGCGTCACTGTAAATAATTAATCTGGATAATTAAAATGTTATTAAATAAAAATCAAATATATTGTATGTAGTTCTGTTTAACGCAAAAATCACATATAAAATTGAATAATATTTCCATTACCTACAGATAATTGAAGTTTTCAAAATTACTCCTTTTTATATAAATTTCATAAAATTGCTAATTTTATTGAAAATATTATTAGAATCAATAAAATATTTTAGAAATTTTGTAAATGTTTTCCTTATAATTATCAATGACAGAATTGTTCGTAAGTACAATATCAGGCAAATAATTATTAGATAGATTATATTATGATTCTAACATCCTTGAAATTCTGTATGAGGATTTAACATAACGTTTTAGCAAATGTGTTGCATTTTATATGGCAATTAATGTTTATTCATAACGCACAGCTACACAAGTTCCATTGCCTTGGACGTGACTTGTCATATGTTATAAAGTTAGATACGCTTACATATTCTAACAATGGTTTTTCGAAAGCGATAGTAGGTGTTATAATATATTAAAGTTTGCAAAATAACAATAATAAGTAACGACATTCTGGTAAGAATTTCTCTCCATCTTGCATAGTTCTTTTGTTCGTTTTAATATTGTTGGGGAAGACTCGTGTTAAGAACAATATGACGACACGGAACTATTTTATTGTTTCCTAAATAGATTATCGCTCAAAGGTCAGAATATGAATTGCTTCAAAACCAAGATTTCTTTTAAAACTCAAGTAAGTAAATATGTTGTATTTATTTATTTCTAATATTTTGTCTATGTTCTAATTAGTCTATACTTGTTTGTCTTTTGTTATTTATTATTGACTTATTATCCTGACGAAGAAAACATAGTTTTCGAAACATGTTGATATTGTTAATAAAATAGTGGTGTTATACAAAGGTATTTGTTTTTCATTAAAGTAAATATGTATTCCTTTTCTTTTCTCTTATTGTCCAATATTGATCCTAGCCTCTAACTTAACCAAGTTTCTAAGTTACGTTTACTCAAAGTCGGCAGTTCTCTTTAAGAGGAATATAAACGCTAGAAATATTTCGATTTTTGTATTTGCACGAGGCAGGTAAGCGAAAAAGTGGTTTTTATTTATTTTGTGCATAATTTTATAAGAATGGAAAAAAGTTAGAACATACAAAACCTCAAAAATAGTCTTAGCTATAAAAGGGTATTTTTAAAAAATTGTTTCTTTATTTAAGTCATGAAAAAACATATTTTTTAGTGGTTAACGCTTATATTTTTTGTTATGTAAATAATAATTTTATTGTAATTCCAATACATAGAAAAACTAGTAAATGTTTCAATTTATCCGTATTTTTGATGTTCGTATTGTAAACCAATTCGTCGTAAAGGTGAATCTAAATAGTGTCTAAATAGGTTCATCTTAAATCAACAATCTTACTTTTAGACGATTTTAGATCTTCTTCCATGGAAAAGGAATCGATTAATTATTAATTTATTCCTTACATTCGCTTTTCGCCCAGTTTTACCCAAAGCAGTCCTATTTTTGTGTGTTTGTGTTAAGTCGTTTATACGTCTTTTGCGTTTCCGATTCATTTGATAGCTCTTTTGTCTAACAAGGAGATCTAGCACGGCACTATAACAACTACGTTTGCGTATGCGCGGCCCATTTTGACCGGTTTCATACAAATCTTAAATTTGGATTTGAGATCAAAATACCCAACCAAACTGAAAAATAATTTTTTTAATCAAAAGGTATATTAAATATCTAGTATATGTATGAGCTACTTTATTTATATTTGCTTTAAATTATAAGATATGGGTCATTAAATTTTTTTATGTTTCACGATTTTAGAGGCAACTTGGGCAATTATTTGTGAGTAAATAAAAAAAAAAAAAACAAAAAATAATTTTACAATGTTAATCATAGAAATATAATGAAATATAAAATAAAGTTTAAATTTAAAATACAAATTACCTACTTACGGTGGAATAAAAATTTGTCGTTTATGCATTAAAATTACTACAAAAAAATATGCATTTTTTACAATGTTTTTTTTTTTATTTTTTTATTTATCATTGTATTTGTAAAATAAAAATGGTAATAATATTTTTTAATGTTTTTCATTTACTCACAAATACTTGCCCAAGTTACGACTAAAATCACGAAACACTTAAATTTTGAATGGCCCATATCTTCTAATTAAAAGCAAAAATAAATAAAGTAGCTCACATCCGTACTAGATATTTGGTATAACTTTTGATTATAAACATAATTTTTCAGTTTGGTTGGGTATTTTGATCTCAAATCCAAATTTAAGATTTGTATGAAACTGGCCAAAACTGGGCCGCGCATACGTTCCTCTTAATAAAGTCTGCCCGTCTTATTCAATGACATTAGCACGTTACAATAATATACCCATGATAACACAAACTCGGGATTATTTTACGACGTTTTGTAGTTCGTAAATCCGTGACGGAACTGTTACAAAATGACTACGTACTTAACTGTAAAATTATTAACTACCTACCGTGTAACTAGCCATTCTTGAGGTATATTATTATAACGCTGTGATTGTGGTAATACGATGTTTAATGTATTTATTTATGTTAATAATATTTAGTTGGTTTTGTCTGATATAAATTACAGATTCTATCATTTAAATCAGTGATTCCCAAAGTGGTCCAGGTGGACCCCCAGGGGTCCACGAGAGACTCCACGGGGGTCCACAAAGGCATGAGAGAAAAATGGGGGTCCACAGTTGTGATTGGGGGTCCACGAAAAAAAATTTGGTTTCGATAGTAAAAAACAAAAATGTTGGCTTGGCTTTACCTATCAATAAAAACAGATAATAAACTTCTAAAAAAAAATAGGGGAGCAAAAAAAATTCCAAATTTTTCGATGATTTTTGACAGGTGACATTTTTGGTGAAAAACGGTCATATTGAGACTTTAAAAAAAGCATTTTGAAGCTTTAAAATTCAAATTTTCAGATTTCTGGCTAAATTTTTTTAGGTGATAAGGTTCTCATGCAATCCTAACAGATAGCGCAAAAAAATAATTTTGAAAATAAAAAAATAAAATAAAATTTCAGTTCGGCCGGCATATGGATCAGATAGCTTGTTTATTTGGCATTAATTTCTTTTTTAATTCCTTTTTTTAAACCCTTTCTTAATTTTTTTGAGTAGTGTATTTTAAGAAGGTCAGCGACTGTTACTTTTGTAATAACTTGCACATTCGATATTCAGTACAGGCTTAGCTTTACCTATCAATGTAGGCAGGTACTATCTGCCTAAATATACTTGTATTTCGGTGAAAAATTGTCATATTGAGATCCATCCCGTGCTCATATCCCATCCCGCCCCCTGTCTCATATCACATTACTACCCCCCCCCCCCCCCCACCGTTGCGACAGACCACAACTCCAGCGTTATATTCAATATTCAGTACAACGCGTGTCGAGTTTTGGGAATATGGTAGAAATGTTGCAGCAAGGGGTCCACCGAAACCAGTAAAATTTTGAAAGTGGTCCACGAGGAAAAAAAGTTTTGGAACCTCTGATCTAAATCCAGAGAAGTCGAAACAGTTTTTATTTTCCTTTCTTAATGATGGTTTATGTTACCCAACCGAAAGAAATCAAAATACTAGTACGGAACAATCACGATCATATTAGCAGCCACAGATGTTGTTGGCCTAAAAGGAAGCAGTTACTACTAGTTTCGGTACGATCTGGGTAAATCAGCCATGTAATTGGTTTTGATATGGTTAATCCATTGTATACCCAAAAAAATAAAGTGTTAAAGGAATTGGTATAATCCGATAATTTCGAAGGTACTTAGCGAATATCAGGTAAATGGAATAGGTCAATGGTGAACATCCAAAACGTGGCTAATGAAAGTTAATACAATCCATCAATGATGTTATAATTACTGAAAATTATGATGAATCATGCTTTTTTGGTTTTTTGTTGATACCTAGAAAGTGAAAAAGGTCACCGGGAAAACCACAACGGAAATGGAGTGATGAATTAAAAAGAAGCAGACGGCAAACAATGACAGCGTTTAGCCGAAAACAACAGTGTATGAAAATACATTAAGGACGTTTTTGAAGTTAAAACTTCTTTAGGACCGTTGTGATTTGAAACTCGATGAAACGAAAAATAGCGACACAAAAAGAGACAAACACATACATCTATAGGATTTAGCCTCTTTGTGCGGTGCTTCGTAGCCTCCCCATTCTTGTGTACTTTAGTTTTCTGAAGGTTTAACTTCTACTGTGTGTGAATTGAACACACTTTTTTTATGCATTAGCTCCACATAGGAGGCCCTAATGAAAATAATTCCCTTCAGGGCCTTTGTCCACCTAGCTATGATTCCTTTTTAAGGGAAGAAATCAGAGGAAGTTCTGGGAAGGAAAAAGGTATGAGGAGTACTTTGGGCTGCCCGTTACCATTTGATCTACGGTACCGGTCCGCGGACCGGGGGTTGGGTCCCACTGTCTTAAAGTACTGAACTCTCAGTGAAAGTGGGGGTCAGTGTGTCCAGGAGTAACAGATGGAGAGGTCAAAGAGTATTCGTCAACCGGCCTCTCCCGATTCGGTCCGCCACGGATCACTCCTGCTAAGTCACCAAATTTAGACCACTGTTCGGGGTGACTTATGGCAGATTTAAAAATTCTTAAAAAAAAAATTTCATTCCAAATTTTTTTTAAATAGATCACACTGAAAATCTTAAATTACATAAAACTTTTATCATAACTTTCATGTAAAAGGTCCTGTCTTAATGTTTATGCTATTTATTAATCAATTCTTATGTTTATTAATAATATACTTTATTTTTTGTTTGATTTCATTCCTAAATATCCTAAAAGTGGGATATTAGACCAATTTTATAAGAAAGATGAGCCAATGAATATTTTAGTGAACAAGATTCCATCTGGTGATGGAACTTTGTTCATCGAGTGAAACACTTAACTCGTAACAAGGTTTCAACTGATAAAATTGCTTTACCAGATTTCATATATCTAACTTTAAATGATTGTTAATGATACTTAAATTAGGTAAATAATAACCGTATTTGCGTACTCAAAAAAGTTCATTACGTTTCGAAATATGGTCATTCAAATCTTTGAAGCCTGATTTCTCAGAATGGGTTCAGAGTCAATTGGAACCTTGTTATTCTATAAGATCGATACGCTAATGTGAATTTTTGACTTTTGAAATTTATTTAAAAAGAATATATGCATACATAAGTCCTCTATTAGACATATAAAATTTCGTAAATGTCTCAAAGCCAAATATAATATTGAAAACTTTAATAATAATAATGTTGGATGATTCGTATAACGCCGCTTTTGTTAAAAATCCCTTCAAGGGCGCTGTATAAATTTATTATACATTTCTACAACGCTGTATCTTACTTTTAAACACAGAAAAGACAAATTATAATAAAAACTTATGGCTAACATATGGCATTCAGCGTTCGTCGATTACTAGTACAAAACCATATTATGTTCTGAATTTGAAGAGATGAACGTGATAGTGCGTTGAAAAGTAGAAAATATACGGAACCATACTTAGCCGAGAGTTCACTTGAGATTGACTCTCTTTTTGGAGAAATTACGCAGATGTCTACCATAAGGCACACTTTATCTATAATATCAACTTTTTACTTTTGAATTTTCATGAACAGTGTTTAAAATCTTGTAAAACTTGGCTTTACGAACTGCACACTATAGTGTACCTCAAGGTAGACAATAATTTCACATTCTGCAAATGTAACCAGCCACACTATAAGGTTGTCGTAATCCTTGTAGATCTGGTATTGATAATATCATATTATTTACCCAATGTTAGTTAACCTAAGTTGTTAATGTTGGAGATAGACATTCTTTGATCAAATGAATCCAAGTAAAATTAGCATGCATGTTGTAAATAAAATCTAAAAACTGCCCCACGAAGATATAAATATTAGCCCCTGTTCTATTTCCATGCAATTCACCTAATCTGTAGATCTCCCCCGTTTATAGGTCCGAAAAGCTGGCCTGATTAATTAGCACGTCCATTGTAGTATAGAAACGCGAGCAAGTCAAACTGGGTGAGTCCAGGCACACATTCTTGTTTATCCTATGACTGCACGAAAGGTCACAATGCAGTCAATAATACTCGTAGTAGAATATCAATGGCGTGTCGTAATTTTCATTCAATATCAAAGCTCGAAAAAAAAAAATTAAGTTAATTTTTTTTATCATAGACGATTTTTTCGCTAGATGACACAATGAAAAAATATGCAATGATTTTTATTTAGCGGTAGGTACCCAAATCGGGTTCAATAAAACTTTTTTTTTCAAATTAACTCCATACAGTTAGGACCCGAGTAAAATAATTTCCTTCAGGGTGGATTCATCCATGCCGAATGGATATTTGAATTGATAAGACAGAGAGGAAGATCTGGAAAGGAAAGATGTAGGACCACGAATAGGGGTCAGTTTTTTTAAAATTTTTATATGAATACCGCACAAGAGTCTCAACTGCTCCCGTCTGAAGAGCTATTCTCTATCTTTTGCGAGATCGGAATATCTCAGGCGAGATCTCCTGTCAGATTTGTGTGATTTTCTACGGCTGTTATTTGCTTTTTCTATGGGCCGATGTCAGAATTTCAGCTGTGAGCTGTCACATATTTTAGTTTAGGTCGTTTTAAACACGAATTCCTGCAAGTATGCATGATTATTTATTCATTTAATAGCCGTAGAAAATCACACAAATCTGACAGGAGATCTCGCCTGAGATCTATCTCGATCTCACAAAAGATAGAGAATAGCTCTTCTGGAGTCAGTGAGACTATGGCATCCCAAATTAAGGTATGTTGTGAGGCTGAAGATAGTGGGGAGGGTAAAAAGATGGGGAGAGGAAAGTGGGGAAGTACCTGGCTATTCAGATCTGGTCACTAAACACGGCTAAAGCCATTTCAAGCAACGTTTCAATTCTGAATGGTGGTCTTACACCAAGGCAATATTGAGAGTATCTTCCACCCTTGAACGTGCCGCAAATATACTCTATATTATTTTAAATGAATTAATTATGAAATAACACCAATTAATCAAATAAAATTTATCGCAACACCGGGATTCGATCCCGCGTTTGCAAGTCAATTGCAAGTCAAGTGCCTACCGCTAGACCACGCCGGCCGTCCTAAGAATTCGACGGACTTGAGAATTCATCCACTGCACTGCAAGGCGATGGGTCGAGAGAGTCCGGCTGGAGAGGTTAAAGTCCCTCATCCTATATCTCCCGATCCGGCCAGCTACGAAGTTGGTGAACAGATCAGGGATTCGCTGCAAAGGCTTGAAAAAACCTTTCCCCAGAAATTCGGGCATCCCTGCTAAGTCACCAAATATAGCGAACCACTTGTGTTAACTTTCGGCAAAGGTTTTGGTTAACCAATTAAGGGTTCTCGGGGCTGCTGTAATTGTCAGAAAACAAGCGTTTTTATTAATATTAATAAAAATTGACAAAAATTCCTTGGTTATGAAAGTGGTTTTCCTTCGACTATCATCATTAATGACGGAAAATATTAGTGGTTTAATTTTGGTAGACTTAACTAGGTAGAGGAATGAACCCGCTACGCTTCGTGGTACCAGAAGCCGACACCAACTAACCGTTCATGGTGCACCTCAATTCCAATATTTGATCAGCGATCAACCATTATGTACGTTATACATGTACATAACGGCATAACACCCCAAAAATATAACGAAAACACTTTTGGCCGTAAAAACCTAACATCAAAACCTAAAATCATACCTTTATACATGAAACAAATAAATTTTTGAACAAGTTTTGACAGCCTCAGTGGTCGAGGAGTAAGGCTCCCGACTAGCAATCCAAAGGTCAAGGTCTAATCCTGGCGTGCGCATGCAAATTATATTTTCTTGCATTGTGTTATTTCGCAATTTATTCAATCATAATAATAAATGGTATATTTGCGACACGCTCCAAAGTAGAAGATATTCTCAGAATCGCCCCGGTGTAAGACTGCCTTCAGAAGTGAAATTTGGTTTAAATGACTTTAGCCGTGATTGGTGATCATATCTGAATAGCCAGGTACTTCCCGACCTTTCCCATCTTCTTTCCCTCCCCACTACCTTCAGCCTCTTATTGGTCATAGTGCCGTAGTCTTACTGGCACCAAACGGGAACAGTTGGGACTTTTGTGCGGCATTCACGTTTTTTATAACAGAAGAAATGTCAAATGTTTGAGTTAAAACAGGACTCGCTACGCTCATTCGCTAAGAAACAAAACCTCATTTGACTTCTACATTGCAAAAAGTGAATAATGAAATATTACGTTATTTTTTGTATATTGCATAAGTAATTTTAAAATTATCATAATTAAACAATTCGAACACTCATAACATTCATAATGTCACGAACATTCATAATTTTTCCCTTACTGGCTTTCACTTTTTCTCCTTATTGAGAAATAGTTGAAGAGTATAGAAAAATCTCGCCTTAGCTTATTTTGACAAAAATAATACCTATTTAATAAACACATTGTTTATTTTGTAAAATTTACGTTGCGTACCTAACCTAATAATTAGTGTCTAACGTCGTATCACAACCCCACTCGGTGGCGGACTAAGCCCGTTGAATGAGCTGGAGCTGATTGAAGTTGAAGTAATTCTACAAGCTTTTTATTCAGTTCACAGGTCCTGGGGGGCTTCTGGTCGGGCCTCTGGTCCAAAAGCCTTCACGTTCCCTTGATCAATTCCTAAACAAGGCCTTAAGCACCAGGACGCTGTAAAATTTTTTTTATTTTTTTATTTAATTTTTTTTTTTTTCTTTTTTTAAAAAGAAAGACAAACATTCCTGGGTTACGAATAACCCAACAATGTTTGAAAATCTCCTACTACCACCACAAAAAGCCGAAAATGTTGCTTGTGTTGTGATGGAGGACTTAGCCAGTCGAGGAATCGAACACGGGACGCCCGGGTGGGACCCAAACGCGATGCCCACTCAACCACTGACCAGTCAAAAATGATGCATTTGTTAATAATGCTTTGATCAATTTTTTTAAGGAAATTCGTCAAATTGACGGAGATACAGCATTTCATATGAAACCGTTTTAAAAAGTTTTTATGTTGAATTATTCTTCAGCAAAACCTTGAACCCGTTTTTCTCGTAACTACGTTTTTCAACCCGAACGGCTATTCCCTAAAATTTGTGATAAGAGATCGTTCTCCCGCGAGAAGTGCTGTCAGATTTGTGTGATTTTCTACAGTTGTTAAATGAATAAATAATCATGCATACTTGCAGGAATTCGCGTTTAAAACGAACCAAACTAAAATACGTGACAGCTCACAGCGGATATTTTGACATCGGTCGATAGAAAAAGCAAATAACACACAAATCTGACAGCACTTCTCGCGGGATAACGGTCTCTTATCACAAATTTTAGGGAATAGCCTTTCAGATTGACAACATATTTGAAAAACTATACCTCCGATTTGCATGCACTAAGTCTTGAACTTCGAAAATCCAGTCACCGTGGCAATGCATAGGAATTTTTTTATAAAAGGCCCACTTCTATTTTTTTTTATAAGCGATGCAAATTTTTCATAAAAAATCGGAAATAAAATCGGCGTTTTTTCTTTTTTTTAGATATCAAAATTTCCCTACGTGATGCCATAGATACTGGATTATCGAATAATTTAAGATTTAATGCATGTAAATCGGATGTATAGTTTTTTTTTAATACGTTGTCAACCAGATTGAAAAACGTGTTATAAAAGTTTCGAGAATACGCCTTAAAAGTTTTGCTGAAGGATAATTCAACATAAAATTTTCACGTAAAATGCTTTATCTCCGTCAATTTTCTTTAAACATTTGGTGAGATAATTCTAAACAAGTAATGATTCTTTCAGAAAATGAAATTAAAAAAATGACAATTTTTTTTAACAGTGTCCTGATTCCAGCCTTGTTGAGGATTTGATCAGGGGAACATGGAGGCGTTTGAAGGCCTCCCCCGTTAGTCCGCCACTGACCCCACTATACCCAAATTGAGAACGAACAAAGGAAAGAAAGGAGAGTATATGATGCGAATGTTAATGGTACAAGTAGTTAAGGAAGCGCGAGGAGGACAAGGCACGACCAAAAGAAACAAATACTTGAGTTTGGCCACGTCAAAAACAGAATAACAGAAGGGAATGCATGAATGTGAACGAAGCAAAGATTGTGCCAAGATAGAGTTGTTTGACGGTTCGTCTGCCTACCCCTACGGGGGAATGGGGTGCTGGCGCTAGTTAGTTAGTTAGTATTAACACCGCTTCAACAAATCCTCCACACAGCATCAACAAAAGTTGACATAGGCCCTGGGGGAAAGGCAAGAGGGGAAGAGCCCTGGGTTGAGTTAAAAAAGGGATTTGTTTTTGGGAACTTCCGCTATCAGTTCTTTTACTCTAAAAACTGAGTTCTTGCGTCGTCTCACCGCCGTGTTTCGCCAAAACATATGTGATCTTTTTGAAGATTTTTCACCAAGAGGCAAAATCAACGATTAGTTAAGATTGTTGATAAACAAATTGTTAAATTACTTCTTAATTCATTTCTCCTTCAATGTTGGCAAATTAGCTTTGTGTCGTCATTAAATAAAATTTATTAAATCTTTGTTCAATCTGTCAAATCTCATTACAGAGAATAATTAAGATGAACACATAAATTATGATAACTTTTCACCTATTGAACAATAACAACTGAGAACTAATTAGATAACATTACAAAGTACAATGATCAGCCTTCAATAAACAATAGAAAATTAAAATTCAATTTTTTTAATGTGAATCGTAGGTTGGTACCTATGTAGGAATGTTTCTTCATTGGTTCAAACAAGGAGTTAATAATCCTTTTCACATGGAAAATTAATTTCGTATTATTTTTATTAAAACATTTTTGCAAACGTTTTGTCTGAATCCATGGGGTCATATTTGTCCTGGTCTTGCTAGCCGACGCGTCGCCCACCAGCTGCAAGGCGGACAGAATTGAGAGAGGCCTGTTGAGGTAAACCCTTTGACCTCTTTTATCTCTCTCGATTCATCGCTGATCCGTACATTCTTCACATACGGATTCCCAGATTCCTACCCATCTCTCATGCCTTTTCCTTCCCAGATCCTTTCCTTAAAAATACATCACCAACAAAGTTGGCATAGGCCCTGAGGGAAAGCCAAACGGAGAAGAGCCGTGTGTAGAGTTAGTGTTAAAAAAATGGGATTTGTTTTTGGGAACTTCCGCCACCAGTTATTTTGCCCCAAAAACTGAGCTCTCGCGTCGTGCAACTTTCGGACCCAAAATGTTTCGCTAAAACGTATATATGCTCTTTTTGAAAATTGTAAGCGAAATGGTTTGATTTCTAAAGTTGCCGCCAGTTGGTGTCGAGATTTGTTTTTCTATTTTTTCAATTGACTCTCGTATTAGAGTAGAAATCCCTTGTTGGTTTTCAATACCACATTATTTCTTGATCCTTTTTATTTTATGAATATTTAACATCATTGTGAAGTGCTATGCATTTTCAAAATGTGTACTCAAATTTGAATACCTAGTTAGAACAACAATAAAAAGTAAATCTATGACGTTATTGCATTGTCACGTCATATAAAGTATTAAGTTAAATACTTCATACATTGACGTTTACCTAATAAATACCGTCGTTAATAACTTCCTTGAGCGGTTTTGCTCGCTGCTCATTGTTTTTATGAGTTTGGTTTCGTGCGCACACGAAAAATTGTGAAATGTTTTTTAGATCTATATTGCTGACGCTTAGAACTTTAGAAAGGTTTTCCTAAAACGATTGAGACGGGTAAAATAAATGGTAAATACAACGAATTATCCGGTATAATATTTAAGAATTAGCCAACTCACGCAATGGGTAACCTACTCACGTAGTACCCAACCGCCGTCAAGACCCGAACAAACCTAACCTAACCTAACCTAACCTAACCTAACCTAACCTATTGAACCCGTGTACCCCAGCTAAATTACAAAACGTAACGAACCGCTTGGGGTGACTTATGGCAGAGGTGTTGTTATTTTAGCTTTTTCCCGGGGCGGCGGTACCCATACCCGCCTCCCCGTGGTTTATTGTCATAAAAAAATGTAATTTACAAAATGCAGGGTGTTGAGGACGTATTTGACTCACTTTAACCAGTGATTCCTGACATTATTTGGAGTATAAACTTTAAACGCTGTACAGACTTAGCTATATAAGATCAATTGGCTTGGCGTATTTCTGCACATCGCTCGCCGTAAATTCCCAATGGGAATTTATGGAGAGCCATATGCTGAAATAGGCCAAGTCAAATGATCTTTCATAGCTAAGTGTGACGGACCCCTTAAATGAAATTTTGGTCTCCGTTGACTTTTTTAATGTTTATTTTTTTTCAACTTAAATCATTAAAAAATAAATAGGTATTAGGCAGTTAGGGGCGGGATCACGGGTTGGGCGGTTATTCGGCTGAGTGACCAGTGATTACGTTTGGAAGAAATTTTTAGTTTATTTTTTTAATATTTATCGAACGAAAATCGTTTATTTAAATAGTTTTATATAATGAAATTCAATCACAGTCTTAATTTTTGATACACATTTTCGTTAAAAAAAAATTCAAATATATACGAGCACGACGCTAAATATTTATTGAAGAAAATGTGTATTGCGTAGAATGGAAATTAGCAATTTTAATAAATGTATCTCGAAGATGTACAGTGATTATTTTTAGAGTGAATTAAAATTCCAAATGCCGCTAGATTCTTAACATTATTTTTTTTAATTGTGTCCCCAGTGCAGACATTTACCTAATATGTTCATTTAGCTTCACATAATTTAATGATTGGTAACATCTTTCAGGAAAAATCTCTTCACAAATCCAAAAATTTTTAAAAATGTTATACGATTAACGACGAAAAGAACATAAAAAAAATTAATTTAAATGGTCATTAAAATAAATTACATAAATTGTTTTTTTTTCCTGTCTATTCTTTCGATTAAAAATCGCATTGAGTTTTCCTGGTAATAAGAAGAAACTATAATTCAAAATTGTTAAAAAAAGTGAGAATATATTTTTTAACCAAATCAATATTTTTTGTTATTATAATTAAATTGATTCAATTAAATTTCATTACCACGCTTCTCTCCTAAGAAATGCTTGCAAAGGGTTAAATTATAAATTATTTTATTGTAATTTCCATTACTTGAAACCAATGCAGTCATTAAATTTGGTTAAAGATTGTTATAATAGTGATTATTGAGACGCAATGCGATATTTTTAATAGCTTAAGAAATGTTTCTGCGAAAGACACGCGATATTTTAATGCACCTTTAAGATTTTGTTGTTTGAACTGTTGTCAAATCGAGCCATGTTTAGTATAAACAAAACTTATTTATTTTGCAAGCATTATAAAAAAAATCTAATTATTATTTGAAATGGTGCGGTGGTTAAACAGCCAATCAAATAATAGAGTTGCATAATTTTACAATTTACATTATACAGGATGTTCCTTAACACTTGACGTACTTGACTTACTTTATTAACCAGTGATTCCTGACATTGATTGGAGTAAAAAATTTAAAAGGAATTTCGGACTCGAGTGACTTTTTTAAAGTATTTTTTATTTCTTCAAAATCAGACAAAAAAATCCGCATTTCATTAACGGCTACTTAGACTAGTTACAGCCCAATCCTCACCCCGCCCCTTTCTGTCAAATATCTACTTCATCTTTCGTATGGTGCCTTTGGGGTCCACAGGCGTTGTCCTGTGGTTCGTTCGTTTGTTCGGTGGCCTGCATTCATACGTCGCCAACTCTTTAAGGTCCCATCTATGCATCATGTGGGCACAACGGCTATGGGAGCACCTTATTCTATTTTTGGCGGAACAAAGTTTACGAGGCAATAAGAACCCAGATTGTCTCTCAGTGGGGTCTTGTATGAGATGGGAATTTCCCACGTTGGCCGATTGCTATTCAAGTATCCACCTACCTTCTGGGTGAGAGGTAATCCGAAGAGTCCATCTCCTTCCATCGAGAAGGGTTTTCTTTATTTACTCCAAATAATATCGGGAAGCCCTGGTTAAAGTAAGTGAAGTACGTCCCTGTACACCCTGTATAAAATACTACATTGTTAAAAGAAACCAATTGCCAAAGCGTCTAATGACCATACCAAAAAATCTTAAATTAAACCGATAGATGCAGATTTTTGTTTATTATTTTTAAGTTATATTTTATACAAAGCTTTCTTTCAAGATTTACAATGCCAACGAATTTTACAGGCCTGAATTGGTCTGTTTGTTTTGGTAAGTATGATCTGGTTATCAAATACACAAAATAAAATATTTTTCCCGAAGAATTTTAATCAGCCATTCCTGAGCATGTTTGGAGTAAAAATGTAGAAGTCATTTTGCTGTTCGATGATATTTTTTTCAATTAAATAAACTATTACAACACAAAAAAAAATAACTATTACAAGTCGCCACTAATCACACTGCTACACGTCGCGAAGGATCGCACGATACGCGCTCTGTATTGTATGTTACGTTGCTGCTAGAACGAGACGGAGTGCGTATCACGTGATCTACCACACAACCTACTGGAGGTCTAATGGAAAAAAGAGTTAAAAAATATCATCGGAAAACAAAATGACATCTACGTTTTTCCATGAAACGCTGTTTAAAATTCTTCGGGCAACTAATCTATTACACATGTGCATATTCCAATACGAGGGGAATCTCCCTTACAAATCATTACTGCGACTCTTGTTTCCTGACAACAGTATAACTCTAACATCACCATTCATAAAATTGTTGTCATTTAGTTAAGTCATTTTTACAATTATTAAGAAAAAGGGCATGACTTTAATTTTAATGGTTAAATGGAGCAAAATTTCGTAAAGAAGTCGTAAGTCAAAAAAAAAGTAAAAACTGTAAATATTACTGGCGCATGGGTATTTAAGTATTTCAGAATTTACTTTCTACCATGTAGTCGATTTTGATGTGACACTTATTTGAACGCGGTGATTAAAGAATTTAGGAGATACGATCGCCACCGGTCTAAACATTGCCGTAAATAAGATACCATGATAATATATTGAACACACATGACCCTGAATAATTGGATTGCGGATTTTCGAAGAACAAACGAATATATCGAAGAAGAGAGCGCCAATAAATCATTGCAAAAAAATGTAGGCGTACCGCAAGGATCCATATTGACATCAACAGTGTTTTGCATTTCAACGATCTTGTTGAATGTTTGTGCCTGGATTAGGGTCAACCAGATCAATTTTACGGTGTCAATAGCCCAACAGATATGATCTAGTTAAAAAGGGAGATTAGTAAACTTCAATGTAATGAAGAAAGCTCAACGGAGGCGTAGCTGTAAAGATCATCTCAGGCCAAATCAATAAATAATCTTGAACAACCTGCTCAACCCTGTAGAGTAGGGCGATTGGTATGATTAAGTAAAAAGTTATCCACTGTACTGTGTTTTACGGGTTTCATAGTGCTTTCACACAATTTTTCGTTTCGTTGATCGATCGAGAAATAATGCGAACAACAATGATACACCCGTTCGCAGTTGATATCGGTCGCATCGGAGCGAGCAGTTTTTCTTACTCGTTCTTTTTTAAAACGGCTTGTATGTAGAACAAGTTTCTGGATCATTTCTTTTGGGGCATCGCTTGAACGAATAATGTTCTCAATTTATTCCAGTTAGTAATTGAAATAATAGAGTAGGAAGTAGCGTAGATTTAAATTTTTGCATGTCAAATAAGACATTACAAAGAAATATATCGCAGGTAACACCCACTTTGAAATATTATCTAATATGTGTAAATTGTTTCGTCACTTTAACCAATCTACAAAATAAATTAATTCAATAAATTTCGTTTCTGTTTCTAATGGGAATGTTATATTATTTACTGTGCAGTGCTAATAATGAGTTTGTATTTTTTTTTATTCGGAAGATATACCATATGTACATTATTTAAGTACATTACAAAGAATTTACACTAAATTATAAATGCAAAACTGCGTGTGTTTGTTTGTTACGCTTTCACGCATAAACCAATAAACCATTTTAAAAATCCTTTCACCAATAGAAAGCTACATTATACGCAAGTAACATAGTAAGCTCCGGCGTCATGAAATTATAAATATTAATTTATTTTATTTATTATACGTTTTCTGTCGCTAACAAAAGCTAGTTTTTGCTAATGTCAGAAAACAAAATCGTTGCCGTGGAAACGATGTTGATATATTTAAATAAAAATGAATCTCCGAAATGTTTGTACGCGCATAACTTCTAAACGACTGCACCATTTTGGATAATTCTTTTTTGCTTTGAGCATTATTTATTTATTTAAAATTTACGGCACGAAGTGCCATTTACAAGCTTGTGTTCATTTAATTACAGTCGTAGTACATTATACAGGCATTAAAAATAAACAATAATATCAAAAACTCATTATGTAGTGACCTCGTTAAGGTAAAAATTTCTGAAATGTTCGATCAGTACAACCTTATATTTCAGTATGGAAATATTAAAAATATCAGCTACGTTGGCATAAAATTATGAAATTTAGGTGGCACGCGAGTTATTTGAAAACTGAATATACCGGGAATGAATGTATGGAATGCTGGAGGGGGGAGGGTGGGGAGGGAGGGGCAAAGGAGGGGGGGAGGGGGGGAGGGGGGGAGGAGGGGGGAGGGGGGGGGGGAGGGGGGGAGGGAGAGGGGGGGGGGAGGGGGGGGGAAGGGGGGAGTGAGGGGGGATAATTGATAAGTACAAGCGCTACAGTAATTTCCCCCCAACACCATGCGAGCGAAACCGCGGGTAAAAGCTAGTTTTATAAATGCGAAACTGCGTGTGTTTATTTCTTACGCTTTAACGCCTAAACCAATAAACCAATTTTGAAAATTCTTTCATCAATAGAAAGCTACATTATACGCGAAAAATAAAGGCTATAGATAATGGTAAGTTCTCGTGTTGTGAAATTATAAATATTAATATTTTATATTTATTATACGTTTTCTGTCGCTAACAAAAGCGAGTTATTGCTTATGTCAGAAAACAAATCGTTGCCATGGAAACGATCTTGATATATATGTATTATTTTTATTTTATTTCAGGCGTCGTAGTTAATATTTATCTATCCATATAAATAAAAATGAATCTCAGAAATGTTTGTTCCGAACGACTGCACCAAATTGGATAATTATCTTTTTTGTTACTGGTGCGCTCTGGCATTATGAAATCTAGGTGGCATGCTAGCTGTTTGAAAACTGGATATACCGGGAATGAATGTATGGAATGCGGAAGGGGAGAGGGTGGGTGAGGAAGGGGCGAAGGAGGGGGGAAGGAGGGGGGAAGGAAGGGGGGATAATTGATATGTGCAAGCGCTACAGTAATTTCCCCCTAATACCATGCGGGCGAAGCCGTAGAATAAAACTAATTGGGTACGTGCTTTTTGTGTTGTTATAATTAGTAATTATTATCCGGCCACACCGGTGTTTAAACAATCTGTCAGATTTTTAAAAATTACTAAGCAATTGTGATATTATGTGGAATATATTTCAAGACTCTTTTGATAAGGCCAACTGAAAACCGGTGGTGTTACGTTGACCTCAATATTCACGGCATATTTATTTATGTTGCTAGGCAAAATTTCATGATGCCAGAACTCACCGTTTTCAAGTTTTTATAAGATTAAACAAACAGTTGAGACGTTGTGTGTATCAAATTCTGGTAAACGATTGTCTTTACAAATTGACCTGTATGCACAGTACAGATGTACCTACTCGTACATAGATTCAAACAATTGTTATTCCCGACGTGAATAAATTGACAACGAATTGGATGCTACCTAAAAATTTAAGTTTATTTCAAATGAACTTACAAACAGATTTTCTGTTTGATATAATGGGTGTCGTATGTTTCTTTTCTTATCAACGAATGTCTGTACAAATTTACCTGTAGGTAGGTGTACACAGTGCAACTGTACACACATAGATTCAAACTGTTATTTCCCTACTACAACCACCTGTATACTATATATATAGGAGTACCGACAACAATGTCGATGTAAATTAATCATCGACCCAAAAAGTCGGATTGTTCCTTTTGGAAAGAGAAATTTTCGGTCGTCCGGCGCTCGCGCGTCGTCTGCCGCGCACCGCCCGCCGACGTGCGACGGCCCCGGCCCTGCGTTTGTCACGGTAAAAACGAAACTTGCCTTGCAGATTGGTTCGGTCACATGGAACCATGCGAAGAGCGGCGCCGCACTAAACTCCGAATCGTAACTTCAGATGGCCAAATTTTTTTGTGAAAAAATGTAGATAGCTACTTAATTTTAATATGGACATCAAAAATGTTGTTACACAAAAACCAAATTTGGCATTGGACCTAAAAAGCTCTTTTTTCACTTCTTACAAAATTTCTTGATTTCGTCAAGTTACATTTCCAAACGGATTCCTTAAGGCGGTACACAACCCTAATAATTTTTGTTTGCTCAAAACTCACATTTGAATTTGTAACTAAAATAACTTTATTTTTTATTCCAACAGACCCCTGGAGATGTAAGTTATTTATATTTAAAATTAATGAAAACAATACCTTACCATTAATATATTTTACGTACAACTATTTTAAAACTTTATAACAAGTTTTTCAACTACAAAGTTAGCGGTGAGCACCAGATTTTATTTTTCTAGACGATGAATTAATAACTTCGGGAGGGATTCATAAAGAAACATCTTTAATATTTGTAACACGTTCTTCAGTATTAATTAAAATGAACGCGGCGTAAAGGTCGAATCTCCAGGCCCGCTACGGCGAATTCGACCGTACGTTCGTCTAATACGCCGCGCTGTGGGAGTATATTCGTTTACACGCTTTCTTCACTTGCGTCGTTAAGATTCCCACATTATTTGTCTTCTTCTTCTTTTCTTTGATAGAGCAAATTCGACAGTAGGTTCGTCCAATACATGGGTCGCGAGTCGCAATTTGTGTACACGGCTCCTTTACATACGTCATTAAGATTCTGAATATATTTTAGGGTATATTGTCGTCTTAAGTAATATTCGACCGGTCAATGGTTGAGTTGGCAACGCGTGCACCCAGGTGTCGTTAGTTCAATTCCTCGGCTGGCTAAATCCTAAATCAAGACACAAGCAACATTTGCGTTTACAGTGGTGGTAATAGGAGATTTTCAAATATTGTCATGTTATTCGTAATCCGGGAATGTTTGCTTTCTTTCTAAGAAAAAAACCCTCATTTAATAACACGCCGTCACGTTTTAAAATATTAAAAACAATCATAAATACTGCCTAGTCATAAAATGGATTAACACACCTCACTAAAAAATCCGTCGACGTATTTCTATTGTGTTTGAAAAATATGATGGTGGTTTCCAACCACTTAAATCAAGAATCTTGATAATAGTCTACCACCCTTTGTCCTGCGGATTTGAAGGAACAAGTATTGTGTTTCCATAGCGAAATTTCTTAAGGTGTTTTCGAATCGATATTTCCTGGGAATATATTCGGAAACAACATAACATTTTGTAAAGAAGTCCTTGAGAGTCGGTATCCAGTATCCATGGGCAATAAAAACTTCATGCCGCTAAGTCGGGCAAAATCCATAAGCAGTTCTTTTTGATACGCGATGAGAAATTTGGTTGAAAATTATTACGATAATATTTAATTCACTAGCAGTTATAAACCCGCTACACAGGTTTTTGCTGCTAGGCCCTGCGGGCGGCTTTTGGTTCGGTTTCACCCAGTATGAGTGTAACTGACAATTTTATAAATCCGAAAGCAACTGGTTCCAAAAATAGCCGGTTCCTCGGATCCAGTGACAGCTTGTCACCGGGACAAAGTAACCGCGACAGGCAATGACGTAAAATATAATAAATAGACGTGTGGTAGAAATCACAACGTGGTATTATTATTCACAACTTCTTCTTCTTCTCGTGCCCTGTCCGTTCAACGGACGTTGGCTGTCATCTTGGCTTCGCGAACTTTGTTTACTGCGGCCCGGAACAGCTCTACAGTAGACTGGCCAAACCACTGTCTCAGGTTCTCAAATACGATTTTTAAAAACCAACAGATCTATCTAAACAATGACAATAGATAAATACAGTCGACTAGATTGACAATGTGAAGTCGCGTGTTGCAAAATCCCTTGGCAACACTTTTTTTTACATTAGCTCCACAAAGCAGGAAATGAGGAAAATAAATTCCCTCATCTTTCAGGATACTGTGTGGAAGTCTTTTTTTGAGGAAAGGAATGAAGAGAATGTTCTGGGAAGGAAAAAGGTATGAGGGGTGGGTAGGAATCTGGGGGTCAAAAGAGTTTGGCTGGAGAGGTCTAGATTAAGTCTCTCTTAACTTAACTCCCAATCCGGCTAACGCAGTAGGTGACCAAACGCATTGGCCGCCAAGACCTACACAAATCTCACCCCGTGAACCCGGGCACCCCTGCTAAGTCACCAAACGTAGCGAACTACTTGGGGTGACCTATGGCAGGAGTGTCGGTTATCCAAAAAATGGTTCCCGGGGCGGCGGTACCATTACCCGATACCCGCCTCCCAAATCGTACTTAGAGGATTTACTAAACAAATATCCTCCTAACAAAACAATTTAATGATCTGACATCGTCCGAAATCATAATTTTGCATTCAAACTTACATTTCGGCTAATAATATACGAGAGATTTAACCACATAATAAAATCACATAACATATTCCTCTTGCCAAAGGATGTTGTCCTCCAAACAGTCTAGCAACCTAACCTTGGACCTTCCTCGTCCTGCAGGTTTATTAAATAGGAACCCCTTCGTAGTTGTCGTTCTTCCTTTCGTATTTCGGCCGCGTAAAGTTTCGAATTCGATTCGAACCTTTGTGCACCGTCAGATTCTCTAAGTAGGCTCATTGTGCCGGTCCGAAAGGTGACTAAAGATAGAATGACAATCTAGCATTTCAGGCACATGCATTTACAATCTTGTGTCTGATAAGAAATATGTTTATGGTCTAGCCGAGTCGGGATTTTTGTGTGGTGCCGTTAATAGGTACTATTACAAGTTGGAAGTTAGAACACACTTACGATTTTTAATAGATATCAACGTCACTGGCGTTACGTGTGTTATAATTGCATTCCGTTTCAGATTACGTAAATTTCATTACAAAAGTTTTAATTAAAATCGGAATATTTCAAAATCTTATTGTTTAAATTTTAAATCAATTAAAACCCTAGAATAGTGAGCATTGGCGCAACGAAACTTTTCACATTTATCGTCGTTTGGATATTTCAGATTATTTATTCCAGTAAAAAGAAAATTAAATTTTCACTCATTTTACTAGATATATTAAACTAAACTAAATATTACGATACAGCTCCATTCTATTTCATTACTTTGTTTATCAAGAATGAAAATTAATATTTTTTTTTTTAAATTTACCCAGCTTTTATTCGTTTTTAATGTCGTTTGGGAGGCAATTATATAAGTCGCCCCCCTCGTGACCAATAAATTTTTTTACCATAGTTAGTGTGGATGGTGCTTAAATGTATGTTATCGTGTTGTCGTGTAAAGTGTTTGTGTACTCGGGACGTTTTGATGATTTATATGTTTGTATTTATTTTGTACATAAGGAGACATGTATTGTATTCATATACTTTTTTTAATTTTAATGGTTTTGTTTCCTTATATATTTTATGTGGATGTTCTGGGCTTGTGGTGAAATAGTTTTTTGATTCCCTTGTTTTGTATTACCTGTAATTCATTTATGTATGTTTCACATGCGTTTCCCCAGATTTCAATAAAATAATTTAAATGTGGGCGTACGAGACTATAATATAAACATAGTTGATGTTTTATTTTAAACGCTGTTGAGCTTTGAAATATTAATTAAACTGTTTAAACAAAGATACCACGTTGTTAGTTCCATTTATAGTTTAAAAAAGGCCGGCTAGAGCCAAAGGAAATTTATTTGTTAAGTTTATTTCTAGGTAAAAGCTATTATTCTCATTTCACTTTGTCATTTTCATCACGCCCTATGGAACGTCGAAATAACAATTTATTTGTTAAAACAAATCAATCCACATCGTTCGTTCCTTTTTCATTTTCAGACCCATTGGATATGCTGTGTTTCATTTATACTTTGTGATTTATTTTTGGGGTATTATGCCGTGTTACGGTACTTTTTTCTTTATCCAACGTTTCGGACAGCATTACAGGGTCCATCATCAGAGCACCTTTGTAATGCTGTCCAAAATTTTGGCAAAAGAAGGAAGTAGCGCAAAAAGGCATAAAACCCCAAAAATAAACCACTATAACTCTTTTGACAGTGAAAATCTCAAATCATATGAGGTTTATATGACAATCGAATATAATATATTAAAAATAATTTATTATAATTAAATAATTTCTAGTAAAAACAATATAATTCACAAGAGTATGTACGTGCTCGCGGATAAAAAATCTACATATTCATTAGCTGAAGGATTTTTTTCACCAAATGTTTACCTAAATCAATTCAGGGACATTGAAAAAACCATATCGTAAAAGATTTGACGAATTTAATATTAATTTGATTTTGTGACGCGCTTTCGTAGTTACTCATACATGAAAGGGGTTTAGATTAAACTTGTTTGCAATATTCATGTTCTATGAAATGATAGTTCCTTTTGATTTGGTGGCGTCAGAAATCGATGGACAAGCGAAGCACCCGGGAGTAGGGTGAGTAGGCTCCCGCCTCGCGGCTTCGAGGGAACCGTTCAGTTAACACTCGTCAACCGAATAGTGATCATGCTTAGTTGGCTCTCTTAGTCGCTGCTGCACTCCGTGTACAAATTATTCAAAATATATAGTTTTTCAGTGCTAAGGAACATTAATTACACAAATAAATTTAGTTTTATTTTATTAATTTGGACAATTTCGAGGTAAGAATTTTTTTTTTAAATAATTATTAATTATATTTTTATTTTATAACTATATGAACTAAAAAAAAATTCTTCATTTTAACAATGAATCATTGTAATTATTGTTATTTAAATATGGAACATTGATATAATGAAAAATGATAATAGTGATCAACAGAAATTAATTTTAAAAATTTATTACTGTTTTTTAGGATTAAATAAATATTTCATTACGTTCAACTTTTGTGTTTCATATTAAAATATTAAAAAATTTATACTAAATTAAAATAACTAATTAGGCAATCCACAAGTTTTAATGATCTTATTTCTGATTCTGTTTTTAACACTATTATGAGACACTTAAAGATAAATTCAAAAGATAGATCGTCAAAATGATTAACATCGAATTAAGGCAGCGTTAACGCTACATTCGGTCACAACCTGTTTCATTCATAATATGCATAATACCATTATTATTATATTTCTCTTCAAAAGATGCGTAAGAAAACAAGTCTAGTTATACGCTGTCGGCGGTAGAAACTGCGTCCATTTCGACTCTTGATGGATAACATTTTAATTTTAATTATGCATAATGTATGATTCAGATTTTGGGCTTGCTATCTCTTTTAACTGTAAATATATAGACCGCCTAATGATAACGGTCATTAACGAGTTTTCAGGTTTTCTCTAGGGGAATTTGTCAAACACTTATGCGTCAGGTATGATTTCTATAGCATTATGTCAGCTAATTATGCGAGTTCCGCGTTACAAATTCATTATTTGACGTTACCTGTTTGTTCGTATAGTGTCATAAAGATAATACCTCCGGCGCAAGGGAGATAGCTCCGTACTCCAGTCGTGGAAAACATACTTCACGTTATAATCAATGCTTCAATTGGATTCTAAAACCAGCCAACGTCGTACTAGCGACTTATCTCTGCTGCAATCTTTCGTTCCACACTTGAATCAATATTTTTCAGTACTGGGTTCTATACTATCTGTTTGGACGGTATTTCGTGGAACTTACTTAACAGAACTATGAATGATTCACTAAATAGTTAGGTACCACCCAACTTTGCTTATTTTTCAACACACTTTTTTAATCCAATTTTTTAAAGCAGGAGTGGTGTTTCTACGCACCAAAACTTAAAATTTATAACGGAAAAACTTATGCAATGAGAACACTACTTTTGATAGTTTTTAATGATACATATAAACAGTGTTTCTGCTATATAGTTTAGATACAATCGATCATGTGTAAACGGGTGTTTGTAATCTGTCAGCGGTGAATGAGTACATATGTTAAAGTTGGCACGAGATACAAATTACTATGATGGATCTCATGATTTATTACACTATTATCTTAAAATGCATAATACGTAGTGTTAACTATACAGATTATTTTGTTGCAGAAGTGATTGAATGCCATTATTATTATCCTCATTACTTCAATTTTCAAAAACCACTGCAAGCTGGACGAATGATATCACATCCATTGTGTTGAATAAGTCTTTTAAAAGAAAACCGTTATCTTTTTGTAATCTTTCTTTTACATTAGTATCTACAGCTTATTCGTGAGTCAACTAATTAGACAAAATAGTAACATTTATGGTCTTCGTTGCTTTGGTTGGGGAACAAAGAAAGCATTTCATTTCCACGAGTCATAGCCACCTTTGGACTCGTTTGACTTAAGGTATTGATTAAAGATAAAACAAATTGAGTAAAATTAAAATCTAATTTGGGTTTACAACATCTCGCGGCCTTATGAAGTGAGAATGCTTCTCACTCCCACATCCAGCGTGAACGTTTTTGTTGACTTAGCGGAAAAGAAAACTACAAAGATGGCAGTGAAAGTTTTAAAGATTTGACTCATTTTTATAGACGGAAAGATTTAAAATAAAACTTTAATAACCCTCATAAAACTTTTGTACAATCTGCATTACAACTTAAAAGATTCAATTCATGTTTCTGCTTATGGATGTTAATATATAATTCGACTTTTATGTATTTAACCTCATTTAAAGTAATGTGTGTTTATAAATGTACGTGGCACTGATATGATTTGCTGACAACTTCAATGCAGAGGTATTGATTTTAGTATTAGAAAAATAGAGTAAAGTGAACGAATTCAGAGTTTATCAACAGCCTTGGATGTAAATGACTTAACCCTTTGTCGTCTGCTTCAACACGCGCTATTACAATACAAGTTTTGTATCGTGAGCGAGTTCGACGTCACGCTAAGAGACTTCCTAATGATTGTTAATAACTTCCTAATTATTGTTATATATTGACAAGAACTTCATAATTATGCGTATTTTTAATTAGTTTTCACACCTTGATAACGAGTACATTTTCGTAATTACGATATTGCAAAATTATAATATCCGAAATGGCTGTATATTATAAGAGAAGTTTTTAATTACCTGCTTTTGTTTCTTTATTTTTACAGTTGTTTAAATTGCACGTGCTAAATCGCTTTTCTAGGTCAAATACCACTTTCATTATGTAAATATTTCAACAAATGCTTACCTACACTTGTACCATATTACCGATACTTAATGATTTGACCAACGAATGCAGTCAGAGAATTGATATTTTCAACCAAATTAATTTTAAAAATGCTTGAGAATTTTTTGCAGACCACGAGATGTGCTGCCCCAACAAGCGTTGTGGTTAACTGTTGATTAGTTTCTTAGATAGACATCGCTTAGTTAGAAACTAATTTTGACAGGGCCATAATGTAATCACACCTCTTTTATCCTCGACGTACATAATATTAAACACGCTTATTACTTATATCGATCGATGTTTACATTTGGCTTCTGTATAGTTTTTCTGGTACCAAATGTAATAAATCAGTGTGTCATTTTTGTCAATATAATATTTTCTTTATGATGTGAATAATATACTTTGATTTTCCTTCTTTGCGGGCTTTCGTATATTGTTATTAATAAAGTTGTCAGTAAATCAACATTTAGATTTTAATAAAAATTCACTTAGGTTTAGTTTTCAGGTAGGGTCAAAACTAAAATATCGAGCAACGCTATTGTACTGCGTTATCCACAAATCGTGTTTCCTGTACAACAATAGGTTAAAATTTAATCGCGTTTAGATAATCACATTCTTTGAAAGCTTATGAGTTCTTTTGATAAATAATTTATTTAATTTTCACACACTCGATCACGGTAATATTACTTTGATAAAAATCAATCAAATATTTAAATGCCCTTCGTAAGAAATGTCCATAAGTACCAGATACTGAAAGATATACTATTATATTTATTTTTTCTTTTCTTTCTAAAACATTGTTATTAACAATCTAATATTTGATGGCCCTTCTTATGTAATTTAAAAAATATACATTCATTACGTCGCCTTAGTTCTTAATTGTCCAAACGACCATTTTGGTTTTTGTTCAATCTTCATTTTAAAATTAAAAATAAAGTATCAAAAATAATAGATTATCCCTTAACTATGAATTATTGCAACTAATGAGACCTTTACGTTTGCGGAAATAGCTTTATCTTAAACACTTATCATAATGTTTCATTGAAATTATGAAAGAAAACCTTTAACCTCCGCCTGTAAAATTTTTCTAATGGTCGTTTGGACAATTAAGAACTAAGGCGGCTACTAAAAGATTGTAAATGTATTTATAGTAGGGGTCTTTTAAAGAAATTTAAATGTAACAAGTCGTCAAATTTCCGATCAGTGCAACTTTGTTTTATTAACATTTAAATGGTCTCCTTTGAAAGCCGATTCTAGGTCCGTTTTAGATTTTAAATTATTTTTGGTAGCAAAAACCGAACAAATGTTATGCTTTTATGCTTGTTAGCCGATCTCAATTTGATAGATCGCTGAAACTAATCTAAACGTTTAACAAGGAGCTTTGTAATGAAAAATTTAATGACAATGTTACATTAGAATTTTTGCTATACATCCCAATTTTCTCTTTCTTAGGCGTGATTCATTGTGATGTAAATCAATGTAGTGTTTAATGTCCCTTTTTAAGATAAGTTAAATTACTAAAATATAACTCAAACCATAGTTTGAAGGGTTGGCACGCGATTTGGGTGATTGATGTGGTTTCATTTGTATGTATTCCTAACACGAATGTGTCCAATATCGTATTCTAACAGTAACGGGGGTAGGTTTGGGTTAACTCAGGGCGTAGCCCTCTCTGGAGGGGCCATGACCATCGGGGGTTATTATGGAAACACCCCAATATATTCAACAATCGTGGTTTTTGTAATCTATGGAGTAAACCGTAAGGTTTTCTTGGGTTAAAAAATATTCGAAATATTCTCGTATTCAATACAGTGGCAACCAACTTTGCTCGCATGGTGGAAATGTTAATTTAAAACTGTTGGAATTCAAAATAATATATAAAAATCCTAGCGTTGATATTTTAAAATAAACGGATAGATATTATTGTATGGTCCGGTCAGTGGTTAAGCGGGCATCGCGTTTGGGTCCCACCCGGGCGTCGCGTGATCGATCCTCGACTGGCTAAGTCCTCCAACACAACTCAAGCAACATTTTCGGCTTACTGTGGTGGTAGTAGGAAATTTTCAAACATTGTTGGGTTATTCGTAACCCGGGAATGGTTGCCTTTCTTTAAAAAAAATACTCAGTTACAGTATATGTATGTACGAAGATACGGCAAAGACGTTCACACAATTTTTTGTTCAAATAAGATTTTTGATTGCTAAAAGGTTTACAAGTCAATATAATTATATTTTCAGTGTTATGATAAAGTTTCTTGTCTTTTAATAATTTGCTTATAAAAAGGATTGGTTGCTCGTTTTTAATAAAGTAGAAAAGCCCTCTGGACGTTAAATAAATAAATAAAAAGTTCAAGTTATTCAAGAAGGTAACTGCTGAATGAAACTTCTGAAGAAGGTAACTTCTGAATTAAACCATTGATATAGAGACTTAGTTAACCATGGCAATGATGATTGCTTAATTAACCCAATTATAAATGTATTTAAATCACAATTGCTATTTCTTACAAAGAACCTTTGTTCTTCCGGAAATACATGTTGATTGCGGAAAAATTAAGAAAAAATCACATACTTCATCAAACAAGAATTATTGCAACGTAATAATCTTGAAAACATGCCATTACAATGAATGACAAAAGTATACAGTTTTTAAACCGTGCAGCTTAGGTTAATAACATATCATCATTCCGCAATTGTTTGTTTTTCGCCGTTTTGGAAAAAAAACTACCTTTTTACTAAAGCCGAACTAAATTCCAGTCAAAAGGTACATAAGTTCATAAAGGTATCTACACGAGCGGAATATATCCAAAAATAAAGTAAAGGGTTTTACAATGGAGAAAACGTCTAGAGGATTTCAAGAACTCTTATAAAAAGTAAAATTTTATTACCCACAAAAGTGGGTACTTGTCACCCGATTAATGGAGACAACATTTACCTTGATTTCAAGATCATCATTATTATAATGTGATGTAATGTTGCTACACATTGCATAACAAACGATGGACTTTAATTCATCAAGTAAACCAATAAAAAATGTTTACATTCAAGGTACTTGCTCATTTGTGAAGTTATTATTTTGCTTCCATTCCTATCTTGGTTCAAACTTCAAACAAATCTTCTTGTGAAATTCTTTGAAACGGTGTACAAAAAGTAACATGCTACGCGGTTTATTTAACTAAAAGATTGAACCAATAAGATAAGCAGGTATAGTTGTAGATACAACGATAAATAATGATCGTGGCTCTGTGCCTAAATGGGTAGACACCGTACACAATTATTAAAAAAAGAGACAAAATATGTTGTGTAACTTGACTAAATGGGTAGACACCGTACACAATTATTAAAAAAAGAGACAAAATATGTTGTGTAACTTGACCAAAAAAATCATGTTTGCAAATTATCATTCGGTTTCTGTTTGCTTTCTAATAACGGTGGATGTAGTGACATTGCAACAACACTTGCTAAACGTTCGAGAATGCTATTATTTTTTTCAAAAACCGGCACTTTATTAAACTAAACATTACTAGGGTCATACTCGTCTTACTTTTAAAAGTGTTTTAAATTTTACACAACTGATAAACAACCATTTTTTACGCCACAATAATGGTTGTTTATTAGTTGTGTCAAATTTTAAGACCTTTATTAGTAAGGGGGCAAATGTTTTATTCTTATAGTGCATAGTTGAAGTGAAAACATCTTCTGCACTGTTGTGATTTGAAACTCGATGAAGTGAAAAATAGCGACACTAAAAAGAGACAAACATGCATCTATAAGATTTAGCCTGCGAAAGAATGAGTTAGTGTAATCGGTCTCCTCTTTGTGCGGTGCTTCGTAGTCTCCCCACTCTTGTCTAATTTAGTTTTCTGAAGATCACTTCTACCGCGTGTGAATTGCACATTCGGGTTTTTTTCGAGTACACGTTGTCGTTTAGAGTGAAACGTTGTTTCAGAACCGCTGATAGAATTGTTTACGGCCATGTAGGTACTATTGGCCATACCAAAATACTATCAAAACATTTTATCTATTTTGTGTAACAAACTTTTAAATAGTAGGTATTGATAATACATTTTCCAAGGATTGGGCGAGTTCTAGAAAAAGTGATAACCTATTAAATTAGGCTGTCAAGTTGAATTGGGGTGAAATCTGATTTTTTCGAAAGCCAAGATTTCAGGAAAATATCAGAAATATATTTGGATTAACGTTAAATTTTTGTATTTATTATTCAACTTACTTTTTACTATTATTGAACTTACTTTTTATTACTGACACACCTGCTTTGTTACAACTCATACAGTTTAACATCCCTTCCCGTAGACCCGAAATAATGAATTGCTGTTCCTCAATCAACATTCTACTAATTATGAATATCAAGAATTCCTCCTTTATCCAGAATGTCGAGACTTGTTAACGTAATACAAGTCAAAGCATTGAATTTTTGGTGTTAGCCTAAATGACTTTCGGCAGTCGATATGTTTATAATCAATGACTTGAGGATTGACTAGTCAAACCTAGGAGCGCTAGAGCTTCGAGGATTGACTATAACAGACACAATGTGTAATTTTTAAAGTCTTTTAAATCCATCCTCAAGCTTTGACTTTATTTGTCTTTTATATATATTATTATATAATTTATTCATAATTTGTTTATATTATAATTTGCCAATGCTCTTCATTTAAATGTACTTTCCTTTAATTGTCATCATCTCTTTTTTTTATTCGTGTTATTGTTGTATTATTAATGGACTATTTGTCCGTAAATAAATAAAATAATAAATTATTATTTAATTTACTTTTTATTAATATTTAACTTACTTTTATTATTATTTAACTTATTTTATTATTATTCAACTTACTTATATTTCGTAAGTTTTGATGATGCTAGAACTTATAAATGGCTCGTTTCAGATAACGTGTTCAATTTTGTGCAAGAAATGCACCACCTTTGTTGTTTTCTATAGATAACGTGCATAAAGTTTAACAGAAATCACTCGTCACCGGCTAGATAAAATAGAGCACTCCTGAACAAAATGAGAATTTCGAAGTCACCAATCTAATCAGAATTTATCAGTACTAAAAAATTTATCAAAAATATTAAAACAATTTTTTTTTTCACTTTCTTCCATTGAATTTATCCTGATTAGAAGCTTTCGATCATTAAACTATTAACGTCACTTATTTATTTACAGATACTTAAAAACGTTTTGTTTAACTTGAAAAAAAGCGCACCTGTCAACTTATTTTGTTATTTTTTTATGAATGAATGCGAATGTGGAGAGGCGAAGTAGATGGGAAGATCATGGTGAAGAAGTAAGATCCGGTTACCAAACACGGCTAAAGCCATTTCAAATCTAAAACTTTTCAATTATGAATAGTTGTCATATATCAGGGCGATACTGAGAGTATTCTTCTGGTACGTGCCGCAAACATACTTTACATTATTTATATAATTTAATTGTGAAATTAAACAATTCACACAAATAAAATTTACTTGCGCACGCCGGGATTTGAATCCGGATTGCTAGTCGAGAGCCTTACCAATCGGCCGCCATGTCACCAGTTAGTCTTTTAGTAGACACAGGCGTGTACTTGGAATGAAATGACACTACTAACCAATAGTTCTTGACATTTTAAACTCACTAATTTTGATTATTTACATTTTATTTTTTTTAGTTTAGAAAATTATTTGTTTCAAGTCCATCTATTCATCCGGACACATGAAATATGAAATATTCAGATTATTAAATAAAAAGAGGTGCTTTGTCGTACCGTACCTACCTAACAATATCTTTAGTGGTTGTTCATTGTTGCACAGAGCTGGACATAAAAGATGGCAAAAAAGTCGCTGTCGTCTATGAAAAACGATAGTAGTATGCTTTGCCAGATTAAAATATAAAGATATAGCGTAATTTAATATTTACGCCACCCCCATTATAATATAATATCATATTTCTTTCAGTGTAATTAATTACTTAACAAATTTCCTTGTCAGTCAAATTATGGATCAAACGCCACTTGAATCTTGAAAGAAACCTTGCTAACAATGCATTAAATTTACTGTAAATAATTATTTTTACAGCGGTACTGTTTTCGCTCATAAACGTTCCATTTTTCATTACGGCCGTGGTCTTGAACTAAAAGCAGGTACCTACGCAACGCAAAGCGATAACCTACCTTTGGCGATGGGTATGCGTGAGAAGTGAATACATTTTGGCGCTGGGTACTGGGGGTACCAACAGCAAGTACTTCAGTGTCTGCAGTGTCCATTATACTGCCCGTCGCGCAGTGTGTGACTGGTTACCTTCTCCCTAGGATGGTACCATCGGTATCCGTGTCAGTGCGCAAGTGGAACGCCAGATATTTCGGAGTAAGAGACTGCCCTGCCAGGCAAAACTTTCAAAAGTTAAGCTTTTTACCAAACCGCGCTAGGCCCGAAAATGAGAGCCGGCAGAGATATTCCAACCATTGCAAACTTACGCGAATTTCTTCATGCAATTAGATATCATTTCGACACATTTCAACACATTTAATATGAAAAAAATATTTGATATGAAAAATTTATTACTATGACACAATTATTACGTATTACGACTCGAATTGCCTGATTTCATAATACATGAATGGAAAATATTCGACTCGCGCATAATGTCTAAGCCTGTCTTAATCAATATTTTAAATGCTTTTTTTTAAATCATTGCTAATATTTTCAGGTTGCGGATAACATGACAATATTTGAACTCCTAGTAAATAAAATCATAATTAAAAGAAAACATCGTTTATATAGTATGTAGAATTCTAAATCTCTTATCCCCAATCCTTTATGAAATAAATAATATATTTGACAAGTATTTGACATAAAGCGTTTGTTGTATAATAAACTGACCTATATTATAACGTTATTAAGCTCGAAACGTCTTTTGTTAACAAATTTACTTCATTTAAAAAAATGAAGACACTATGAGCGAAACTCAATCTAAAATCTGGAAACAGAAAAATTTGAAAAAAGATGTTGGCACCTCTGGGACTCGAACCCAGGACCTCTCTCTTTCCGGGGGAGCGCGCTGTCCACTGCGCCTAGGTATCGATATCCAATTCATTCACTTTAAACTGTAACATACTTTGACTAAGAACCACCCATATTATCTTCATTTTCTTGACGCATATTTTATTGGCTGATTTATTATTATTTTATCTTTTACTCATAAATGTTAAAATAAAAAAATAATAAATTTACTTCAACTCCTTGATGAATTCTTCTAACTCTAACCCCTTCACACATTGTTAACCTTAACTTTAGTGTACGATCCATCATGGTGAATAGAACATTATTATAAAAATCTATCCCCGGAAGAACAATTCTTCGAATAAAATTATTATGATAAATATACCGTCCATACATCTCGAAAACAGCTTGGAGGGCTTCTGGTAATGCAATGAACATTTTTGACTCTAAAAAGTGTACAACGGTAAATTTCCTTCCGCTTAGCCCAACAACCTAGTCATTGTGAGATTTTCTCATATGAATCTAATTTTTTTTTTATCAACACAACGCCGTGCGTGTGTATTCAGTGCATTGTGTAGATATCTTCTTTCGCTAAGCTCGTGTGTACAGTTCTCACAGGCTTATGAGAAGCTACTTAAGTTCAATTTAACGGGCCATTTTCTAATTGAATACTGCACGGAAATCTTTTCGATCATTTAAGTCTATTTGAAATGTTTGCTTGCCTTTCATAATGTATTAAATAAAATATTAATATTGTTTTTTTTTTTCTATCAGTTGTACCCAAAATATGACGAACATACTTTCAACAAGTTACTTTGACATTAATCATATTTCTTTGTTTCTTATTTTCTGCGAATCTGCAAATAATTAAACACATTTATTTCAACTGGGATTAAATTCAATCCTGATTTCCTCTCATAGGTCCTCAGCTACCTCGCCAGTATGCAAATTAAATTTTTTAATTTATTTGGACTCTGTGGTTCGCATAGAAATATCGTTTAATGTTTATGTGTATGGTAATACTTGCTATTTGCTCACTGACTAATTATGTTCCACTTGATCCTTTTAAATAATACCAAATACGTGAAATTGAGCACGTAAACCTTTTTTGAATTTAGCATAATTTAACACAAATTTGTAAGACCTATTAACTACAAAGAATACAATAAATTTTATTAATGCAAAATCGTATCACGTAAACGTTTTTCTCACGTTTTTTTATGAAAGACGTCACAGAAAAATAAAATACTGAATAATTTAACTTTGTCGCATTTTTTATTCGATAAATATGTTAATTTAAACCAAAATATTATGATATTAGTAACACAATTCTGTAGTTTCATTATTTTTATAATTATGTACTTATATGTCTTTTTATTATAATAATGGTGTTTATGTGAACATCTCACAAAGGCCCTACTAAACGGAGCACGTCCGACTTAATTTGAGTCTTTCTAGTACCCAATAAAGATTTATTTTGTTGAATTATTCATAAAAATCATAAGGACAGCATTTTTTTATTATTCATACAGGAGGCTCTAAGAAAAAAAACACTGCGGGCCTGTCACATTAGGGATGCTGTGTTAAGGATCTTTTTAGGGAAAGGATGGAGAGGGAGTTTGGGACTGATAAAGGTATGAGAGGTGGATAGGAATTTGTGGGTCAATGTGTCCAGGAGTGACGGACGTATGAATCCTTCCCTCCCATTGCGATGCAAGGTGACGCGACGGGTCGAGAAAGTCCGGCTGGAGAGGTCTAGGTTAGGTCTCCCTCATCCGGCCCGCCATTCAGTAGGTGGGCAATCGCATTCGCCGCCAAGATATAGACAAACGGTCAAACAAGATATTTGACGGCCTCCGTGGTCCCGAGGCAAGACTCTCGACTCACAATCCGAAGGTCGCGGGTTCGAACCCGGCGTGCGCAAATAAATTTTATTTGATTAATTTGTGTTATTTCACAATTTATTCATTTAAAATAATATATAGTATATTTGCAGCACGTTCCGGAGTGGAAGATACTATCAGTATCGCCCTGGTGTAAGACCACCATTCAGAATTGAAACGTCGCTTGAAATGGCTTTAGCCGTGTTTAGTGACCAGATCTGAATAGCCAGGTACTTCCTTACCTTCCTCTTCCCTATCTCCTTCCCCTCCCCGCTACCTTCAGCCTCACAACATACCACTGGCTCCAGACGGGAGCAGTTGGGACTCTTGTGCGGTATTAACTGTAAAAAAAAAAACCCTACCCCATGAACCCCCCTGCTAAGTCACCAAACGTAGCGAACCACTTAGGGTGACCTTTGGCAGGTTAGTTATCCAGTTCCCGGGGTGGTGGTACCCACTCCCGCCGCCCGACAATGAAGTAATAACAAAAACAGCAGTTTTGTACATGAGAAGTATTGACATTGAGAAAGTAATAGTCGTACCTAACTGCTCCGCGGTTACGTAATGCAATTTATCTCATAGCACGTGGAAATATGACATTATTGTTATCTATTTAAGGCGAGTGGAAATATTGTGTGATCGTCTTATATAATATTATTTTAAATGGAAAATATCGGAAAAACCGGCTTCTTCCTTGCGTGAAAATTGATGGAAAATAAAGTTTTTGTTTTTATTTTTGTGAACACCGCACAAGAGTCCCGTGTGCTCTTTGCCAACCAGGGATAGTTAGACTATGATATCTAAAATGGTATCTGCGCGTTTTCATCCCGTGACGAAATATCCCCGAAAAAATGTCCCCGACAAAATATCCTACAGACAAAACATCATCCAACAAAATATATACTAAAACCTAACCTAACTGAACCTAACCTCACCTAACCTAACATAACCTAACCCAACCTTATTTAACATTTCACTATTTTTGAACAATAATTTATTATCTTTACAGGATGTCTGTATTATTTTTGTCCTATTTTTTCGTTACTTTAGGTTAGGTTAGGTTTTAGTATACATTTTGTTGGGGGGATGTTTTGACCGTAGGATATTTTGTCAGGGATATTTTGTCGCGGATTGAAAAGTCGCGGAACCATCTAAAATTGAAGCGTGTTGTGGGGCTGAAGGTAGTCGGGGGAAAGAGAAGAGGAAAGTGGGGAATTATTAATAAGTCACTGATTATCAATATTTTTCTGTATGAATGTCGTGCACAATTCCTATTTGTCGTTCGTTTTCATCTCTTATTCACTGGTGATTTTGTTTACTTTCGTAAGACATTATATTTAAATATATTATATAATAAATGCGCAATTCATATCTAACAGTCACGAAATTTGTTGAATCAATTAAATTGGAAAACAAAGGACTAGATAACAAGAATATTAGACATTACAATGACAAAACATATATTAAAATTGTGATTCTTATAAAAGATGAGGTAAAAAATGACAGCCAGTTGCCTTGATAATATAAATGAAAAAAAAATCTTTGATATCTATACTAATATTATAAAGAGGAAGGATTTGATTGTTTGTTTGTTTGTTTGTTTGTTTGTTTGTTTGTTTGTTTGTTTGCATCGAATAGGCTCCGAAACTACTGAACCGATTTGAAAAATTCTTTCACTGTTGGGAAGCTACACTATTCCCAGGTAACATAGGCTATATTCTATTTTAAAAAAAATTAGGGATCTTTACTAAAACTACAATAATGTAACCCAAGGTGTAAAAAAATTACCGAAAATATTCTTTAAATCACGTGCGCTGCTAAAACTATTGATGATAGAATAAAATAATGTACTACAACTTTGTAGAACACATCATTATCTACAAAAAATAACGCAACAGCATATGTCTAACTATTATAGTTATGCCACAATAAGTGTTCTTTTATTTAAAAAATTTAATTGAAATGCCACCGCTAGAAAAGACTCTTTATTTGTATCTTGATATTAATTCTTACCAATATAAATTATTTTATATTCGAGACTGCTTCAATGCCTTTATATAACTTTTTGAATTATTCAATTCGGACATTCCATTCAAAAGATATCACGAGTTTAAGTATTATACAATGTTAGCGTCACTGGGGTACGGGCCGTACGGAAGGACACCAACAAACAATCAAATCTTTCCTATCTTATATATAAAAATCGAAAATTGTTTGTTCGTATTTTATACGCTGCCATACCGTTCATCCGATTGCGATGAAACTTTGGTGATTTGTTGTGCGCACGCCCGCAAAGGATATAGGCTATTTATAATGGTAAGTTCTGGCGTTATTGAATTTGTATTAATGAAAATGTGCGTATTTCATATATTTTAGTGGCAAGGAGGAAAGGCAGGGGGGAGGAGAACGGGGGAGGTGGGGTACGTGGGTGGGAAGACGAGGGATGGGAAGGCGGGGAAGGTAGAAGGGAAACGCGAAAGGGGAAGGGGACTCGGGAGGTGAACGGGGACGCACGGGAAAGGACATTCAAGGAGAATCAATTGATTTCTTTGCATTGCAACGCAAGCCGTGCTTTGTGCTTTGAGTTTTAGCTTTAAGCTTTGAAATTTAAGCTTTGATCTTTGATTCTTGAGCTTTAAGCTTTGAACTTTATGCATTCAACGTTAAGCTTTACGTGTTGAGCTTTAAGCCTTGAACTTTAAGATTTGATATTGAATTTTGAGTATTGAGCTTTGTGCTTTGAGATTTGTGTTTTGAGCTTTAACTTTGAGCTTTGAGCTTTAAGCTTTGTGCTTTGAGATTTGTGTTTTGAGCTTTAACTTTGAGCTTTATTTTTAAGCTTTGTGCTTTGAGTTTTAAGCTTTAAGCTTTGAACTCAAGTTTAGAGCTTTGATATTAAGCTTAAATTTGGCCTTTAAACTTTGAATTTTTACTTTAAGCTTGAGCTTTAAGATTGAGCTTTAAGCTTTGAGTTTAATATTTGAGCTTTATGCATTCGGCTTTAAGTTTTGAGCTTTGCGCAAAGCATAAAGCTTAGCGCTAAAAGTTTAAAGCTTAAAACTTAAAGCTTAAAGTTCAAAGCTCAAAGCTTGAAATTCAATGCTTTAAGCTCAAGGCTTTAATCCCAAAGCTTAAGGCTCAAAACTTAAAGCTCAAAACTTGAAGCTCAAGGATTTAATCTAAAAAATTAAAGCTCTAAACTTAAATTCAAAGCTTAAAGCTGAAAGCTTGAAGCTCAAAGCTTTAAGCTCAAGGCTTTAATCACAAAACTTAAAGCTCAAAGCTTTAAACTCAAAGCTTAAAGCTCAAAACTTAAAGCTTAAAGCTCAAGACTTTAATCTCAAAGCTTAAAGCTCTAAACTTACATTCAAAGCTTAAAGGTGAAAGCTTGAAGCTCAAAGCCTAAAGCTCAAGGCTTAAATCTCAAAGCTTAAAGCTCAAAACTTCAAGCTCAAAGCTTAAAGCTCAAAACTTGAATATTAAAGCTTAAAGCTCAAAGCTTAAGGTTAAAGCTCAAAGCTTAACCCTTCAAAAATTTGGCGTATTTTGTCAAAAGGTAAAAATGTTTCAATATATATCGATTTCGCAATAAAAATTCAAATAAATGGAATATTTGTAAACGTATCGAAAAACTAAATAGGTACTGGTTTTGAAAGGTGAAATACGCTTAAATAAATGGTATTATTAGAAATTACAAAAACATTTTTTAAATACAAATTTTTTTAATGTAAACTTTAAAAAAATTTAAAAATTCTCAACTGACATTTTTGATATTAAAATTACTGATCTATAGAAAATGTGTTTGTTTCTGTCTATGTTTGTGAGATGTTTTGCGTTGCTAAACCGTTCATCCGATTGCAATGAAACTTTGGGGATTTGATGTGCGCATTCCCGCGATGGTTTATATACGTGTAAAGTGAGTTCTGGCATCATCTGGGACGAATGGGAATGGGTAAGTAGAGCGATTTTTTTTCTTTATTGAGTGGCATAGCATATGCCGGGAACTCGCTATTGTATTTAAATGCCTTTGTCAGAATTTGGTAAATTGAATTATGTAATAGAAAGTACCTACCCTAAAATTCTAAATCTATACTAATATTATGAATGCGAAACTGCGTGTGTTTGTTTGTTACGCTTTCACGCATAAACTAATAAACCGATCTTAGAATTTTTTTTCACCAATAGAAAGCTACATTATATGCGAGTAATATAGGCTGTATATAATGGTAAGTTCTGGCGTTACGAAATTATAAATATTAAAATATTATATTTATTTTACGTTTTCTGTCGAAAAAGGCGGGTTATTTTTTTTTTTTTTTTACAATACCGCACAAGAGTCCCAACTGCTCCCGTGTGGAGCCAGTGAGACTATGGCATCCCCAATCGGGGTATGTTGTGAGGCTGAAGGTAGTGGGGAGGGGAAGGAGATAGGGAAGAGGAAGGTGGGGAAGTACCTGGCTATTCAGATCTGGTCACTAAATACGGCTAAAGCCATTTCAAGCAACGTTTCAATTCTGAATGGTGGTCTTACACCAGGGCGATACTGATAGTATCTTCCACTCTGGAACGTGCCGCAAATATACTATTTATTTTAAATGAATAAATTGTGAAATAACACAAATGAATCAAATAAAATTTATTTGCGCACGCCGGGTTCGAACCCGCGACCTTCGGATTGTGAGTCGAGAGTCTTGCCTCGGGACCACGGAGGCCGGCAGTTATTTTTTTTTTTTTTTTTTTTTTTTATATTAACTCCACACAGGAGGCCCTGAGGGAAATAATTTCCCTCAGGGCCTATGTCATCTTTGGAGATGCTGTGTGGAGGGTGCTGTTGAGGAGAGGAAGGAGTGAACATGGGTCTTGAAGAGACCCATATTGTAGGAGGGAGGAAACACAGAAGCCGGCAAATCGTTCCACAGCCGGGCTGTTGAACTCAAGAACGAGTCGTAGAAACGACCCGTTCTCATGTGACTAATGTCAACCGTGTACAAATGTTGAGCGCGTGTTTGGCGTGTTTCCCGACTATGCACCGGTGCCGGGGGGATCAGTGACGCTAGTTCCTCGGAGCATCTTCCATTGTAATACCGGTAGAACAAGGACAGCATTCCCACCTGACGCCTGTGCTCTAAAGATTGCAGTCCATTTGTTAAGTTAGGAGAATCTATCAAACGGACCGCCCGTTTCTGCACAGAGTCGAGGGTTTTTTTCAGGTATTTTGGGACTCCAGACCAGAGGTGGCTGCCAAATTCAACCGTGGGGCGCACTTGCGATTTGTACAGGGTTAGCAGTTGTGTACTATTAAAGTATCTGCGGGCCCTGTACAGTACGCTCAGTTTCTGAGAGGCTAACTTAACTCTGGCCTCGATGGAGCCCCCGTACCTGAGCTGGTCACTTAGAGTTACACCAAGCATATCAATGGAAGGCCTGTTCGGGAGATTGCTTCCGTTGAAGGAGACTAGATTATCATTCCGATCCCTTTTAGACGTAATCAGACATGATTGGGTCTTTGAAACATTAAATTCGACGAGGTTATTCTTACCCCAAGAGAAAACACTCTCGAGGTAACCGTCCATTCTTTGTTTCAAAGCCCTCCGAGCCATTGGGATTTGTGAGCCCTTTGGGGGCTTGTCAAACAAAAAGCTATCATGGACTGTACTGTCATCCGCGTAACAATGAATCGGTGCACATGTCAAGAGGTCATTGATGTGCAACAGAAACAAAGTCGGAGACAGAACCGATCCCTGTGGGACGCCAGCATTTATCGAATGCGAGGAAGAGGTGAAACCATCGGCAACCGCCTGAATCGACCTCTCCTTCAAAATGTCGGCAATCCACGTACACAAGGAAGCGGGAAGTCCGTAAGAAGGCAGTTTGTTGACAAGCCCTCGGTGCCAAACCCGGTCAAAGGCCTTGGAAATATCCAGTGCAACGGTTTGGGTCTCACCAAAGCGTTCCAGGCACCGCCCCCAAACATGTGTCACATACGCGAGAAGATCACCGCACGAGCGGTTCCGCCGGAATCCGTATTGACGGTCGTTAATAATTTTGTTCTTCTCGAGGTATGTGAGTAGTTTGTCGTTGACCACACGTTCCATCACTTTTGACAGAACAGATGTGATCGCTATGGGGCGGTAGTTGGCCGGGTTAGAGCGGTCACCTTTCTTTGGAATAGGGTGAATGATCGCTTTTTTCCAACCAGAGGGCACAGACCCAGACTTCAGGGACATTTTGAAAAGCGTCGTCAAAATTGGAGCTATTTCTGCAGCGCACCTCTTCAATACCAGGGCAGGTATTCCGTCAGGCCCACTAGCTTTATTAACATCAAGCCCTCGTAAGACTTGGAGTACATCCCGATGCCGAATCCTCAGCTTTTTCATACGAAAACCGCAGTGAGGAACCGACGGCGGGATAGCACCTTGGTCATCGAGGGTCGAGTTTTCCGCGAACATTTTGCCTAATAAGTTAGCCTTTTCGGCGGCGGTATTTGCTAGAGAGCCGTCAGGTCTGGTAAGAGGTGGCAGACTGGGTTTGCAGAAATTGCGACCTATAGAGCCCGCAAGCGACCAGAACGCTCTGCTACCATGCGGGCAGGCAGCCAGCTTTCTGCTGACCTGCAGGTCGTGCTCGAATTTCGACCTATTGATGATTCTCTTACTTTCCTTTGCAATTTGGTTGTATAATATTCTGTTTTCGGACGTTCGAGATGTGTTGTAGGCTCGGTAAGCCGCGTTTTTTCGTCGCACTGCTTCAGAGCATTGTCGACTGAACCACGGCTTTGAGCCCACACCAGTTTCCTTAATAGTGGATTGGATGAAGCCATCCATCGCGGACGTGATGACTTCACCAATTTCCTGGGCACATCTTGAGGGATCCGAAGTCCGAAAACAGACAGCTGACCACGGGAAAGCATTAAAATGTGCCCGCAGACCGAACCAATCTGCAGACCTATAGTGCCACACTTTTCTTTTCAGCCTCTCGTTTGGCGGTCTGAAGGTTACGGGGATTGATGACGTCACCAGGCAGTGGTCCGACGATCCTAAAGGCGCTGTGACGTCAATCTTGTAACCGTGTGGCACAGTGGTTAAAAACAGGTCTAACAGATTAGAGCGGTGAGACTGGACATCAGGAACCCTTGTAGGCTCCTGAACCATTTGCTCCAGTCCGTGGCAAAGGGCAAAGGACTCCGCTTGTCGTCCAGCCGAGTCTGTTGATCCCGAGAACTTCAACCAAGGTTCGTTATGAACATTGAAGTCCCCCAGGACCACAAACTCTGCCGTAGGGAAGCGGGGCAAGAGGTCATCAATAGTGTTGCTTAAATGTTTGAAGAGCTCGGACGTGTCTGATTCGCTAAGGTTAGGTGAGCGGTATAAACACGCATAAAACCTTACCGTACTGGCAAGATTGACGCGCACCCACATTACGTCGAATCTGGAGATTTCCAGATTCAACAGACGCACACAGTTGACGTCAGCTCGACTGTAGAGACATACACCTCCCTTGGGTCTAAATTTGCCTACGAGGATGAAGCCCTGGCAGTCCAGATAGGAGGCGTCTGGAGGCTCGGCTATCTGCGTTTCGGAGAGGAAGAGAAGGTTAGGACGTTGGGAGAGAAGATGGTGGTGGACAGAGTTTAAGTTTTTGTGCAGGCCGCGAATGTTGGTGAAATTCACCAACAGTTTTGGCCTGCACCGGGGACTCCTGCTTCTCGCCGTTGTTGAAAAGTTATTTTTGAAAGTTATTGCTAACGTCAGAAGAAAAGCAAAACAAATCGTTGCCGTGAAAACCATGTTGATATATATTTTTTAAATCAGTCATCGTAGTTAATATTTATCTCTAAAAAATTAATCGCCGAAATGTATTTACGCGCATGACTTCCGAACAACGGCACCAAATTGGATTTTACTACTGGTGAGCTCTGGCATTATGAAATATGCAAAAGGTGGCATGCGAGCTGTTTGAAAACTGAATGTACCGGGAAAGAATGTATGAAATGCGGGAGGGGGACTCGGGTAGGGGATTCGCAGGAGGGGGAGGAGGGAAACCCGGGAGGGGGAGGGGAATCTGGGAGGGGGGAGGGGAGCTTGGGAGGGGGGTTCGCGGGATGGGGAAAGGGGTAGTGGAGTGGGGGGAGGAAAGGTGGAGGAGGCGGAGTAAGAACGCGAGACGGGATGAGGACGCGGGAGAGGAAGGGGAGGCGGAAGCGGAACGGGACGAATGGGAAAGGACACGCAGGAGAAAATAATTTATTTATTAAATGGCATGGCAACGCATGCCGGGTACCAGCTAGTGATTATATAAATATGTAATAATGTTATTATTATTTGTCACCTACAGCATTCTTATTACTTCGTGCACTAGAACTAACTATATAAAATCTCATTTACGTGAACACTGGAACTAGTACTAATTTCGGCTGTCAGTGATAAAGTGATTATGTTCTGTAAAGGGCTCCATGCCAACTGAGAATAAAGTCGACTCAACACCTTTTTGAAAAGTCATTACGAACACTAACCTAACCAATTTTTTATATATATTTTCATCACTTTTAATTACTTTTCTGTTGTGGTACTGAGTTGTCCGATCACCCCTGTAAAACCGGTGAGCTGTACCTTCCATTATATTCGTGAGCAACGCGTGGAGAACAGACGCATATTCATGTTCAAGCCTTATACCGCGTCTCCAGCGACCATATTACCAAAATCATTGAATTTTTTTTTTGTATAAACATGAAACATCGGATGGATGGATGGAAACTTTGTTCCGCCGACACAATATTTTTTGTTTTGTCCCATGTTTTGAAAACACTTGTTCGCTGGAGACCCGACTTCACGTACACACTGGAGCCCGGTTTCCATATCTCCAATAATTGCCAAGGGTTAGGGATACAGGTGCAGTTGATTTTCGTTATTTATTTTTGGAGTGTTATGCCGTGTTAGGACAGATGATGAACACTGTAAAGCTGTCTGAAATGTTGACTAAAAAAATACTAAAATTAACTAAAAAAGTCAACACGGCACCCCACCATAACACCACAAAAATAAATAAGGAAAAAGACTTTGGGCGTGAAAATTAAAATCATATCAGATAGAGGGGAGTTCACAACTTTTTGTTAAAAATTCAATGAAAACAATTTAAATTTTATGTTCGTAATTGGAACTCTGAGCCAGTATAATTATTTTACAAGCAATAAAGTAGGTAACAATTATTTTATAAAAAAAAAATAATGATTCGAATTTTATTTGAAATGCACATTTCTTTTTTTTTTTGACAGATTAATGTCATTGCAGATTTCATACAAAAAATGTGATGACTTTCAACTGTGAATATGTTACCAAAAAATGAAAAGCGCTTTTTTCCGTGATGCCCGAAAACTCGTAGTGAAGCGGAAAAGTGGTGAAAGTATCATTTGGAGTCGATTTTGTGGTATGACTTTTTTATTAGAGCTTTTGTTTTCGAGTTAATCGGGTTAGTTGAATTTTTTTAGGTTAAGTTGTGAAAATATCAGTCTCTAGGAGCTTAATATAGAATTTTAAATGTCTTTTAAAATGTGTCGAAGCGTAGTTCTTTGTATGAAATATGTAGGTCCGAATGCAAAAGTTTTTTTAACCCTGTACCTGGAAAAAAGTTTTTTAAAAAATAAATGCTCAAATAAAAAATACATTTTGGGCGGTTTAGGACATGTGATGTAAAATCATAAGCTTCCCGCATGTCCCACGAATTTCTAGACACCGTGTCCATGATGAGAATGATCTGCTTTCTGCTGCAGGCGTTTTATACTAAAGGAAAGCTATTTATAATAACTATTTATTCCCACCACCGCTATCAATGTACTGTTTGTTTCTATATAAATAAATAAAAATTAACCAAAAGGTATTTAAAAAAACTATACAAAAAACACTTAAGGATTTTGTTGTGAACGATGAAATCATTTGATAAAGTGAATAAGTTTGTAAATTATTTACGAGTTTGTTTATTATTAATTTTCTACATTTTTAGTAGGTATGTTCGCGTGGGCTGATCAGTATATTGACAAAAGATATATTTTAAATGCTATGGTTATACGAAGTGTGAAAGAAAGCGACGCTAGCAGTCCGCGAAGGATTTCGAATACCAAACCTGATGTATACAGTCAGGCATCAGAGGAAGGACGAAAGTAGACTGAATGCAGTAGAAAGGAAATTCCTGATGCATATGTCGTTAAGCAGTAGGTATTTGACCGAATTACGAATGAGGATATTCGAACGAACACAAGGCCGATGTAAACGTAAAGACAGGGACTTTTAAGAATGGAGTATTGGAGGAATATTACATTACGCGAAAAATTATCGTTTGAATTCGACAGCGTCCTAACAAGACATGGCACGATAATATCGTACAAATACTCCGGCCAGTTCAGCACCAGGACAGGATTTCGATTAGATTCAAATAATAAAACAGTATACGCTTGAGACGATGTTTGGATGTAGATGAAGTTAATGCAGTGCAGATGTGTTGTGACTTTATGTACGTCCTCTTTGTCCATCCTTAATGAATAATTTTGAAAACAAAATTATATATCCACAGTTTTGTTTTTACTCAATTGCATTATCAAACCAACCCATTAAGAAATCAAAAAATATAGCATTACATTGATTTTTTTTATACCTATATCATTTTATCCTATAATAATATACTCGCATAATATTGCAAATGCAAATCAATCAGGATCAATCTATATACTCGTATATAAAAATCAAAATATGTTTGCTTGGGTGTATGTGAGTATATAAATGAATGAGATGATATTACTAAACCACTCATCCGATTGCGATGAAACTTTGGGGATTTGATGTGCGCATGACCGCGATGGTTTCTATATACAATAGTGAGCTCTGGTTACATGAATTTATGCGTTGCTAAACCGTTCAAACGATTGTGATAAAACTTTGGTGAGTTGTTGTGAGCACGCCCACTATGGTTTCTGTATATACTGGTGAGTTCTGGCATTAAGTAATTTTGTAAAAGAAAATTGCAATAGGTGGCACGCGAGCTGTTTTAAAACTGAATGTACCGGGACTGAATGTATGTGCGGTAGGGGGTGGGGGTTCACGGGACGGGTAAGCGGGAGAGAGACGCGTGACGGGAAGAGGACGCGGGAGAGGAAGGGGAGGCAGAAGGGGAACGGGACGAATAGGAAAGGACACGCAGGGAGAAACAATTTCTTATTAAGTGGCATAGCAACGCATGCCGGGAACTCGCTAGTATATAATATTATTAATCAATTTTTTTATTTCACTATTTTAATATCCAAATTATACTCACACCACTCGAAGCCTTAAAAAGTTTACCGTTGTGGAAAAAAGTTAAAACCATATTACTTTCTTTTTTGTTTCAAGTCGTTAAAATCTTTAAAAGAGCATTAATTTTTGTTGTCCAATTTTTTTTATAAAATTTGATGTTAATTTTCTCAGCATAAATTATCTAGACTTTCATTAGTGACGCATTCACTCCGCGATCTATTTTTTATATTGACACAAATAATTAAAACGAAAAGAAAAGATCAAAATGTATCGATCGATAACTGGAACAGCTGACGATACCTGTTGGTTATTGATTTGGCAGTTTTGTCACCTGGCCGACACCAAATAGCGTCACACAATGAGGTATCCTGCCCAGCGAGTCCTTGACGGCGCGCATCACTTCGCGCATTACCTTATTCATCAGTGCCGTCCATTAGTAGAATACCGCACAATTAAAATGCGAGGCGTTCACTGCATTCTATTGAGAAATAATCTTTTTCGGACAGAGCAGTTGTTGCTGTACGTCATTACAATAATTGATTTCAAGGTGATGGCCCGGCGCGATTGTTCCAACACATATCCGTAAAGGAAACTCTTGATTCAAGGAAAAACAAAGAAGATCCAATTTCCAGAATTCACCGAAGATAATTTTCAGAAATTTTTTCCGACCTCTGTTGAAATTGATCAAATATTTTCATGTTCCAATATTCTTTCTGGAGCAAAAACTAATTTCTTTCACCTCTAGGGGCCTACAAGTCGAAAAATGAGTTTATGTGCATATCGCACTTTTAGGATTATCCGTTAATATCACATAGATTCAGCAGTAAATATAAGTGCAAGCGAATAACGCAAGTTGATGAAATTATGTTGGCAACAAATTTTTTTGCCATTTAAGCGAAATTAAAGAATACGTACCTACTTCAAATTCTGTGCAAAATTGCTTTGAACTTCTAAAAAAATGATTGGAACACGAAAAGAATAAAAAGATCGGCCCATCTTTTTACATTGACGTTTTACTGCCTCGCCCGACTCTGTTTTCGCGGATGTTTTTTGAGACAAACTAACTTGTTATATTAGCTTAACAAATATTTATTATGTTTCACTCACACAGGAAATTCTCAAGATTATTTATTTCACAAGATGATCGTGCAAAGGACGTGTTAACTTTCGTGTAACATGTATGAATATAATATATTTTAAAGACATTTCACGAAGTAGAGCAGACCATTAGAAAGTTGCCAAAATGTATTCACGATTCAACCGCCCCCTTCAAAATGTGTAATTATAACAAGCCTTAAATGAAAACCAATTCTAAACTAAGAAAGAATAGCGGTGACCAACAATGTCGGCATATTATAATATTTCCTTATTGATATTGCGGCCTCTGAAAGTAAATCTTGTGCAACCAAAATCTTGTGTATATGCTTTACATTACTTTTGACGTTGCTAAAATAGCGTCAAAGTGTCGACATCGTAAAAATATTTGAGATTTTTTGTTGAATGTTTTGTTTGTGCGGAAATGTATTATTTACACGTAAAGTCATTGACGCAATTGACAACGTTTAGAAAAAAAATATTACATAATTCTTATGCAAAATATGTTAGTCTTTTGTTAAGACAAAAATTTGTCTGGGACAAAATGACACCAGTCAGAAATTAAAATAATTAATGGCAAAACGCTTAAATTATTTATGTAAAAGCGTTCAACGCGTTGTGCCTCTGGTACGTGCAGAATATAATGTATACCTCCGCATTACCATGCGGAATGAATAAAAGATTCAAGTTGAGATAGACACGCATCAAAACTTATTAGTAAAATTTAATATTTGTGTCGAGACACCAAATCATACTCTCCGGTCTGAATAAATATTTTCTAATTTGTGGCCATCCAACTTTACACCTTGTTAATTAAGTTAACTTTTAAAAACATATTATCATACTGTTGCAAGCAGGTAGCCTGTTTAATGTTCGCTTTTTCAAGTAAGTGGATCAACTGATTAATGAAGTTTTTGTTTCTTTTAATTCCAGCGCTTCGGAAGTAAACAATGGCATCCATTATTCTTTCAATTAAAGAAAACTACGAAGAATGGCAAGTGGGACAAAGTAAGTGTTTCTAATTTTTTACATTTCCAACTTTTTGATTAACAATCTTTCATTCCCATTAGAGTGAATAAAATGTATCTACTACAAATATTCGAGAAAAAAACAAACTTTTATTATAATATGAAATCGTCATCCGTTACTGCTATTGGAGTCAAATTTACGTGTCCAATATAATAATTAATATCGTAAGTAAGTCAATTATGGTTTATGGGGGTTAAGATGAAAAATACCAAATATCGTAAATTAAATCAGATGGAACAATATGCTGATAAAATGCTCTCGGTAAAACACACCGATAAGCTTTATAACTTAACCCCCTTTTCCATTTACAATTTATCGAATAAGTAAAATCCTGATTTTGAGGAAAAAGTATATTTACATTGAAATTACCTCAAAGAATGATTCATATATCGTGATAGCAATCACTTATGTTTTGTTGTGTGTAAACTCAAGGAAAGACGATTCCCAGAAGGGTTGTTAAAGTCCATATTAATATTGTACGTATTAAATAATAAATCATGTTTTACTACATGTAACCTTCACTTTCAACATTGTAAGAGATGTTAGCTCAGATATATGGGCTGATATCTGAGCTAACATATAACTATATTATTTATTTTATTGACAGTATATCGATCCCTTAGACTGAACGCCGTCGGTAGCTGTTTGGATACCGTTAGCTCTTCAGAGGTTCGGAACTCGAGGGTCCGAGCTAGAACATTCTGAAATAACCACATTGTAACCTACCCCTTTGGTAATAAAGCTGTAGGTCAGTTAGCGAAGCTAAAGTCATATTTGGAATGAAAAAACAACATCCAAACAATAACTCAAGGTATCTGGATTTAGATTGTGATGGACTTATGTTAGTAGTTTAAGAAAATTATTTTTACCCACGGAACAAAGAATATCATTATAAACCATAGAGCAAAGAATATAGCAAGCCTAGAGGATATGGGAGTTTAATAATAGGCCACTGCACTTAATAAAACTAAGCAATTCAGGCTATTGTCACATACCGTCCAAAATACATTTCTGCCGTCAAACTTTTGTAGGTAGTCACCACGCTTTTTGTTCAATTCGACACCAAAGGTACTCGATTTAACTTGCATGGAGATCAGTTAATCGATTGTTAACTTGCGGAAGAGTAATATGATTAGAATTTCGTCGTAAACCATTGCTTATATATCGCATATCATTGCTTGATTAGTTTAACAATAAAAGATGCTCAACAGTGACTACTATTCGTAAAGCGAACTCTTTTATTTGACACAAAAGAGTGAATTTGAAAAGGAGCAAAACAATTATAAAATAATATTCCATGATTTTAATTAAATGATGCTGTAATTAACCGATTGTCTAATATATTTCCAGATCCAGAGGTTGACAAATGGGTCCTGATGGAGAGTCCTGGCAACATCCTGATGATCCTGGCGGTGTACCTGGTGTTCGTTCTGAAAATAGGCCCCGCGTTCATGAAGAACCGTGAACCTATGAACCTCCGAAAATCCATGGTTATCTACAACGGAATACAAGTCCTCTTCTCAGTAATGCTCGTCTGGATGGTAAGTTCTAAATCTGGCGAACAATTCATTTTGGAGGGTCGTCTTTCGCTTCTAATCTATTCCTATCTGAAATCTAAGTTTCGTGTTTTGTGTGCTAATTCGAGACAAAAAAATCTAGTAAATGAGATAATTTTAACAGATCCTTTCTAAATAGCACGCTTAAATTTTCACGGCTAATACTCGTAGTTGGTGTCTACAGGGATATTGAAACCGGTTTTATTCTTCTTTCTCCTTTTTAAGTGTTTCGAAAAGCCATGGAGTGCTCATCATTAGTGTAGATACCCAACAGATGTAAGCACATCAATAACAATTCATCAGACATATGGAAAAATTCTACAAAGTAATTAGTCGACGATTCGAGAAGAGCTGAAACTTGTGTACACTAAACGAGTTCAAAACTATAATAACAAAAACATTAACACATTTGCGAGGGGAAATCCCTTAGAAAATATTATATTTACCACAACTTGTTTCATTGTATCTGAAAGATACTAAAACAAAAAACGTTATTAAAGTAATTTATTTAGCAATAATCCAGCAAAATACAGTACAAACCATCTATGGAATTAAAAAGAAAATATGTAACAAAATATAAAAGCACTATCCTATATTCAATTCTAGTTTCATGCATGTGCAAAAGCCGCAGTATTGTCGATGAAATAATAATTATCATTACTCTCTGACATGCAAGGGGTTGAAGGAGGGAGGTAGCAAAGCGCACGAGCAAAGTACACCTATCTAGTAAATATTGCCTGCCTTCATGTTCACATTTCATGCTGTACCTACGTGTCTATATTTTTTTTTTATCTGAATGCCGGTAAAACTAAACGCAAGCAAATCACGAACGCCTGTTCGCCGCATCCGTGTTAGCCGTATTATTCTAATCAGGAAAAGTAACGGTCGAAGCGGTGTTTTTTTATTTATTTCCTGATAAACGAATTTTTTATGTGTTTTACGAGAAAATAAAACAGCAAAAAACCTAACATATTAAATGAAAAATGTTTACATATATTTTTATGATTGTAAAGGTGGTATCGCCTGGAAGAATTTTTTTCTGACCTATCTAGATTCGCTTTAGTGGGGTCATGTTATTTTAGCGAGAATATTTTTTTTGCACGGTATTAATATTTAAAAATATGCCAACGTTCTGGAGATGAAAAACTGTAGGGAAAGGAAATAAATTGAGGTCAGTGGAGACGGATTTTGAAGCTTTTGGGAACAGAAAGTAACTACCTCTTTAATTTTACTGTGAAGGTGCTAATGAAAAAAGCTACCAGGGGCGGCCCATTTAGTGTTGGCAAATATTGAACTTAGAACATGAGTCTTAATATTACCAATTTCTGGATATATGTAGATATAAACCAATTTCTGAATAATTTCTGGATACATATCAAAACCTTCCAATTTCAAATTACCTAATTTTTTTTAAAATCGTCACTTCTATTTGGGGTCATTTAAGTGACCCTTTATCTTTTGATCTCCAGATCTATTTCAAACAGTATTCTGAACTAATGTTTTTTTGCGGTCATGTAAGGAAATCATGGAATATGAAAAAAGATAAATTGAGGTAGGCGGAAGTATATCATTTTGATTGAGATTACTCCTGCTGAGTCATTACACCCTGTTTATGGTGTCGATGATTTTCATCAAATTATTATCAATTTGTAAAACAAATCCATAAAGTGATCTTAATTGCCTCATTGTTTCCTTTGACTTACAGTCGTTACGTGTTGATCTTCCTTTCAACGCTCTCTTCAGTTCAGCTTGTCATCAAAGGACCTCGCAGACACCGAGGAACAAAGCACTGGTAAGAAAAAATATGTATTGTATATATTAAGTCAAAAAATTAAAATTTGGTAAAGATATGATAATTGATCCCTTTCACATATATTAAAATATTGAAAGCTCACCTTGAAAAATCATCATCAACTGCCACTTTAGTATGGAGCGGCCATCTGGTCACGTTACACTTATTATGAATTTGATTGGTCGAAATGGAAATTGCTATGCTTGCTTTTGAAAGGACATGGAGATTGCTATCTTTTTTTTTATATTGCTATACGTATTTTCAAACTCGGATTTTGATGGGAAGAAGCTGAGTTTGCAACTGACCATTGAATTTAATTTGTTCACAATTTGAATCTCTATGGAACTACAACTTTTTTCGATATTTTGGAGATTGCTGCCTTTGCTTTTACGCATCTCAATTGTTTTAACCTGACTTAAAATAGAATACTAAGGAAAACAACTGATGGTAGTTGCCACATGCATAGCGATGTAGTTGCTACATGCATGGTTAGGTTTTGTGTTTTTTTCGTTAAGTGGTGTTACATTTTTGACGGAGTTTGTTCGTTATATGAAAAGACAATTAAGGTGCAAAAGTTAAGACATTTTTTAAAATTAGTTTTTGTGTCAAATGCATGGTTATTTTTTGTTATTTTTGCGTTTAGTGGTGTTACACTGTACATTGTTTTTTTTATAAAGCTCCTTCGATAAATATATGAAACGATAATTAAGTTGTAAAAGTTTAAACTTTCTCTTTAAATTATCTCTTTTTATCAAATGAATATTTGATGCGATTCGATTAGATGATGGGGCGAATTGAAAGTAATAACCAAAAAATAATAGACAAAAGATTTTAGAAATACCATGACGTCATAAATCATAGTTTTAATTAGTAAGTTTTGTAAGTAATAAAGTAATTTTTGCAAACAGATATCCTAATTTTTAATTAAGATACGGTGTACATTTTTAAGATGAGGATATTACTAACTGGTCATCGGTCACTGGACAAGATTTCTAAAATAAAAATAAATATATAGTTATTAAAAATGTATAAATAATGTAATTATACTAATATCATAATCGATATAATATCGTCAATTTGAAATAGTTTCCCCTCAAAACAAATTTAAAATAAAGTTCAAGGTGGAATCTAATGTTTTTTATTTAATGTATTTAAAGTGTATTCCTACATAAAATTTTTAAATTATCAAAAATATGCCAAAATTCATATCAGATTATTTGAACGAGTTCACCATCACGTGCCCCTGAAAACATGCTTTGATTTGAGCTCAAATGAACTTTTTTGCAAACTGTTGATTCGTTTTAAGAATAATTTCTGATATAATCAGGTAATTCAGGTAGCCAGGCCTACATTATGGGTGTCAATACGCCACTTTTTACGGTTTAATACATTCCCTATAGGGTTTGAATGCAATAATCTGCCATATAAAATGACAATTTTCTACGTTGACACTATGAGTGCCATCTGTTAGTTACTCTTGATACCATTAAAATTGTAGAATTGAAAAATATTTCTTTATCTTTGCAGCAGAATTAAATTTTCTTTTCACGCAGATGGTAGTGTAATATTTGTAATTATCAGAAAATCATTGAGAATTTCCTCTATTCGGGTGACTGTTGTAAACGAGTTATATTGACAATCTATTGAGGCAACCGTTAGATCTTCCTTGATTTGCAAATGCTCATAATTTATATTTTGTCGGAGAGAGACCTTTACGTAATTTCTTGCAAATGGATATGTTGTTCCAACATAACGCAAAATTGCAGCCGGTTGGTGTTGTGCAATGTTATTTCCGCGTTATCGCAGATTCCAAATTCTTGTCCAATTAACAGTTATTGTATAACATCTTTAAAATACCAATAAAAATATTATAGACGTGCTTTGAAATTCTCGATTATTCGCGTCTTTGGTAATGTAATGTCTCGTGTAATTATCCTTGTATGTAAAATGTCCGCCGATAATGATGGGCAATGAAAATGATTTTTGGAAGCAAAATCTGTCGCATTTAATTCTGCCATACTATTATGCATCTGTATTATGCAGAATTGGCATATAACTTTTTATAAATTTTAGCTCGGGTACATGCGTAATTACGGGTACAGTACGACTGGAATCATTATCGATATTTTTATCGGTTTTCAAATGTCCATGAATGCCGAAACTAATGAGAATAATTTTATTGCATGTGCATCAATTTTAAACGGTTTTAAAAACATCGTTAAAACGAATAGCAAAAGTTAAAAAAAATATATTTTGACAACCGAAAACAAAACAAAAAGCATATCGTTCCTAATTAATCCCTCTACAGCCCATCAGCAAAATTAACCTTGTCAAGCTATACACGCAAGCATTATATTTTATCTAGGATCTAGGAAATCGGTCTAAAATCGGGAATCTAGTGTTATGCATTAATGAGCAAATTTCTTCAGATTATTAACAATAGTACTGCTGGATTTTTTTATGCTAGAGACCTAAGGACCAGTCAGTGACTGAGTTGGCATCGCGTTTGGGTCCCACCCAGGCGTCGGGTGTTCGATTCATTCGTGGTGGCCCTACACCAGGGCGGTACTGAGAATGTTTATATATTATATTTCATTAATATATTGTGAAATTACGCAAATTAATCATATAAAATGTAATCGCGCATTCCGGGATTAGAACACTCCAGATCACTAGAGAAAGCCTTACCCCTCAACCACGGAGATTGTCAAAAGACCCGTCTTCCTGCAACATCTTTAACTCCTATATCCATTCAAGAGGATTAATCTTGCTTTGAAAGGGAACGTTTCTTTTTAGACTCCGTGAGTACTAGTAGTAGTTATAGATCACTTATATACATCCTGAAAAGTCCTTAAACCTCTTTGTCTACCGCTCCGGGAGTTAGGTATGGCAGTTCGTAAGTTTTTTTTGTCATCTTTCTTCTAACCTCTGGAATATCATTGAAGGTCCTCGTGCAAGCAATTTTCTCTATATAATAATTAGTTATGGTCACTCAATAAAAATTAACGTTGATAATTTTTTTTTTATTTCCTTATAGCTTGTGAACGGAGCATGGTGGTACTTCTTCGCAAAGCTGACCGAGCTTTTGGATACAGTGTTCTTCGTGCTGCGCAAGCGCAACCGGCAGATCACGTTCCTGCACGTGTACCACCACTCGGTCACCATGTGCTTCTCGTGGTGCTTCCTCAAGTACGCGCCCGGGGAGCAGGGTGCCATCATCGGCCTGCTCAATTCTCTAGTGCACGTCATCATGTATACCTACTACATGATCTCCGCCATGGGCCCTGCCTACCAGAAATACCTCTGGTGGAAGAAATACATGACCGTCATTCAACTGGTAAGCGTTCCTGTCCTCTGCTTGTATTCCCTCATCAAACCTACTCGGTATAAGAAACCCTTTCCTATCCTTCTATAATTCTTATTGAAGCAATAGAAAATGAAGAATTAAAATAAACAACTTTATATCTACTATTATTGAAGTAGGTAACGTCACGCGTACCTCAAGGAACCCATCTGGCCCCATTTCTTTTTAGCTTGTTTATAAACGACATTATTAGCATTTTTTCTAATACATGCTTTTTTCGTTTTGTGGACAATAAGATCCTAAAAATTATTCACAATTACTACAACTGCCTTGTTTTCCAATCAGATATTAACTCAATCAATGATTGGTGTAAAATTAATTTGTTACCATTCGCCAAATTGGAGAATGCTAGCTTTGTTTCTAGTAATTGGAGTTTGCTACATTTGACAATAATGCTGATTTTAAACTGGATTTTTAAAGCACACGTAGCTTGTTTATATGCCAATTAACTGCTTTTCTATGTAAAAAAAAAAACTAAATCATTAAGAAATTGGTAGTCCACTTTTGAAAAAAAAGTGAAGTTTGCTGCTTTTCATTCTACATAGCTCAATTCTATGACTTCTAACCTGATCTCAACATAACTTCTATTTTCGCATGTTAATCTCTTCTTTTTGTCTTTATCTTCATACACCATATTTTATTTTTATAAATAATATTTTTTTATTTTGTTTTAATGATTTTGAAAATTGGACAAGTCTGTTAATAAATAACCTAAACAAAAAAGAAGACTAAACTAAACAGTACGCTGAAATAAAATCAAATATCAAGAGGTACCAATAAAGTAGGGAGTTTCGCCCCAGACACGGTTATTTAGTTTGGCATGAAACTTAGAAAGCATTTTATAATTTATGTAGTGGGGAAGATCTGAAGATTGGTTTGATTCAAATATATTGAGTATGGTTGCTTAGCGTTCAGTAGCTCGATCTTTTTTGTTCCTATTCTACCTGTTTTTCTAATACATGTGAATCTTTAGACACCTCATAAAATGATATATTTTTAATGTAAGAAAAAATATTTTTAACAAGAGTTTTAAATATATTACCATTTTTATATTTAGTATTCTTAAGACATTAAATTTAAACGGTTAATGGAAAAGATATGCACTTATGCAGCCGGTGAAGGTCATAGCGCTGAGGCTAGATTATTTAAAGATATCTTTTTTTCCCTCACTGATGTAAATTAAATCGTTGTCAAGAGTGATTATATTTAGATTATATTTAAGAAGAAGTTTAACCAAGGTGATGGGAAGATTATAAGCATTTAAAATTGCAAAAAAAATCACATCAGTGAACAGAGTTTTTTCAATTAGCTTCCCTTTTTTTAGACAATTTAGCTTTTGCCTTTTTAGACCTTAGCTTTAGACAATTTTTTTATGACCAGCTAACAAAGTAACGTATTTGATTACTTTTCCCAGGCCCAGTTCTGCATGATGATTGCCTACTTGTCCCTCCTGGTGCTGTCCAACTGCGGCTACCCTCGCTCCGTCTCCTACTTCTTCATCGGAAACGCCGGTGTCTTCCTCTACCTCTTCAGCGACTTCTACAGGAAAGCCTACAACAAGGGCGGAAGACCACCTACCACCAACGGAATCTCAAATGGATCTATTAAGACATTGTCCAATGGACACACCAACAACAATGGAAACGGTATCACTCCAAGCAAAATTGCAAACGGTTTTGTGGATGACTCCGAAGCATATTTACAAATAACAAGAGACGTGGCGCTTCTGAACAGTGGTGAAAAACTTATAAAAATGAAGGATCTTTGATTTGTGTTAATATTGTTGGAGACATTTTACCACGACAAATAATTAATAATAAACCACAACGTTTTACCTAAGCGGCGGCGTACCGAGTCCAACACTCGCGTGCCTAATTATACACCGAGTTGTAGTTATGTAAAAAATCTTATAAGATAGGCGAGGGATAATTGTGCCAAGTATTATCCTGTTGCAGCGAGTATCAAATATAATATATCGAAAGGTGCGATCAAATAAACAAGTGGTTTTGTCACAGAAAGGCCTATATCTGTAAGTTTAATTTCTTTTGTGCACATATCATAATAAGTAATTACTTTTAGATTAAAAATTGTATTTGATATTTATGAAGCGCTCGGAGGTTACAGAGGGGTGTTAAGTATTTACTAAATAAAGTAATGACAATACGAGTAAGGAGAGTGTTTTGCGAAAATGGTTGTATGCTTTGCATGTTTGTGTGTGTGATATTTTTTGATATTAAGTACCTTAATTTTTTTTAATATTTTGATTGTGATAATCAAAATACTCAAGAACTTGTAAAAATTGTAAGGATTCTGAACAAATGTTGGGAACAAGGGTAAGCTATGAACTCTTATCATTATAGACTAAAATAAGTGCTCAATTAGCAACAATTTGCTTGTGGAAAATGTACCTGGAAGCTGGTTGCCTGCTTTCGCGTACAGGCGCACAAATAGGATTACGCGAAAGCAGGCAGCTTTGCTTTCGCCCATAAAATAAATAGGAAATTACTTAAGAATGTTTCAAAGGTGAACCAAGCAAGCTAGAAATATCGTTGACCAAGCGACCAAAAGACTGGAGAGTGAAAGAAGAACATTAATCGTTCTGTATATATGAATTTACAACTAAACTATTAAACTAATTAAAAGCTGAATGTAGTTTCCTCAATGCTGAAAAACGTTTTGTATTTGAAATAAGTGTTAACCAAGTACATAGAAGATCTAATGTTAACATAGTAAAACTTGTCTTGGTAGAATCAATATTCATGTGGCTATTTTCTACGGCACAACGTAGTTTGAAATATGACAGCTGGTAAAGCCTCATTCATTTGGAGAGTCATTAAACGCGATTACATACATCACCGTCGCGCGTCGTCTTGATTTTATATGGAATCTGACAACAGTGCGCGTAAATTAATCATAACCAGTGAATGGCTTGGCCTTACTTCCACGATAAAAAAGCGTCGAACTTATAATCCTTGCGTCGAACTTATACTCCCTTGTGAATGAGGCTGTATTGTCGTCAAATACCACGGGCTGTTAGGATAATAACAATATACGAGAACATACAACGAAATACAAAGTAAGCAGAATGGGTAAACCGCAAACCGCAAACAATGAAGGTGTTTCAGTCTTAAATCACACAATTTAAAATCTGTTCTTGTTTATTTACCTGTATACCTGTATATATTGTTTTGTTACCCACAGCTAATGTTTTCATGAAGATGTGTCATACTATTTTTGTTATCCTGTTAAGCAGTGATGGTGTGTTCATTAAAAGAGAAAAGGTATAATTTTAAATGCAGGCAGCCAGTAGAATTAATGCCGATCAATATTTGTGGGAAATGTTACTGTTTGTAATTAGTATTTATTATGTTGATAGGTATGGTGATATGTACAAAATGTAAGAAAAAGAAATATACATGTTTTGTTCCTTGTAATTTTTTTTGTTTTTCAATATTTTCACATCCAGTCTAATGTCTTAGTTTTCTTGCAGATTTCTCCAATCAATTGAGGTTGTTTTCCATCTGCATTATTTTCGCTTTAATCCTCGCTATTCAATGTTTCTTAGTCTGCTTGTTTATTGATATGCTTGATGTAACTCTCAAGTGACCAGCTCAGGTACGGGGGCTCCATCTAAGCCAAAGTTAAGTAAGTCTCTCAAAAACTGGGCGTACTGTACAGGACCCACAAGTACTTTAATATTTGACAACTGTTAACCCTGTATAAATAGCAAGTGCGCTCCACGGTAGAATTTGGCAACCACTTCTGGTCTGGAGCCCCAAAATACCTGAAAAAACAAACACTGTACAGAAACGGGCGGTCAGTTGATTAATTCTCCCATCTTAACAAACAGATTGCAGTCTTTAGAGCACAAGCGTCAGGTGTGAATGCTATTCTTGTTCTACCGGTATTTCAATGGAAGATACTCCAAGGAACTAGCGTCATTGATCCCTTCGGCACCGGTGAATAGTCGGGAGACACGCCACACGCGCGCCCAACATATGTACATGGTTGACATTTGTCAGAAGAAAATTGGGCGCTTCTACGACTTTTTCAACGGCTCGGCTGTGGAACGATTTGCCGGCCTCTGTGTTTCCTCCTTCCTACAACATGTTTACTTCTTCCTCTCCTCGTTAAAGAGCCTCCACACAGCATCGTCAAAGATAATATAGGCCCTGAGGAAAATCATTTTCCTCAAAGCCTCCTATATGGATTTAATGTAAAAAGTCTGGACTTATCCGAATTCTGCGTAATTTTTTTTTAAGTCGGTGAATTATGCAATTCCAATTTGTACACAACTTCTTTATGACTGAATGTAAGAATTTAGTATTTTGTTTAGTGCACTTCACTGAAGATTCCCTTTTTAATATTTTGTTAATGTCCAGAATTTTAGATTCTTTCTACAAAATTGACAGAAAGTTACCAGTAAAAATCGCCCTTATAATAGTTATTTGTTGAATAGATGCCATTACCCACTATTTCCAAGGATCGACTTCCATTGTCTAATACTATTTAAAGCATTAAAACAATGCTCTATGTAAGCATCACAGATTCAGACTGAATATTTCAAAACTTGATAGCCAAAGGTATTGTCATATTATATCAAATGATTGAATGCAGTAGATCCAAGTTCTCCAAGACCTTGCAGATATATTGCAGAACGTTACAGATTTAAACAATACCACTAACCTAAATAGGAAATCCTTCACAAATAGAGCGTTGCGAATACAGGTAAGCTGGAAACTGGCGACATTGTTTGTAAGCGCCCTGCGACATTGTCAAAGCAATATTCTTTTGACAAGATTGCCATTATAATATATCACAATTAAAACAGTTAATTATTTCATTCCTTTTATCACTCAACATATTACAGGCATCTTATAATTCCAAAATTCTAGTCAGAAGATATCCTTAGCAGGTGTAAACCGGTCTAACGCCAAACAATAGTCATAAAAATAGAAAGTTTTGATTTTCGCTAATAAAAAAGGAAATTCTCTTGTATAAAAACTGTTGTATTTATTTTGAAAACTGTTTTCTATCCATTGGTTCTTTGGAAGGTGCGAGATGGGAAAAATCATGAGTATTCGTTATGGCCGCTACTAATATGCTGAAGAACGCATAAAGTTTAATGCAAAAATCTAACTAAAAAATGATTCCGTTTTTAACCGAATGTAAACTAAGCAACAAAAGAGGAAATTGACGGGTACGGAATACATTTCAATCAAATTATATGTTGAGGAAGACCTAACAGGGTAAACATATTTCATTACTAGTCTAACTTTTCAAGTAAAGCCTTTAAAAAACTGTATAATTATTTTAAAGCACCGTTTGATCATCTTTATTTAAATGACCAACAGTTCAAGAAACCCAAATATAAACTAATAGGTCACGGTGAAGTAGACCGAAAAGTAGAGTACATTGAATTAAAAATTCCTACCTAAAATAATATATGCAGAGACGTACATACTGTAACCAAATTACATTATCTAGGAATGTACGATTGTGACGTACTTGTGCGTTATATCCCATTGTTGTGCTGTAGAAACCGAGAAATAATTCTTTTTCCAATAATTTGATATGCACAACTACTTACAAACGGTAACATAATTATTATTATGCATCTATTTACCTGAGACATTATTAAATATTTAATACTTATTATTACACTAAATATTTAAATATTAACACGTGTTTTAACTAGGACGTTGACGTCGGGGGTTCAAAACTCGTTTCTTACACAACGCAAATTGAAAGAAAGTAAAAATTATTTACCTACAGAGGTACTTATTTGGGACAATTAGTTTCACCCCGATTAGAAACCAATTTTCAGAATTGAAGCGTCATTTATAATCGAATTATCTTTGTTCTGTAACTGCTCGTATGTCTAAATAACCAGGTAGGTACTTTCAAAATCCTCTCACAGCATTCCTCAATAACTGTCACCAGAGTTCTAAAATTTTCAGGCAGTGGGTCGTTTTTGTGTTATTTATTAAAAATACCTAATACCTAATACCAAATTATTAAAAATTCACAGCCAGTCCAGCACAAAACTGCATATCTCCCTAAAGTATACCTACATAGATAATTGCTGCAAAGAGATCATCTCCGAAGAGACCAACTCGAGAAAGAGAAGATTCCATTTTTTACACTTGATCAAGGCACAAATTTGACTCACTAAAAATAGCATCAGCTATAAAGGTCGTAACATTTCTTCGTAAGAATACATTGAACACGCTGATTGCGGGGTGCCTACTAGATGGACCTCGACAGAGAAACGTGCTTCACAACCCACTTGTCCCAAACAGGTAGGCTGACAATAATGTGCAAAAACTTTCTCATTTATCTCCATAAAAATACGGAGAAGCTCACAAACTAGGCCACCTTTCATTTCAATAATATAAGGCTTAATCCTTCAAGACTGTCGGCGATATGTTTCACCGGTCGTCATCATGAACAAACTTTCAATCTTTAAGTTTTACTTTTTCATTTTATGTAACTTCAGTTGTTCTTTCGGAGACCGTGGGTCAATGGTAATCGTTGGAATCTTGTGAATGTTGGTTGAAAGACTATGTGTACCTACGTACGTTTGTTCAACGGACGTATACGCAGTCTTTAATTTATTATACCTGCTACATACATTCTGATCGAGCAAGTTGGGGATAATATCTGGGGCAAGCAAGCAAAATTTTCTCGAATGTAATTGGATAAATGGGGGGCACGGTGTAAAAAGTTTTTAACCGACAATGATATCTATGGTATGGTTGATAACCGCAATTACTTAACGAGATATTTTAGTTTATTACAGTCTCTTTAAAAAAACTTTACAGCCATGCATAAAATCTGTATGTGTTTGTCAAGCATGTGTTTGTCTTGCCGTACCCGTACAAAATGATTTTAGTATTAAACTTACCATTGCTACGTAAGAAGAATACCCATTTCTTATTATAATAACTCTCTTTTATAATAACTTTTGAAGGTAATATATCGTTAAAGAAGAAGTACATAAGGCTAATAAATATAAATGAAAATATGAAAAAGAACATGTCACAGAAAAATAAAAAGGTAACGGTCTTAACAGGATCTCTAGTCTAACCGGGACAAGCATCTTAACCAATTCGGCAACTGAGACCTCTTATTTTAAAATCATTTTTGTCAATCTCATATTCCAATTCGGAATTAACAATATCTTTGACTAATTTTTTCCTTTGTTTTTTGACAGCTACCTTTTTAAATGACAACACATTTTCAAAGAACTGTTTTGTAACCTAGATAGTATCTTGGATAAACAAAACCGATTTTATTTATTTGGGAGACCTATTGACGTTTTTCTAAAATCTAATTGAATTGTCATTTTATTTATTTGAATAAATCTATTATGAAGATTATTCCTATCAATGTAATATATCATTGAAGAAGAAGATAATGCTTATAAGTCTAAACGAAGATATGAAAAATAATAAGACACAGAAAAATAAAAAGCTTACGGTCGCAACTGGGACATACTTTTACATACTCTCGTTTAGATTTATTTGTATAACTTCTTCTTCAATGATAACAAGTGTACCATTCAATTTCTGAACTACCCTTTGAGGTTTTACCAAAGATGTTGAAATACAAGGTTTTACTCATTATGTTATTCCAAAAAAGTAAAAACAAAAACGCCTCTTCTTTGTTCTGAATATTTTGTTTTGAGGAGTTTTATTTCACGTGTGCATTTGTAACTTAATTCTTATTTATCTGCTACCGGTTTCGACACTTCGTGTCAGTCACTTGCAATCTTAAAACCAACTTAAAAATTACAAGTACAGAAATGATTAGATTTTATTAGGTGTGGGTTGTTGAGACGGGGAAAACGGTAGGGGGAGTCAACATAACAGGGGAACATTGTCAATAATGGTGATTTACAGAATGCTTTTATTTAGTTAACTAAATAAATTTTTGGTTAAACAGGTAGTTAAGAAAGTCAATCGAGATGTTTTTCGGGTTCCAGCCCAGAGGCGGCTTTAAAATTCAATTCAGATCTGCTTTAGATCAGTACAGGGTCGAAATGTGGTCACTATGTTATAATCTGTTAGCCCTGAAAAATAAACCCAGATTTTTGTAAATAAGACTTACTTGGGCTTCGGTAATAATGACTGCACTGAATTCTTTTACCTTATTTGGTGTAATTTTATTTAATTATTCATGTAGTTGTAATTACAACATGTTTCATTTTTTGAGTGACCTTCAAACACCTTTTAGCCTCAAGAAAACTTACAGCGAAAATAATTCTTTCGTTGTATCAATAATTCAATATTTAGTAAACGCACGTAGCATTTAATTTATTGTAATTTGCACATTTACAAGTTATAAAACAATTTTATTTACTACCATAATTATTTATTTTATCGAACAGGATTAACGTTTTTATATACCGGTGGAGAGATAGCCTTGATTTAATAATTTTGGATAAAAAATTGTGGATAGAAAATATTAAGGCATAAGCTTCCAAATGTCTGAGGGAAAAAAATAGTTTGTCAATTTCGGAGAACTATACGTTAAACAAAAAAGTTCAAAACTTTCTGCATCGTACTGATCTGAGTTTATTAATTTATCCCGAGAAGTTAAAAATGCAGTTTTGTGGTGAGTATTAATTCCACTTTTATTTTTCAGGTTTATTGCTTAATTCCAATACCGAAAATGCAGTTATCTAAGACCACTCAAGATAAACAGAGGGCATAAATTGAAAAATAGTGAAATACTGTAGCCGAGTATGTGCCTCGACAAGCTGCATTGTTGCATAAATCTCATCAAGATTCAAATGTATTAAAAAAGATATCACAAAAAGACGCGTGTTAGCAGTGGTGTAGAGAGAAATAGTGGGCATAAACATTAAATTTATCTTTTAATTAAATGAAGACATTTATGAGCGAAACTCAATCGAAAATCTGGAAACAGAAAAATCAGAAAAAGATATTGGCACCTCTGGGACTCGAACCCAGGACCTCCCTACTTTCCGGGTTGGGGGCTCTTATCCACTGAGCTAAGGTGTCGATATCCAATTCGGTCACTTTTAACTGTACCATACTTCGACTAAGAACCACCCATATTATCTTCATTTTTCTTAACGCATATTTTTATTGGCTGCCATCTTTATGAATGATTGCAAGATTCAACTCGAACTAAATGCAATCTAGATGGTGTCTGGATAAATTATTATCCATTTTATTTAATGTGCGACATCTATTGACTCTTCAGCAAGTCTGGGATGAATATTATTATTTATTATTTTAACTTTATGAGTAAAACCTCAAACTGTAATATTTAATTAAATGAAGACATTTATGAGCGAAACTCAATCGAAAATCTGGAAAATGGATAATAATTTATCCAGACACCATCTAGATTGCATTTAGTTCGAGTTGAATCTTGCAATCATTCATAAAGATGGCAGCCAATAAAAATATGCGTTAAGAAAAATGAAGATAATATGGGTGGTTCTTAGTCGAAGTATGGTACAGTTAAAAGTGACCGAATTGGATATCGACACCTTAGCTCAGTGGATAAGAGCCCCCAACCCGGAAAGTAGGGAGGTCCTGGGTTCGAGTCCCAGAGGTGCCAATATCTTTTTCTGATTTTTCTGTTTCCAGATTTTCGATTGAGTTTCGCTCATAAATGTCTTCATTTAATTAAATATTACAGTTTGAGGTTTTACTCATAAAGTTAAAATAATAAATAATAATTAAATTTATCAGTTGAATCCGGGTAAGTGTAAACGGGGGGAATAGCAGGCAGGACTTTTAACATAACATTAAATGCATTAAAGTTATTAAGAATAAAATATCTGTAAATATAATATTTTAAAAAATCCTAATTAAAATTATCAAAATTGTTTTTTTTATTCAAATTATTAGGAGTAAATTACTGAAGTTTAGCTAGTAAACCTCATTGTAATCGTTAATAATTGAAAGAGATAATATGAGTAACATCTCGCATGAAAACGGTAACAGTCGCAACTGGGACTCGAACCCAGATGCTCTAGGCTTACTTGGACTAGCTCTATACTAATTGAATGATTGGCATCCAGTAAGTAATTTTTAACAATCGCGTACTTCCATTATTTAATTACTAACATTTTGTTGAATTATCTCCCATATTTTTGGTTGTCGTGATTGCTTCTTGGTGTGAATGCCGATTTTTAATACATATTTTCAAAGTAGATGGTGTCTTAGATAAATCCAATTTTATTTATTAGGGACAGTTGTTGATATTCTCTTCTTTGTTGGTTAATTTTATTTATTAGGAACCGTTGTTGATATTCTATTCTTTGTCGGTTTATTTTATTTATTGGGGACAGTTGTTGATATTTTCTTCTTTATTGGTTTATTTTATTTATTAGGGACAGTTGTTGATATTCTCTTCTTTGTTGGCTAATTTTATTTATTAGGAACAGTTGTTGATATTCTTTTCTTTGTTGGTTTATTTTTCTCGTTACTTTTAAATGAGAGGTATAACCAAATAAAGCCGATACCCATAACAATGAATTTTCAAGAATCCTAACTTCTGGTGTACTTCTGCCACTTCTGTATCTGGGACCTTTCCAATTCCAAAAAAATGCTACGCCCATGGATGTAATCAAAATATTTCCGATTTAATCTCGAATGTGTTTCGATTTGAATTTAGTTTGCCCTGCTTAAAAGTACTAAAGCTGGTTCCTGTTCCAAACGGTCTTAGGTACATTAACACTGATCTGCCGGTGCAAGTGAAAGTGACTGGAACCTGTGTGACGTAATTCTGAGGGTTCATTGCTACTCCGGGAGGGTCATCCATTTTAACTGACAATTTCCTAGAGACGTGTGGTGGCCTGTAATTTAAACGCAACAAAAATTCGTTTAGAAAGTTAGGATGGCATTGAACATATTGTGCATTGGGAACCAGAATTCATTGATACCTCATTGCAGTTCATCAATTTATCTCCCTTTTTCTGTGAGACGGGAACAAAGCAACACGATTCTTCACGTTTTCCTGCGAATAGTTGCCACTAGCGTAATTTCACTCAATTTTTTAACACGGTATTTTTATTTTTTATATTTTTATAGATAAACTAGTTAGGAGATACGGCACAAGCTTACCACAACGCCATTTCGCTGCTAAATACAATAAAATGTATTAATTGTCAAATAAAAACGTCATTTATAATTGGTCATTTTATAATAATGCAATCAGTATACAAGTAATAAATTAGAGAGAGAACTAAAACTATTTACATAAATATAGATATCCGCTATTTAAAAACCACTAATACAGCATAAGATATGCCTTTATATTATAAACCACGTAAAATGACTTCTATAAATAAAAAGATAAACATTTGGCCTAAATGGTCGGCCAAAAAATAGGTTGACCATAAAAAACTAAGTTGGCCAAATCTTCAAAATATTGTGCGTATTAGTTTTTGTCGCGTAAATTATCGACGCTTCTAACTCGCATAATGTTGAAATTTGTGCCTCATCTGTTTTTAAATTATAATATTTATGTACATATTTTTATTAAAATGTCAAATTTTTTTTAAAAGTTGCATAGTCATTATGTAAGAATTAACTTTCAAATATTTTACAATTTTCATGATCTAACAAATTTCATGATTCTTGATATGCAAAATTAATTGAGTTGCGTGTTTTATAATAAATAATATTATTTAATTAGTTATAACTAAGCAATCTATTCAAAATAGTCAACGATTTAGCGATGACAACGAATGAGAAATAGGAACATTTGTTGTGCTCCAAATTCATACAGAAATATACTAGGTAATAATCAGTGACTTACATGGATTAACACAGTGAAATTATGCATGCGTATAATTTAACACCAATATTAAAAAAATTGCTTACGCACAAGCGTTCACTAAAGACCTAGTTCCCATGATAACAAGAAGGTTCATCAGATAATGTAATTTTTTAGCCAAAGAAAGTAGTTTCAGTAAAAATTAATTGGTGTTCATTTCGTAAAGAAAAAAACTGCTGTAAACGAAAATCGGATCAAGTATCTTTGCACCCAAGCGGGATAATGGACGAATGTTTTATATCCGAATGGAAGTCCGCTATGATTTAGAGCGAATATTATCCATACTAATATTATAAATGCGAAACTGCTCGAGTTTGTTTATGACCTTTTCAGGCATTAACCAATAAAAAGACTAATAGAAAGAAGCTAAATTATATGCGCAGACTATATGTTGTATATGATGGTAAGCTCTGGCGTTATGAAATTATAAATATTAATATATTATATTTGTTATACGTTTTCTGTCGTTAACAAAAGCGAGTTAATTGCAAATGTCAGAAAAAAATCATTCACATGGAAACGATGTTGATATACTTGTGGGCTCTAAGCTGGTAGGTACTCAGCCCCCTGGTCAGCTACTGCCCCAGAAAATTCAAATATTAGAATATGTTTTGTTTTTATTGGACAAGCTGGAATAAATGTCAGATAAGAGTTCCTACATTAAAAATATAATTCGCAACGATTATAAAGACTGAATAAAAATTAGTGTAATTTTGTATAATATTAACAAACTTCCAAATATTTAATTAAAAATAAACATCCGAAATGTATGTAAGCGCATAGATTCCGAACGAATGAACAAAATTGGATAATTCTTTTTTTCTTTGTGAAATTTAGGTGGCAGGCTAGATGTTTGAAAACTGAATGTAAGGGAATGAATGTATGGAATGCGGGAGGGGGTGGGGTGGGGAGGAGCGGGATAATTGATAAGTTCAACCGCTACAGTAATTTACCGTAATACCATGCGAGCGAAGCCGCGGGGAAAAGCTAGTTTTTTTATATTTGGGTTTCGAAATTCAATGATGACTTTAGCTATCAAAGTTTCATGATTTATGGCGTTACGAATAAACGTTTTTAGTTATTCAAGTGATAAAATAAAGAGAAATTTTCAAATGCCTTCAAATTTATGACTCGAATGTGTTTTTTTTTTATTTGAGTTGCGCATCAACGTATTTTCCAAAGCTCAGTTATACAAAACCACAATTGTGCAAGTTTCACGCGAATTTGTCTTTCAATACATTTTGGTATTGAAATATTTTAATGATTCATAAATTAGTTTGTATTACCTGTCGGGACGTGTTGAAGAAAGCAATCCATTACGGTTAACATTATTTGTTTAGATAATTGAAATTTCGTAACATTGCTGGTTTGAAATGAATACTTATAATAATTTTACTTATATAACTTTACAGCACTGTTCAGCCACTTTTAGCCATGCAATAAATGGTATAGCTATTGAGGGGTGGTTATTTAAATTTATTCATGTCTTAAAAGTGTTAAAACATAATGAAACAGGGATTTATTCACGTACTGATTGGTAGGTACCTTAAAAGAGAGTGCCATCTTTATGTGGAGGCTGTTGAATTGGTATTTAACTTGTACTACACCCATTGTATCGCATCAGGTCAGAAGCAGTTTGCGTCAGGTTGAATTTGTATACATAACTTTTATCACACAATAAATTATTAATAAACAATTGACGGTCTGAAGTAACCTTGTATAGTGGTGTGGTGTTACTGTGTGCTTCGGAATCGACAATATTTAGACCGGATATATTTTATTTGTTTGGTTTAGTTTTTTAACTGATCTTGTATTGCCGAAGAATTATACTACAAACATTTTTACTTTTAGATAAGAGCGCTCTTGTCTAAAACACAATTTGGAATATTTAGGGTTTTGGGCTACCCAATAAAGTACTCGTACCTACAACCATAAGACCTTTGGTGATAATGTACATTATATCGCCTCTTAAAGAAACTTTATATTTGAAGGAAATTGAAAATGCAGTAAGTCGGTACCCGTTGTAAGTTGTAAATATCGAACTCGATTAGAGCGACTGCCAATCAAACTTGACTATCGCCCACTTAGACGACATATCCAAAACACGGCATTGTCAAACAAATAATTGTTTTTTATGAACCTTATTTTATATTGAGACTTTGATGCTCTGTGTATGAATGCATTCCTTGTGAAGCCGATATGACCAATAAAACCAGATGCATGGCCAAGATATTTGTAAAATACGTTCAGCGTGTCTTTTGCCCATTCATCGGCCGAACTATTTTATTAACACTTTATAAACGTACCTGGTTTAAATGTGGATTTTTCGCATTTTTAACCAACCTTTGTTTATAATGGGAATAAAATATTATTGTTTAAATTGGCTGGAACTTGTTGATTAAGTGATAATATAAAAAAAGATCATTATAACCGAATTTTTAAATATTTTTAAAAATAATTATTGAAAGAATTTTACAAACATTCAAATGATGTGGATTTTAAAACACACAGAAAAAAATGTTATGGTGCGACTCGAAATCTAATCCTTTATTTTTGTCTGTCTATTGTTTCCCAAAACATTGAAGCAAAATTATTCATTTTGTTTCATTGATAAACACTACAATTGAGCGTTAAGTTTAAAAATTACTTAATAATAATAATAATAACATTACATTTGTATAGCGCAGTTTTGTGTCACTTCACTTCAAGTGCGTACTTACTGCATGAACTTACATTTACGAAAGAAAAATAACTGTTATAATATAAATTAATAAAATTTCACAATTTCCGAGCTTCACATTTTCAATAAATGTCATATATATATATATTCAAAATGTGTTTGGGGATTAGTGAGATGTCGTGTATTGCTATAATAAGCATAGGAAATGTTTGAAACTTTCGAAATATCTTCTTTAAACCACCGCGAGTTATTATAACCACTGGATTATTACAACCACATGAAAATACATCTCAAAAGATTTTCAATCATCACAAAAATTCTCGCGAAACAGTAAAAAATTTGAGAGTGATATTTTGCAAAACAATGATTTTTAAGTCAAATTCAATTTCCAAAAATCTTTAAATTAATGAATTAATTTGAAGTACTTATAATCTTTGAATCGAATCAAGAATTCTAGATATTTTAAATAGGTACCTATGTTAGAATAGGTTGATTGATTGTTCTTATAATGAAAAAATTATATTTTTAATAAATGAAAATTAAAAAAAAATTGTAATAGGTAGCTCGCGAGCTGTTTGAAAACTGAATGTACTGGGACTGAATATATGGAACGCTGGAGGGGGGTTGGCGGGATAGTAGAGCGGTAGAGGGGAGAGGAAAGGCGGTAGAAGGGGAACGCGGGAGGGGAAGGGGATGCGGGAGGGGAAGGGGATGCGGGAGGGTAACGTGGACATGCAGGGAGAAACAATTTATTTCTTTAAATATGGCATTGCAATGCACGCCGGGAACCAGCTAATTAAGTCGTAAAAATGCTTACTTTTTCTTTCAATTTCTAATCCATAAATAAAACCTAAAAAATATACGAAAGGACACTGGGACCTTTATAAAAAAACTTAGCAATGATCTTTCAAGAATGAACTTTTACAAAGTTTTTATTACTGATTTTTTTACAATAACATTGAGATTCCTTAATCTGCACATTACAAAAAGTTGTCACTTGTCGTAAAAATTACAAAACCCCTTCCACGCACGGAGTGGTGTAATGGTAAGTAAATAAAACAGTAAGTAGTTACTTACGGGAAGTATCCGGCTCTCAGTGTGTTGACAGTGACTGCGCCGTGAATGTGCGAGGAAAGAAGGTACCGTCCCAGCCAAAGTATCGTGGTTAGTTAGTTTAGGTAGACCCATCGCCCGCAACACCGTCATCTAGGCTGGTGGGAAGCGACAGACCAACGGTACCAGTTGTTGAATAAGTTCGTGGTTCGAAAACACTAGTGGTGCGAGTATTCATTTATTAATACTACAGGAAATTACATCGAATACAGGTGAATTTTTAAACAATTTTCATTTTGCATACTTTTTATACATTTTTTCGTTTTGATTTTTGAATCAGATTTTTTACACATAAATTATAAAATAAACATTTTGCAAATCTAAAAAGTCTTTCGTAGGGTTTCAAATGTAATATTACAATTTATATATTTTTTTGTTTTTGGTAAATTAATGATTAATTGTAAATTTTAATCATTGACGTCAATATTAACGACTCTTAAGTGAAAATTTGAAACAAAAAAATATGAAAAATAAACGGTCGCATCTATGAATCACTCTTTTAAGGGTCGCTACATATTGTCTTCAATTTTTTATTTTTTTTTCAAGGTTTAATTTATTTATTATAAATACAAAGTAATACAATATGACATAAAATATTATACAGAAAAAAGAAAAGTCCCAATAAACTACTTTTTAGCAGTTGTTGATGGGTACTTTTACTTTGGAGATATATATAAACTTATTTTACATAATTAAATGCAGTTAGAATTTTTGTGTTAGTCTAATACAAATTATTTCTTTCGGCAAGCCAATTTCTCAACAAAATATTTGTTTTACCATTTGTATATTTTTTAATTTCGGCAGGTAACATATTTAAGCAATTAGGTATCATATAGTCCAGCGTTCTTTCTCCATATTTGTTTAAATGCTTAGGTACAATTAGTCCTTCATTTAACGTTAAACGAGTATTGTAAGTGTGGTCCAGTTTATTTTTGTATATGGAGCTATTCATATGCGGAAATATAATTTTATACCACAGAATTGTTCTTACTGAGAGAATTTTGAAATTTTGGTAAAAGTACGGAACATTATGCCTTTGTTCATATAAACTTTTATGAGCTAATAATTTAACTAATGAATTTTGAACTTATTGAACACGATTTACATTTGTTTTACAGGAAAGTCCCCAAGCTGTAATTCCATATCTTATAATAGATTCAGCTAATGATAAATAAATTATTCGAAGTGTGCAAATTGGAACATAAAATTTTAATTTATATAATCTGCTAACAACAGATCTGAGTCGTTCACAGACATTATTTATTTGTAAATCCCATTTGAAAAAGCAATCAATAATTACACCCAAATAAACATATTCTTTGACTAGGTTAACATTTTCATATGTACACAAAGCAGAGATACTGACGTGTAAGCAATCTGAAGTATGTGTTTTTATTTCAGGTGTAATAATATTTGCCTTGGCATTGGGTGATCTTATATGTAACAATTTAGATTTTTTTGCATTTATGAGTAAACCAGAGTCATGAGACCATTTCAAAAGTTCAATGCAATCTTTCTGTAAGAGTTCAAAACATAATTGCAAATCACTGCGTGAAATTACCAATGCAGTATCATCCGCGTATACGAAGTATTTTACATGTTTAAAAATGTACTTAATAAAAGATACATAAATGATATATAGAATAGGACCTAATATGGAACTTTTCTACTCTTTCTCTATCTCTTTTCCACTCCATCGTTATTATATGACGCTATCACGTAAAATTATCGTCCGTAAACCGACTTTACAGACAATCAATTTTTTTTTTGTTTGTTTCTTGGTGAATTGGCAGCATGTAGTTCTAAAGTAGGTGGTAACGCAGTTAGGGAGAATCCATGATATTTGGTGGGAACTCCACCCCTCACGTGAGACTTACACTACACTTATTAAACGACTATATTTATTTTCATAAAGATAATAGCCATAAGATCTTTTCAGCCGGCAAAATGGTACACTTCAAAAGAAGTGAAACGATTTAATTTTTGATTGGTGAGATTTTACTGAACCCCCTCCCCCCCTATTTTGAGCTCACGTAATTAATGGATGGCCCCTTATACATTTTGATAAAGGATCTTTGTCCATGGGTGAAGGAAGGACATTTGAATTTTATTTTTTCAAATTTGAAACCTGACTTTTTAGATTAAAAAAATGTTAATTTTATTATCTTATTTGAAGTTTTTTCGTTATTTATGAGTTATTATTTGCAAAGACTTTCACGTAAAACATGCAAACTTTTTATAAGTTGAAAACGTAAAAGTTAAAGTTACTAAACTAAACAACAAGTGCAGTACTACATAATAACAAAACGTATTTTGTTTGTTGATTTTTCACCTTAAAAAAAAGGTTTTTTCTTTTATTTTAATCTGAGGTTGGTATCTTTCTTCTTGACAGATCGGACGTCGGAAAATAAATAGGTAATTCCTGCAATGATTTCATAAATCACACCTACCCTTTAAATATATTTAACCTAAAAGATTATATTTTTAATGTCTTATAAAAATAATGTCATACGTTTGCAACAAAACAATTTTTTCAACGACAGGCTCCAGGTTTCGAGCTTTCATTTTACGTTCAAATCAAATGTACCGGTTTATTAATTTTGATAAAATTTCTGAATGCGTGCCCAACATGTACACGGTTGACATTTCGTCGCCTCAGTTCTTAATTGTCCAACAGACCATTTTAGTTTTTGTTCAATCTCCACTTTAAAATTAAAAATAAAGTATAAACAATGATAATTAATCACTTAACTAAGAGTTATTTAAACTAATGAGGACTTTACCTTTACGGAAATTGCCTTATTTTAAATACGTATAATAATGTTTCATTGAAATAATGAAAGAAAACCTTCTCCTCCTGTAAAATTTTATAATGGTCTGTTGGGGCAAAACGAACTAAAGCGACGATTTGTCACATTAGAACGGTCGCTTCTTCAACTCGTTCTTGAGTTCAACAGCTCGGCTGTCGAACGATTGACCTGCCTCTTTCTACAACATGGATCTTTTCAAGACCGATGTTCATTTCTTTATCTCCCCAAAGAGACCCTCTACAGCATCTAAGATGACATAGGCCCTGAGGGAAGTTATTTTCCTGTGTGGAGTTAATGTAAAAAAAACACTACACGTGGCTTACCTTCACTGACAAAAATCAACAATGTTGTAGTATGCGCAGTGATGACCATGATGATAAAGAAATGTCATCTTGTTTTTATTAATTGTATCTATTATGATAATTAAAAAAAAAAACATCATTGTTAATAATATAACTTAAATTACAAACTTAACTTGCTGAGAAGTACGAGTACCATGATACACTAGCACATACGCACATGAAAGACAAACCGAATCGCGAATTTCATTTCTTCGTTTTTTCACAAATTTGCATAACTAATGAAAATGTAACGAGTAAATATCAGAGATAGCACCTTTGTGTGATGCAACGCGAAGTTATGGAAAATCAGTTTTTTTTGTTTGAAAATTTGATCCTCTGAAAATATTGTGGATGCCAAATACAGTGAGTATTTGGCATCCATAATATTTGCGTTGATAGATCATTTTTTGATGATAAGACTTTTTGTGATAAGCCTCGAAAAAAATGGTAACAGGCCCAATAATAAAAATGCTTTGAAGTTTGATGAAGAATGCACGGATAATTTGGGTTTTTAAGTTGGACAAATCAAGTTCTTTAGTAATCTATTTTTATATTTTTTTCTTTAGTAATGTAAACGTTGTATTTTAAATTAAAATGTCAATTCACAAAATATCTGCTTCATATGAACAAAAAAAGATTTTCCTATTTTAAACGTTTTAATATTTGTGCCGCAACTTCAAAAAATAAAATAAAACATATATTTTGGCAAAAAATAAAATAGTGTGGTGGGTTTGCACCGGGGGTGGTGCAAGGTTCCCGTGGTCGAGGGCATCCACAGATTTTATGTTAGTGATGATCAAATAATAGAGTTCAGTTCTTCTTACTGAGTTTTAATGAGCAAGCAAGTGCCTAGTATACAATGTTGTATCAAGTGGAGATTTCAAGTGAAGAGACACAATGGACAAAGTACCCTTATATCGTCAAACATGCTGTCTCTTTCATGCATACGATCCCTCTCATATCATCGTACATACAACAATCACCACATATAGTATCGCATTATACAAAACAGGCGTTTCAACCTTATCGCCATCTGCTTAAGAGTAGGGGTAAGGCTCTCGACTAGTAATCCGAAAGTCACTGTTCAAATCATATTTTATTTTATTAATTTGTGTTACTTTTCAACTTAATCCTCAAAAAAATAATAAAAGCATATCTGCGGCAGGTTCCAGAGTAGAAGATCCTCCCAGTATCGCCCGGTGTTAGACCACTATTCAGTATTGAAACGTCGCTTGAATTGACCTTAGCCGTATTTGGTGATCAGTTCGAAAAGCCAGGTAATTTTTCGCCTTGCTCTTCCCCACCTCCTTCCCCTTCCCACCACATTCAGCCTCACTGCACATATTCCACACACTACATACGTTATAGTTTCAGTGTCTTAGTTAGTCACGATGCCTTACTCTCCGTTGCTCCAAACAGTAGGAAGCAGTCAGGACTCTTGTGTGGTATTCACGTAAAACAAAAAAGTACATGATTTACTACTCATCAAGATAGATCACCTTAATGTGATTTCTCCAAAATGTGCGTAGATATGTTATGGACACCTTTTCACCTGCTATTTACTTACTAATTATACTTTTTAGAATTAATCAATAATTATCGTTTCTTCGTATTATCCACCTCTATTAGGGGGCAAATTTATGAACGGCCCTTAAGGGGGGGGGGGGGGTGTAGAGATGCGTGACATTGAGTGATAAAGCGTACGCGGGGATCATCAGCTTTGTGACGTCACATACAGTTAGGCTTACCAGCTGACAGGAATTTTCCTGACAAATCCGTCTGATTGTACGAATTTCCAAAACCAAAGAAAACTTCCGTAAAACCCCGTGTTCTCAAAAATATCTCCGTATCTCGATTCGCCCCTCCCCGTAGAAATCGCATTCGACACAAAAATATCCCATCTCGCCCCTCCGTTGTGGTAAATACGACCGCGACATGCAAAATTGCAAAACGTGTGATATCACGCTAGGAGAGAGGGGGTCTCACAAATGTGACAGGGGGGTCAAAAAATCATGAAATTCGTGTGACGTAATTTATGGATGGCTCCTTAGGGGTAAACTGTCCTATCGTTGGTGGCGTTCATCAACGCCATCTTCACCCATCAGACTGAACATTTCGAGACAATGGATAGTGAAATTGTCATAACAATCTTTAGAGACAATTCTTGATAAAGAAAAGTTTGTCATGTTCATTGTTCAATGTCCAAAAAGAGAATAAAACAGAATACTTTTGATGAGATAATGACTTACAGATTGTTGCCAAAAGTGCAGAAGCATACTATTTAGTTAATCTTGTTTATTATAGTTGACCTGTGTACTTCGGACATTTTGGAAACTAAGTTTTTGAAACAAATAGTTTGTAAACTTTGGAACCAAACAAAGTTCAACGACGAACTTTACAAGGTTGGAGATGTGTGGTCAATTCTTGTTTTGTTGTGTTTGGTCTTAATGATATAACTTTTTTATATTTTGTACATGATTAAATTATTTTTAAAAAATTCATTCATAAATATTATTAATTACAATTTAAATAACATTTTGGTTTTGAGGTTTTTTTAAACGAAGTTTGCTTTGAATAACAAACTTTAAATTTAAATAATAAATAATGACACAAATTATACTAACCGCGAATGTTTACTTTCAGACAATAGTGTTCTGAAATCCCCGGCATGAAGAAAAACAAAATGATCAATACCATGGACAGCTATTTGAATTTCAAAAGAAAAATTTATTTACCTAATGACAGTATGGAGACATTTGACATTCAGGGTCGTATACTTGCAAAAACTAATTAAATAAAAAAAATGTTGCTCAGGATTTGCCTGAAAACTTCAACAGTTTCTTTTCGAAATGCGATTTCTACTAACTTTCTTAATAACTATCGAATATACGAACGCTATATACGAACTGGCAAAGCGTAATATTAACAAAAGTTCAGATAAATTATCGTTTAATTCTACCAGCAGTGTTACCAGCTCCTTTAGCTATATTTAGCTCCAAAATGAGGCCGTCAGCTCCAACAAAGGTGGTTTAGCTTATTATAAAAATTATTTCCTTTGAAAAGAGTTATTTTCATATTGAAAACTTGGTTTATTTACTTAATAATTTTTTGTTCTAAATAACTTTTCCTTGAAACGAGACCATTGTTAAGATGAAGCTATACGTGAAACCCTATTTAGATTCATCTTTAGGACGAATCGGTTTACAGTATGAACATCAAAAAATATGCTACGGATAAATTGATGCTTTTACTAGCTTTTCTATGTATTGGAAATACAATAAAATTATTATTTACATGACAAAAAATATAAGCGCTAAAAAATATATTTTTTCATGACTTATCTATGAAGTAATCAAGAAACAATTTTTGTTTAAATACTCGTTTATGGCTAAGACTATTTTTGAGGTTTAATATGTTCTAAATTTTTTTCATTATTATAAAATTATGCACAAAATAAATAAAAACCACTTTTTCGCTTACTTGCCTCGAGCAAATACTACGCTCGATTTTAAATTTTGTAGGCATGAAAATCGAAATATTTCTAGCGTTTATATTCCTCGTAAGCCATTTTAATAAGATATTGTGTATATAACAGAACATAATAATAAATTATGATGCATGCTGTTAAAATATACAGACCGAAATAATTAAACTATTTCGTTGTTAATTTAATCCTCTATCCCTAAATAAAATTATTTTATAAAAATATTTAGTTACGGTTTACAAAGTACGCGTACAGTTTTTTCTGCTTAATTGTGAATAGGAATGCTTATTTAAGACATGTTAAGAGCTACACCGGTAAGAATGTATCGAATTCGCCACCAAACGTATATTTTTTCTTATAAATATTATAACTGAACTGCGTTATAATATTTTTAAGAAAATACTATGCTCTAACTGAAGGTGCGGTCTGATCAGTTTCTATGAGATTGAATTCCGATGTTTGATGACAGAGTACCGTTAAAAAAAATAAATGGCATTAGACAATGTTGCATTGTTCTTTAAATAGGGCGCCCTATATTCACAGAAGGAAATAAATAAATATACTCGTTTATGTTCGCCAAATATAACAAAATTTATTTAAATTTATATTTTATCTGCTTTTTACGTTAGAGAATTTCCGAGGAAATAAATTTTTACACGTAGCGAAGAATTCAAAGTGTCTTTTACAAAAGTTTTTTAGATGTTTTCGCGATCATTTTTAAATACTTTTTTAGCGTATAATAAATCATGATGAACCCACGATAGTTTCTCGGAAAGAATTAATGACATTGACATATACTTGTCATTTTTCAAAATTAATATTATTCGTTTAAAGATCATGATCTGTGTTTTAATGTGTTGAGTTTTATGGCTTAACACGTACGTCGTATACGACAATAATGACGTGCAATAACATTACTTTACCATTGTTTAAAAGATTAACACATTAATAAATGTGGTATTGTAAGAATGTCCACAATTAAAAATGAGAATCAAACATAGTCCAAACAAACATTTATTTTTAATTTCTATTTATTTAAACACATAAGATTTGATAAAATATTACTTTAAAGGTCAATTTTGTGGCTTGCTTCTAAATGAACCAAGGTCACCTTTTGCGATATCGCTTAAGCATTGGGTCATCTTCTGAATTCTGAGAGAACCTTTCGGTTTTGAGAAAATATTTTTCAATTTTCGGGGTCCAATGTTACTCTAGAAAATCGCTTTTCTTAAAATTAAAAAAAGTAAATTCTTCGTAGACCTCGCGTTATTTAAAAAAAAACTGACGTTGGTCCTAGAAACAGAATTTCATTCCATAAAAGTTTTTTTTTTTTTTAATTTTTCTCTTTTTATAGATTTTAAGAAACAAACCATGCTTGTAAATAAATGGTCTGTATTCTAATTGTATATTTCATACATTTGTTTACGTGTACAAGTACATGAATGTACATTATATATGTGTGTATATTTAACGAACATCACTATATGCATAAAAAGTTACTTGCCTAATGAACAAATGAATTTTGATTACAATAGCTTAAATTTAGACATTATTACATTTCCACTCACGGATTTTACTAACCTTCATAAGCTCTTTCTAATTTTTCATTTTATTTAAATACATTTTGTACGAAGATTATCAAATATTTTTGGCTAAATTAATACTTCTAGGTGAAACTAAATTGAATAACTTTCATCGAATTAGCTACAGGAAAAAACAGTTGATTGCTTTTGAAAGTCATAACACAAAAAAATACCAACCGCAGCTCACAGTTATAGGTCAATAATAGAATTATCTAAAAATATGTGCTTTTAAAAGTTAACAAATTCTCAAAGTTAGGAAAAAATAGATATGTTTGTGCATCTTTTAGCAAATACACATAAAATAATTAAACATTTCAGATTCACCTTCTTCATTTAACCTCATTTAGAAAGCCATTAAAAAACTCATTAACGTTTTACGCACCATCAATCTTACAAAGAGAGAAAAGACAAATGACGTATTTATTTATTGGCGTTAAAATGGCATCAAGTACAGTGCAACAAGCGACACATGAATTTTGTTACAAACATTTTACATTTGTTTTTTCCAAATAAAAAAAACTTTTATTCGCTCGTACATTTAAACATTGCGTTCAGTCAATCTTCCTATGCAATGTGGGGAGCAACTCGGATTTGAAAAAATGGCTATTTATTATTCAGATACCTGCCTTACCATGTGCGCTAAATCGCTTTCCGCCATTTCGTCAAATTAGCCAAATGCAAAAAAATCACATTATATAACTTCTTCATTTATTTTTTATTTTATTTAAGAAATTTGGTGGATTGTTAAAAATTAACTAGTAGGTATTTATTTAATGTGTTATCGTATAAACCACATTTAAATGTTATTGTAGTGCTTAATGATAGCCTCCTTGGCCGAGCGGTACGTTCATTGGCTCTGGTCTGTAATGACCCGTACAGATTAGGTTAGTATTTTAGTCGAGTAGCGAGTATTTCAGTAGCTAAACGTGTCCGAACACCATAAATTTAGTACTTAGTAGTAGCATTTTGGTCAGTCAAGTAGCGAGTATACTTGTTACTCGACTAACTACTTGCCCGATGCAAACAAGCTATTATATTCCAGGTTCAAAACTCAGATTGGCAACACGTAAAAATTAAATCTTAAACGTGAGTTTTATCTATTTTTTTAATTTTATTTTTTTAATGAAAACAAATAACTTTGTGTACACCACTATTTAATTAACAATATCAACATGTTTCGAAAACTATGTTTTCTTCGTCAGGATAATAAGTTAATAAACATGAAAGAAAGAATAAATGTTAAGAAGCATGTTGATATTGTTGATTAAATAGTGGTGTACATAAAGTTATTTGTTTTCATTAAATTAATAATGACGCCACAAAGTGAATTTGCGAATTTTGAAAAAATGAGTTTTATCGTCTATTAGAAACCTTATTGTGATTTTAAATACAATACAACACTACTTAGACGATCGCATCTGAATGGCCAGGAACTTTCCAACCTTCATTTTCGGATTCTCCTTCATTTCCCCACGTTCTTCAGCTTCGTAAAACTTCCCAACAGTTTGTCAAAGTCCCACTGATTCTTAGCAGTTTCATAACATTACTTATTGTAATAAATAATATGAATATGCTCAAATTGTCAGACAGAAGAATTTTCACTGACTTGGTATTTCTATATAAAATTCTACATAATTTAGTTGATAGTCCGGTATTGCTTGAATTGATAAGCTTCCGGATTCCACAACGTAATACAAGAAGTCAGGATTTATTTCAGTGCAGAAATTCTGGGACTAACTACCATATGTATTCCTCTTTACCCAGAATACTAACGGAAGGAAACAATTACACCAAGTCCGTGGACATCTTCAGTTTATCTTTAAACAAATATAAAATATTGTTACTGAAGCAGTTCAGTTATGTACAATAAATATTGTATTTATGACCATTAAAATGTAAAAGCCCCGAAAAAGGGCGTTGATCAATAAATAAATAAATAAATAAATAAATAAATAAAGTAATATTATTTTATTCTTAAGTAAATATTTTCTTTAATTATTCATAAATAATAATTGCCGTTTATTTCAAAAGATCGTTGAGACGGCCGAGATGATATTTCGGTATTGTAAAAGATAAATTATTAAAAAAAACATTAATTCTTGTAAACCGAAAACTGACCCTTGGAGTTTATTTAGCACTCGGTAAAAGCTGACCACGACATTATTTTTCTTAAATATTGCCAATATTTGTGAGTTTTTGTATGAACGCCAAACAATAAACCTTTATTTAACGATGGTCGGAAATTGGTTAATATGTTGAATAATGGTTGAATAATTCATTAAGCATTACCAAGAAAAATCATGATAATTTTTTTTATTATTCTTCCAGATTTAAAAATAAATATTTGTACGAAAATAAATCGGGGTCAGTCAGAATATAGCCTCAAGTTAAATGAAATAAAGAGTGAATAATATAATTAGCATTCATTGACTGAATTACGATAGGTAAAAAAGTCCGGTATTGTGAAACTGTGAAATAAATTCATTCAGACAATGCTATAGACAGCCATAATACGAGTATTGTTTGAATAAGGACAATCTAAAATATTGAATAATTGTTCTTTCTAGGGGTCACCAAATTTCAACATGGCGTCATTTGTGGGCTCATTCACCGAGAACTATGGACAGAAAGGATTCAGTGAGTATTCTTATTCTTGGTAAATATTTAATACACAATGCATACATAATTTAGTTTTTATGTAAAGGTAGAAAACTGACAACCTACAGAACAGAACATTGATAATAACGGGATATATTATTCGAATCTTCGCCCCTTATACGGTGGCATTTATAAAAATAGACACTTTGACCCGGCCCCTGCTGCAGTGCGTACGACACAAATTAGTTGATCGCACGCACAAAGGAGACTTGTGCGAGACACAAGTATTCACATAATAATAAATGCTTTTTACTACTGGTCAAAGGGAACAGATAAATTGTCTATTCTTTTGTGCATATATTATTTTTGTATGATCAATGCGAAAGTTAAGATTTATGTTATGAAGACAGACGCATTGAGACAAGTAATCACCATGGCTTTTCCCATCAGCGGTAAAGCATAATATATACAATTGTAATTTACGATGAATGTTATATCGAAAAAACTGACAACATTGGTATTTTTCTGCAACTTCCAATAATTTCCGAAAATTTCCACATGCTGAAATTTTTGTGTTGATTTTCGATCGATTGGCTGACCTCACAATTTATTAAATTAGAGAAATAATTTTATAGAAAATCAAAAATAGCGTTAGCCCACTGTGATTTGTTTGCTTTTACGAGGTGCGTTTTGTATTCATATTAATTATTATCAATGAATAAAAGGTGTTGCCTGTAAGTAAACATATGTTGTGTATAGATACCGGTTGTGTCATAAAAAATGGTGTTTTTTAGAAAATCCATAATATGTCACAACCACGTTATATCCTTCTTGAATAAATAATAACGTTTCGGTTGTAAAGATGGTGATTAATATATCAATATTTCGTCAGAAAAAGTTACATTTGTACGGTAAACATTGCTCCTTTGATATCAAGAAAATGGTTTTGTGTGTTAATTAACAAATACATTTTTGGATAGATTTTAGGTAACACTTAAATAATGTTTCAGAGAGAGAGTTTCTATTGAGAAATTCCATAATATTAACATTTTGTGTGGCGCTTACGTCATGGTTATGTATGTGTCCACCATGCTTTCAACATGCACAGTTCGGAGTGAATCATTCGAAAACAAATCGAATTGCATACTGTTGAAACTAATGTTAAATTCCTTGCTATAATAATAATAGACAGAAATTACAAATCAACGCAGCAAAAAAATTTAAATTATTGCATATTTTTATCAGATTAGGAAACATTTTAAATTTTAGATAATGAACTGTTAAATCATACTGTATTGAAATATGTAATTATTGGCTGTGGTGGTGAATTCAAAACATCTCTCTTGGCATTTGGTATGGTCATTGATTGCTGTCATGCAGGTGCTAAAAGGGGGTGTTTTAAATAAATTATGGGGTAGTTTTAAATGTTTCCTCCTTTATATTTTTATGGATGCTGATTACGAATGTGAGGTTTGCCATCAAAGTAACTGAAATTTGAGTTGTAGCCAAAAATCACGATAAAATGTTTTGTTCAAAAATGTTGTTGTTAATTTTGGGAAAAACGTCAGTTCACGCTAAAATAATACGTATAAAATCTTCTACAATTTATGTTCTAACATTTTTTTGCCACGCATACCGTTTAAGCGAAATTTCAATTTTGACGAATGTTTTTTTTTATACCTTGAATTCATGCAATTTCTATCTTTTTAAGATTACTAAAGAAGAGACACATATCTAGAAAGAAAAAAAAACTAAATACATATCGTTAGCACCAATCTAACTACAATCTATTGGCTTATTAGTGATTTGTAAGGTGGTTTATAAGTCTGTCTGAATACATTTTTAACATTTGATTTTCTACTTCTAGGTGCCGAAGTAGATAAATGGCTATTGATGAAGGACCCAATAACTACGACAATGATCTTAGTAGCATATTTAGCTTTTGTTTTGAAAATAGGACCTTCCTTCATGAAAAACAGACAAGCATTGGAACTAAGAAAAAGTATGATAGCGTACAATGGTGTCCAAGTTTTATTTTCAATGTTCCTGATATGGAAAGTAAGTAATACAAAATGTATCAGTTCTTTCAGCTATAAATTCAATGTTCATTTGACTCGAATTTTTCGTGTGCGTTCGTTATTGACATATAATTTTCGGAATGCCATCAAAATATTGTTATTATTCAAAGCTTGAATGCACGTGTTTTACATTTCCGGTTTATGCAATAAAAAGTAATACTTACTTTTTAAACGCTTTTATAAGTAGCACACTTTGACAATAAAGATAAACATAAAATATTTCGACATGTATCAGATGTCGTAAGGTATGATAGGCTTGCATATATGGCTACTTTTGCGATTCTTATAATATTTATTACCTACTTTACAGTCGTTAGAAGTAAAAATCCCATTGAGATCGATGTTCTCCCCATCCTGCAGTCAGAAGTTGGAATACACAAACGAAACGAGATTACAGGTACAAAACATTATTTTTATCTTAAAGGTAGATAGAAGACTGCATCGTATTAAATCATAGTCACTCAATAGGTTGGTTGCATTAATAATATTGTATGTTGTATTTGAGTGAGTGCACCGGTAAAAGCCCTATCAGTACTTTTGATCCAAATTTGTACGTTATCTTTGAAATTGTTTTGTGAATCACATATTTTATTCCATCTGGAAGAATGTTGTAAGTTTTTGTTATCGGTTGAGTACGGCGAGTGTTTAATCTTTTTTCGTAATATTTATGTATAGATTGAATGAGAATTGTTTTTGCGTATATCTGCCGATAGTTAAAACCATTCATTTTATCAAAGAATATGTATGAGTGTGTTATTAAAGGTAACTTCAGGTTTAATTTTATAATTGTTTTCTGTGCCTTTACTACTGAGTCTAGTGCACCTCCCCATGCTATGATCCCGTACTCAATAATAGATTGAGAGACTGCTAAATAAATTATTTTCAAGTGTTGTTAGCCGAGAAAGTTTCGTATTGTTCTGAAAAAGTGGATGGTTTTGCTTATTTTGTTTGAAATTATTTGAGTATGAAGATTACATAATAAGAGAAGAGATATGGATCAATGGAGAAGCCAAGGTACTTCATCTGAGTGGTACGCTCAATGTAGGGACAATGAAATCATTCATCCAAATTCAAACATGTGTGTATTCTAATGGAAGCATCATCATGAAGTTGACCTGTAATATTTTTATGCTTGTGACGTATTTAGTTTTCTCGGTGTTCAGTGTGAACGTATTTGTGTCCAACCACATTTTTACAATGGGTACAACCGTTTCAGCTTTTTGTAGGTATCTAGCCAAGTGTCACCTTCAAAGAGTTAAACAGTGTCATCGGCAAAACTAACGATTTTCCTCTCAATATTAATTTTGCGTAAGTCATTAATATACAACAGGAACAAAGCCGGTTCTAATATTCGTCCTTGTGGTATACCATAGTTATTTGAGCATTGGTCGCTAAGTATGTTATTTATTTTTACTTGTTGCTTGGTTCATTAAGATATCTTTTAAAAAACTTAAGTTCATTACCTGTAATGTCGATTTTTTCAAGTTGGTTTATTAATTTATTTTGCATCAAAGGCTTGATTGATATTCCTTTTTTTGCTTTTATCAAGGATTTTAGGCTTGATTGTAGGCATTATGTATCCAAAACAATTTATAACCTCACTAGGACAAGCCTTTATTAAGGGTAACAATTCTACAATGTAACAAATAACACAAAAAACATAGGTATTGAAAAAACAATAATGTTGCACTAACTTACAGATTATGGGTACCTACTAAGCTGAAGGCAGCTAGTACATTGTAATAGAAACATTTGTTGAGATTTGATTTGAAATTAAAATATATTTGATTGAAAAGAACCAAGAAGAAAATAATAAATATAGATATGTATATAATTTATTTTGCTAATAATTTTGGAGGAGAAAGATGAAAAACGGCTTAGATAAAATAATATGCTCTTAATTTAGAAAGGATAAAGCAGAGAAAATCAATTGGCAATCCTCGGCTAACACACATTATTTAACAATATTTTTAAAAGTGCTCAAGGAATTAAATGACTTAATAATTTCTGGAAGGCTATTAAATATGAGTGGAGCTGATAAAAATAATTTATTTCACCAAAATAAGATTAAGTTTGAATTGCCACAAGGTTCAGACCATAGCCAATTCTAGTAGTACGAATTTGCTGTACTCTTTCTGCAATATTAATATTATTGAAAAATCTACAAAGCGTTTTGGAAATATCTGTTTAACATTCATGACATTACATTCCTCATAAATTTTTTCTTTGAGAATCAGTTTTTGTCCAATATTAAGTGGTTCTATACAGATAGTGTCCAATATTAAGTGGTTCTATATTCTATACTGTCTTTTGGCAGGATCCCAAGCACACTATTTTATGAGAAAGCAAAGTCTGGATTTTTGCAAAATAAACCGTTTTCAAATTTTCTTTGTCTATTACATGTCTGAGTTCTTTAAAGATATAGGTAAGTCTCCTGGTATTTTTTAACAACGTATTGATATGATTGTTCCATCTCAAAAAATTATTTATTTTTACACCAAGCTATTTGATGTTGACCACGTTTTATTTATGGTAAGAATTCGAATATTGGTTTCCTTATTATTACTGAGACATTATTACAGACATACGATCGACTGATCTAAGCGAAAATTTGATGTTAACTACGTTTTATTTATGGTGAGAATTCGAATATTGGTTTCCTTATTATTACCGAGACATTAATACAAATTAATCGACTATACAATCGACTGATATAAGCGAAAATTTGATGTTGACTACGTTTTATTTATGGTAAGAATTCGAATATTGGTTTTCTTATTATAACTGAGACATTATTACAGACTAATCAACTATACCATCGACTGATATAAGCGATAATTTGAAATGGTTTTTTTTTACATTAGCTCCATGTCATCTTATGGAATGCTGTGTGGGGGTTTTTTTTAAGGGAAGGAGTTCTGGGAAGGAAATCGGTATCAAGGATAGGTAGGAATCTGGGGTCAGTGTGTCCAGGAGTATCGGACGTAAGAATCCATCTCTCCAACCACGATGCAGGGCGATGGAGAGGATTCCGATTGGAGAGGATAAAAGACCTCCCTAAACCAGTCTCTCTCGATCTTGCCCACTACACGAAAGGCAGGCAGACGCATCAGCCGCAAAGACCTGTACAAATCTTACCCCATGAACCCGGGCAACCCTGCTATATCACCAAACGTAGCGAACCACTAAGGGTGACTATGGCAGCGTTGTTGGTTATTTTTCATATCACGTAAATAAAGCCTGCATCGACCGTGTAACTCAATTTGTAATACATTTCAGTTTGCGGAAGCATCATGGTGGTATCACTTCGCCAAAATGACCGAATTCCTAGACACCATATTCTTCGTCCTCCGCAAGCGGAACCGTCAGATCTCCTTCCTGCACGTATATCACCACTCGGTGACCATGTACTTCTCGTGGCTGTTCCTCAAGTACACTCCTAGCGAGCAGGGAGCCATCGTGGGCCTCATCAACTCCCTGGTGCACGTGGTGATGTACACCTACTACATGATCGCGGCCATGGGACCAGCCTACCAGAAGTACATCTGGTGGAAGAAGTATATGACCGTCATTCAGTTGGTAAGTCCATTTTTATGTCTTCTTCTTTAGTCGTTTCCTCATTGCTGCGGATAGTGACTTCCACTCCAATTTCCCTGGTGAACAAATCTCATCAATTCCTCGCCATCCTACGCTACATGGAGAGCCAAGGACACTGACCTTCATATTTAATCACAGCATTGATTGGTAAATTTTACTTTTATGGCAAGAGGCAACTTTGGGTACAATGTGCGTAGAGTATTTTAAAGTAAAGAACGGACCGAACCCATTTCTTGAAGAAACCATTGTTATAGAAGAGAAGAAATGTGAAAGCCGAGAAATCATTAAAAAGCTGTGCCAATTACTAATGAGAATAACATGTCATTTAGAAGCATTACCATAATAAATTTTGAATTGATTTGAAAGGGGTTATACGCTCTTGGAAGGCCGAAAAAAGAAGTTTTTGTAATTTTTTTGTGAAAGGGTATTTTATTTTACAAAAACCAAAAGGATTGATACATTTAGTGACAACATCTGAGTTTATAATGATATTAATGATTTGTTAAAAATATTGGTTTGGTGTGTTCCTGCAGACGATCTCCTGAAGGTCTTCCAAAACAAGGTGTTCGGCGGTGACCACGATCTCTCCGATACAGTTCATTTGAAATCAAAAACCAAAAAGATTATTTAATTGGATTGATAAAACTAAAAGGTCTTGGTCACCGACTTGGTAAACAAAGTTTTCAGAAAAATGCGTGTAAAGTTTCGGAAGAAGTTTACACATAGATATATGAAATGATGTTCACTTATTTTGTACAAGAAATAACTCGATTTAGTCTGTATAAAATGAACCCTTCACAAGGTCATTTAAATCTAGGAATACAAAGAAAGAAAAGAGCAGCTGCTACTCCGCTCCGCCTACTTTTTAACAGTTCTTTACAAATATGCGTATATCTTGGAAAATACTTATCGGATCGATTTGAAATTTTCACGGAATATTTTTCAGTTAAATATACATTCTGGAAACGCAAAAAAATCTTATTTTTTTAAATCCTAACTGCGTATAATCCCTTAAATAGCATGGTTTATTGCAAGGGGAGACATTGACAACGAATAGAAAATAAGACAACGGTACCTAATTTATGAAGTTATGAAGACTAGCACTGATTATTGTTAATATAGAGGAACTATTTATTATGGGTTATTTTATTTATTATTACTTCGTTTTACTATTTGTTTACAATCTGGCTTTCGGCGGTACGTCTAGCAGTTTTCTACAGCAGTTCGATGACTCTTAAATTTATCTATGCTGTTAGAACAAGAACTGATGGTGTAAAATATTGCATGGTAAGTGACCGTAATGACCATACAAACATGATTTGCATAAATCTGGCTCTTTGAATTATCGGAATCTCTAGGCTTTAATTTCTTTTTCTGCCATTGTTGCATTGTATGGCTACATTACTCATTTTATTTAAGCTTGATTAAGCTATAATAAAATAAAACATTCAAAAGTTTAGAATGTGTTACATGTCTTTGTTTCGGAAACATTTTTTGCTTGGGCAGTAAAAAATATAATAGAAGATGACAGAGGGCCAAAATATAATGTCCATCGAAATAATTTCTTTGAAATGTGATGCGCAAGAACAAGAATTAATCCAATTATATTATCTTATAGTTGGTATGATTATAAATTAAAATAACACAATAATTTTGTTTGTAACCACGATTTATTTAATTTTTCTGCTGCCGACCGGTCTCGCTTTACATAAGCATCTTCAGGGTATAAAAATTAAACTGATCAAAAATATACATTGTGTGAATTTATACACATATAGAAAAAGACAAAACATAATACAAGGAAAGAGTGAGAGGGTAAAATCAACTTCTTATGTACATAGTGATAGAGAGAAAGAGACGGGTGATATCTAATGACTTACAATATTACAGGGACAAAACGTGAAACTTGAATAGGTGATTAAGGCATATGGTGATTGAGGGTTTTTACTAGTTTAAATAGAATATTAGAAATATCGCTAATGATTATTCGATTTCATTGTTATTGAAAATATGTGCGCTAGTTGTCGTCTTTTGACCTAAAACGGGATTGACCTAAAATACTTCCAACGCATTATTTTTTTAATTTTTTTATTTTTATTATAAATCATAAATAGATACATGTATTTTAATTTGATTCTATACAATAATTAGTTACATGTACCCCCATAAATAAGCAGGGCTTGTGTGTATGGGGGGGGGGGGTGTTATCATAATAGTTTTATTGGGTATAATTCATTTCATATTTTCACTTTAATTTTTAAGGTGTGTTTTAAATTCTTTTATGTTAGTGTTCATGTTTCTAATTTTTTCTGGTAGGGAATTAAAAAAAATTGACACCGAGATATTTATGATTTTGCTGTCCTATTGTTTTTTTACATTTAAGAGTTGGAAGTATTGACGTTTGTCCGAGATTTTGTTATTTTTAAAGGGTGCTACTTTATTTTGAATATCATCTTTATAAATTTGTAATGTTGCATGGTAGAAGTATATTGAATGTAGTATTGATGTATCACTAAAATCTTCTAATCCAGCACTAATGCGAAAATCACTCGGCTTGTGTAAAAAATCTATAGACGTGTTACACTTTCAGTCATACATTCATATTGAATATGTTTATTGTTGCAGGTCCAGTTTTGTATAATCATCGCGTACTTGTCTCTTCTATCACTCTCTAACTGTGGCCATTCAAAGTTCGTCACACAATTCTTCATCGTGAATGCATTCATCTTTCTCTACATGTTCCTGGATTTCTACAGAAAGGCATACAACAAAAGCACCAAGTCTCTGGCTGGCGGCTCATTGAAGAAAGCGGTGACTAACGGTTCGGTCTCCAAGACCTCTTCCAAAGGCTTCGTAGCCGATAATGAAGCCTATTTGCAAATTTCTAAAGACGCCGATCTTATTAATAAGGCTGAACAGATGTGCAAAGTAGAATAAATGACACGTTTATCTGTGTGTAATGTGTGATTATTTTACTGTTCCAATTGCGAAGATGTTTACTTAGGTAAAAAAAATTTATTTATTAAATATAAAATATATTAGGTATGTGATTATATAAAAAAAAACATGATTCGATTTTAACAAATCGTACTGTAGCTAAGTAATTTTTGTACTTTTTCTTTCATAAGCATCTCAAGACGGAGATTTAATATTTTAATCGATGAAATATTGAAATACGTTTTGAAAATGTTTTAAGATTTACATTTGAGTTATTTTGAATGAAACTGCATTGCTCGTCGCTGACGCATCATGAAGCACTTCAAGGACAAAGTTTTAATAACTTAATAAAAATTGCTAGCTGAAAATACTACAATTTGCAGCGAAGAAATGAACAAGTATCAAGTTGTTAAATGTAGCTTTTGATAAACTGTAGGTATGTCTTGTTTTAAAAGAAATAAATGCAAAAAAAAATTCTGAATGAAAAGGTTTTTATTGTTTTTTTTTTAATGGCTTAGTCATCAAGAGCCAAGAAGATTGTAACAAAATTTTGTACCAATTATTTATTTACAAAGAAATGTTTCCTCCTCCCTCTCCTATTATTTTTTCATCACTTATAATTTTGTATGAAATAATGAAAAACAGATAGGACAAGCTGTTTCTTGATATCTACCTGGAACAACCTTTGTGTTCAGAATTTGGCGATATTTTTTCTTTTGGGGTCGCTGAAAAATCCTTCTTTGATTTTTGGGTTACGAAAGCCAGCTTTCCAAAAAGATTGCGGAACACTCGTAATGTGACATTAATATTTTTTCATTAAATGGATTCATTTTACCCAGTAACTACAGTTGAAACCGTCGAGCTATTTCAATACCGGGATCTCGAGAAATGGGATCCCGGGAATCTTGAACCTTTGTCTGCACCGTAGTCACGGTGCTGCGCTTATCTGAATCCCGGGATTACAGGATTTAAGGACCATGTTTCTACAATGGGAATATCCTTTTTATTCGCAGCATGTCGTTTATAGCACAATATTTTTAAGATCTTGAAAGAAAGATTTATTGAAGCCTGATGACGTCACTACATGGGATTGTTCAGGCAGATTCATGATACAGGCAGACTATTCACTACAATAAATCTAAACCTAAATCGTTAAACCAGAATATGAAGACGAAGACAACAGACAGTTATTGATGTGCTAAAATCAAGAATCGACGAAAATATGTCCTTTTCTGTGTCGGAATCAGACATTGAAATTGTGCAGGGAGTCGATTTAAATCTATCTCCACAAAAAATATTTTGTAGAATTAGTGTGGATTCAATTCCAAATTCTCTTAAAAAAATAATAAAAACCAGAGATAAATCAAATATTATGAAAAGAGCCGGAAAATTTCGAATTCAAAACGCAGCCTCAGGATTAAATCTAAAGCCAAAGGAATAAATAAAAAAAATGCTACAAGGATGTGAAATGGGTAATGGGTATTGGATAATAGATCCATACGGGTTTTTTCGGGATAAAATAAGATCATCACTGAACGATGAAACCTTTTGATCTTATTAAGATCGTACTTTAAAACCACTTTAACCTCATTGAGGTCGCATTTTAAGGCTCAAAATAATGTGAGTTATTTTGATTGTATTACTTTTTATGTTTTTTTTCTTTTGCATCTTTTTTTTACATTAAATCCACACAGAAGACCCTGGGGAAATAAATCCCACAAGGTCTATGTCGTCTTAAGGGATGATGTGTGGAGGTTCTTCTTATAGAAAGGAAGGAGAGATAGTTCTGGGAAGGAAATAGGTATGAGAAATAACGTGTCCAGGAGTGACGGATATATGAATTCATCCTTCCCACTGCGGAGCAATGCGATGGGTCGGGACAATCCGGCTGGAGAGTTTCCCTCAGCCAGTCTCTCAAAACATCAACAAACCTCTCCCCCATGAACTCAGGCACCTCTAAACGTAGCGAACCACTTGGGGCGACCTGTAACTTTGGCGTTGACACTTAAACCTAAGGGTGATGATTATCCAATCAATGGTTCCCGGGCAGTGGAACCCATAACCGTCTCTCAGGTACTTGTATATTGGTGGAATTTATTTAATAATGTATGTTACTTAATCTTTGTATGATACCTGAAGAAATAAAATAAAACATTTGTTACAAGTATTTTTCTTTTAAAACACATTTAAATTCCCATTAAAAGTAGTGGGAGGGGGAAGGAAATGGAAAAGAGGAAGGCGGGAAAGTTCTTGGTTATTCAGATCTGGTCACCAAACACGGCTAAAACCATTTCAAGTAACGTTTCAATTCTGAATAGTGGCCTTACACCAGGGCGATATTGAGAGTCTTTTCCACTCTGGAACGTGCCGCAAATATACTATATATTATTTTAAATGAATTAATTGTGAAATAACACAAATTAATCAAATAAAATTTATTTGCCACGCCGGGATTCGATCCCACGACCTTCGGATTGGCGTGTCAAGAGCCCTACCACTAGACCACGCCGGACCAGCTGGATCCCGGGATTTAAATGGTAGCACCATAATTCCCGGTTATGAAAAAAATTCCCGGCATTCAAAGCCCTAGTACCGCCTAAACAGCCACACAAAAAGAATCATTGATATTTTACCTACTAACTATTTTAAAATGCAAAAGATCTTATTTGGATATAATGTACTTTCATTCTTATATATTAATTAATTATTTAGTACTACGTACTACCTCCTGGTTGCTGTTTTCAGGGGTAACTGTATTTTATTTATAATCATTGAAGAAGAAGTTAATATAAATAAATCAAAACGAATCGTGAAACTGAATAAGTCACAGAAAAAAAGTTACTTTGCTGATTCATTTTCCCAGTCGAGTCCGTTACCTTTTTTATATTCTGGGTCTTATTCTGTTTCATGTTTATTTTATATTGGTAGTATCTCCTTAATTAAATAAATAAATTTTACTTTTATAGGTGTAATTTTCAAAAGTTATTCCAATAATTTAAATATAAGTATATTTATTGACTGTTGTAGGGGGTCCTGTTTATTGACTTGGCCAGAAGCCCGATAGTACCTACCTTGCTTTGACAAATGATAATGTACTCCGAAACATGATAATCTGACCATTTCGTAAATCTTTTACCATTGCATTTTCCTTTCGATAGTAATAATTTCTAATTATTGGTATCATAGTGTATATAATCAAATTGAACGCCTGTGGATCAGTATGCGATGGCAGTAGGTTCATGTCTTTACTAGTCGTGTCTAGTACCATTTAAAAAAATAAAGCCTAATGGAAATTATTTCTCAGACACAATAAACTTCTACTATTTAACTAAAGCGTCAAGAATTAAGACAGAAATAATGGTAACGTATTTTTTAAATAAACCAAGCATTAGTATAGAGACTTTATTTATACTCATTGTTGAATCACATAGCGTGTTTCATAAATATCCCGTTTGGGTTTCTAAGAAATTAATTAATTCATAAAGTCAACCATCTATGAGAAAATCTGATAACTACTAACAGTGCCTACCTTCAGTCAATCTTTACTCACCGTCGGCAAACAGTGAAATGTTCCTAGGTTTTAAAAAAAACCTGTTCTCGGCTTAATATGTTAACAGGTACACAGGTGAAATAGGTACCTAAAACTTAACCAGCTCAGCTACAGATGGCGCTGCTTATTAATATGTTTCAGCCGCTGGAGCGACCATGCGAAATAAATAAATTTGCCTCGATTGCTCGAGATTTCCAAATGAACATTTTTTTTAAATTTTCACCAACTAAAAAAATATCACACCAATTTCGAATTGGTGTGATATTTTTCGAATTTTAACATGGTGACATAAAAACTTATTATAGTGCTTTATATATATAGCCAATGAATAAACCTGTATTTTACCGTTTATCTCATATTAATTTATAGGATTTATAAAAAAATCTGAAAAAATTGTAATGTTTATAACCGCGCGAATCCTGTGTGTTTGTTGCTTTGAAACTCGTGAGAGGTTCTTATACTAGTCAACAGAATATTTTCGATTGTGGTGTGTTGTCTGCGGTATACTTAATAATGAAAGGTGCATTTCTATGGAAAAATGACTTAATTTTAACCGTAAACAGCTGATCAGAAATTCTGCGTGAAAAAAACATTTTTAAGATTTATTTTTAACATCGTTCTAAAATAGTCTACGAAGTTCGAATTTGCAACATCTATGGTCATAATAGACAAAACATTTCAATAGATTCGTTTTACAATACATGGCGGGCCATGGAAATATTTTAAATAATTACAATAAATATGTTACAATAAGTGGTCCATTTTTTTACCATAATCGCTCCAGTAAGTAAATGTTTGTGCTGATTTCAAGCCCTCCACATTTTTTTTTAGAAAAATAATATTTTTTGAAGGCAAAAAATTAAAAGCAACCTTGAAGAGTTACAGTACAACCGGTACATATGTTTTAAAGGGAAAATTATTTTTTAACATTATTTTTTAGAAAATGCATTTTCTGATTATTTCGGAGGAAAAATCTTTTCCACCGCTGGTTTATTTTATTTATTTGTTGTCATGCAATTGTGCATTGTTTGGTCTGTACACCTAGACTAAATCAGATAATGTTGTATATCGAAATGAAAAACCGATGTTAACAAATCTCACAATATTTTATGCGGATTGGTTTTATTACGATGGTTGAAATTGGTTCAATCTCAAAAAAAAAAGTCTCAAAATGAAGTTTACAAAAATATTTTTAAAAATTTGTGCCCTGGATATTACAGGATTGGTTCCACGAAAACTTAAAAAGTGGCATTTCAACACCCCATTATTTTATTTTTTTTATTTTGTATTATTTATAAATAAATAATTAAAAGTGATGAACAAATAAAATAAAAACTTGGTTATGTTAGTTACGTTAGGTTACGTTTTGAGCTATTTTTATGAAATTTGAGCACTTTAAATGACTTTTTCACCCTCGCGTATTTTGTCGGAATGTCACAGTATTTCTGCTTTGCAATGAAATCCAAAAAAATTGAATATTTTTGAACGCATCCCATAAACAATTTTTTTTGAAAGGTGATAAAATACGCTCTCAAATTGTTTTACTAAAAATAATCATATTATTTTGGAAATATTAAAATTTTTAAAGCAACCATTAAAAAGTTTAAAAACGTTTTGAAATCTCAGTTTTATATGGTTTAATGTGAAAATGATTATTAAAAAATTCACAATATTTCACAAATTTTTTGAAATTGCATTTGGTTTTATAGGTGATTAATTTTTACATTTGAATATAAAGCGTGGTGTTTCTTCTTCTAACCCCTTTAGATAATATTTCTCGCCATGCCAGGGAGAAAAAACGGTTTCTTTGAGACCTATCTGAGTTATTTCCAAATGCGAACAAATTAGCCTGACGCGTTAAAGGAGTGACGAAATTGCACATTGCTGAGTTGTCCGGTCACCTGTAGCATAATTACTGGAAGAGATGTTATTATATAAGTATTTTTTCAACTTTTTTATTTAATTACTTATTAGCTCCACAAAGAAGGCCCTGAGGAAAATTATTCCCATCCGGGCTAATTACATCTTTGGGGATGCTGTGTGAAAAGAAGGAGAGAAAGTTCTGGGAAGGAAAATGGTATAAGGGGTGAGGGGAATCTGGAGGTCAGTATGTCCAGGAGTGACGAACATTCCCGCTGCGGTGCAAGGCGATATTCTGAAAAAGTCATGTTGGAGAGGTCATAAAGTCTCCCTCAACCAGTTTTTCTCGATTCGGCCTGCCACGCAGTTGTTGGGCAGATGCACCCAACTTCAAGTCCCGGACTCACAACGTTTTTGGAAAAGGAAAGAGAGAAAGTTCTGGGAAAGAAAAAGATGTGAGGGGTAGATAGGAATCTGGGGGTCAATGTGTCCAGGAGTGAAGGACATACGAGTTCATCACTCACACTGCGATGCAAGGCGATGGGTCGAGAAAGTCCAGCAGGAGGCCCAGCCCGCCATGCAGTAGGCGGACAAACGCGCCCGCCGCCAAGACCCAGCTAAACTTCACCCCATGAAAGTGGGCACCGACGGTTAGTCACTAAACGTAGCGAACCACTTGGGGTGACCTATGACAGAGGTGTTGGTTATCCAATAAATGGTTCCCTGGACGGGGGTATGCCATACCATATCCGCCTTATAAATTAAAAAAAATATATAATTCTTAAAGTTTTAAATATTTTTATCAATGTCTAAGCATTATTTAGTAAACGGCGCTCAAAATAATGTTCAACCAAGCTGAAGTCCTTTAGCGGTGAAAGGGCTTTACGTAGATTTGTTCAAAATCAGTCATGCGATCCTGTATCTTTTGTGTATATGGAATCGATTCCATACGTAATCGACTGTTAAATTTGTGTGATTATCTATGGCTTGCAATTGCCTTTTCTATGGACTGATATGTCAATTGTCAAACGCCGATATCAACTCGCTAATACACAAAATGCTTTACATAATTATTTATTCATTACGTTTAAATTTATATTTGACATTACAAGATACGCATGAATAACCAGTCCAAATTAAGAACCCGATGACCTATTTGGACGAGTAAATAGTTGTTTCTTGTAGTAATTACGGAAATGAAGTGTAATTCCAATAATCCGTGCCTAAAAGTGCGACGGTTAGTGGAATACTCGTAATTAATATATTTCGTCCCCAAATATTCAATTATTCTGTACGTGTACACTGTCAACAGCTTTGCCTTAATTAGGTTCTTAATTTGACCAAACTAAGTAATTCATACGAATTTAGATTGCAAAAATTCGCAAATGTCAAATCCGTGGTAAACCAAAACTTTAAATGTACATTAAATGAATAAATAATCATGTATATTCATAGCATTTTGTGTTTTAAACTAGTAGAAATCGGCTGATAAATCAGCCCCTACAGCTGATATATATCAGCCAATAGTAAAAGCAATTGCAAGCCATAGACAATCACACAAATTTGACAGTCGTTTACGTATTAAATCAATTCCATAACCACAAAAAATACAGAATCGCTATTCTGATGCAGGCAGTAATTTTCCTCTTATTTTGAACGTCAAGTGTGCGAAACACAAAGAAATATCAAAATTCTGCTTTGAGGAGTGGGGAAAGGGAGTACGAGTTTTTTCAAAAGCTCAAGTCAACAGTGACCTACCTCCAGGTTTGGAGGTCAAGTGTGCAAAATTTCATCAATCTCGAAATAAATCTGTAGAATTGTATACAAATCAAATCCCCCGCCCCGGGCCCCCGCCCACCGGCCCGCGCCACAGACTTTGTACCTATTAATTAATTAATTGAACTATAGATATATAGATCTAACTTTATGCATAAAACTACAATGTAATAATGAAAAGTTTTCTTTAAATATGGAAGACGTGAGATGACGTTGCGCTACAAACGTTTAAATGTTCGATGTGGATTTGTTTATGTTCGATGTGGAATGTAGATTTCGTTTAAAAAAATTTTTTAAATCTTAATAATGTTGAAATTATTGTAGCACTAGCGCAGACCCGTGAAAAATCATGTTATATTCCTCTGGTCTGGAGCCCCACAATGCCTGAAAAATACCCTCGACTCTGTGCAGAAACGGGAGGTCCGTTTAATAGATTCTCCTAACTTAACAAACGGATTGTAATCTTTAGAGCACAGGCGTCGGGTGGGAATGCTATCCTTGTTCTACCGGTATTTCAATGGAGGAACTATCGTCATTGATCCCTTCGGCACCGGTGCATAGTCGGGAAACAAGCCAAACGCATGCCCAACAACTATCTATGTCAAAAAGTATTTGAATATCTATTTCATTCAAGACATTTAAGTCTTCGATCATTGTATTAACACTTTTCAGAACATTATGTTTTTTTATGCATGTAAATACTCCTCCCATAAACACGAGCTCCTAGAGCTCAATTTATGGAGTAGTAGAACTATAAAATTAATTCTTATGTACACCTAGGTAATAATATTATAAATGTAATTATTATTGTAAAAAAAAAAAAAATAAATAAAAAATAAATAAAATAAAAAAATATGTATTCGGTTGACAATTATCACATGAGAACGGGTCGCTTCTTCGACTCGTGTTCAACAGCTCGGTTGTGGAACGATTTGCCGGCCTTTGTGTTTCCTCCTTCCTACGACGTGGGTCTCTTCAAGACCAGTGTTCATTCCTTCTTCTCCTCACACAGCATTCTTAATGACATAGGCCCTGAGGGTTATTATTTTCCTCGGGGCCTCCTGTGTGGATTAATATTAAAAAATACAATTTTTGTGGGATTTGTGAAGCTGAAAGGATTTATTAAATATTTGCCTAAAGACAATTGCATATAAAAAAAAAAATAGAGAGAATTTACCTTTCGAATGAACACCGTTAGTAAACCTTAAAAATCATCGGAGATTCAGATTTAGACCTGTAAAAATTTTAAACCAATGAACTACACATTCAAATAAAATTTAGTACCCACTTTATCGCTTGGTTCCAAGATCCATTTAAAAAATTTTAAGTTTCAAATTACATTACAAATTATACAGTACGTTTGATGAAGTCAAATAATTTTAAATGAAAGCATTTTTAAGGATATATTTTTATTGTGCAATAAGATTACAAGAACATCATATTCCTGTAAGTACATTATTATAAATTATAACAGCATAATACCATTCATGACTAAATTTGTTTTATCGAAAGATACACATCAGAACATTCATCAAAACACCATCCAAATCCTATTTATGGACACATAATCTCGAAACAATACTTTCACTCTCAAATTATAAACCTAATCTAGCTTTTGTGACATTGAATTGACGATTTTTTTATTCGTTTAAGTATAACTTATGTTCAAGTCATTGATAAAACCACCACTAGAATAATATCATCATCCGATGGAATTAAAATGGAGACTACGTCTTAAACCTCCATTTTTCTAAATTATGATACAATATTTACATTCTTAAATTAAACTTTGAATGTAGTTATGTAATTAAATTTAATTTTAGAAGATAGTTTTAAGGCATTCTAAAAGCTTAATTTCATCTTGAATTAATTGAATTGAAATTATCATTTTTTGTTAACATTTTGTGGAAGACAATTTTGACTAATACATTTTTTTTCAATTAGGTAAGCTCTTGCAATACATAGAATTAAATATCAATATGATATTATTTTTATTATTCGAGTTTTTGAGCAAATCTATGTTATTAACATCAACGAGGCATTAAAACGTGTCATTAAAAACAGAAGTGATCGATTAGAACTGAGAAAAAACTTATTATGTTGTAAACTTACACATTCCAAACGCTAGGACCGATTAATAAATGTATTGCTTTAAATTGCATCTCAGAACAATATTACTTTTTCTATCTATAAGATACTTAACTTGTAAGAAAGGCATCAAGGGTTCCTGCCTTTTTTAGAATGCCATTCCATGTCTAAATGAATCATGCTTATCACCAATTATTAGTTTAAGTTACAAAACGTAATGTATAATATTACTATTCTAAGAATATAAAAGAGTTGATTTCAACACCTTAAACTTCAGTGATTTTTAGGTAAAAAAGTAAAAACAAAAGTTAATAATAGTACGATAATTACGTGGTAAAAGAAACAAACTGAAAATTCAGAAAAAATATAATGGTTTCACAAAAATTAAAGCAGAACGGAGTATTATTGAAACAGTAACTGATAATCACATTAACACAATGATTAAGAGACAGGCTGTCATTTATATTATACAAATGAAAAAAAAACACAATATGGCATAATTATAAAATAAGAAATGTAAGTGAAAATGGTAAAGTTTTAACACCAATTCATTTTTGTCAATACAGTCTTATAAAAAAAAACTAAAAAAAGTTTACCCTACGAACTTTTAATTTTCCCGTTGCTACCTTCTATTTCGGGGGTTTGTGACGAATTCAGACCGTTTTTGACTCCATTGATTTTGCCATTGAGAGCTCCATTGGCGCGTCCGTTGGTGGCTGACTTGGAGGCTGGCTTGTAGGACTTGTTGTAGAAGTCTGCGAATAGGAAGTAGAAGAAGACGGCATTGGGGAGAGTGAGGCAGACTGACCAGCGAGGATAGCCGCAGTCGTAGAAGATCAGCTGGGATGAGTGCAGGAAGGTGATGCAGAACTGTAGCTGTAGAGAGAACATAATACATACGTTAGATCAAGATCATGCCAATTTTCATTATTAGATTATCTATTCAATTATTTATTTTTCCAATAAAATATTTATTTTTTAAATAATGAATTTTTCCATTTAATTCAATATTTATCAATTTAATTAATAATTAATGTTCAATTTTTTACGAGAAAAACTCTCTTTTTATAACTTTTGAAGGTTATTCCCATCAACGTAATATATCATTGAAGAAGAAGATAACACTTTTAAATCTAAATGAAAATATGAAAGAAAACAAGACACAGAAAAACAGAAAAAGACAATGGTCGCAACTGGGACTCGAATATGAATAAATTCGGATACATTTATCCGAGACGCTATTCAGGTTACAAACCAATTCTTTGAATGATTGTTTCCAATAAAAAGAGTAGTTGCCTATAATATGGAAAAAGAACTAGTTGAAGATAATATTAATGATTCTAAATATTTGAAATATGAGATTGACAAATATGACGGTTTGACAGAAGGTGGCAATAGCGAAATTGGAAAACGCGCCGTCCCGGTTAGACGAGAGGTCTGGGTTCGAGTCCCAGTTGCGACCATTGTCTTTTCTGTTTTTCTGTGTCTTGTTTTCTTTCATATTTTCATTTAGATTTAAAAGTGTTATCTTCTTCTTCAATAATAATCAATGTATTCAAATATTCAATTATCTGTTCAATTATGAATTAAATATTTAATTATTAATTTTATATTTAATTATTCTTAATTCATTAATATTTTTTTTATAAATTTATCGATTAAATTATTATTAATTTATCTATTCACTTACTATTATTTTTTTCATTCAATTTTTAAGTTAGCTCTACACTGCTCTGAGAAAAGCAAGACCCTGAGAAAATAAATTCCCACAGAACCATGACATCTTTGGGAACGCTGTGTGAAGTTCTTCTTGAGGAGAGGAAGGAGTGAATACGGGTCATGAAAAGACCCATTTTGCAGAAGGGAGGAAACACAGAGATTCGCAAATCGTTCCATGTTCGAGCTTTAATTATTTCTATTTAATCATTAATAATTAATCTATTTATCCCAACACGTAACCTTGATTTATGACCATCTTTTTTTTCAGCCCGATTCCCGTATAGAGACCAAAGACAATTTTTTTCGCTTTGCGCAATCGCTCTTTTCATCTCTATTTTCAAATCTACGATTTCAGTTGGCTTACAGCAAACAACAAGGTTCATGTGTTGTTTTTAGTGGTGCCAATTGAAATCGTAGGTATAAAATAGAGATGAAAAAAGCCATCGTGTAAAGTGAGAAATTTCGTCTTTCTATACAGGAATCGGGCTCAAAAAGAGATGGTGTAAGGCCTACATTATTCATCTTAGGGGCCATCCATAAATTACGTCACACCTTAAGGGGGGGGGGGGGAGAGAGTAGAGAAGTGAGACAGGGGGTATGGGGGGGTCAAAAAATCATGAAATTCTAGGGGGGAGGAGGTTTCACAAATGTGACAGGGGGGGGTCAAAAAATCTTGAAATTCGTGGGACGTCATTTATGGATGGCCCCTTATGGACCTATGTTTTAAATCATATCTCCATAAAATGACATTAATGGTACATTATTAAAAAAAAACTGTTGTAATCATTTAATTGAATGCAATGCTTGACCTCTAATTATTATTGATGCATTTTATTGATCTAACTGACTCCGAAGTGCGTCACCAGCAAGGAATTAAATTATCTCGAGTTACGTGCATCGTTTCGGCGAAGTCATCGACTATGAAATGACAGACGACGTAATTACACGGGATTACTGAAATTATTTGAATGCAACCAATATTTTTATATTATTTTATCAGTCCCGTGACCTTGAGAATAAACTAAGATTTATTTTAATCAGATTGAAGAAAACATGTTTTTTGACCTTTAACTTTTCAAGCACCTGCCTACTCGTTAAGTTCTGTAGTCATACATTAACAGTTAATATCTAAAATGGAAATTTGAAATGCTGTAAAGGACAATAAATCCAAACGTGAGTTAAATGTCATTTTTCTTCGTTTTTTTCGATCTGAGTCGTGGAAATATTTCTCGGAAAATAAACAAAGAATGTCTTTTACTACGTGCATTTTAGAGGACTTTTTCCGAAGTATTAAAATTTAATACTGTTACTAAATAAATGTACAAAAAAGTATTAAGTATTTTGAAAGTTATTTTCAATGTTATTTCGTAACAAAATATGATTATTATTGGTCTATCAAAACAGGAGAAACAATTTGTTAAAAAATAAAAAGATCGACAACTAAAATTGCCAATTAGTTAATATTTACGAGCAATTTGGAATTAAAGATAATCTCTGTAGCAGAGCGAAAATCTACTTGGGCTGCCTAAATTTGTAGAGGGTTTTTCGCAGATAAAACCTTAATTATAAATATCAACCCTTCGTTTATTAACACAATCAATGTAGAATTTACAATCATTGTAAATCTGATTAGAGACCATTATTCAAAATCCAAATACGACCTAACATAGTTTTAGCCCCGTTTAGTGGCGAAATACGAACGATCGGATTCTTCCTTCCTAATAGAATCTTCCCTTCTTATTCCCGTCTCCCAATTCCTGGCTCGATTCATTATTTAACCAAAATGATTGTGCCATAGTTCTAGATGCTACAAGTAGTAGTAAAAAATGCCCGATTTTGAAGTTGTTCCCTTTCTCCCCATGTAACAACTACACTGCCTCTTACCTTCCAGATCCTTCTGATATTCTGTATCTCTCATTGATCCCCCCCCCATCTCTCTTTGTATTCTTAACCTCATATTATGTAAATGGTACTCAGGTAAGACTATATATATAGTCTATATACAGTCTTATTTTGAAAGAGGTTAGGTTCAACCGTAACTAGTTTGAGTATATTACTATTAATAACTGTTTGTGTATACCAGAAAACACTTTCAAAACCAAATATCTACTTATTAAATTAAAAGTGAATGTATGTACCATTTGCAGGGTGGTAATGTGCTTCTTCCACCAGATGTACTTCTGGAACCTGGGTCCCATGGCAGCCAGCATGTAGTAGGTGTACATGACGATATGTACGAAGGAGTTGACGACGCCGATGAGCGTGCCGTGTCCTCCAGGGTAGTACTTGGTGGCTCCCCAGGACACCATGGGCATCACGGTGTGGTGGTACATGTGAAGGAAAGTGATCTGGCGTTCCTTCTTTCGTAGGACGAAGAATACAGTGTCCAGTAACTCGGAGATCTTTGCGAGGAAGTAGACGTAACATCCTCTGGCCACCTGTTTAAAATAATAAACTTTAAAATCTGTATCTTAAATGGTTGAAAATATACTTATTATCAACTTAAAATGGCTTTCCAACCAAGAGATACGATAAAAAATATATACATATAAAAAATTGGTTCAATAGATTACGTTAGATAAGGGCTAATACAAAATTATTTTTAAAGCTTTTAATGACTTTTCAAAGAGGTGTAGAGTTTACTTTATTCTGAGTTGACATATATGTGAACCACGTTTCACATATATGTATTTTTAGAGTATCCATTTAATGGTGACCGGACAGCTCAGAATGAACTCAACTCAACACCTTCGTTAAATATGTTATGTCAGTTTTTTCCAAGCTTTTAGGGTGGGCATACATTGAGACATTAGTCGCGCAACATGTTCAGCGCAGCGTAGTTCAGGTTTTTGTATTGTATGGAAGTGTATGGAGCGACATACAATACAAAAACCTGAACTACGCTGCGCTGAACATGCTGCGCGACTGATGTCTCAATGTATGCCCACCCTTAGTGAATTTTCAAAGACGTGTTGAGTTAAGTTCATTCTGAATTGTCATGGAATTCCATTTAACTGTAAAAAAAGCCACCGAATTGTTTGTTTCATACTTTTAGTTATTCAGAAGTGATAACTGTGTTGAAACTCACATTAAAATCAAATTATTCAAAAGAATTAGTGCAGTCATCGGTTATCAAATATTATAAAAAAATATCTAAAACGATAGAAGTTGACTAAATATATCACTTTGTTATGGTATTTTAAACTTTCGATTAGCATCATTAATACGGGACACTTTTATTTTCATCAAGCAAAAGTTCTCAACATTTACTAATATCTAAGATAATTTAATTTTCACAAATAAATACTGGTTTTAATTAACCAACACGTGACTCACTCTCATGGCTTCTTGAGTTTCCGATTGATCTACGGGCTGACATTTCCAACTGTACTTGTTAAGCCACGCTGCATCCAATCCCTGCAATAAATTTCAAAAACATATTAATCACACAATTTTGACTAGTGACGTCAACAATGCAATGATGCAATAAAACCTTTGAAGGTATCAATAAATAATAACCATAATTTATTATTTAATGTCACATTTACATTGACTATCTGGTGACTCATGATTACTATTTATGTAAATGAGGAGTCAAATGGACAGATATTTCATTGAAAAGCACTTAAAAGTGGCGATTTGAATATCAATAAATAAATTTCCTTAAATATCTTTACATTCTAAATTGGTAAACCAATGATCAAACATCAACTATTATCTCTCAGTCCCTTTATTTAAAAAATAAAGCTAATAAAACAGTCTTTTATGATATTCGTCGATGCTTTATTCGTCACGTATTTCTAATTTTCAGGTTTTTTTAAGATTTAAAAATACACGACATTTTATAATTCCAACAAAAGATCTTTCATATTTTGATGGCATGCTAGACATGGCCCCGGCAGTTCAATAACACTAACTTATAAGATAAGTTGTACGTAAAACTTTATGAGTTTTGTCTCTGACTTATATTATGTAAATCATTATGAACAGGATTTAAAAGATGAGTCCATTCACACATAATGTATTCTGTATATTATGTGGAATTTTTATTACACGTCCACAATAAAACAAGTAGTTTGGTATCCGATTGCCATGCGATTACTGAGCAGGTGGCGAATACATTTTTAGAGAATTAGGCAATAAAATTTTGTAGAAAAAAACGTTAGTTTTGTTAAATTCTAAATGTAAATCGATTCAAATTATTTGAGAGAAACGACTGCGCGACCTTTTTCATACTAAACTTAAATTTGGATTTGAGGCCAAAATACTGGATCAAAATGAAAAAAAAATTAACAATCAAATGTCTAGTACGGATATGTGCTACTTTGTTTATAAGTGATTTAAATAATAATGTATAGGACAACAAAGAATTTAATTTTTCATGATTTTAGAGCCAACTTTGGCAATATTTATGAGTTGATTGTAATTACTAAAAAAAATCCCTAACTACTATGTAAATATAATGCAATATAAAATGATATAAACAAATTGTTAGCAGGCTCAAATTTAAAATAAAAATTACTTTTTAGGGCAAAATTATTTTTTTAATAATTACCATTAACTTGTTGAACAAATCGTAAAACTTACCTCTAAGATCATGAAAAATTTAAACCTTTAGTGGCCTATATTTTATATAAAACACAAATAAATAAAGTATCCGGACTAGATATTTATTTAGATATGCGTACTACACCTTACGATTAAAAAAAATATTTATTTTGCTAGGTTAAGTATTTTGGCCTCAAATCCAAATTTAAGTTTTGCGTGAAATCCCATTCCTCTTAAGAGGAATATAAACGCTAGAACTATTTCGTTTCTCATGCCTTCAAAATTTTAAATCGAGCGTCTTATTTGCACGAGACAAGTAAGCGAAAAAGTGGTTTTTATTTATGTTGGGCATAATTTTATAAGAATAAAAACAAAATAGAACGTACAAAACCTCAAAAATAGTCTTAGCCGTAAAAGAGTATTTTTTAAAAAATTGTTTCTTATGTTACTTCTTAGTTAAGTCATGCAAACATATTTTTTTTGTGATTTACACATATTTTTTGTTGTATAAATAATAATTTTATTGTAATTCTAATACATAGAAAAGTTAGTAAAAGCCTAAATTTATCCGTATCATATTTTTTGATTTTCATAATGTAAACCATTTCGTCGTAAAGATTAATTTAATATTTTATGAAATTTTAGTGATTTTGTCGAAAAATTTAGAGTAAATTAATGAAGTCAGTGAGAAATTCTTTCAGTATCGTCCTGACTAGAGATCACCGGTGTAGTGATTTAGCAGTGACTTTTTAGTAGAGTGAGAACCTGGACTGAATAATGTTTCCACTTTTCTCCCCTGATTGGAACTCCATAATAATTTTCTAAAACGAATTCTGTTCGAAAGAAAAATTCCTGCATTTTCAACGCTTTATTGAACGTGTCTAAGATTTATTGATAAAGGTCAGTTTCTCATCAAACGTAAAACGAATATCTTTTATTTGCGTGGCTGATTCAAAACTGGTATAAATCAGAAAATAATGGGCGAGTTTAGTGACGGATAAATTGTAATAAAATTTTTGGTGTTGAAGTTCAGCATTAAATTATAGTTTGTACGTGTCTTAACGGATAAAGGCAATAACAAACCTGTACCTGTAATTCATTCTATGTTTATTTAATGCTAGCGCAGATCCGTGAAAAATCACGCGATTGTTGGATTTTTGTAATACATTTTTCTTTGTAATATAATTATATGTTTTTGTTGTGGATTAAATGGAATTATTACATGTAATATTATCAACAGTAATGAAGGTTAAAACAAAATTGTAAATAATGCAGTATATAGGGTTTGAATATGGAATCTTCTGCGTGCAAATTCATGTTGTCTCCAAGCCTAAATCTATATATATATATATATATATATATATATACATATATTTATTTATTTATTTGCAAAAACTGCATAACACCAATATATTGCAAAAGCGGTTATAAAAGATACATAATCATTACGTTTACAGTTAAAACATTTATATAATAAGTGCTATTTCACGCTTAAAATCATTGCAGAAAATGTGGAAGATTTCCACATTTCCTGCAAGGCAGTTAATTAATCTAGTGAGTCTTCCCAGGGCCATCACCATTGGTAAGTTAGTTCTGCACCTGGGAAGAATCAAAAGCCTGTGTTGGCGACCTCGGGGGAAATTATCCGGGACATAGAATCCTATTTCAGCCAGAATATCTGGTACCGATATAAAACCATTTATAAGCTTATAAGCCATCAGCAGTAATGCGACATCTCTTCTGGAACTAAGGCTGCAGATACCCAGCATTCTTGAGATAAATGCTGTTGGAAACAGCCATGGGTAAAAACCGAACTCTCACATATAGAGGTATAGTAAAAATTTCTTTTGTATTTTCTCAACCATTAGTACATAGACGATGTCCTCAGGTCCCCATACCTGAGGTCCCATATCTCAGTTCTCCATATATATATAAATGAAAATATGTTTGTTTCTGTCTATGTATGTAGATATGTTTGCTACGCGTTGCTTAACCATTCATCCGATTGCGATGAAACTTTGGAGATTGGATGTGCGCATACCCGGGATTATTACTATATACAATAGTGAGTTCTGGCATCATGATATTATGCGTTGCTAACAGTTCATCTGATTGCGATGAAACTTTAGGGATTTGATGCGGATGATTTGTAGTATCAAAATACCTTCTTTCCATCCTCGCGAAGGTTTCTGGATTACTACAACCTCAATAATGACAACCTCAATCTGACAATTTATCTGAAAAGTTTTTTTTAATTATTACAAAAACTCTTACAAACAATTTGAGAATGAAATTTTGCAAACCACCGATTGTTAAATTAAAATTCAATTCTCGAAACTGTTTAAATTAATGAATTTATTTTCACCAAACTAACCGTACTAACCAAAATCGAATACTTTGAAGCTTAACAAAATTTATATTTATATTTTAAATAGGTACCAAATTTGTTATAAAAATATTAAATTGGTAAAAAAATTGCAATCGGTGGCACGCCAGCTGTTTGAAAATCTAAATGTACCGGGACTGAATATATTGAAAGCGGGAGAGGGGAGGGGATCGCGAGTGGGGGGTTGGCGGTAGATGGGAGAGGGAAGGCGGAGAAGGCGGAGTGGGAACGCGTGAGGGGGAGTGGCATAGCAACGCATACCGGGAACTTGCTAGTATTTTAAAAAAAGTGTGCGTTTTTGTAATGACCTGCCAGGTAAATCTGACATTTTTTTTATAAAACAAATACAAATTTAAAAAATTAAATGACTGTTTTTTTAATAATTAAAATAAAATAATTTGATCAGCATTTACCCACTTTTTCGCTTATTCTAATTTTAAAGATAATGTTTATATTCAAATCATATTTGAGATCATTGCGCAGGAATATTTCACGCACAACGTCGCAGACAAATTAGTATGATTGAAGTATATGATGTTGTGTTAGTTACACCCTTTTAACGATTATTCTGATATTTTACATTGATTTTATTCTGACGATGACTTCCTCTACTAGAGTTAGTTTAAAACAGTCCATCACGTTAAATAAATTGAAACAGAATAAATGTATTGTGGTTTGTGATAGCTATTGCAGTATTTACTTTGTGCGCATTTACTAGATACGTCAGGTAAATTATTCATGAAAACTAGATTTTTAATTAACGTATCTGTAATAAGTCAAGTCGGAAGATTAAGTACTTAATAACATACTCATAGCGTGTTTAACTAATACTTTAACAACAGGAGTGGAAAATATAACGTAATTCTAGATCAGTGGTCCCCAACATACGGTCCGGCGGACCGGAACCGGCCCGTGGATCAAATGGTACCGGGCCGCCCAAGGCCCTGCTTAAAAATCAAAATTATTAAAAAAAACATAAACAATTAAAAAATAAATAATTTTCGACAAAAAATACAGTGGAACCTCTCACGACGAGCACCTCCCATAACGAGTTATTCGCATAACGATTGTGAAAAAAAACGCTCCCTTAACGAGCGACTTTTCGTATAACGAGCGACATTTCGCATAACGAGCGACATTTCGCATAACGAGCGACATTTCGCATAACGCAAGTCCCATCTTCGTCACTCACTTGTGAGCCGGGACTTCCGCGCCAGTTCACCAATCTCTAGTTAGCACTCATTCCGCTAGCACTTAAGTATCGCACAAAATTTAAAATTTTAAAATTTCGGAACATGAAAAAGGTTTTTCTCCACAGTGAGTCAGCATGTGGATTTTAAATTGTCACTTTCGAGAACATGAATAGTCCCAGTTGGAAGATGAAAAAGGTTTTTCTGCGCTGTGAGACGGTTTGTGGACTTTTGAATGTTCCTTTCGAAAACATGAATGGTTGCAGTTTTTTTTTATATTTTGGGTGCAACGACTTCCTGCATACAGATTCATTCTTAAATTAAAACCAGTTTCGAGATACGCTTTAAATTCGAGGTGCACACCACATGTTGCAAAATTCGGAGGAAAATCATTGCTTGTTCTGTATGTAACTATTCTTAAACTTGTGAAGTCTTAATAATTGCAATTATAAATTTCAAGTTGTAGATTTTATGAACACTCCCCCCCCCTCCCACTCCCAGGCCTCAGTTAAATTATCAAACGTTGACCGGTCCGCGGCAATGAAAAGGTTGGGGACCACTGCTAGATCACTTCTTCAATAATTGCAAAATTGTTTTGCGACGTCATTTTAAATTAAATGAAAATAACCAACTCAAAAAAACTATTTTTAATAAAAAGTATCGACATGTTTTAAAACCAAATGTTTTTTCATCGAAGTATACTGAGGAGGTATTTCACCTTTCTCCTAACGTATATTTTCAATATTCAAAAATTTCACGTTTACCATTCGGTACTCGGAACCTATGAATGTCTTAATATCGGATAGTTAGCCGTGTTTTAAATCTATTGCAAGTATTTATTGATAAGTATGTATTTATTTATGAACTATGGGAAGAGTATCAAAAGTAAAGTAGAAATTTGTTGAAATTCATTTAAGAAAATTCTGTTTTCCGTTGATAAGAATGGGTATTTTAACGTCATTTCCAACGAAGTGCTACCACTAATACATACATACCACGAATATAATAAACTAATGTTTTTTTTTCTGTTTCTTTCGTATATACCGGTAGTGCGATTAATAAATGCAGTGTCTTGAAGTCATACAAATATCATAGTCATTGTAAGTAATAAATAATATTAAAATTATTTATTTAATTCACCCCTCATCAGGTAAAATGCAATGCAATGAATTGTTTCAGAAACGTAAAATATTTTATATGTATTCATTCTAGCGCTTTAATTAACATAGAATACATTTATTAAATAGCATTAAGATAATTTATACAACGCAGTGATGTCCGATTTGATTGAAAAAAGTTTATTTTGGTAAAGAGTTTTTTCAGTTTTTGGTTTTGTTCAATCTTTTTCACATTGCATAAACACTTCAAACATTTTCTTTTAAGCGATTCTATAAAACCACAAATTTATAGAAATTTTCTTAACGATTTTTGAAATTCGATTGTTTACCCGCCGAGGAATTCATACACAATCCATGTGACTGTTAGTCAAGCTTACAACTCACAGGGCTATCAACAGCTAATAAAGTCGATAGTGTAAACATAAAACAAACACGATAATAATGCAAAACTTAACAGAACAATTATTATTAACGACAATGATGTATGAGTATAATGGTGAGTATAATGGTACTGCATTGCTCGCCATCTCAATCGGATTATTGACATTAGAAGGAGACAGTAGAGTGATTACTACGCCATTACTTGCAACAAGTGGAAGAATTTATTATTAATTAACTGGGATTCCTGATTCCCGGCGTCTCCGAGTATAGCAACCGTTACATAATTTACTTGTGAATGGATTGTTGTTATTAACTTCTAGCAAAACATAATATTTATCGTGAAAAATTACCGCGAATCAAACGACAGTTATCATTAAATAGTTTTATTTGAAAGTATTCAGGTACTTCCCCATTTATTAAAAAATTCAAAGCGTTTTCAATTTTAAACTAATATTATTGTTTTGAAATATTATGCCAATTCCTTGGGCGTCCTGTAACCACAGTCGGAATTAAAGTGCACTTCATGATCATCAGATTAACCCGGTCTGAGACTTTAGGTTCTAAACTCTAGACTCTTGACTCTAGGCTCTAAACTCTAGACTCTAAACTCCAGATTCTTGGCTCTAAACTCTTGATTCTTGGCTCTAAACTCTAGGCTCTTAACTCTAAACTCTAAACTCTAGGCTCTAAACTCTAGACTCTAGGCTCTAAACTCTAAGTCTAATTGCACAGGAAAGACAAAATTGTTGAGAGTATTCAATTCGTTATAGCCTTTTTGGACTGATCACCTTCTACTTTTCAAGCACAGATTTTTCTGTTTGCCATTCCAAAATTTGTAAACCGAAATTTTGACTATATTAGGATGATCGAAGATTAAAAATAATTACTGTAGATTTTTGTAATGTAAGAAAATATTCGTCTAAAATAATATAACGGCCTCTTTTTGACGGCCTCTGTGGTCCCGAGGTAAGACTCTCGACTCACAATCCGAAGGTCGCGGGTTCGAACCCGGCGTGCGCAAATAAATTTTATTTGATTAATTTGTGTTATTTCACAATTTATTCATTTAAAATTAAATACAGTATATTTGCGGCACGTTCCAGAGTGGAAGATACTATCAGTATCGCCCTGGTGTAAGACCACCATTCAGAATTGAAACGTTGCTTGAAATGACTTTAGCCTGTTTAGTGACCAGATCTGAATAGCCAAGTACTTCCCCACCTTCCTCTTCCCTATCTCCTTCCCCTCCCCACTACCTTCAGCCTCACAACATACCCCAATTGGGGATGCCATAATCTCACTGGCTCCAGACGGGAGCAGTTGGGACTCTTGTGCGGTATTTCATATAAAAAAATATTAAAAAAATAACGGCAGATCGATACGCCCGACTACATTGCGTGAACCGGTTCTTTATCTTTGTCTTTCCTGGAAATAAGCCAAATGAATTACGCGGGGATGGTTTCCCATCGACGTTTACTACATCCTTATAGTATGAGGGATAATATTCCTTATGAGGGATAATATTCCTTATGAGGGATAATATTCGTATATCATATTTATTTTTATGAAAGCCATGATGCGTTACGTTTATGATTCATGTAAAATATCGAAAAGATTTAGCGTTTTCAAGCAATATGTCATAAATTATTCACTAATTATTCAACAGCCTCTATACCAGTGTTCCGTGTAATGTAAGGATGCTGATATGTTAATAAACCTTACAAAAATGACACTACATTTGTCTGTAACTTACAATAAAAGACGTCTTTTATTATTGCTGAATTGTTAACCAATCGTTCAAATTTTTCTAAAATTGTTTATGAAAATGGGGTATTTTCAATGGCAGTAAAGCTATAAAAATGTCTATGGGGCCATCCATAAATTACGTCACACCTTAAGGGGGGGAGGGGTGTAGAAAAGTGTGACATTGTGTGACAAGGCGTGCGTAGGGGGGGGGGGTCATCAGCTTTGTGACGTCACATTCAAGGCTTACCAGATGACATGAATTTTCCCGACATTTCAAAACCACAAATTGCAAAGCATGATGTGATGTCACGCTAGGGGGGAAGGGGGTCAAAAATCATGAAATTCGTGTGATGTAATTTATGGATGACCCCTATTGCGGTGGGGTAAGGCCACCGCACATGCTTTTTCACTGTACCCCATTTTACAACAGATGTACCTAAATACAAGTATAGTAGATATAATGTGATATAATATGACAGCTAGGGTACACAAGGAAATACTGAGATCATGTGGAGAATATTGTGTTTATAAAAATTACTTCACAATTTTGTAACCGACGTCAAACGGGTAATCAGTTCGAATAATATATTATTCGAAATTGTTATATATCACTTGCTTACTTTTGTTCCGGTGCCCTCTTCTGTACTTGACTATCATTATAGAAATCTTCACATTGCAGGCTGCAGCCCGGAACAACCGAGCGGAACTACTCTCGTACCAGTCACGTAAATTTCGAAGCCAATAGACCACACGCTGTTTACTATAAATCTGTATGCACCCAACGCCAACGAGCCGAGAAACAGAGTAAGCAGGTACGATATTATCTTTTTTAACATGAGGTTGTTCTGGAGGAATTCACTTGAAAATCTACTTCACCAGCAAAAACTTATCATTATGCATTTTTCCCCAAGAGAGTCAACATTTAAACAATTTTTAGTGAACCTTTCCAAACCTTTAATATGCGTTTTACAATGTGTTCAATAAATAAAATCCGTAACTTGTCTAGATTCTAGAAAAACCGTTATCTGCAAATATAATTAACGAAGTTTAAAATGTGTAACCCATGTGTAACAATTATTACTATGTGCCACTTCTTTATCTTAAGTTAGTTACATATATTTATACAAATATAATATGTAAAGGTATATTTATAAAAATCATTCAAATTATATTATTTCAACGGGATCTCATTTTTTGCTATTTCATTTGAATAAATGATCTTAACTTCTGTTTACTACTCTTTGTTATTTTGCACGCTCTTAAGAAGACATAATACCCTAAATATATTCAGAATCTTAACGACGGAAGTAAAGAAGCCGTGTATACAAATTGCGACTCGCGACCCTTGTATTGGACGGACCTACTGTCGAATTTGCCCTATCAAAGAAAAGAAGAAGAAGAAAAATAATGTGGGAATCTTAACGACGTAAGTGAAGAAAGCGTGTAAACAAATGTACGCCCGCGGCACGGCGCATTGGACGGACGAACTCGCCCTAGCAGGCCTGGAGATTCGACCTTTCCGCCGGGTTCATTTTAATTAATTCTGACCGTGTTACTAAATTTAAGATGTTTCTAAATGAATCCCTCCCGATGTTATTAATTCATCGTCTAAAAAAATAAATCAAGTGCTCACCGCTAAATTTATAGTTATATGAGGGAAATTAAATTTTCAAACAGTTCTATGTAAAATATATTAAAGGTGACGTATTATTTTTATTAATCATATATATAAATAACTTACATCCCCGGGTCGCGGTTTGAAAAAAAAAGTTATTGTATTTACGAATTCGTCGGAATTTATTAAAATGTGAGCCTTGAGCAAACCCCCAGTATTAGGGGCTATACCGCATTAAGGGCTCTTTTTACTTACGCAATTCTCATTTTTCATAGTATACGAGTACCTTAAGTTATATTATGTAAGAGCCATAAAGCAATTCAAAAAAAATTATTTTATTGTTGACTTACCTCATAAAATAGAAAGACGCTGACGACGACCTGTAGGAAGTTGTATACGACCAGAAGGTTCTCAAGGCAGAAAGGTTTTCTGTGCTTCATGTACCGGGGTCCCCAGTTGAGCACGAAATAAAGGTAGGCACCCAGTATTGTCAAGCCGGGCATCGGGTCGCTGATCAGGAACCAATGGTTCGTTCTGTGATCTGGAAAGTAGCATGTAAAATATTTATTACAAATTTTGATGTATATTTGCCTAGATACACTAACTTTGCTTAAAAAATATTCTTGAGTAATATTATTTCAGTGTTTACCCATACTCCCAATGCTATGCGTGTCTCAAAATAACGCGATCTAAAGAATAAATATTAATAATTTAAAAAAATATATTAATTAATAAATGGCTATTTACTATCATCATTAGCGGTTAGCACTCAGCTTCACTCAAACTATAACCAAAATATATTAAATTATCGATAAGCGATTATAAAAAATGGGCCAGGCAAAGAGGTGACAGTTGGATGAATATTTCAATGTTATAAATCATATATTTTTTTAATACAATTACTAGAAATGGCATTGTCAGAGATTCAGAACTGTTTTGTTCGGTATCAACCGAGCAGGTTCAACCGTATTTCTGTTAATCCATTTCCAATACATTTGAAAAATATTGTGTAATGACTCGTTGGAGTTCTTCCTCAATTTATCGTTTGCACATGAGAATCAGTAAGATGTTCTATTTTATACATCAACCTAGGTCGTGGTTGGTCGGCATTTCGAGCAAACCAATAATTTACTTTTTTTAAATTAAATGAAGACCATATGAGCAAAACTCAATCGAAAATCTGGAAACAGTAAAATCAGAAAAAGATTTGGCTCCTCTGGGACTCGAACCCAGGACCTCTCGCTTTCGGAGCGAGCGCGCTATCCACTGTATCGATATACAATTTGGACATTTTTAACTAGATCATACTTCGACTAAGAACCACTCATATTATCTTCATTTTCTTAACGCATATTTTGTTGGCTACTATCTTATGTATGATTGCAAGATTCAAATCCGAAATAAATGCAATAAAGGGTTCGAGTTCCAGAGGTGACAATATCTTTTTCTGATTTTACTGTTTCCAGATTTTCGATTGAGTTTCGCTCATATTGTCTTCATTTAATTAAATATTTTCATTTGAGGTTTTACTCATAAAGTTAAAATAAAAATAACAACTTGCAAATGTTGTTATTTTTTCTTGTTTCAAATCCATTTTCAAACAAATTTGCTCTAAGCGTTTTGCATGTTACATGTTACATAATTTTCGTTTATTTAGTTAAATAGGTAAAGCGAGGGATAGGTATACATTTTTACGATTTCAGGAAAGAAATGACAACGGTTTTTTTTATTCTTATGCGTGCATGTCCCCAAGTGAGCTAAGAACATAAAAGCATTGGTGGGCTATCTTTTTAAATCAGTTCAAGTCAGTAGTTTATAAAAGAAAAAAACAGTAGCTCATTACCTATAAGCCCACCGAACAACACGCAGCGATATTTAATTAGAGTTAAATAATATTCTTCCCGTGTAATTACCGATACAGGAAATACACAAAGCAATCAGCTCGATGCTCGCCGGTAAGTGGGTGGATGTGCCGTGATGAACTTCCCCTTTCTCTCCTCTGTGCTACTACTGTGTTTGCTATGTTTTTACCGTGTGCAGTATTCGTAATCTAAATAACTCGAAGATTGATGAACAGTATTGGACAACTCAAAGCTGTTTGAAGCGATGGATGGCTCCACAAGAATGAAGATTTAAGATATTTCACGGTCAAGAATAACTCGAAATAAGATAATATGGTCGTTGCAGTATAAATTGTCATGACAAAAAAACTTGGCTTTATGAAATTTGCAAATCTTTTTCGTGAGACAGTTTAAGGTCAGTTTAAGAAAAATCAGTTTGCATCGTGTTCTCAAGAAGAAGTTACTAACTTTCAAAGAATAAGATATTAATTACTACATGTTATTTTAAGCTTTAGTTTGTTCAATTAAAAAACAGATTCTGAGCTAAAATATTGAAACTTGGGCGAAGCCAAATAATAGATATGTACTACTAGTAAATTAAAGAAAAAAGTATACCATTTATTTTTTTATTTTAGGCAGGCATGATGCCCAAATATTTAAATACATTTTTGGGAGGGGAAGAGGAAGGTGGGGAAGTACCTGGCTATTCAGATCTGGTCACCAAACACGGCTAAAGCCATATCAAGCAACGTTTCAATTCTGAATAGTGGTCTTGCACCAGGATGGTACTGGGTATATTTTTCACTCTGGAACGTGCCGCAAATAAATAACACATTATTTTTTTAAATTAATTAATTGCGAAATAACACAAATTAATTAAATAAAATTTATTTGCGCACCCGGGATTCGATCCCACGATCTTCGGATTGTGAGTCAAGAGCCTTACCCCTTGACCACGGCGGTCGTCTTATTTTATACTGAATACTTATTTCAAATGAACACCTTGTAATGATTGTAAACCCAAGCGACTTTAAAACATTGATGTAATATACTTTACTTTATTGAAGCCTTACGCACCCGTATCAGATTAATTTAAGACATTAATATGACACAATCCCTACAATGCCCATAACCCATAAAAGATTAGAGATTGTTAATGAGGAATCGACTCAAAGAGAATAACATGATTACCAGCAAATCAATAAACTCATTGTGCGATTTTATTAACGTTAAAATTTTATTGTATCGGCTTTGGCACGTTAACAAACAATTAGTGAAATTTAAAAAAAAAAGGCTTTGCATTAATAAAAACTTCCAAATGTTACAAATCCAAATAAATTAACTTAATTATTTTCCTTGCCCAGTGAACTAGATCCTAACAAATCATGTATATTATATATTAATTGAATTTATTTAATACTTTATTTATCTACCTACAGCGAATTTAATTTCAAACTTGTAAGAATCGAAGCAAATTGCGGGACTAATTATTGCAAATCATCAGAATAGTAAATAGTTTATTTATTTAGTTTGAATTTTGAATTTCACGACCAGCTAGGCTTTTACATGTTTATATCATTTTATTAAAACCAAGAACATCACAAAAACAAAACCATTTACAATGAATGATGAAAATATACATAGTAGACGGGAATGGTACACTAAATAAATGGAAAAAGACGAAGCAAAACTAGGCAGTTCATTTAATTTGATTTGTTATTCTGCTTGCCGGTACAAATTCTACTAGACCAGTTTATGTTAAGTGACTGATGCGTTGAATATGTCAACAACATCCGTATAATCACTACCAAAATTTTGTATACGGCGAACGGCAAATGTGGTTCTGTAATGTCACAATAATGTAATAGATATTGCCTCGACTTTGATTTGCGAGGTACAAGGAAAGAAATCTAGTAAAATAGTTCAGGGTTTTCAATTATTGAATTTATATTTTTACAAAAAAAGTTAAGTCATTTACTACGTTCGGATAATTTTCATAAATTTCGTTGACATAGTAGATAATCGTAATTGAATTCCCTTGTAATACCCATTTAGATGTTACTTTTAATTCTTTCTGTCGTGAGTGAATTAATAATATATCTCGGTGACCACACTGTTGCGTTGTATTCGAATTGACTTCTAACTAATGACATTTATAATAACTAATTCATTTTTTTTTTTCATCAAAGTATTATCGTCAAATCATTTACCGCTGTTACAGTTGTTAGGTTTCCATGACAGTTGCCCCCCAAGTTGGATTTTTTATTAAATAAAATATCATAATTTTGTTGTGAATTGTTATCTTGGTACAAACAAAAAGTTGAAACAAGTTATTTTACAAATTTTGACGGTCATTAACACATCTTATAGCTTTGTATATATTCACATCGTCCGCAAATATCAAAACTTGGATATCATTGAAAATTGTAAGAAGATTATCCACAAATAGCAAAAATAAAATTGATTCCAAGTGGGTACACCGCTGAGAGCGATGAATTTACACGAAGTAAAGCTATCATTTTTTACACCCAATTACCTGTTTCTTAAATATCTGTTAAACCTGTTACTTGAATAGTAATTTATAGTATATTTCTTCTTGATTATATTATAATGCAGTATAATACAGCATATTACGCTGTCTATCTAAACTTAAAAGAGTCGAACAGTGATTTAATAATTAATGACAACTTACCAGAGAGATCAGTGAAAACGAAGTCATAGTATTTGGTAATAGAATTATTGTAAAGTGACGTCATCTTGGATTATTATTTTATCCTATACATAAAATATAAGTTTATTTCCCCAGCCAAGTGTTTCCCTCACAACAATAATTGCAAGAAGAACAACTTATATCACAGGTTAATTGAACTTTTCTTCATTCGGTCATCTTGGGATTTCCTCAAAATCTGAAACAATAAAAAATACACAAAAATTAGTCACTGAAAATGTTGACGGTCACTGTCATGTGGTTAACAATGGTCGTCAATACATATAGTTAATAACATTGTGTAATATTTGTTAACAATTCTGATTACTTCGACATTAACTGAATTGAAAAATTAATGCGTTAATAAAATATACCTTTATTTATTATTATTTAGATATTGACATTTTATTATACCGCGTAAGACAAAACAAGAATAACACAAGAAATAAAGGGAACGGAAGTATTTTTAATGCAAAGAAAAGTGATTAGTTGATGCATTTAAGTACGAAGTGCTATTAGAGTCATCACAATGTACTGAAACATGAATTATGAAAATGATAGAATACCTATAGGTTATAAAAGTAACATCCTGGCATCAGGATCGCATTATTTCATTCCAGGTGGTGCTTGTATATAGAATTCAACAGTATTACCCAATGTTAAATAACGTTACATGTCTATCACAACAATTATGTAATACTATTTTAATGATTGGGTCAAGACTCATAAAAACTTAGGTAATATAATATAAAATTCTCAATAAGAATTTGGTTGGTTCCTATCTCACAGCTCAAATCCAGGTCAGAGTCAACCACTTTTATTTGAAGAGCAAGAAGTCTTGAAATTGAACATCTGATCAACATGATTATAAAGCTTTTGACGTAATGTTTTTTATCCAATGAATAACTTACGTTTTTCATCGACCTTGGGCCTTTTCCATTAATTGGTATCTCATTAAGTACTCAAAAAGGTTTGTGCGTCCTTAAAAAAAATGATTTATAGCGAATGGTAAAATGATGAAAGTAGGCCTAGGTTTTATTTGATTTGTTGATATCTGTTTCTTATGCAACAAACAATAACAAAGCTGGTATTATTAATATTATGTCTTAACTCCCGTATTTACATATGGCGTAAGAACGTTGTCCTTGGATATCAAAATGCCTTTTAATAGAATAAACACACTGCCCGTTGCCCGTATATTAAAGTATTAAATCCTATGTTTATTAATATTTCACATAATGCCTCTGTGTACATATTGGAAACATATTTGTGCGTGTATAGCCACTTAACCAAGCAAACTCCGGTAATTATTGCAAAAGAATTTAACATCTTACCGCGTCTTTAACATCGCCTTAAACCAAATAAGGATTGCCTTGGACAAATATTATAACATGAAGAAAATCGACATCAAAGTAAATACGCATGGCTTCTGCTGTACAGGTGGATCCGATAAAAAAAATATTGCTGGCAGGAGTTGTTGTCCAAAGGACTGAAAATGTATAAGGCAAAGAAGATATTTAATACTTTTGACAAAAAAAATTCAATCCAAAAATTAAGTTGTGTTGCAATTTTGAAAAACCTTTTTTTTTAATAATGGGTAATTTCAAAGTAGCGGAAGGCTGGAACTTAACCAAAGCATTGACAAAAATGTCTAAAGGCGTGGAAATCTCGGTATTTGGAAATATAATGAGGGACAATGCTTGAGGCACTTTTTTTCTTTTATTTTTATATGCGAAAGTAAGTGTAAGTGCTGGTATACGTAAAACCTTAATTTTCAATATATTTTTGTTGAATTCACACTGAGCCAAAATCCCAACTACCCGGAGCTAATGAGTCTACTGCCTCCCTAATTCAGGAATGCTGTGATGCTAAAGGAAGTGAAGTTACGAAGGAGATTGAAAACAAGAAAAACGGAGGAAAGAGATTGTTGTAAATTACTTGTAGGTTATTTAAATCTGGTCACTAAATATGGCTTGCTATTTTAAGCAACACAACGTTTCGATTGCGAATGGCGGTCTTTCACAAAGGCGAAACTGGGATTGTTTATGGCTAAGGAGAGTCCTGTAGAGGCTTTTGACCGTAACACTTTATTTATATCCTAGGCTACGGTGTAACAGGAAGAATAGAAAAAGAAAATGAAGACATGCCATAACAAACATATTTTCCTGTTTGTTCGCTTTATTTGACAGGCGCTGGTCTAGACGACAGATTAACATTTAAGTATTCCAAGTTGTGAAAGGAAAACTGCTGAAACATTATTGGACATTTAAAAAGGGATATTAATCCGTGCGAACAAGCAAACATTTTTTGCTTTTACACAAATGCGTTGCGTCGTTTTGTAGAATTTAGGTAACCATTAAAAACACTTGAGAAATACAAGGAAAAATAATAAAAGATTTCAAAGACTTTTTTGGTTTTCAAAGCGAATGAAACGTTGCAAAAAAATTTATAAAATTTCTATTATTTTTTGGGCAATTGTAATTATTCTTCTTTGTGCTCGTAAATGGTGCATTCTGCGATTATTCCCGATACACTATAGTTCATCTTTTTTATTGAAGTGGGTCTGTTACATGGCAGTTTCTTGCAGAATATAGAGTTTTGTATGGGTATTTAACACAAAAAGTTTATTTGGTTGTTGAACTGCTTCATTTCACAAAACTATTCTTAAATGATAGAGCACATATATACTGCCTATTTTGTGTAAAATATATCTTCTCCAAAATATTCAAGTTTTATTTCAAACAAGGGTTTATTCACCTTTCTGAAATGGAGTCGTATTTAATCGCCTTGCGTAATCAAATAACTGGTTACAAAATTTATATTTTTATGGCTGTGAAAAGGGAAGCGTTATTCAAATAGTAGGTTTTTGGACATTTAAATATTTATCAAAAATTAAGTGGAATAAAATTTTATACTTCGTGTGCTTTTGTTATTCCTCCATCCTTACGCTATCTTAAACGGTTACAAGAAGAAATTTAATAGGCATACAATTCACATTGCAATTTTTTCACTGCCAAAATAATTACACAGGGAGAAAATAACACTGGGTTGAGTTTTTTAAACAAAATTATTTCGAATTTGAAGTGTGTGCTAAATAAATATTTAATTTGAGAAAAAACTTAAGTTAGATTAATTTTATTTTAATGTGATTTCATATGAATGTGATTCCGTAATATCGACAACTAAGCTGGATATCAATTCATATAGACGACAAAATAAGTTGTCGACGCGACGTAAGCTTATCAATATCGCCAGCCCCTAATATTTTGATAATTTTATCAATGATTCTCAAATTCAATTATTTCTCCGTTCATAAAATAAGTCAATTAAAAACGATTGTCGTTGGAATACGGACAACTTTGTCTACACATTGAGAGAGAGAGAACGGCATCGATAAGGGCAGCAACTGTTAGTCGATATCAATCGTCAAACTTCTTAACAGATTTACTTATGCGCTAGCGAAAATAGAAAACTCGCCCATGATGTTGATAAAAATTTTTGTAGCGTCGGTATCGATAGCATTAAAGCTTAACATAGGTATATTTGAAGTACATGGCCGATTAAAATACATAGTTTTTTTTTTGGCTTCCCGTGCATAGTATCTTTTTTCTAATGAAAAATGCAAATCAGCTACATCAGCACAATACATTGTATGATCGAATAGTTATTTGGGTTAATGCACCGGCCTGATCCGACAAAGGTTTGAGTGCACATTTGATCGCGTGTCAGTCGGTGAAGACGCCTCAATGAAACACGCTGCAAAACCTGTTCCATTATAATACTGCAACATGCATTGCGTAACAACAAAAGATTGCACGGCCCACCGTTGCGCTTGCAACGAAAGTACGCGCCCGAAGGAAACTGTGTTAGAGGCACAAGTTTATGTTGTTTCACAAACCGGGTCAAAACGTCGTTATTTTCAATTATGATTTGGCGTCGAAAGTAAGACCAGAACGAAAGGCAGCGATACGAGAGCCCGTCATTCATAATTCACGCGCGTTTGACTTAGGTATATTCCGCAAAGCTTAGTATTTATAAAGCAGTTATAAGCAATTTATAAAGCTTAGTATTTATAAAGCAGACAATTTTTTTTTGTCTCACTTTCACTTTCAGTTTTTTTGTGTTTCTATTTCTACCTACATTGCTTGAAACATCAATTTACTGTCGAGTTTTTAACTATGAAAAATAAGATGAGAAGTCAAAAAATTGTCACTTTTTTCTTAAATGTTCATAATAAAACTGTTTAAAAAATCGTTTTACCCTCTGTCTTGAATATTGTAGAGTATTAAGCAAAGTACATGACTTATTTTAATCAGTGATTTCAGACATTTCAGACGGCAGTGCTTTTTTCCATTTTTTTTTTAAACTAAAATATATAATTAACCCCTCACCCCAACCCTAACTGTTTATTGTATATATTTTTGATTTTTTTAAATGTCACCAGAGGTCAATGTTTCATTTACATCTTTTTCTTCAAATAATGTCAGGAATCACCGGTTAAAGTTAAGTAAGGTACGACCTTTAAATATATTAGAGCAACAATTTTCATTTGAAGTTAACTCTGCAGCTGGTAAGAAGAACCTTCTTTATCTCCACAAATCTACGCCAACCAGTGCAAACTTAAACGGGTCACAGGTTATTTATGAAAGAAATCGAAAAAACGGGTTTATTTTCTGTGAAGAGGTCGGTACAATAAGCTTTGAAAAACGAATTACCCTTTTCACACAACTGGAAAAGGTATACGCTTTTAAAAATACAAAGGAAAATGCTGAGAATTTCTTTAGAAAGAGTAGATTGATACAGGCCAAATGTGAAAATGTAATTTTGCGGAATCGAGAATATTAGCATACAAATGTAAAGCGTTCTCGACGCGACGCGACGCCTACGTGGGGTTGAATTCAGAATATACTATTACATGAGTTGTAAATATAATACTTTTTTACTACCTAGAGGAAAATTTATCAACAGAATTCTATCTCCTCCAAAAGTAATTCCTGCAATATCAAATATTCTCCTTTCTTTCAAGTAAATCATTTGAAAAACCATTCTTCATCAATCGTGTTCCACGTATTGTATTGTTTTAAAGATCCGCAGAAAATTATGGAAATGACATAGCAAGATAAAATACATTCAAGTATAAAAAATCCAAAGAGAAAAACTGTGAAAACAATTTCTGGAAAAATTCTGTGAAAATAAAAATGAGTTCAAGACGAGTATTCTCCTGTCCGGACGGGTGGCGTATTTCCAAAACCTGAACCGATTCAGTCGCGGTAGCGACAATTGACATTTTAAATACACCTCTATATTGGTTATTTTTTATCACTTTCCAAAAACAAAAATTGTTCTAAAATCTAGATTAAATAATCTTTCTAATGTGTATTTTAGTTATTAATAGTTTTATTTCTAAATATTTTAATTTTGATATTATTATCGTATATAGTAAAAACACCTCTATGTTGGTTATTTTTTATCACTATGCAAAAAAAAATTGTTCTAAAATCTGGATAAAATAATCTTTCAAATGTGTTTATTAGAAATAAATAATTTTATTTCTAAATATTTAAATTTTGATATTGAAAATGTAAATTGTCCCTACCGCGACTGTACCGGTATAGGTTTTGGAAAAACGCGGACGGGTGGCGATGATTGATCACTTTGCAAAATTTTTTTAAAGATAAAATAATCTTTCCAATGTGTGTATTAGAAATTAATAATTTTATTTCTTAATATTTAAATTTTGATATTTTCCCATATATTTTTCCCATAAGCACACCTCTATATTGGTTATTTTTTATCACTTTGCAAAAACAAAAATTGTTCTAGAATCTATATAAAATTATCTTTCCAGTGTGTATTTTAGAAATTAATAATTTTATTTTTTAATATTAAAATTTTAATATTGAAAATGTACCGCGACTGAATCGGTATAGGGTTTGGAATTACGCGGACGGGTGATGTGCCATGGTATTCTGAACCTGGCGTATTTTTTCTTAGACTGAAGACATTAACTTTTTCCGTCCTTGATATTGCTTAATAAAATAGACGAAAATTTTTCAATTTTTATTAACGTATATATATATATATATATATATATATAGAAACTATTTTAGTTTGTAGTAACTATCTGCGGGCACTGTATGTCAAAACCAACATATAAACGCGCTTGATATTATCGGCATATGACGAATTCTCTCTTCAGTCAGCGCGGACAATGGGAGTCTAGTCCAATAAAAGTATCGTTCACAAAAGTTTAATGCACCTAGCCAATCTTGCCATGTTGTTAACCTGATTTCGAAATTATCTGCTCCTCGTTTTCTGTTAACCAAGAACTAGTCTAGTCTAGACCACAAAAACTGATTTTTTTATACCGTGTGGCGGTTTTTCTTTAGCCCACGTTTTGGACCACTTTACAGTGTCCATCATCAATCTGCCCTAATTACATATCTGCTCTGACGATGGAAATTGTAACGCTGTCTTAAAAGTTGGCTTAATAAAGAGGTAGCACATACACCAAAATACCCCAAAAATAAATCACGATAATCTGAGAATGGAGAAGAAAGGTTGTTTATGGATTAGGTGATGTAGAAAACAAATTAGATCGGATAATATTCAAATAATATATGTACGTTTTAGAAAACTTTCTGGTACCTAAATCAAGTGATCAAAAACTGATTCATGGAAAACTGATGAAGGTGGATATATTTTATATATACCTACATAATATAGCGTCTGGTCATCTATTTGAGGCAATAAATTATTAATTAAGCATAGTAAAATGGGGTTGAGAGTTAATAGTTGTTCTGACAAAGATTTTCAATATAGACTTTAAAGCTGTGAATTCCGTAGAAGTCCAGAGTTAAAGACATTTTTGGCTTCAACTGACGTTAGACTTCAAACTCGATTGTTGTGTTTGATTTGACCGATATTTGACAGATACCGAGAAACCTATTTTTCAATAGATTTTAGTTGACGTAATACAAAGTTGTCGGGCGAAGAAAAATATTAAAAAACATACCTGATAATATTTAAACATAAATAAATATCACATAATAGATCTAATTTGTGGCTTTTATTAGCACGACCTTCTTTAAAAATTGTAGAAATATTACTATCACATATATACATTGCTTGTGAAATATTTTTTTTATAAGGCGTATGGTAAATCAGATTATGAAATGTTTATTTAAATTAACTGGTTTTGCGAAAAATTTCGTAATTAAACGTTTAACATTCGATTTGATGATGTTATTTCAAAGTGTCCATGATATTAATTATTACCTGCTGAGACTTGCGCAAATATTGCCAATATTTTAAACGGCTTCAATATATTTTATAGTGGACCAGACGCATAAAAACCTACAGAAATGAAAACAGCTTTGATATAAAGAATATACGTACATACAAATTTTAGACATGTAAAGAAACAAATTTTTGGGAATTAATTTTTTAAGGGAACTGTCTGTCAACGTTTTCAGTATTGACCCATTTTCTGAAAACATTTTTCTCTCGTCACATATTTAGTGTAATTTATTTTAATAGATTTATGAAAAAACCGTTATTTAAGGAACAATATTATTTGACAACACATAAGAAAAGACTCCTTGAATTTAAATTTAAAATTATATTATATAATAATAACATTTGTATAATTTGTGCTTTGCTTATTGTAGTTTTTATTAAAAATCATATCAAGGGCTCTGTAACCATATTTCGAAAGAGATTTATTTAAAGTTCATACATAAATTCACATGTAAACAAAGTACGTTAAGTGGTACTCGTAGAGCAGGTGTAAAGCGAAGAAAAATCAGGATGGTTTTTTTTTTTTGCTTTTGCGACACTTTTGAGATATTTTTGAGATACCTAGACACGGGATATCAAGTCTTTATTATGTCAAAATGCCACATTTTCTTTATTCAAAAGAAATGGTACGACAAATCAAAAAATTGTCAATATTATACCGGTTTTTGCGCTGGGCGGTTAAGATTGTATGCATATTTAAAGATTTTCATGTTCATTGAACGCCTCCCTAAATTCGTTAAATTTCGATTTAAAAAAAATGCTGTTTACTAAGAAAACCGCTACCCCAACAAATGTATTGTAATATTAGCCCACAAAGGCGGAATAATAACTTTTTATGAAAATAATGTATTAAATCTGTAAAATTTTGTCAAAGAGTTTTATTCACTTAGTAAAAAGGTAAAGTATGGCGACCAATAAAATCCGCGTTTTTTGCTTCTAATAATAAATACCTCGTTGGGTTTGGATGATGACATCATTGTTATCATTTTTATAACTAGTCGTTGCCAAAACAAGGTAATAAATAACATTTTTATTGCGAAATTTATTTCAGAGTGAAGGATGCTCACTTCTGTCTTGAGACTTAAGGTCGTATTCAGAATACAAAGGAATGTTTTTTCATCATATTCTTAAGGTCAGTCGATAAACTTATCCGTAAAAACAAACAACCTATCCCCATAAAGATGAATATGTTCGTTTTATCCTGACGAAGAAACCGGGTTGGTTCCGAAACATGTTGATAATTTTGAATAAATAAGTTGTGTATACAAAGTGATTCGTTTTCATTTAAATAAATAATTATTAGAAATAGGTAAATTAGTGACTAAATATCGGGACAGTCGGGGTAGACATAATATAATATCTGAGATTCGTAAAATTTTTCAATTTCTGATTGACATTCATAACAAAAAATCACTGCTATTTTTATCATTTAAAAATGCAAATATCTCGTTTTGATTTCATGAATATATTTACTAAGAATGTCAAAACTCATCATGACATAATATACAAATGTAAGAATGCTTTATGAAAAATTGTGAAATACAACAATGGGAGATTAGAAAATGAGTTCATTGTTTCCTAGGCTCACAGATCACTTGAATTATGTAAGCTATCTACTATTTTTCCTCATCCTTTGGCAATCAAATCTACAAAAAAATAATTTACTATATTTACCCTATTGATGTCAGAGTAATCACATTTTATCAGAGACGAACTCATTTTCCATAATAAAACATCAAATTCTTTCTCGTTGTTTCTTCTTAACACCACAAACTACGCTAATGTTTATTCCCGTCATTTTTATAAAACAATAATGAATTTGATTTTGTTACAAAATAATATAATAAGGGAATCCACCGAGCGGAGCTTCCCGACGTGTATTCCGCCCGAAATCACAGGCCCCACTGAAAGCTGTCCTGGGTAAAAGGGGTGGGCGTGCAGGGTGGAAACACTCTTGAATATCTATAGCCTACCCCCACAAACGCTCATTACTGGCGGCCCCTACGAAAGGATCCCGCTCGTCACACCCTGCTTTGATGAAACCACCGAATTTTTTATTACGTGCCTGCGATATTATCTGAAAATTTTGATATCTCAGAATCTAGCTATGTGGGATGCTTGCGAAATGAGGGAAAATAATTGTAAATGGCCAGTGGGGTTCGGCCTTAGGGGAAATTTTGAACGGTAATAAAAAGGGGCCAACTATCCTTGAACCGTTGTTTTCTGCTTGTTGTTTTGTGAGATTCTTTTTTACAATTTTACTCATTTTCTTAGATAGAATGAATTGCATAATGGCAGTCTATGGATGCCAGAAGAGAATTTTCTAAGATAGTGTTCCAATATAGTAAAAGGGTTTGAGGATTTATAAAATATTTCAAATTCCTTATCACTTTTGAACAAAGCCTTTACGAGTCTAGACTAAACCTATCTGACTGCGCAAGCAAGTGGGAAGCAAATCGCAAAGTGGGTATTTTTTACGACCGCTAAGTATGGTTAACACTGTTTACATATTTTATAAATATCTGGTACTAACCTGTCTACTGCACAAGTTGTTGTCAACGATGTTTTTCAAATTTGACACATAGGTGATTGAATTTGTCAACCTTGTAAACATTGTTTATTTTTGTATTAATACTAAGTGAGTAATAACTGAGTGTATCTAAAAACAGATTAAATACTTTAAATAACCAATCGACTAAAATTAACATATTTTGTCAACAAAAAGCAAATGGTATTGAGAAAATTTGTTTAGTGACCTTAGTCCTGACGAACTTATATAATTTTTTAGTGTCAAGTTTGCAAAAATCTCGCTTGTAACTAGATTGCATGCAGTTGGCAATCGTGAGTATATTTACCTGCACCGAATATTTCTATAACTAGGCTGTAATAATCAATGTTATACTTCTGAATGGGTTCTTTTAATTTTAATTGCATATTTCACTTCATTATTACTGTTGAACATAATTATATATATATATATGTATATAAAAGCCTGTTCAGGCGAATAATTATATAAACAATTAATTTAATTGCTGCGAAACAACAAAAATCAGAGATACCTTCATTTAATTTGACCACAATGAGTAGATAAAAATTTCAATTTTAAAAATAAACAGATAGTTATTTAAAAAAATTCTAAATGGAAATATAAATGCGATAAAGGTAGAGACCAAAACCAGTAGAGGAAGTGCTCTTCTCCGTCTGACTAGAGCAAACGCTATTTTGATTAATGCAAGGAGCTACATTCCAACATAGTGTTTTTGATGAATATCTGAACATATCCAATTCATATTATTTACTAGCTACTGCGGAGTAGTTTGTTATTTATAATGTTAAACTGTTTTTTGCATTTGTTATTGAGGATGACGGGATAAGTCCGTTCTAACATCTGCAAACGCTTACGAGCAATTGCGGGGCGAATTTACAAAATTAAATATTTTATGCCCATAAGTACGCTAAAAATAATTTATTTGTCACTAGCGGAATCTTCTATCAGATACGGAATAACGTTTTGGGGAAACTTGTGCAAGACAAATATAGGTTACATTCAAACTATTCAAAACTCTTTGATTAAGCTCTCTGTAAGCAAAAGTGTTTATGCACAAAGAAGAGACATAAAATTATACTATGAGTCAGTTAACATATTACCTATTCGAGGAAAATTATGATTTAAAATTGTATGTCAAAACCTATTGTCGGATTCAATATACAAATAAAAAGTATCAAGTGCATGAACACGGCACTAGATTTAGTAAAAATGAGGGTTTGTCCATTCCGAAAATTATAAATAAATACGGGCAACGGATATTCACTTATCTTGTCCCCACCATATTTAATAAGATGCTGATGAACATAAAAATCGAAACTAATTGCACCACCGATCTAAAAAAAAGTTAAAAATGGCTAATGGATTAAAACTTTTCATATTGATATTGTTTGACATCTTATTTATAAATATGACTATCAGTAATTAGCCTGTCTGTCTGTATATTTTATGCCTTTGTATTGTAGTTACTTAAAAGATATTCTTATATTTTGCGATTGTGAAAAAAAAAATTAATAAAGAACAAAGTTTTGAATAGGATTTCGACACTTCACTCACTAAAATAGTTTTCATTTCTCTGAGCTAATTTTGGACTTTTATTTGCCGATACAAACAATTAACACAGGCTGCTAAGGCCAACAACCAGTCTGAAGCATTATTAGTTGCTTAACTCCACTGGTGAAACAGTGTATGAATAAAATTGATACATTAAGCAATATTGATATTCAATATCATAATATACAAAAAATACTGTATAATTTTTTTACTGGTGTCTGGACATAGTATCTAATTAAGTATGATGAAATAATATCGGAGGTCAGTTCTTGAATATTAATACTGGCTGCCTATAAAACCTTCTTTATTAGGCTGACACAATCACGTTATACATATTGCCTTAATTTATAATATTGTAAATGAAAATAGTAAGAATGTTGTATTTAAGGCCTTGACTTCTATCCCACCTGTCAAATAATACACGTGGTGTAACACACGATAATAACATCTCGAGAACTTAAAAGAGTCATGGTTTTTGAACGGGAATTTTTTTCTATTCATAAATGTAATTTGATTTTAATGAAACGGCTTTTCAGGGTTTATCTCATTATTTATTTCCAAAAGGGTTTACGATTACATGATAATCATGTAGAATTGTTTCGGTACTTGTTTAAAAGATTAATTATGGTAGTATTTTTTAATGTGTTTTTCACACTTCAATAAACCATGTTCACAAAAAATTGTTGTGTAATGGTGATTAAAGGTAACCCATCGTGGTGAAAGTCACACATTGCGTGGGAGGGTCTTTACCATTTTGCCTTGGAAAAACCTATCACAATTAAGGTTACTGAGAAAAGCAGACTTACCTGTCATATGAGGTTTAGATCTTATGCAACATGAGTCAGACACTATCAGATCAAATCTTAAGCTTTACAAATTAGTGATTTAATTTTAATTAGATCTTAAACCTAAGCAGTAAATACAGCTATTGAAATTGTTGGGAAGTACATGCCGCATACAAGTGCTGTGATTATTTGAAAACTTTATATAGTGCGTCCTATTGCTTTTGTAAAAAATAGAAAGGGTAAATATTTCGTACGTCAACGGAGAATAATTAAATTTATCTAAAATGTGACAGTCGGCGTGGTCTAGCTGTAAGGCTCTTGACTCGCAATCTGAAGGTCGCGGGATCGAATCCCGGCGTGGCAAATAAAATTTATTTGATTAATTTGTGTAATCTCGCAATTAATTCGTTTATTTATTTATTTACATACGTCTTGAAGGCTTTTACAATATCACATTATTAGATACATACATAGGTTATTCAGGAGTGTAATTATAAACATGTATTATGTTGCATAATAAACTGGACATTACGAATATAAGCAGGTTCAATGTATAGTAATAGTGTATAGGTAGTGTCATTGTAATGAAAAGTTGTAGAAAGGAGTAAATTAGTTTAGTATAATAATGGTAAAACAGAAGTTATTAAAGTACTATGAAATTTGTTGTAGAGGAGTGTAAATTTATTTTGTTTATTTTGTTATTAACTTAGTTGGTTCTAAAGCAAGTTTTAAAGAACAATGCAAAATTAAGAGAGCGATAAATAGTACATATGGAAACATAAAAATTTATGAGTTGCATTTTCGTAAAAAGTTATACAATTCGATAAATTTATAATATGATATAGTACAGAAAAGTAATTACTTAGGTAATGTTATTATTGTATCAGTCTTGAAGAGACCATCGAATATAATTTAATCAATAATATATTATAATAGCAAGGGTACCAAGATATAAGCGGTAATATAGTAATTAATGTGAGTTAGTTATTTTAATTATAAAGAGAAATACGAAAAGATTATCGTTATTTATGTTTATAACTAGCAATCTCTATTATGCTTATTTAGTAGGTGCTTTGCGGATCACAGCTTGAATAATATTTAAAATAATGTGTAGTGTGTATTTGCATTCCAGAGTGGAAGATACTCTCAGTATTGCCCTGGTGTAAGAACACCATTCAGAATTGAAACGTTGCTTGAAATGGCTTTAGCCGTGTTTGGTGACCAGATCTGAATAGCCAGGTAATTCCTCACCTTCTTCTTCCCCATCTCCTTCCCTTCCCTACTACCATCAGCCTCACAACATACCCCAATTGGGGATGCCATAGTCTCACTGGCTCCAGACGGGAGCAGTTGGGAATCTTGTGCGGTATTCGTAAGTTATAGTCCGATTGATGATAATTTACAAGATAACAAATTTACATTTATTCCAAGTGTTCGAAAATTCATTGCAAAGTTTATGACTCAAACATGTTCATATTTTCTTCAAGATATCGCAAAAATGACAGCACTATTACGATATAATTTAAGATGTAAATGTTACGTGGCTTAATACTTGAATGAAATCATTAAGTCACGGTTAGTGAAAATCCTATTCAAGAAAAAACCCTAACGGCGTTCATTACGAATCAGAAACGTAATTACTCCAGGCACTGTTCTGTACTAAAAAAGACAGTCAAACGTGAAAGTGAATACTTTCATATTATTGTAGAAAGCAATCACTTTGTGGTTTGACATATTTAATAAAATAAAATACTTTTTTGTTTAAAACCACGAGATTTATTAATTTTTGAACCGACCGGTTTCGCTTAACTTAAGCATCATCAGGGTACAAATTAATACTAAACAAGAAGTACATAATGTGTGCTTATATATAACAAAATATAGAGGGAGACAACGTGATACAAATATTACAAACAAATAAACGGTCATAAAATACATTAACATAAGTACTCAAGTAATGGGAAAAACAGAAAGATAATTATGTAGACTAATGGGTTATAATAATAAATTTGGAGAAACAAAGCATTAACTGGCATGGTGATAAGGAGCGCTGGGAATTTTTATTTTTAAGGGTTTATTGGAAACAGACCTAATATAGGACTGCTTGATATGTCTAATTGATTATTAAGTATATGACTTTTGGTTTTTACAGCTTTTTTTATTTCTAGCGCCTCTAGATTGTTTAGTCTGTTACCATGCCCGTTTTTATGTAAGATGTTAGCACCGGTGCTATGACAGAACGTATGATCTTTATCGATCAAATGATTTGCGAATTCAGAAAAACCGTTATTATTGAGGCAACGGAGATGTTCCTTTATCCTAATATTGACACTACGTGTTGTCTTACCGATATAAAAAGCCGAACAATTATTGCAATTTAATTTATAAATTCCCGAATGATTTAATTTGTCGTCCTTATCTTTCGAATTAATTAGAAATTTACCTAGATTGTTATTAGTATAAAAGGCCGGTCTGACTTCAGAAGGGAGGTTTTTTACACTTAAGGTAGAAAAATTATTAATGAATAAAATTCGCCGCCATTGATGATTAATATTATTATCATTGATTTGAGGACAAGGACTAGCAAATAAGAAGCGATTAACGGCTATTTGTTTTAGTTTTTTATTTAAGATTAAATCTATAAAATGTGATTCATAGCCATTATTTACCGCTATTTTTTTAATTATTTTTAGTTCATTAGCAAAATTATTATCGGACATTGGAATTGTGACCAAACGATGGACCATTGAATGGAATGCGGAGTGCTTATGTGAAATAGGGTGATTGGAGGTGCTGTGTATGACAATGTCAGTATAAGAGGGTTTACGAAATATGTTAAAATCAATTTTGTTATTAACGATCGATAAGGTAAGGTCTAAATAATTTAAGGTTGAATTGTTGCCTATCTCTAACGTGAATTTAATCTGATTATGAAAAGAGTTTATAAGATTGAGGAAGGAATTAAGTTGTCGTTAAGTCCCTGACCATATACACAAAACATCATCAACATATCTTTTCCAGTACAGAACGTTTTTAATAAGAGGTGAGGTACTAGATAAAATTTTATTCTCTAGGCTATCCATGAATATATCAGCAATCAGAGGACTGGTAGGGCTGCCCATAGCCAGGCCGTCCCGTTGCTGATATATAACATTATTAAATTGAAAATAATTTTGATTCAGGCACATATTAAACAAGGAAGTTAAATCTTTTATTAAATCTGTAGAGAGATCAGAGCTATTTAGCAAATCAGAAATTAAACATTTACTCTCTTCTATGGGAACATTGGGAAACAAATTTACAACGTCAAAAGAAATTAGTTTAGAATTACTAGGGAGAATCATATCTTTTAATTCTTCTACCAATGAAAAAGAGTTTTTAAGGGTATGTTTAGGTGAAAAAACATTGGTATTTTGAAACACATTAGTAATAACTGATGATATTTTAAAATTTGGGGCATTACAACACGAAACTACAGGTCTGATGGGGCAATGATTCTTATGTATTTTGAGGAACCCATATAATTTAGGAGTTTTGGGATTTTTATTTAAAAATTTTACTTTGTGATACGATTCATCTTGAAATATTTTAGTTTTACATGCTTGAAGAGTTTGTTTCACATTTTCTTGGAACTTAATGGTTGGATCTTTCGTCAGTATTGTGAAATTGTCAGTGTCGATGAAGTCCGCCACTTTTGTATTGTATTCAGTTCGAGGAATTATAATTACTGTATTCCCCTTGTCCGCTTTCGTGAGGATTAAATCTTCATCAGCTAGTTTGGCACGAATATTCTTCATTATTTTCAACTCAGGATTTGGGTTAGGTTTAAATTTAGGGATTATTTTTTGTAAAGTTTCAGCACTTTTGTAACAGAATTTTTTTGGTTTATTACATAGAGCTGTGTCTATATCCACTGCAACCTCTTCTATTGCAGCATTAAAATTATTATTAGAATATTTAAGGTTATATTTTAATCCCTTTGCCAATAGGGACGTCTCTTCTGGAAGAAAATGTACAGAAGACAGGTTCTGTACACGGTCAAAAAATGTATGGACCGGCTCTGGGTTACTATTATTAATAATATCCGGATTATTTACATGGCACAAGTTCTTCAGTTTTTTATTTACTGTGTTAAGTTTATTAAAAGATTTAACAGAAGCTAAGTGTCTCACTTTATCGTCAAATAGGTCCCATTCGACAGGGTGCAATTCATACACTAGTTCAGTATGTAATAGTTTTAAATTAAGTAAATAATATAAAACTTAATTTAAAACTATTACATACTGAACTAGTGTATGAATTGCACCCTGTCGAATGGGACCTATTTGACGATAAAGTGAGACACTTAGCTTCTGTTAAATCTTTTAATAAACTTAACACAGTAAATAAAAAACTGAAGAACTTGTGCCATGTAAATAATCCGGATATTATTAATAATAGTAACCCAGAGCCGGTCCATACATTTTTTGACCGTGTACAGAACCTGTCTTCTGTACATTTTCTTCCAGAAGAGACGTCCCTATTGGCAAAGGGATTAAAATATAACCTTAAATATTCTAATAATAATTTTAATGCTGCAATAGAAGAGGTTGCAGTGGATATAGACACAGCTCTATGTAATAAACCAAAAAAATTCTGTTACAAAAGTGCTGAAACTTTACAAAAAATAATCCCTAAATTTAAACCTAACCCAAATCCTGAGTTGAAAATAATGAAGAATATTCGTGCCAAACTAGCTGATGAAGATTTAATCCTCACGAAAGCGGACAAGGGGAATACAGTAATTATAATTCCTCGAACTGAATACAATACAAAAGTGGCGGACTTCATCGACACTGACAATTTCACAATACTGACGAAAGATCCAACCATTAAGTTCCAAGAAAATGTGAAACAAACTCTTCAAGCATGTAAAACTAAAATATTTCAAGATGAATCGTATCACAAAGTAAAATTTTTAAATAAAAATCCCAAAACTCCTAAATTATATGGGTTCCTCAAAATACATAAGAATCATTGCCCCATCAGACCTGTAGTTTCGTGTTGTAATGCCCCAAATTTTAAAATATCATCAGTTATTACTAATGTGTTTCAAAATACCAATGTTTTTTCACCTAAACATACCCTTAAAAACTCTTTTTCATTGGTAGAAGAATTAAAAGATATGATTCTCCCTAGTAATTCTAAACTAATTTCTTTTGACGTTGTAAATTTGTTTCCCAATGTTCCCATAGAAGAGAGTAAATGTTTAATTTCTGATTTGCTAAATAGCTCTGATCTCTCTACAGATTTAATAAAAGATTTAACTTCCTTGTTTAATATGTGCCTGAATCAAAATTATTTTCAATTTAATAATGTTATATATCAGCAACGGGACGGCCTGGCTATGGGCAGCCCTACCAGTCCTCTGATTGCTGATATATTCATGGATAGCCTAGAGAATAAAATTTTATCTAGTACCTCACCTCTTATTAAAAACGTTCTGTACTGGAAAAGATATGTTGATGATGTTTTGTGTATATGGTCAGGGACTGAACGACAACTTAATTCCTTCCTCAATCTTATAAACTCTTTTCATAATCAGATTAAATTCACGTTAGAGATAGGCAACAATTCAACCTTAAATTATTTAGACCTTACCTTATCGATCGTTAATAACAAAATTGATTTTAACATATTTCGTAAACCCTCTTATACTGACATTGTCATACACAGCACCTCCAATCACCCTATTTCACATAAGCACTCCGCATTCCATTCAATGGTCCATCGTTTGGTCACAATTCCAATGTCCGATAATAATTTTGCTAATGAACTAAAAATAATTAAAAAAATAGCGGTAAATAATGGCTATGAATCACATTTTATAGATTTAATCTTAAATAAAAAACTAAAACAAATAGCCGTTAATCGCTTCTTATTTGCTAGTCCTTGTCCTCAAATCAATGATAATAATATTAATCATCAATGGCGGCGAATTTTATTCATTAATAATTTTTCTACCTTAAGTGTAAAAAACCTCCCTTCTGAAGTCAGACCGGCCTTTTATACTAATAACAATCTAGGTAAATTTCTAATTAATTCGAAAGATAAGGACGACAAATTAAATCATTCGGGAATTTATAAATTAAATTGCAATAATTGTTCGGCTTTTTATATCGGTAAGACAACACGTAGTGTCAATATTAGGATAAAGGAACATCTCCGTTGCCTCAATAATAACGGTTTTTCTGAATTCGCAAATCATTTGATCGATAAAGATCATACGTTCTGTCATAGCACCGGTGCTAACATCTTACATAAAAACGGGCATGGTAACAGACTAAACAATCTAGAGGCGCTAGAAATAAAAAAAGCTGTAAAAACCAAAAGTCATATACTTAATAATCAATTAGACATATCAAGCAGTCCTATATTAGGTCTGTTTCCAATAAACCCTTAAAAATAAAAATTCCCAGCGCTCCTTATCACCATGCCAGTTAATGCTTTGTTTCTCCAAATTTATTATTATAACCCATTAGTCTACATAATTATCTTTCTGTTTTTCCCATTACTTGAGTACTTATGTTAATGTATTTTATGACCGTTTATTTGTTTGTAATATTTGTATCACGTTGTCTCCCTCTATATTTTGTTATATATAAGCACACATTATGTACTTCTTGTTTAGTATTAATTTGTACCCTGATGATGCTTAAGTTAAGCGAAACCGGTCGGTTCAAAAATTAATAAATCTCGTGGTTTTAAACAAAAAAGTATTTTATTTTATTGAATACTTTCACGTTACGAAACTTCTGCTTTGGATATTAACTCTTCGCAGTTCCGAGTTCCGAACCGATATTCGGTTGAGCTATTGTTAGTGCGGTCAGTGCGCCTGCGCCGTAATGCCGGCAGTGCCTTCTCGTGTTGGCTCAGTGGGCATGGGGTGGGGTGGGGTGTCATAGGAGCCTCTATGTAGTTGTGGGAGGATGCGGTAGAGCGAGGGTTGAGAGAGTAGGGGTGGAATGAGGGAGAAAGAGACACTTGCCGTAGAAAGATCAATGCTATCGGTATTTATTAGGCGAGCCGTTGTTACAATTTTACTGCTTAAGTAGGAAATCATCAAGTTTGTGGGTAAATGATATTGGAGATTTGAAACACCTACTCTAAGTTTTATTTTAAAAAAATGTTAATAACGGTGCGATCTTCGTGGTTTAAAAGAAGTTAATTGTTAATTGAAGTCATATGACACTTTTGATTTGTTTGATTTTGTAGTTACATCTCAATTGAAAAGAAGATACTCTCTAAGAAGAAGTGAATACTTTCAAACGGTGAGCTCTAACGATACTTTTTCAAACTAAATTTTCAAAAAGCTCTAAGGAAAATATTTTATGGCCATATTGGCATTATCATCATTCAAGAGCTGTAAAATTTTAGAGGTATAAAATTTACAGAAAGATTCTAACAAAGAAAGACCAAGGAAAATAAAACTGTCATAGTTGATTATAGCCAACAATCAGTGTCACTTAACATATATCACATCACTTAACATATATAAATTCCGTTATTATTATATTATTCTTATTAGATAGATGTACTAATGCAGTTTTGATAGAACTAGTAATAATTAAAAAGATCCGGAATATTAAAACTACTGGTATTTAAGCACACTAAAATTGCATGTATGATCGAAAAATACCTGAATGCAAATTTAAATTTAAAAAGCTAATCGGTTTTTTAGATGTGTCTTAAAATGCCACTGTCAGAGTTAGCTACACGCTACAGTATTCCATCCATATGTGGGAATTTTGTGAAGAGAAGAGTTACTATAAGCGCTATTGTTCCGTTCTGAATGTGATCACAAGAGATATATATATATTTTACATTAGCTCCACGGAGGAGACTCTGAGGAAAATAGTTTCCCTCGGGGCCTATTTCATCTTAAGGGATGACGTGCGGATAGTCTTTTTTTATGGAAAAGAAGTGAATATGAAGTTCTTGGAAGGATAAGAAGGGATGGGTAGGAAATGTCTTCCTCAACCAGGCTCTCGATCCCTTGTCGGATTTTACATGAAATTAACATTATGCAATTGTGTTAACAATATAACTGTAGTAACAACATTAGAGCAAGTACATGGTATTCATTTGTAAAATAAGTTACAAAACGTAACGCATGAGTTAAACACATTTGAAATTATGCAAAAAACACGCATGCACAAATTATGCAGTTATTAAGATAAAATTTATAAGATTAGCAAGAGACAAACACTAAGTATATGATTTGAGATTTTCACTTACTATTATCCAATTGGGGTATTATCCAAATTATTGAAATATTTTAATTCTAATACGTTTATGGCAAAAAATTTTAAAAAAATATTTGAACAATCAAACCTTTTTGTTTTTTAAACTTTTTTTGCCACTTTGTGAGGTTTTGATGCCGTGACATCTGAACCAACGTATTCTCTTTTTACACAGAGCTGTGAAAATGAATTACAGCTACAATGTTTACTTTTGCTCTCTTGGAAGCGAATGATCAAAGACGTCATCAATAATTCGTTGAATGATAGAGCTCATAGTCAAGGCTATATTCTTATTACGGTGTCAACAAATACCGTAGCCGGACTTTATATATGTATACGAATTTACATAAATCTACATCTTTTTGACATCTGGGAACATACCTCCATGGTGATTTTTTTAAACTATTTTTATTTTAGTGTTTAAAATTATTTAAAAAAATAGTTAGCACATTTGCTTTATATTTATTTTATGTAAAATCCGACTAAGGCGCTAATAAATAAATAAAAAATATCGATCTTATTTAATGAGAAGCATTTTGGTCACTGAAACACTTGATTTATCAATATTGTCAAAGTGGAAAGCAAAGGTGATCTTTTAGAACCTTTTAGATCAATAATTACTTAGTTAGAACCCATTGATTCATTATTAATTAGTTTAATTCATAAACGTAAATATAATTAGTAAATATTTCAAAATTGCAAAGCCACAAGTAACCAACAAGATAAATTAATTAGAATTGAATTTTCAAATACATATACACTTCAATTTATACAAATTAATGGCGATCTGGAGATTCAATACATTTGAGAAAATTAAATAAATGATGTAAAAAAAAACAGTTTTTGCAGGTACACGAACTATTTAACAGTAAAACATTTTTTTTAAATTTCATAACATATTTGCATTATAAAAAATTAAAGAAATATTCACCGACAAGTTCCTGGGAAATAAAAATTGTACATGTGTGTATATTATTTAGTATGTCCCTTGTATTTTTTAGTGCGTGTTCAAATGTAAACATTGAATTATTTCATCTTTATTGGGCAATTTTTATTGGCCTACGATATTGGCGGAATTTATTACCTGACAAGTATATATTTAATTTGGCGGAGTGCTAAAAGGAATCGAAAGTTGCTTTATTGCTATATTTACTTTGACATCGGTCAGCACAACTAAAATAATTTTTAATTGATTTAACGAAATCTATTTACGTTCACGACATAAGTTATTTTATTTAAAATCACCATGTGCCACAATTTAGAACTCACCGAAGCCAGGTAAATTATTAAATAAATGTTAAAACGTTTTGGCTAATGCATAGTTCTACAGTGATGAGAGTACATATCATTTTCTAGCAAAGATTAACCAATTAAGGAGCGTTGACAATTTTTTTATAATTTCCGCCAACAGAAGGTTATGTTATTCGATATTATATATTTTTGTTTAGTTAGTAAATTATTAGAATCCAATATTTTCTCCTACGCTGGCATTGAAATAAATGGGATTTCACATTGTTCATGGAACAGGAAAGGTCACACAAAAAATTAAATAGAGAACAACTAAGATTGTTCTGTTGATTGCAATCGGAATAGGTACGAATATAATGAACTGATGAGGTATATTGACATGTAACGCAATTAAGTGCAGTGAATACGATAATTGAAACAAATACAGCTTGAAGAAGCTGGTGAATCTCCAACATTTTTCTCTAACATTATTTAGTAGCTATTTATTTCTAAAACTTTTATAACACGAGTTTTAAAAATATATACCTACAATACAAAAATGTCAGCTTATCTTTCAATGAATTGCGATTTTTTTGTAATTTTTTGTCAGATTAAAAAAAAATTGTTTATAATGAACACGTCCTCCTTATTTTGTGTGAATGGCATTATATTTACAAACTTTAAATTGATTGCGGTGATTAAACATCAAATATGTCAAGTGTTAAGCTGATGGCTCACGGACTTGAGAAGAGCTAAATCAATATTTGTTCGCCACAAAACAGCAAAGTCTTTGAAATGGTATATTCAAATTAGTTAAAATAATGTACCTGTGTACTTATAAACAAGTAAAATCTATTGGTTGAATGGGCAAGAGTTAAAGTGCTGGGATAGTTTATAGGAAATATGTGTACCTAATTTTCGTAGACTTTAAACATTAAATTCTAGCACCTAAGTAAAGAATGGGAGTGTTACATCATTATTCATTGGATAGAATACAAGGTCCTCGAAGGTTATTTTTTTTCAAGTAAGTCACAAAAATTAACCGTACTTAGTAGAAACTTAAATAAGTTTAAAAATATTACATTCATTATTACACAATGGGCGACTACAAATGATATTATGAAGCCGCACTAATCAGATTGATCTGAATAGAACTTTTTTTCTGTTGGCAAAAAGTATTGTGGTTAAATTTTCTAGTTCTTATTACATAATAGTCATAAAATTTTCTAATGCCAAATAAACGCAAGGAAAATTAGAGTTTGAAATTATGGCATATAAATGGTTTTGTTAAACTTACATAAAACTGAACGCTACGTAGGTAACCCGTGGTTTATAGATATTTTATGCGTTTTTATTTTTTCTAAGGTCATTATTTTTTTTTGTTTTAAAGCTTAAACGTTATGAAATTGTATTTGAGATTAATTTATATGATGAAACGATTTTACGATTAAAAAAAATGATACTTAATAACAGTGCAGTGTTTAAAAATATACGAGAAACAACTATTTCGCAATGGTGACATGATATTTAATGTAAAAATTTACCTGTAAGTATACCTCTAGACGATCTTAATGATACTATTAAATATTTAGTCAATGTAGGCCGTACCAAAAAAAACAAATTATTTTCTTTCAAACTATTCCACTCACTTCTAGCTGAAGGCAAGGCAATGGACCCAAATATCTCACCCCTGTCTCAAAGAGGTGGTAAACTGTTTTATTTTCTTATTTATTATTTTAACTTTATGAGTAAAACCTCAAACTGTAATATTTAATTAAATGAAGACATTATGAGCGAAACTCAATCGAAAATCTGGAAACAGAAAAATCAGAAAAAGATATTGGCACCTCTGGGACTCGAACCCAGGACCTCCCTACTTTCCGGGCTGGGCGCTCTTATCCACTGAGCTAAGGTGTCGATATCCAATTCGGTCACTTTTAACTGTACCATACTTCGACTAAGAACCACCCATATTATCTTCATTTTTCTTAACGCATATTTTTATTGGCTGCCATCTTTATGAATGATTGCAAGATTCAACTCGAACTAAATGCAATCTAGATGGTGTCTTATCCATTTTATAGTTTTTCATCATGGGAATATGGTATTGAGCACAATTCTGCGTTCGTGCAAAAAATCAAAAGCGTTAATACTGATAAAGAGCTGCGGTTCCCGGCATAATTCGTTTTATCTTGTAATTGTAGAAAAAAAGGAAATGATCAGATTATTTCACGGTTGTAGGTTACCGGAATGTGACATGAAGGTTTGTATAACTTTTACTTTCCAAAGCATTTCCTAGAGCAGAGTCACTCACGCGGAGTGCGGACGGACTTCAACAAGAAATAGTGAGAAGTTTCGCCGATTCTACTTCTCGCTGTCCTTAGAATGGCATGTCCCAGATAAGACGGGTTTAAACGCGACCATTGGAGTTACGAAATTATATCGAGTTATTTGGCGTCAACTATGCAAGAGGCTGCAGTCGGCGTTGAAGAATTATGGGTTAGGCGCTCTTGATTCGAACAAACTTAGAACGCGCGATATTTAAAAAATATATATACATAGGAAAAAATATAAATATACTCTGAGGGCTTATAGCATCTTCGGGGATACTATGATTTACGAACATGTTATTTGGTGTCAAAAACAGCAAATCTTAAGCACCATCATTGCTTTTGCATCAAGCCAAGTAACTAACTAACTAACTAACTAACTAACCATCACGCCGTTTCCCCGCAGGGGTAGGCAGAGAGGACGGACCGCCAAACAACTCGATCTTGGCACACACTCCTTGCTTCGTTCACATTCATACATCGTCTCATACATGCTCTTCTGTTATTCTGACTCTTGACATCGCCCGACTCAAGTATCTGATTCACTTGGTCGTGCCATGTCTTCCTCGGGCGTCCCCGACTTCGTCTACCATTCACATTTGCGTCATATATTCTCCTTACACTCCTTTCCTCATTCATTCGCTCTACATGCCCAAACCATCTGAGCGTCCCTTTCTTAATCTTATTCATTACGCTTACATCAGCCTTGCATTCTTTGCGGATCTCCACATTTCTCACACGATCATACATGGTTTTACCACACATACGTCTCAGGGATCTCATTTCTACAGCATTCAGTCTACTTTCATCCTTTCTCTGCCAGTTCCATGCCTCACTGCCATACATCAGGGTAGGTACCAGCACTCCATTATGGACGGCTAGCTTCGCTTCTTTTGACAATTTTTTGTTGCTGCCAACGGCGTTCAGACCTCCATTAATGGAGTTACCGGCATTTACCCTTCTTTCGATATCTCTATCAGTCTTCCCATCTCTCGTAAACATACTTCCCAAATACACAAACTCATCCACCTGCTCCAAGTATTCGTCGTTCACAACTATGTTGCACATTGTTTTCGTACTCTCTCTTTCAAATACCATTACTTTAGACTTACTTACATTCATCATTAACTCATTCTTCATACATACTTCGTTCATCCTAGACACGAGCGACTGTAGATCTTCCATACTGTTAGAAATCAGCACTGCATCATCAGCATACAACAGGCAAATTGTTAAGTGGCGTTTTCATTTATGAATACCTAACCGTCCAGACATAATAACATTCATATTTACTAACAATTAAAAATTAAAAAGGACTTCATTCAAATGACCGGTCAGTGGTTGAGTGGGCATCGCGTTTGGGTTCCATCCGGGCGTCCCGTGTTCGATTCCCCGGCTGGCTAAGTCCTCCATCACAACACAAGCAACATTTTCGGCTTTCTGTGGTGGTAGGAGGAGATTTTCAAACATTGTTGGGTTATTCGTAACCCGGGAATGTTTGTCTTTCTTTTAAAACAATTTTTCTTGTTTTTATTAACTAATTAAATTGTACCGGTTTTAAGCGCAGATAATAAACCTCTTGCGAATTTTAATCAAGGATCTGTTGCTCCTGTTGACGGATTAACGTGAAACTCGAGATACAGCATAGTGAGTGTTATGAGTTATGAAGTCTGTCTCTGTATCAAAAATAATAATATTTTGGGCTCAGTACAAGTATAAAAGTCTCAACAAACCAGATACGATAATAATAAAATATCTGAAATAAGTTAACTGATATGAATTAATTGTTCGTAAGAAATTCTTACCGATATTACAACACCGAATGTAAATGAACCAACGCGCAGTTAAAAACCTAGTTTAACCTGATAATAATTTGTCTACGTGCTGCGTATGTTTTTAAAGTGGGATTTTATTTCATTTCAAAATATTAATTGGTCTATCACGTCCACCAAAGCCGTTGAACATGAAATAAAAATTGCGCAAGTTCATACTTGGGGTAGGTGCGTGCTTACGACCTTCACAGTAAATTAATAAAAAATGAAGACAACTATCTATATTTATGTAGGTACTTACGTATTATGTAATATATGTATTACGTAACATTGATGTGCATAAGGCATACAACTAAGTACTATATTCAATTTCGGATGTGAGTACCCTAACCTCTTGAAGTTTTCTACAAACTCAATTTTAATTTATCTTAGTATCGAACGCAAATGACATCTAAACGTCAATCAAACGATTAATACAATTTTATTGTTTATTATAAATACTTTTCAGACATTGAAAAAATAACGGGTTCTATCGTGGTTGTTCCACAAATTAATTTATTTTTAATCATTGAAGATAATATTAGCGACTGTTTAGATAATTTCGGCCTCCGTGGTCCCGAGGCAAGACTCTCGACTCACAATCCGAAGGTCGCGGGTTCGAACCCGGCGTGCGCAAATAAATTTTATTTGATTAATTTGTGTTATTTCACAATTTATTCATTTAAAATAATATATAGTATATTTGCTGCACGTTCCAGAGTGGAAGATACTATCAGTATCGCCCTGGTGTAAGACCACCATTCAGAATTGAAACGTTGCTTGAAATGGCTTTCGCCGTGTTTAGTGACCAGATCTGAATAGCCAGGTACTTCCCCACCTTTCTCTTCCCTATCTCCTTCCCCTCCCCACTACCTTCAGCCTCACAACATACCCCGATTGGGGATGCCATAGTCTCACTGGCTCCAGACGGGAGCAGTTGGGACTCTTGTACGGTATTAACTATAAAAAAAAAATATAAATAAATAAAAATAAAAAATAAAAAAATAAAAAAATTTCGACCGGATAGTGGCTAAATTGGTAATGAGTTTAGGTCCCACACAGGCGACCCGTGTTCGATTCCTCGGCTTGCTAAGTCCTCCATCACGACACAAGCAACATGTTCCGCTTATTGCGGTGGTAACAGAAGAATTTCAAATATTGTCAGACTATTCGTAGCCCGGGAATGTTTGTCTTTTTAAAAAAAAATAATAATAGAAACAAAAAATATTAAAAACACTAACTCTCTAACTCAAAATTTGAAACAGAAAAATTAAAAAAGATACGGTCCCATCGAGAAATTGAACTCAGGACCTTAGCCTTGTCGGGACTTTGCTATAACTACTGAACTAATAAGACCCCATCCCCTTGGTTATATTCAACTATGTCATACTTCAGCTAAGAATTACAAACATTATCTTCATTTTATTAACCAAGGGGATAGGGTCAAATAAGCTCAGTGGTTAAAGCAGAGCCCCGTAAGGCTAAGGTCTTGGGTTCAATTCCTAAATGCGACCGTATATTTTTTATGATTTTTCTGTTACAAATTTTCTTTTGAGAGTCGCTAATATTGTCTTCAACGATTAAATATTACAATTTGAGGTTTTAAGGTTTTTTTAAGGCTTTTCATTAATTTTTCCAAAAAAAATATTTTTATTTGCAATCTGTTTCAATCATTAAACGTTGTCCAATAATTTTCACGGCCACAAGTCAAATAATGTTTTTACAGCAAATTAAAAACCGAAAGCGTCTATTTCATGTATTATGAAACTTAAAAAGAAAATAATAATTTTGAAATTGTTTTTAAGATATTATATATTGTTTTTTAATTAATATTCACCAGTTATCTTAACAATTTTTAAGCCGCTAACAAGAATTCATCCCCAACAACTTGTCATACGAGTATATCAAGAAAAATCTATTTAAATATCTGCTGTGGAAAAATGCTTCGCTATGAAATGTTTTATTCATAAATTAACGAACCAATTCATACACCGCGAACATAATGATTCAGTTAAAATTAGCACACGCTTTCTACGCACGTGCATTTTACATTGCATAATATTTGAAGGCTAATTAAAAAAATAATAACAACAACAAAAACTTCATCCAGACAGTTATATTATTATTGTTATTATTATTAATCCAGAAATGTTGTTCGTTCTATTAGGACGGGTTGTTTCACAGAAATTGAGCAATTCATCAAATTAAAGTTAAAGTCCTAATTCTAAGCAAGCTATATGCAAGTTCTATTATTGTTTCATTTCTGTGAAGCAACTGGCCTATAATGATATTATAACAGAACTTGCATAGAACTTTTATGCTAAATATACATCATCTACCTTCGAAATTTTATGAATTCTTCAAATTATGTGAAAATACCGTCCTGAATATAATTGGTATGTACATATTTATTTTTCATTTCCAAATATATCCCAATCAAACTAACAATGAAGTTATTTTGAGACGCTTTCGGAAAGAAGTATCTTTTTGGATTAATTTATCGAATTAATTAAATAATTAACGTTTTAAAACTTAAATACTCAGTAAGAAATTTGATTTGAAAAATCTGAGAAATTAGAAAAGGTTCTCATTGTAAACTTTGCCATAACTGTTTTTTTCTAAAATACTTTTGTCATTCACCCTACAAGGGTATTCTTTGCCACCGAATCAAAGTGCAGTTTTTGTGTTTAATTCGTAGAAGTCCATTTTTACAGCTCATAGTCCCACAACCAAAGAATGACCCATTCTCTGTGAAAGATGAACTTTGATTTCGATACCAAAAAAAGCAAATTATTATGTAAAATGTGTGGGTCGGTCTTTTTTTTTAATCTACATAAGGTTGTCTCCACCAGTTAGTGGAGAAAAAAATCAACAGAATTACCAATATTATTATTTTATAATCACTTTAAATCTACTGTACTAAAGACGTAACGACTGTGTACGTTTTAAAAAAATATGTTTATATTTTGTTCGTGACAGAGTTGTAACTCCTCGTGTTAGAAGTGTTTTTCATACAAATCACAGTTGTTTTCTGCCACCTTAACTTGCGTGTATATTTTAATGTTACAAAAAAATGATTTGACGACATAAAATATAAAACTATTTTTAAACTCAAAAAGGTATACTATCTATAAATTAACAGCGATTATTATTTTTAATGATATTTAATAAAATATTTTTAAAAATCTCAAAAACTTGCCTCCTACAATTTTTATGTCGTACGACGATTCTGTCATGTGGGTTTTCATTCGAAATAGGTATACACGTAGCTGGTGTTTGTCACCCCCAAGAGGCATTTTAGGCTTCCTTCCCCCCTTGTTACAATTTCCCCTTTGAGATCCAGAGAGATTCATTTATAGTAAAAACAAAATGTGACACAGTGGTAAAAGTTATGTAGGTTAAAAAATGATCAACCCTTATCTTTATGTTGCTCAACGCATCCGTTACGTCCCTATTGTTTTGAAAGCGAATAAAATTTAAATTAAATTCCCAAAAATTGTTAAAATATGGTATTGCATACCACGGCAAATAAATATCCAAAATATCAATCATCTGTGCCTCCCGAAAGCGAAAAGGTTTAAAATATTAATAACATACACACAACACGCACGACACAACGACGCAGTAAGAACGTATATTGTAAAATACAATTAATTAGTAGTGCCATAAAATAATCAGCATTTAGAATAATTGCGTACAAGCGTTAATATTCCTATAATTTATCAATAAGATAATTATTAATGCATTTCCTTACACACGAACCTAAAAGAACCAAGACTTAATTTAATTTATGCGTATCAAGGTTAACAAAATTACAAAATATTTGATTCCAAATTCACGCACAAGCCATAAAAATAAGGAATAATACATGTATAATCGAAGCTTATTATAACACTCGCGAAGCTATTATAATTCCCATTAGAAAAAACGGCTTTTCATCATACGAAAATATATAAATGAGCACTGACTTATAGTATATAAAACCATGCAAAAATCATGCAAGAAAAAATATTCAAGTAAATATTTTTTGATTAATATTATTTGTTGTTTAGTAATTTATGAAATAATGAACAAATTAATAACACACCGATTCAATGCACTACCGATGGTACTGATGAAGAAAAGCCACGAGCAAGCTAGACTTGTATCCCGCAAGGCACACTGGATGTGACTGTCCGCCGAGACGCTCTCGCCTCACCAGTTGGTCGCTGTAGCCCACCCTTACCGCCATTGTAATGTTAACATGTTGACAGTTTTCCTTCTCCCACAACACGCGGTGAGCATCATCACTTATTGGAAATGATTGCTAACAGATTAGTATCAAAGCTTTGATGTTTGTTTGTTTGTTCTGCTGACGAAATGACCATCGTTCGGCGTCCTCTTTCGACCATTATCACCTGCTACCAACGCGCAAAGTGTGCTGACAAAAATAAATACATTTTGCTGGTGGTCTAGCAAATATGTGCTATTTTAAATCTTCAAACATTACTTTTACATTTACAATTGCCACTATTTCAATTTGGGAGGTGGGTATGGGTAACTCCACTACCGTAGGTCACCCTATTTTTACGATTGGTGACTTAGCAGGGGTGTCCAGGTTCATAGGGTGAGGTTTTTCGCGATCTTGGCGGTGGATGCGTTTGCCCACCAACTGCGTGGAAGGTCGGATCGGGAGAGACTGGTTGAAGGAGACGTTTTGATCTCTCCAGCTGGACTTGCCCTAACCCCTCAACTTTTTGCTTCCCAGAACTTCAGATCATTCCTTTAAGATGAAGTTATGCGTGAAATCCTATTTAGACACTATTTAGTTTCATCTTTACGACAAATCGGTTTACATTATGAACATCAACAAATATGCTACGGATAAATTGAAGCTTCTACTAGCTTTTCTATGTATTGGAATTACTAACTAACTAACTAACTAACCATCACGCCGTTTCCCCGCAGGGGTAGGCAGAGAGGACGGACCGCCAAACAACTCGATCTTGGCACACACTCCTTGCTTCGTTCACATTCATACATCGTCTCATACATGCTCTTCTATTATTCTGACTCTTGACATCCCCCGACTCAAGTATCTGATTCACTTGGTCGTGCCATGTCTTCCTCGGGCGTCCCCGACTTCGTCTAGCATTCACATTTGCGTCATATATTCTCCTTACACTCCTTTCCTCATTCATTCGCTCTACATGCCCAAACCATCTGAGCGTCCCTTTCTTAATCTTACTCATAACGCTTACATCAGCTTCCAATAAAATTAATATTTACATAACAAAAAATATAAGCGTAAGGCACTAAAAATTTTTTTTTTCATGACTTAACTATGAAGTAATATAAGAAATAACTTTTTAAAAATACCCCTTTATGGCTAAGACTATTTTTGAGGTTTTGTATGCTCTAACTTTTTTTCGTTCTTATAAAATTGTTCACAAAATAAATAAAAAACCACTTTTTCGCTTACTTGCCTCGTGCAAATACGACGCGCGATTTAAAATTTTGTCAGCATGAGAATCGAAATATTTCTAGCGTTTATATTTCTCTTAATAAGGGGGATTATTTTCTTTCGGGCCTCCTATATGGAGCCAATGCAAAAAAATAATAACAGCAAATCCAACATTTGAACAAGAAATAAGAAAATGACTAACATTTTTCTATTAATTTTACTTCTGCTGCGTTTGGGACATTTCTTCCAAATTTCGTGTTCTCATATTACTTTAATTCTTTTAAAAAATAAGTTATTACTTCTCAAATAATCTTTATTTTAGGTGACAACCAAAATATAAGTTCACATTATTACGCAAATTATGTTCGCTCATTAAAATGCTTTTACAGCGAAAAAAAAGTGCTCACTGGGATTCTAGAAGCACTTAACGCTTGTGTCAATAATATTGGAATAATTATGTTTACTTATGCTTAATATTATGGTTCCACCGCAAAAATATCGCATAGGTAAATATCTAAAGCAAATCATTTCGTGGTAAAGTATACATTAAATAAAATAGTAAAAATAATACGCCTAAAAAAGAGTGGCAAATAATTTAAGGCAGTATTATAGTCTAGAAAAACAAATTTTTTTTCTTCATATTTCTAATGTTTAAATATTCAAAAATATCCGCTTAAAAGGATTTTACGAATTCTAAAAATTATTACCATTTTAATATCGCGGTTTAGACGGAATCTAACCAAAATCTAAATGGAGCAAAACTTTAAACGCGTATTTCTCAAAATCACTTTTTTTGAGACGGTTAACATGATATCTCAAGTTCTACGAAACCAATTTGCTTAAAATTTGGTGTGAGGTTTTTCTACACATTGCTCTATCGCCCCTATCAGAATTGTTACAAAATTTTAATTTTTGCTATTTTTTTAAAATTCCGAACAGTCAAAAAAAGGGGTAAAAAATGACTTTTTATTTCAGACAGCCGCCATTTTGCGAAAAATGTTCTTTTTTACTTCTCCGAGATACGGGCTATAGTCGCATTTGTTAGGATTAAGAATTCAATTACATTTTTTTTCTTTTGATAACTAGGAAGGTTGCAATTGTGTCAACCAGGGCGCGCCATTTTTTTTAAACCACCCACTTCAACACCCTGTAACTTTTTGAATTTCTAATTTTTTCGTTTGACTTTTTTTGTAATGTATTCTTTAATGTTTAATCAATATTTGGTAAAGTAATGGCTGGTAGAATTATTATTGTTTTTTTTATCGCATCTGAAAAAACACCTACAATTCATACTTCTAGACTAGAGTACCCCCTTAATCCGTTATGTGAGGCGAATAAGAATTCAATTACATTTTTTTTCTTTTGATAACTAGGAAGGTTGCAATTGTGTCAACCAGGGCGCGCCATTTTTTTGAAACCACCCACTTCAACACCCTGTAACTTTTTGAATTTCTAATTTTTTCGTTTGACTTTTTTTGTAATGTATTCTTTAATGTTTAATCAATATTTGGTAAAGTAATGGCTGGTAGAATTATTATTGTTTTTTTTATCGCATCTGAAAAAACACCTACAATTCATACTTCTAGACTAGAGTACCCCCTTAATCCGTTATGTGAGGCGATTTTTTTAAGTGCATACCTCATGAAAGTCCCAGCTTCTCCCGTCTGGAGCCAGTGAGACTATGGCATCCCTAAGTGTATGTTGTGAGGCTGGAGGTGGTGGGAAGGGGAAGGAGATAGAGTATAAGGAAGGTCCCCTCATTTCAAGGTGGGGAAGTACCTGGCTTTTCTGTTCTGGTCACCAAACGTCACTAAACCCATTTGAAGCAACGTTTCAATTGTGAAAGGTGGTCATACACCAGGGCATTACTGAGATTTACTCTACTCTGGGATGTGCCGCAAATATGCTGTGTAATATTTTAAATAAATTAATTGTAAACTAACACAAATTAATCAAATAAAATTTATTTTCCCACGCTAGGATTCGATACCGCGACCTTCAGATTGACAATCAAGAGCCTTACTTCTCGAGCACGGAGGCCGTTAGGTTTTGAGGAATCGTTAGTTCACGCTAGAGGACGTGATTTTTTTTTTTAAATTAGTTCCACAGGAGGCCATGAGGAAAATAATTTATTCAGGGCCTACGTCATCTTAGGGGATACTGTACGGAGGGTATTTTTATGGAAAGGAAGAAGAGGAAGTTCTAGGAAGGAAAAAGGCACAAGGGGTTTGCAAAAATCTGGGGGTCAGTGTATCCGGGAGTGACAGACGTATGAATTCATCCGTCCAACTGGGGTGCAAGACAATGGGTCAAGAGAGTCCAACTGGAGAGGTCAAAAGGCCTCCCTCAATCTCTTCCTCTTGGTGACTTAGTAGCCGTGCACGGGTTCATTGCCTGAGGATTGTTTGGGTTTTTGCGGCGGATGCATCAACTCACCTTCTGCATCACCAAGCGCCGTGAACCACTTGGGGTGACCTATGTCAGAGGTGCTTGGTATCCAATATGTGGTTCGCGGGGCGGCGGAGCCCATACCCGCCTCCCAAATTGAAATACCTACTAATCTCGACTCTGTGCAGAAACGGGCGGTCCGTTCAATAGATTCTCCCACCTTAACGAACGGATTGCAATCTTTAGAGCACAGGCGTTGGATGGGAATGCTATCCATGTTCTACCGGTATTTCATTGGAAGATACTCTGAGGAACTAGCGTCATTGATCCCTTCGGCACCGGTGCATAGTCGGGAGACACGCCAAACGCGCGCCCAACATATGTACAAGGTTGACATTTGTCACATGGGAACGGGTCGTTTTTTCGACTCGTTCTTGAGTTCAACAGCTCGGCTATGGAAAGATTTGCCGGCTTCTGTGTTTCTTCCCTCCTACAACATGGGTCTCTTCAAGACCAATGTTCATTCCTTCATCTCCTCAAAAAGACACTCCACACAGCATCCCAGATGACATCGGCCCAGAGGGAAATTCAGGACCTCCTGTGTGGAATTAATGTTAAAAAAAGTAAACTTTTGAGGTTGTTAATAAATAAATCTATCAAAAAATATATTTTAAATAGCTCAAACTAACTGAAATAAATATGTCGTTTCGGAGTTTTTTTTGTAATCCTATTGGTTCACTAATTCGATAATATATCATTTCTAGTACAAACATTATTATATTATGTATTATAACTTTCAGTCAAAGCCCATGGCAGTATGTCTCAATATCAAATGAAAGTGGGAAGACACGTCGAGAGACCGTGCATTCTAATCGACTGGACAATCACACCAAATTCTCTATGACCACTGTTATTCAACGTATGTACACTAACATAATAAAAGCATAATAAGAAATTTCTCCAATGTTAACTCACTCACCATCAGCATTAGATTACATATTACCTAAATTAAACTTCTAAATAGAGCTTTGTTATACTGCGTTGAGAACTATATGAGTTTATCCATAGAAAACGTTTTGTATAGTAATGAATCATGTAATAAAGAAATAAATGCAGATAATTAATTTTTAGGCGAAAGGAAAAATCACGTTGCTTCAAAACTCATAATATTGATTTTTTTTTACATTAACTCCACACAGGAGGCCCTGAGGAAAATAATTTCCCCCAGGGCTTATGTCATCTGGGATGCTGTGTGGAGGGTTTTTTGAGGAGAGAAAGGAATGAACATTGGTCTTGAAGAGACCCATGTTGTAGAAAGGGGAAAACACAGAGGCCGGCAAATCGTTCCACAGCTGAGCTGTTGAACATAAGAACGAGTCGAAGAAGCGACAAATGTGACATGTGACAAATGTCAACCGTGTACATATATTGGGCACGCGATTGGCGTGTTTCCCGACTATGATTGACGTGTTTCCTGAGCTGAGTCGAGGGTTTTTTTTCAGGTATTTTGGGGCTCCAGACCAGAGGTGGCTGTCAAATTCAACCGTGAGGCGCACTTGTGATTTGTACAGGGTTAGCAGTTGTGTGCTGTAATAAATGTAAATAAATGTATTTGTTTATTTAATAGGGCTAGGAAATATATTTAATGACAGTAGTAGGTCCTTTTTGTTTTATTTATATGAAACAGGATATTTAAAGAAAATTATTGTGAGTAATATAAAACAAATTAAAATATAAATATCCCTAGACTAATGTGTTTGCATATTTACCTAAGCAAACACATGAAAAAAAAGTCAGTATTTTTATACATAACTTAAAAACTTGATTAACAAAATTTGAAAGACATAATAAGTAGAAAATATTTATGAAATATTTAAAAAAAATAATAAAACAACAAAAAAATTTTAATTTTTATATTTGAGGTACACAAATCGTGGAGATAGGTATATCTTGAATCAAGTTATGTTATTTACAAAAATATCTATGATATTGTGTGTTTTAGCAAGATCGTTGTATGATCGAGACATTCTAGACAAAGAATTGAAATGTCCAGTATTATTGGTAAAAATGTTGGTCCAAATTATGGGTTCCTGATAGATAATAATTCGTTTGATAGATTCTCATTAACAAACAGATCGCAATCTTTAGAGCACGGGTGGGAATGCAATGATCTACTGGAATTTCAATGGAAGATGTTCTGAGGAACTAGCGTCATTGACTCTCGGCACTTCAAGACCCATGTTCACTCCTTCCGCTCCTCAAAATATGACCCTCCACACAGAATCCCCAGAGATGACATTTACCGCCAGGGAAATTATTTTTCTTATGGCCTCTTTTGTAGAGCCAGTATTTAAAAAAAAACAGTCTTCTTAATTAAAACCATATATTTTACGTAAGATTTTTAAAATTCCAAATAAGAAATTATACTTTTTTTTGGTAGACTGCAGTCGCTTTGTGATTTGACATATATAATGAAATAAAACGATTACTTTATTTGTTACCGCTTACTTATTTAATTTGTTAATACCGACCGGTTTCGCTTAATATCTTTAGGGTATACATTTTTTTTTTAAACCGGTCGTTATAAAAAAAATCGTGGTTACAAAGTAATTTAAAATAAAACAATAACTTTGTAAACACCACTTTTTATTTTTTATGTACTTAATGCCGACCGGGTTTCGCTACCACCGTAGCTTCTTCAGGGCAGTACAGAACTCTACTAAAATTAAGTTACATGTGTTATAGATAATATACATATGGGTTAAAAACAAAATCGGCCGGACTACTCAAGTGGAGGAGGAAGTAGGGATAAGTGTAGATGGAGCATTGGGTAAGGAAAGGGAATGTTTTTTGTCAATAGGGAACAACTTCAGTATTGGACTATTATTTAGATTTATTTGATTGTTAATTACCTTGCTATTAATATTTTTGGCTTTTCTTAATTCTAGGGCTTCTAAATTATCCAATCTGATACCTATAGTGTTTTTATGAATAAGGGTGACGCCTGAGTTTTTATCGAAATTATGGTTGGTTTCTATCAGGGAACCAACCAACCATAATTTCGATAAAAACTCAGGCGTCACCCTTATTCATAAAAACACTATAGGTATCAGATTGGATAATTTAGAAGCCCTAGAATTAAGAAAAGCCAAAAATATTAATAGCAAGGTAATTAACAATCAAATAAATCTAAATAATAGTCCAATGCTGAAGTTGTTCCCTATTGACAAAAAACATTCCCTTTCCTTACCCAATGCTCCATCTACCCTTATCCCTACTTCCTCCTCCACTTGAGTAGTCCGGCCGATTTTGTTTTTAACCCATATGTATATTATCTATAACACATGTAACTTAATTTTAGTTGAGTTCTGTACTGCCCTGAAGAAGCTACGGTCGTAGCGAAACCCGGTCGGCATTAAGTACATAAAAAATAAAAAGTGGTGTTTACAAAGTTATTGTTTTATTTTAAATTATAATGTCACATCACAAAGTATCTGCTTCATATGAACAAATACAAAGTAATTGTTTTATTTCAAGGAATTATACAAATAAACGTCGTAATCTCAATGACAATTCTTTTTCAAACTTTTTTCAGACAGGTATGTACCTTAATAACTCGAATAAGTCGAAATTAACCGGAAACTGAGGGTAGAAACAAATTTACAGACAGATGATACTAAACGGTCGAGTTAATGTTTGTTCGCCACGCTCAGTCAATAGCCATGTTTACTTGCCTTGATTAATAAATACTGTTTTTGCTTCAATTTGTGGGGTGGGTATGGGTACTGCTGCTCCAGGAACCATTTATTGAATAACCAACACCTCACCTTGGTCTCTCCAAGTGGTTCGCTTCATTTGGTGACTTAGTAAGGGTGCCCGGATAAATTGTGTGAGGCTTATCCAGGTATTGGCGGCATATGCCCACCAACAGCGTGGCGGGCCGGATCGGGAGCCTGACTTTCTCAACCCATCGGGATAGATTCATACCCCGTTAAAATATTTGTTTTATTTCATCAACGGCCATGTATTGAACAGTGGGATTCTGACTCAGATTGTATTGAAGTCGCCACAATTTGTTATTGTTGTAGATCGAGTCGTTCAAAATTGTATTCGAACTCGCCCATGGCTAGAGCACAATGAGTTCGGAAGGCTTTGTTTTTTTCACTTACTAATAAATGTATTTTAAATTTTATTTAGCTGTTAAACAACTATTTTCCAGGTGTGGTTATTTAGCAGTTGTGTAAACTTTAAAACACGTTAATTGTAAGGCCCAAAAGTATCAAAATGAAAAGGACTTTTGTAACTAATTAGGTACAATAATACCAACCCAAAATGCAGTAATATCATTAACCTACAAAACAAAACGTAATAAATAATACAAATAATACGTCCATCACTCCAAGTCACACTTTACTAGTTTCCTTCGCAGAAGATCCTCTCTTTCCTTTCCTTTAAAATACTCTTAAAAATTATATTCCTCAGGGCCTCTTGTGTGGAGTTAACAGGAAAAAATATATATGTTTTTAATTATTTTCACTAATGATTTCTTTCTTTTTAAGATTCTTAAATGAAAGTCCGTTGTGTAACATATTCTTCTTTTTATTATATGTATCTAATTGAAATTATTAAATGTATCTAATTGTTTTCTGAATGAATGAATTAATGCATATCTTGGAAGTGGTATCTTGGAACCCACTTCCCGACATCCGATCGAGCTGAAGCTCGTAAAATTGTCAAATCGTCGTATTTGGTGACCAGATCTGAATAGCCAGGTACTTCTCACCTTCCTCTTCCCCATCTCGTTCCCCTTCCACTACCTTCAGCTTCACAACATACCTCAATTGGGGGTGCCAAAGTCTCACTGGCTCCAGACGGGAGCAGTTTGGTGCGGTATTCATATATTTAAAAAAAAAAAAAAAATAGACACGTTGTCGATGACAATGCATTGTGTAATGCTATTGATATACTCATGCACGTACACGCGCACACTCATGGATTTTTCTGAAATTGGTTACAAGCTGTAGGTCTTTTATGGAGCCCGAAAAAGGCCTGGAAATTGAAATTAGATTTTTATAGTAGAAAAACTTTGCTTTTGTTACGAGTTGATTTTTTCAATTTACACTCGGATATTTTATTCGTGGAATCTTTTTGTAAACATAATGCTACACCTGGAAAAAAAAGAAATATCCATATTATTTCCACCGAACTAACTTATCGTGGATATAATATGTATATTTCCTTTTTACCAATCATAGCATGAACCCTTCAATTGTTTGATTTCCGGAATAACTCATACAGGTCTAATAAAAATTGTTGTGTCTCTTTTACTATGATGTTTAGAAATATGATCTAAACGGTGTTAGAAAGAAAAAACACCCTTATAATCAAATCTAAAAATTAACCACAAAGTAATTAAAATGTGCCATGTACCGCATGTACATTTTAATTGCTTTATTATAAAATTATTACCAAATGTAAACTCTTATTACCAAATGTACCACAAATGTCCATGAATCCAAAGTTTTCCACCGCAATTTGAAAAAAAAATTTGAAACTTTGGAAATTTGGAAATTTTATGGTAATTTTTTTACATAAAACGCCAATAAAGAGAGTTAGCGACAACATTTGTTATATGTTTGCTTAATAAAATATGTAATATCAGTAATTTTAGTTATAAAAATAAGGTTTTAAGAGCCTTTTTGAAAACTTTATATCAAAAATGTTTATATGCCTCTCAGAAACTGGGCATACTGTACAGGGCACGCAGATACTTTAATAGTACACAACTGCTAGCCCTGTACAAATCGCAAGTGCGCCCCACGGTTGAATTTGGCAGCCACCTCTGGTCTGGAGCCCCAAAATACCTGAAAAAAACCCTTGACTCTGTGCAGAAACGGGCGGTCCGTTTGATAGATTCTCCTAATTTAACTAACGGATTGCAATCTTTAGAGCACAGGCGCCAGGTGGGAATGCTGTCCTTGTTCTACCGGTATTACAATGGAAGATGCTCCGAGGAACTAGCGTCATTGATCCCCTCGGCACCGGTGCATAGTCGGGAAACACGCCAAACGCGCGCTCAACATTTGTACACGGTTGACATTAGTCACATGAGAACGGGTCGTTTCTACGACTCGTTCTTGAGTTCAACAGCTCGGCTGTGGAACGATTTGCCGGCCTCTGTGTTTCCTCCCTCCTACAATATGGGTCTCTTCAAGACCCGTGTTCACTCCTTCCTCTCCTCAAAAACACCCTCCACACAGCATCCTCAAAGATGACATAGGCCCTGAGGGAAATTATTTTTTCCTCAGGGCCTCCTGTGTGGAGTTAATGTAAAAAAAAAAAAAAAAATGTAAAAAATTGTATGTCTATTTCCAATTATAAAAATTGGAAACGTATTTCATCACCGTTCAAAAGCAGTTTTTAGTTTTTGGATTCGTTCAGATTTATTTGGATTTTATAGCAAAGCCGATATAGGCTCGAGGCTTGAGTGGTTATCAAGAAAGAGGCCATTTAATTAGCATAAAAGGCTTGGGTTTATCCAGTTCTTCCAGATCTTTACTTGAGTTGTAAGGTTGCCAGCGGAGACCTCGCGCTTCAATGAAACACTCAATGAACCTGTTGTAGACTGTTGGAGACATCGTCAAAAGAAAAATTAACGAACTTGCAAAAAGCCTTGAATCTCCCCTCTGATGGGAGGAACGAGTTTTTAAATATGCGTTGGTTCTCTCGGATAACTAAAATTCATATTAACTTACTAAGAATATTAATTTAAAAAGACGGAACTTTAATAAATTCCACAAACGACATCAAAATTAGAAAACAAGTTTGCTAAAAATAATCCACAATTAATAGCTATTTTCCTATTACGTAATTTTGATATTTATTTCATGAAAATATTTGCCACTTTTTCTTTGCCATCAGATATGAGACACTTCTATTTTCGACTTACGGGCGTATTACAGCAACGGGACATAATATACTGAAATATGACCTATGTATTTATTGACTCTAAGTCTACCAAATCCTTATTTTATTTTATTACTTATTCAAATTTCTACATTATTGCGGTTCCCAAACTGTCCATAGAACTCACGGATTCTCCTCTAAAATTTACGTGCCCAAAAATGGTTTTTGTGCATCAATAGTAATATTTTCTTTGAACTTTGTGAACAGTTTCTAATTTTCCCTTATTTAATAAATCAATGCTAAAATTTCCTCCGAAATCACAAAATTTTTAAGTAGGTACTTAAATACCTACCTAATTAATTACAAACCATTTTATTAATATTAAATCATCAATAAAACATTTTATGGAACCTTTATTCTGTTTTAAATAAGGAAGTTTACTATTTGTCCGAAATCTCTAAGTGTCAATTCGTTTTCAAACTTTCTTCAGGCAGCTCTGTAAAGCTCCGGTTCTGGGTCAAGATGGTTATTGTTTTAAGTTTTAACCTGTCGTAATTTCTCTGAACACAAGTAGCTACCTCGGGAAAATACTGATAGATTATAAATGAACACAATTTTCTTTAAAAAAATGTATAATAAACATGATTTTGTAGGACGGTACAATTCACAAATACATAATTTTGTAAAAAAAAGTTATTACGAAAATGGAATCAGCTGGCGAACGTCGATAATGTATCATCAGCGTACGACGGGTTAATGTTTATTTTTAACTAAACTTCTTTTTCAAATGTGAAATCATCATTAATTAAGAAGATTAGTGTTTAAGTACCTACTTATTATAATGGTTCTGTTTTGTTAAATAAATAAAAACTGCAACATTATTTTTTGGCCGCCAAGTCTATTGTTTACAGAACCACTAGTTTATAATAGATTATTGGTGTCGTATTGTTTGTGTAACTTGACCTGATCGTATCGATATAAACCAAAAATGAATAAAACTTAATGCGTTGAAATCGTTGTGCAATCTTTAACAATGTCAGTGGAAATATCGATGGCTTTAGAATATGGACACAAACATTTAACGTCCGATCATCGAAATATTTGTGAATCAACTTCGACCTTCAAATGTGACATGTCATGACATACTTTCTCATTGAAACAATCCCAATAGGTTATGGAAAGAAGATATTTTTATAGAAAATTTATTGGATTGTTCACCGAAAATAATGTTTGAATTCTCGCTCATAATGACATTTGAATTACAAAATTAGTTAAATCATTCCCGTCAGATTTTTTTTTTAATTGAGATATCTTATAGCCAGGTATTTTCCCACTTTCATTTTCCCCATTCCCTCCCCCTCCTCACTACCTTCAGCCTCACAACATACTCCGATTGGGGATGCCGTAGTTTCACCGACTTCAAAGGGGAGCAGTTGGAACGCTTGTGCTATATTCAAATAAAAAAAACATACATAATACATTACAAAACAGGAGATAAGACATATCTTTAAATATGTAAAAATGATGATGTTTGTTTGAGATAAACTCCGAACTACTTAATCGATTTTGATGAAATTTAACTTACTCTCTGTAATTCGATGCAACTTAAAAGAAAAGATAGTTTTTATCTCGATTATTGAATTTTTTATAAAATATTTATTAATAAATGAAAACAAATAACTTTGTGTACACCACTATTTAATCAACAATATCGACATGTTTCGAAAACTTTGTTTTCTTCGTCAGGATAATAAGTTAATAAAAAATAAAATATAAAATTTTATTACTTTTAAAAAAAAAAAAAAAATTTATTAACTTATCCTGAAAAAAAATTTATTTTTATTAACTTATTATCCTGACGAAGAAAACATAGTTTTCGAAACATGTCGATATTGTTGATTAAATAGTGGTGTACAAAAAAGTTATTTGTTTTCATTTATTAATAATGATGACACACAAAGTGAATTTGCGAAGTTTAATATTTATTATTTCGAATTAAATGTTTGATATAGGAAAAGGCTTTGTAATTATTTTTAAGTTCCATAAATTTCTAACAGATGGCGGTGTGGTTATCCAGGTTGGGTTAGGCGTTGTGTTTCGATTTCACATCACAGCAACGCGTCGCTAGGTCAGCTAGTTTAATTATAAATTGTTAAAGTAAGTATTACGTACGTCCATACAATATCTAGGTAATTTCGCCTGGAAAGAGAATGGTCAATCTTAAGTAATGAATATATGAGTAATAATAATAAAAAGGAAGAAAGTGTGTATTGTCATTGACTACTAATATGGATCTTCTACCAGGCTTCAGAACTGCCAATTTTTCTTTAACAACACGCCTCTTTGATTTTAAATTGTTATTTTACGCGATTATTTTCGCAAGAGCTTATCAATAAGGTTGGTGCGAAAGCTCAGTTGTTAGATAGTTGCCCGGATAGCGTTAGTTTCAGAATTGAAGCCCCGGTCACATTAAATAATAAAAACACGTACGAGCTCGTAGCTCATAAAAAAGCTCTAAAATTTTTAAAAAATTACTACTTTGGCGGCGGGATTTTTACCATATTTCAAAAATCGTAAATATGAATGAAATATGATTATCATCTAAATACGCATTAATAGAATTTCGGTAATTAAACGATGATGTAAATTATTCAGTTGGTCGGGTGATGTAAAAGGATGTGTTTATAAATTCAAGGTCTCATCGACTCTTCAAAATTTGCAAATTTTCGATGAATATTTGGAATGAAAACATTTTATCAATAATACGGTATTTCTTAATACCTATCTATTTGCCTCAATTCAATTGCTTTGCTTGCTTTAATGGCTTTTTAGCAAATGTGGTAATATTGTATTCTTAATAGCATGTTTTCAGCAAAATAGTTACAAGTTGTCAGCTTATATTTTTCGATCTTTAACTTCAATGCGCCAACATGTGTTTTATTGAATAAATTATCATGTGAAGCAAGAGACATAATGACTGGTCGATTGCTTAAAAATTCTAAAAAATGGTTAAGGTCATTTTCACGAATTTCAGATACATTACCCATATGCACACAGTAAGCAGGTATCTACCATAAAGAGTTGAAACAAAATAATTTTAAAAAATTTCAACAATTCTTCCCGAAGTTATTTCAGAATGAACAATTTAAAATTTAAAAAGTATTGGGAAATTTCGCCATATCTTTACAGTTCAAATAACATTTCAAAGCTCCTTCACGGCTCTTGATAGAACTGATGTAGAGAGCTGAGTAGTTTTAATGAACTAAAGAAATAATATAATAATAACTGTACAAATTTCAATTTGATGCCATATGCCACTGTTGTTTCTACATCAGTAGATGACTTTGCTGAGAGATCACCATTTAGATTTTAGAAGGTGCCTAAAATCGTTTTAGATTTTTCTTGTAATATTTACATTTCTTTGATATTTATTTGATTTGTTATTTGTCAACCTTCCTCTTTCTCATCCTCACTCATCGACCCTCTCCACTTCCCTTACATTTCCCAAATTCTGAATGCCGTCTTTCTATAAGTTCGGAACATTTGCGACACTTGATTAAATAAAAAAAACAATAATCTTACAAGTATGTACCTACATAAAAATCAATTTATGTTTGCTTGTATATATGTTTCTTACGCGTTGCTAAACCACTCATCCGATTGCGATGAAACTTTGGAAATTTTATGTGCGCATGCCCACAATGGTTTCTGTATGCAATAGTGAGCTCTGGCGTCATGAAATTATGCTTTCCTAACCATTCATCCGGTTGCGATGAAACTTTGGGGATTTGATTAATGGTGCACGCCCGCGATGGTTCCTATATATAATAGTGAGCTCTGGCATCATAAAATTATGCGTTGCTAAACCGTTCATCGATTGCGAAGAAATTTTGGTGAGATGTTGTGAGCACGCCCGCGAAGGTTTCTGTATATACTGGTGAGCTCTGACATTATGAAATTTAAAAGAAATGCAATAGGTGGCACGCGAGCTGTTCGAAAACTGAATGTACTGGAATGCGGGAGGGGGGAGGGAAATGCGGTAGGGGGGTTCTCGGGACGGGGGAAGCGAGTAGGGAGTGGGGAGAAGGAAGGCGGAGTGGTAACGCGTGAGAGGAAGGGGAGGCGGAAGGGGGACGAATAAGAAAGGACACGAAGGGAGAAACAATTTCTTTATTAAGCAACGCATGCCGGAAACTCGCTTATCTTTTATGGAACACAGTTTATCTATTTTACTATATTTTACAGAACATATAAATACCCTCGGTAATGTTGACGACAACCTTCAGTTATTTTATATTACGTTTCGAAAAGGAATTCATGCGATCTTCTTTAAAAACGATAAATCGTCCATTCATTCCGCAACTCTCACAGATCGTGAACAAATTGAAGTTCATTTAAAATGGAGCAAGGTCACCTTTCACACCCTGAGAATTTACTTGTATTCTTGTATGTTCGTCTCGTCTCCAACGGTAATAATTCAATTTCAAACCTTGCGTGTGTTCATTTTTTCACTTTTCAATTTATCATGCTAGTATCTATTTTTATACTGTTTGTACTGAACTATTCATATTGTTTATAGTAAAAACAAGGAACATTATAAAAAATTCAAAAACAACAAAAATAATTTTCTTTTTAAATATTAAACGATTGGTATAGTTTGTCAAATAGGAGTAGAATATATTAAAAATGGAACTACAAAATTTGTAGGCCGGCAACACCAATTTACCTGTCAAATATTATTTTAAAGTGCAAAGACACTGAATTTATAGAACATAAATCACATTTTACAAACATTTAAAAGAAAAAAATTAAACCGAAGAAGCACTGTTGTTAAGGTACGTACGTTGTTATGACATAAATTTGATTAAATGTTGTTTTACAAAGAGATTTGCTTTAATTTAATTTAACATAAATTTGAATTTAACAGCAGATAGAATGGAATGGTGAGTTTAGTTACACTACGTTTTAGATCTGAATAAATAAAATAATAAATTCAAATCTAAAATTAGAGAAATACTTATTGTTATTCTACATTATGTTAACACAAAATTGCAAAGATATAATAATAATGTACCTTATTTTGAGATTCAGTGAGTATCTATCTACCTATATTGCAACGAAAAAATATTTTTTTCACTTTTGTGCTTTTTTTTAATTTTTTATAAAAATGTAGTTTACACAGCTTTACATTAACACCATTAGTTATATGTTGAGTGTTATCATTTGAACAACAGTGGCACTCTCCTATATTTTCTACACATATTTAACAAACTGTAGGCGCCTTCCTTATCGCTTGTCTGAATTATTCTTCACACAAGCGGTTCCAATTTTGAAAATGACACAAATTTAATACTAATTGAACGCGAGTAATCTCACATTCCAAGCACCGACTAAAATAAGTATATTTACGAAACTAGTCGATGGTTAGTCAATAAAAATTAAAAATTTATTTACGTAGCCAATTTTGGTCACCTTGAATAAATTATTTGTTTAATATTAATAATAAATTTTAAAAATAATTATAAATAATATTTTTTTAAATAATAACGCATTTCTCAATAAATGTAAATATTATTTTTTAAGTATTTAATTTTTTTCGTGTTGCAAAATACGCGTACATTGTGGCTTTCCTTCTAAAACAATTAATTAGTACGAATATGAAGAATATGGACCAATAGGTTATGCCAAGTTAGGTTTAATGTATTTGGTAGTGATTTTTTGGGTGGCAGATTGGCAAAGTCTACTACAGATTCCTGAAATCCTTCATATATCCCATTATCCTACACAGTTAGTGGCCTTTATCAGTCCCCGTCAGGCGTGCCTACCTGCTCGACCTCTAGCAACTGGTTCCTCGATGCTCCTGTCTTTCCTCTCACCCTCAATATATCGATTTTGCAAAAGGATTTCTTGTAGTACCGAAGAATATCTCAAGGGTATTACAATTTCAACTCTGCCAAGCTAAATATAAAACACGAACAGGTTCTCTGCAGCCTTCATATTTGTTGAACTAACCCTACTAGGTTCCAATCAACAGAACAACATTTTTTTTAAATATTCCACCTCACAAGAAAAGGACATGACTTCAAGCTTTTTTGTGTTCATTAAAAAAGTAAAGAAAATATCACGATCTCGACCGGGGTAAGAGAGCACCAATTTTAAGATTTCAAACTATGTCTGTTCAGCATTTTGACCGAATTGGGATTATAATTCAAAAATCATATAAAACTGCAGAACTTTTACTGATTTGAATAGGTATTGGTTGAAATATCAGCGGAATAACAACGTTAACCTCTTTATTACACGATAAGCTACTTTTTTTTTTTAAATAAAGTTGGTGACGTAATCTTACATCAATTATATTATTAGAAAATGGAAAACATGACTTGGTGCAATATCAAATATCTTAATTGACAATAATTATTATAATATTAACTGTTTGCTTTATGTATCGAAAGAAATGCCTAATTGCGTTCACCTTGGCTATACAAACAGAAATGTCTTCTGTTAAAGAGGAATTAACACCGAAGTGTAAATTGAAGACTTCAACACCTGCGAGTTCCTTTTGTACCAACTTTGTTACAACTTGTAAACCGTCTCCGTCTAAGTTCGAGCATTTTATCATTTGCGCGAAGAAGTGAAATGACGCAAGCGTAGAATATTGCAGTAGGCTCAATCACAGGCTCTCCAATCTCCATTCATATAAAATACTCGAGATGGTGCTACCAACAAATTAAATTGAAATGTGCCCAAGTGTATTTAAGCACTCAAATTGCCACTAAACCATTGATTTTATCAACTTTCTAAAACGTCCGCCCTGATTCATACGAAAGTAAATCGTTTCCGGACTTTTTTTTAATATTTTTCTTTACACAACTAATTTTCTGGTTTGTACATAAGTATAGTTGTGAAGAATACAATACCCAGACCACAATTTTGGATAATTTATTATCATTTTTAAATCAATATATTTATAAATCAAGGAAAAATTTTTCTTTCTGTATCTCTTAAACTTTAAAACGAAAACGCTGCTTTGAATAGTGAAAATCAACAATTACAATGTACAACATATTTTAAGGCAGGTGATTCGGTTGGTGAATGAAATGTTCTTAATCCCTGTGCAAGGGATTGACTTTTTTCTGAAGATAAAGGTTATTTCAAGTCCGAAACGACAAACTGGCTTTCGAGAGCACTCGGATGTATTCGGCTGTCTTCGTAAAATAAACTTGCACCATCTATCGGAATTCAGAACAGACGGCGATAACAAGGCTGTTTCGACGCCTCACATGTGTGGGGTCATTTTTGATAACGCTTAGACCAATATTGCGTATTCTACATCTAAACCATTGACGCCTGCTACCGCAGTACTGTGGTCCTATTAAAGAACTTTTTCTCCTGATATCTTTATCCACGGTGTTAAATTTTTAATGAAAACCGAAGGTTTATAACAGATTTATCTTCCATCGTACTTTCCAGAGTGCACACGACCTTACCTTCTATTTTTTTTGAAAACTTGTTGAGAAAATGACCTTGAGAAACGATTGGAGTGAGATATTATGATCTTCCAAAGTACTGCCAAACCTCAAACATTAAGCAAGGGAATTTTCTTATCATAATTAGCATATACGTGCGTATACAATATCAGCATGTAACTCACAATGCTTGGGTACAAAGTTCAATTATCGTTAAACTAAGCGCTTAAGATTTTTTGCGAGAAATCACGTTTTGGATGTTTGCTTTCTTACGTAAGTGTTGAATAATTCTGGAGTTATTATTTTTTTTTTACAAAATGAATATGCTTATTGAACTTTGCACGAGTTGCTTAGATCACTGACATTTCTATAGAAAAAAGTCTATAAAGTATTAAGTCTTAAAAACCTTATAGAAAAGTCATAAGCCAACAATTCCGTCATTAAAATGGACTAAAGATGTTAAATAAGATCTTCTTGTTCATACGCCACTTTTTTATCATGTCAGTCTATTGTTCAATAGCATTGATCCACTTTTATTGAATTCTTCCACGGACAACTTTGCCTCCTGGATCAATCTTGGTTTCAACAGATTTCATTTGATTTTCTTAAAAAAATATATCAAGAAGGTGAAATTGTCATCGTTAAGAAGTTATCCTTCTTGAATTCTTGAGCATTGCTTATGAAGGAATTACATTTATACATCATATTTTCAGTATCTACCAATTTAGGTATTTTCATTTACATCCACATCTTGAATGTTTGGAGTTTATTGATAGTTCCTATTCCAGGAGCCGTTTATAGGACCAGTGAAGCAACATTATGGTCAACGTAGCAACCCCGCACATGGCCGTCTGACGTCATGTTTGACGTGAAAACAAAAAGAGGTTTAATCGATTATAACGATGAAGTTACATTAATTAATGATGGTTAGTACCTATCAGACATTTGAACTAAATGAATCTAATAGTTTACAACAATACTAACTAATTGATTCCAACGTTTAATTTAACTATACGTGTGAGTATAAATAGGAAATTGAATACACCGTTCAGTGTTTTTGTGCACATTATAATGTACAATATAAATGCAAATTTTTATGATTGTGTTGTCATGTTAACGTGCCAATGTGACAATACGTCCATGACTATTGACCTCACGTGTCAGAAAATTGCGTGAAAATATGTCAATAGTTCATTACGACTTGAAACGTCATAAAACTAAAGATCGTAATAAGATTGGTCTGAAAGTCTAACGTTCCGACCTCATCGGTTCTAAACACAACGATGAAGCATATATGCCTGGTGACCACGCGGAATATTTCCCTGTTTGAAAAAGTAACTAAAACTAGTAACAATTAAATGCTAGAACATCGTGCTAACTCTACAGACAAAAGAACAGTTTTCATCTTCATTATCATATAATGATAAATCATAAATTATATTGTATTAAAATCTATATATTATGTGCGGTTGCATTAATTAACAAGACATCATTATAATCTGGGAAAGTACCTACCAACGGGAAAACATGGGTCTTTATATACTTGTGTTTTAAAACGGACAGTGTTTATAATTTTTAAGGTTATTTAATGTAAATTATGACGCAAATGAAGAGCTCAGATATAATGTATATACTTGTGGTTGAGAATAAAAAATGACCTGATTATGAAATTACCATGCGAACTGCAGACATGCAACTGTGGAGAACGAATCAAAATTATCCGCTTAGTGAACGCAAATCGCTAACTCATTCTCTAATTAATAAAGTTATTTTTTAAAAACTTCGTAAATGAAAATGGTTGTTTTTATCCTAGACACCTTTCTTTTTAATGATATACCATACTGAAACAAATTTTAACTTTTTCCATTTTTTTATTCGTGACCGGAATTATCGGTTTCAGCCTATCATGGTCATCTTAAGACTGATAACTGCCGTAATATATATACTGTAGCTGGTAACGGTCAGAAATAACAAAGTAGAAAAAAGTTTTAAATTGTTTCAATGCTTCCATGCCAACTCAGAATCAAGACAACTCAACACCTCTTTGAAAAGTTATTAAAAGCTATGAAAAAAAAAATAAAATAGCCCGTAGCCTAACCCAGGGGTCAGAATTTGCGGCTCTTTGCATAGGCATCTGCGGCTCTTCGACTCTTCACTTCTTCAGACATCAATTGCAATTTCACCTCTACTCGACCAGCCTTATGAAATGGGGCCACCGAACGATTATTTTTTGCATTCCGGACACAAAACTGGTTATAATTTTATAAGGAATCTATGCACGAGTCTGTTTATAGAAAAATTTAAATGAACAGAAGTGTGATATTACAGTAAGAATGCAGATAACACAACGCAAATCGTTATTATCGTTCCACCACATTGTTACCACAGTACGATTACAAACACCCCCCCCCCTCCCCGTCCACCGTTATATCTGCTATATTTGTTATCCTGTTTCTTTGAAAAATTGGCTCTTCTCACTTGACAAACTGCCGACCCCTGACATCCGATCGCCTGTTTCAATATGTCATTATAATAGAATTGCGCTACGAATTGTAGGTTCTAAAAAAGAAATCCTTGCGTTTTAGATTTTCTTCGGTTTCTTTGTTCATTTACAACTCTGTTAATAACATAATTTGGATGGATTCCAACGAGTTGTACCTCCCAGATCCGACACAGTTTTTTTTACATTTCATCCTTTTTTTTCTAATATTTTTTTTTTTTAAATTTTTAAAATAATAAATTTGTTTAGCAAATTATCGGATGCTACATCTATTCTGAAAAATACATCCAATAGCCATATATTTTTAAAGACAACACGTGATGTTAACATGCAATCTGTGATCAGCGAAATTTATTTAAAAACCACATAATTCAGCCATTGACACACAATAATGAAGTCCACAGAAACCCATGGAAATGGGTGTCTCCGCTTAGTTGTGATGCGTTGCGTTTGCAAATATGTAATACTGAGTGAGCACGCACGCTTTGAATATCGCTAATTATTGGGAAATACGGCGGTGCTTAGTGGCACGTGAAGCAATCCCGTGTAGTTTGTATGTAGTAAGTCTGCACAGGTGGAGACCAAGTGCCCGGGGAGAGCTGATGGACAAATATTAAGGTTATAACCACTTGAAAGTACGAATTACATGAGAATTTTGTTATTTTGGTCACATTTGGATTTCTCAGGTAATGTGTTGATGTTTCAAATTTTATTCCGCCCATGGATCTGGTCAATAATGTAACTATTGTTGATCACATTAGTGTGGAATATTTTAGAAAGATATCCTACTTCCTATTGTATCCGTCTCTGTCGGATCGTCAAATAATGTATTATTGTAGATATATTTACACCCTCTTACTAATTGATGGAAGGGTAAATTAATAATAATAATGATAATGCAGATAGAAACATTACACATTTAAATTTATGACGACGAGAATGGCAACATATTTTTAAATACCAACCAGGAATTATTGGATTCCTGGCCAAATAAAATTATTCACGCCAAACACTTCAATTATCTCAACCAAACGTATGTTGACAAACTTTCGTCAAACAAATGGTTGAGTATTGGAGAATTGAGCGCAAAAATAGAAGGATTTATGCTTGCTATTCAAGATAGAGTCAAATACTAAAAATTAAAGGAAGTATATAATAAAATATACAAATCAAATTGATGATTTATGTAGAAAATGTTTGGCTTTTCCGAAAACTATAAAACATATTATATCGGGATGTTCTGCATTAGCGCCGTACGAGTGTACATTTAGGCACATCAGATTTTAAAAATAATTCACCAAAGTTTGGTAATTAAACATAATTTAATTGACTGCCGTAAAGTAGTACCATTTTATGAATACGAACAAATTCATTTTTAGAAAATGAATTTTATAAAATATATTATGATAAAACCATACAAACAGACAGAACAATTAGTCATAATAGACCCTATATAATAGTTTTACATGACAAAATTAAAAAAAAATAACTTATATCATTGATGTAAAAAGATAAATTCCTGTAATATTAAAAAATTTGTTTCTGAAAAAATAAGAAAATGTACAGTTTTGGAAATAAGATTAAAAGAATTTGGCATTCCCAGACTAAAAAAATATTACCATATAATTATTATATTTGTTATTTTGGCTACAGGCACTATACCTAGCTCTCTCATTCAAAATTCAGGCTTGTTAGATTTGTCAAAGAATTTATATATAAAAATGCAAAAATCAATCACTTTTAAATACGTGGGAAATATTTTTTTAATGTTTATATTGAGGGATCAGTAAGACTTATCGGTCCAGTAAGGAGTTCTACCGAGCAGAACCCTCTGACATGAAAATATCTGGAGTCGGTGAATTATTTTCCCATTTGATCTCTGGTAGGTTGACGTGTTGTTCTTGTATTGTTTTCTATTTATTATACTTATGCAGTGCACTTTCATAGCGTGGATTGACTAGATGATCATTTGTGGAATAGTGTTTGGAAGGGTTTAGTTTTTCCTGTGGGGAAGACTTAACCCGGACATAAAGTCAAAATAAAAAAAAAAATAATCTAATTTTTAATCCTATTTCATGCCTGATTGTAAAATAGTGAAAAAATTATAGAGTTATCTTACTTTATTTGTGGAGTGTTTGTGATGTGGAAGTCATAATACTCTCCTAGTCGATTGAGGATAAGTTAAGAAAAGAATCAAATAGAAGAAAGAATGTTGTTCTGAAATGTATAAAAATTAAAATACAAATCATCAATAATTATAAATATTATGCATTTTTATATTTCCCCCGAAGCTAAATTTTGCTTTTCAAAAGCATGCTTTTTGAAAGCAGTTTAACACCTCAGAATTCAATGTCAATTCCGAAATGTCAAGGATATCCAAAATGTTACTAATTTATTTTGTAAATGACGGCTAATGATAACGGTATTAGTAATAACAATAATTAATCAATATTTAAATACCGCGCTTACTTATTGGATATTCTTCGAAAAATTGAAATTTTCACGTACACCACTATTTTAACACATCGCGTAAAATGTCTCTCATCTAACGTGCATGTAACTTCCAAGATCAGAAATTTTATTATTATTATTTTTTTATATCTAGCAGGAGTTTAGATCATCCATGATAGATGATGGCCAGGGTTATTGGATGACAGGAAGAAGGGGTGAGAAATAATAAGTTATTTAGTTTCTTAGTAACATTAGCAAGGATTTAGCGAAATAAAGTCGAATTTCATTAATTCAAACTACATGTAAAATTATTTTCTGAACTATTTTCACACACCTCTTTCATGCTATAGTACATAATTATATAGATTATATAATTATTTTATGTATATTATTTAATAGAACCTATAGACAAGCCGTCGTGTGACAGCTTTGTAGGACTAAAACTTGTATTAAATTTTTCTTGTATCAATAAATAATAATTTTTTTTTTTTAAATTCGATTATCGCACATAATATTCTAGACCTAGATGTGTATTATGGATATATGAATATATATTGCATGATATCGAAACCAAAATATTACATTTAATTAAATGAAGACAATATTAGCGAATTTCAACAGAAAATCTGAAACCAGAAAAATCAGAAAAAGATATTGGCACCTCTGGGACTCAAACTCAGGACGTTCGGATTTCCAGGCCATTGTGCTAACCACTGCGCCAATGTGTCGATATCCGACTCGGTCATTTTTAACTGTATCATACTTCGACTAAAAACCACCGACATTATTTTCATTTTTCCTAACGCATATTTTATTGGCTGCTATCTTTATGTATGAAGAGTTTTATTATGCAAGATTCAAACCCGTGGTTAGCGCAGTGGTCCGGAAGACCAAAGGTCCTGGGTTCGAATCCCAGAGGTACCAATATCTTTTTCTTTTTTTTCTGTTTCCAGATTTTCGATTGAGTTTTGATAATATTGTCTTCATTTAATTAAATATTACAATTTGAGGTTTTACTCTTAAAGTTAAAAGCAATCATCCTAGATTTGCAGAAAAATTAATAGATGTCGCATATTAAAAATAAATTTTATCCAGACACTATCTAGATAGCATTTAGTTCGGCTCCACTCCACTCCACTACCGTGGTGACCAGCAATGCTGGATTTTCAGTCATATTGTTTTCTATTGCATTGTTGACAGGTTGCATTAGTAGCGGCTTTACGAACTGTCAAGTTATCAACTGTCAATTTTATTAAGGTGGTTAATTGCAGTTGCGTTGAGAACTGGTTTCTTTTCAGTTTCTCGCCTAAGAAGGGCCTTATTTTCAATTTATCTATCTGAAATCTCTATGTAAACAAGGCATAGGTATCCATGGAGATTGTTTTATAATAATAGTATAAAAATAATATCCGCTGTGTAAAACAAAAACCTGTGTCATCAAGAAATCACGGGTCGTCACCCCAAATGGGGTCGTAAAGAGTCACCGCCCAAACATAAAAAAAAATTATCGAATTTAAAAAAATATATATATGTTAATACCGCACAAGAGGGCGGTATTAACATAATTTTTAATTACTTTACTTTATTATATAATATATAATTTACTATAATTTATTTTAATTTAGAATTGCTCGCGTCTGGAGCCAGTGAGACTATAACATCCCTTGTACTGTGAGGCTAAAGGTAGTAGAGAGGAGGAAAAGACGGGGAAGAGAGGTATGCAAGTACCTAGTTATTCAGATCTGGTCACCAAATCCGGCTAAAGTCATTTCAAGCAACGTTTCAATTTTGAATAATGGTCTTACGCCAGGGCAATACCAAGAGTACCTTGCACTCTGCGACGTGCCGCAAATATAATATATATTATTTTAAATGTTTAAATTGTGAACACGCGATCTCTGTGTTGATGGTCGATAGCCTTTCCTCTCAATCACGGAGGACATCAAATTTATATTTAAATCTAATAATATTCATTTTGAATCAGTGCGTTTTGAATTTTGATGCCTTTTTAATTTTTATTAATGTAATTTCTGGATAATATAAGCTGCTATTTATTAAGACGCTTGTCGAAGTTAAATTCATTCGCAAATCTCTGATCACATACGGCATACGATTTACGCTTTCTTAGACAAACGTATATTACGTTTGGGTGGGAGTGTGTGCCATGGTCAAGTGCTGCCCCCAGACGTTAAATTGAATTCTATAGAAGTCATTTTCTCGGAACAAAACGGTTCCATCTGCCATTTGCAAGAATCGTTGACATTTATGTTGAAAGTTTGAATCCAGAAAATATTTTAAAAATTAATTTTCAGAGAAACTGAATACGTATTTTGAAAAGAGATTTGTAACTTAATTTTTTGTGATTAAGAAAATGGCAGTATAAACATTGTTGTCCAAAAGGCGCAAGCCCCTCAAGTTGTACCCCAGGGTGACTGTACTTGGCTTTTGTAAAATGGGATCGCGACCCAAAAGTAGTTCTTACTAGTTAAAACTTCTGCTCTAAGCCAGACCAGGGATCGAATCCTGGCGTGGCAAATAAATTTTATTTGATTGATTTGTGTTAATTCACGATTAACACATTTAAAAAAATATATAGTATATTTGCGGTACGTTCCAGGGTGGAAGATATTCTCATTATCGCCCAGGTGTAAGACCATCATTCAGAATTAAAACGTTGCTTGAAATGGCTTCAGCCGTGTTTGGTGACCAGATCTGAATAGCCAGGTACTTCCCCATCTTCCTCCTCCCCATCTCCTTCCCCTCCCCACTAACTTCAGCCTTACAATATACCCCAATTGGGGATGCCATAGTCTCACTGGCTCCAGACGGGAGCAGTTGGGACTCTTGGGAAATAGTGATCAATTTGAAACAAAAAATATCGCGTTTCACATTCAAATACCAAAAATATAGTAAAATGTACACTTTTATGAAACCAAAGTTTGGAATTGAGAAACAGTAATTTTAGTTAGAAAAAACGCAAGGTCCATTTGTAAAACTTTTTTTTGTTTGCCTGCAAAATTTTTAAATTTCAGGAGTTATGTTTATTTTTATTTATAAAAATTGAAGGCGTATTTAATCACCTTTCTAAAACAGTTTTTAGTTTTCGGATACGTTCAGAAATATTCCATTTTTTTGGATTTTATTGTAAAGCGGGTTTATGGGGTGAGGTTTGTCTAGGTCTTGGAGGCGGATGACCAGGACATACTGAACCCCAAATTCCTACCCACCCCTTGAATCCCTTTCCTTTCCAGAACTCTCCTCCCCTTCCTTTCCTCAAAAAACCCTCCACACAGCATCCCCAAAGATGACATAGGCCCTGAGGGAAATTATTTTCCTCAGGGCCTCCTGTGTGGAGCTTATGTAAAAAAAAAAGCGAAAATATTTTGACCCTCTAAAAATTTAAACAATGTAAAGTTGTAATGTAAAATTCAGTTGTAAAATATCTGTTTTCGTGGCAATCTTATTTCACAATCAAATAAAACTAAAAATTTGAGGCCAAGTGCTGCAGAATAAACTCTTGACTTCGGAGGACACCAGTCTTCAGCAAACATTGCATAAACAATATCTGCGTAGTGTAAGAAGTTGGATTTTACGCAGATTACGTCTCTAGCGCTCTTCTGCAGGCGCTGGCCTACTTATTCGTTAAGATTTCATCAAAATGATTTATCTACCATTCTTCAAGATGCCTCGTAGCATTGTGTGTAGTCCTTGTTCCCAATGGGCTCAATAAAAATAGGAAAATCGGATCGGGGTACATCATGTAGAGCTTGACATACTAGTGACTGCAATCAACCTCAAAGTTATATGTATTAAACTGTAAAATAAACCATTAAATAGCAATTCAATGATCCTTAACTTGAACAACGTAATTACGAACGGGTAAAATTATACGTCCTTGTGCATGTATGTGGATTGCCGACTTTTAAGTGAGATTCTATTCAATTTCATTGATAAGTTACCGACGTTGGTACCACTTTCTCGCGAATAACCCCAGCGTGCCTGATAAAATTATAACACTAGTTCTGCATGGTAGGGTCTGTGGGACCCGATGATACATAATCAATTTTCTGATATTTGTATACATTAATGTTTCTTTTTTGTCTTTTTCGTTTCTTTTAAAAAATGTTGTTCTAAGTAAATATAAAACATTTCAAAAAGTGTAACTCCTTTATTCACGATGAACCAAAAAAAGGCCCTTTAGTTTTTGTCTAACAAAAAAATAACCCTTTTCTTATAATTGCGTAGAACTTGAATTAAATAAAACGTATGCATATGATTGCCGCAAGAGTAACATACATACTTTTTTCTTGCGATATTTTGTGTTAGAACATGTCGTACACCTGCGGTTTATTTTATGGAGGTGGTTGAGAATCATCAAGCCTCGTGAAAAAATAATATTTGTATCGGAATATAAGTGAATCGAACTTACCAGTGTATTTAGAATCGGTTTTCTTCAATTAATAGTGCTTAAATATCCTTGCGGTTAGTCTCGAAGACATTGTGAAGAGTGCAATCATAAAAAAAAGAAAGCTTAAAAAAACAATAAATATTACTTAAAAAACGAAATTTAAAAAAATTATAGCCAGTTACAAACAATTACTCTCCATCCACACAGCATCCCCAAAGATGACATAGGCACTGAGGGAAATAATTTTCCTCGGGGCCTCCTTTGTAAAGCTCGTGTAAAAAAAAAAAATTACTTCGTATGCCCCTGTAGGGTAGGTAAGTAAGACCCGAGAGTACGCTTCCGAGGGCGGTGTGGGCTAAGAGAAATAAGTTCTCTTCGTGTAATACCAGCGTGACTCATTGACGGCAGCTGCTGAAACGCATGACATTCGCTGGCAAAATTTTAAATAGTTAGGTCTCTCAGACCCCGCCGGGTACGCTGAGGGTTAATAAATTTACACATTTGTGCCCATTGTGATTCAACATATTTTTATTACGGCTTAGGATAGAAAAGATTTTGGTTACATTTTGTTTCATAAACCTTCAAAGGTCAGAGAAACTCTAACGATTCGGAGGGCTTTGAAGCAGAAAATGTACGGTTATGTAGAGAGGATGTCCTCTTAGATTAAGGTTATCCTCATTTGTTGTTTATTGCCAACCGTAGCCATTCCGGCCAAAGGTAACGAAACTTTGTCTTTTTCAACGAAAACCATCTACCCAACTAAAATTATCATACTTGGCGTACATACCCGTAAGTGAGCCGCTTAGAAATGGAGACCCATTGAAGCAAGAGTTTAGTAAGCATCTCAAAAGTTGCTCACTCTGTATAAAGTCCCCAGATATTACAAAAGTATATTGACCTTGTACAAATTGCAAGTGCGCTAAAATGTCAAGTTTGACAGCCGCCTCAGGCAATCCGTTTGATAGATTAATATAACTAAACGGAAGGATTGCAATCTTTAAATATGACAAGTTGGAATGCTGTGTTTGTTTTACCATTTGTGTTACCACCATGTACCTCATTTGAAGTTTATTATGATTGATCCATTTCTCAAATACATGCCCAGTGACCAGCGTTTGTCAAAGTCGTTAATTATTGTGTTTTTTTTAAATGATCAAACTATTAACTGTCTTTAATAAGAACGTGCTTTTATATGCAGGCTAAAAAGATTATAATAAATTTTATTTTAATTAAGAAAATGAGCAGAATAAGAACTGCGTGAGCGGTATTTACAATTAAAATATCGGTGGGAGATAGACACGCACTCGAAAAATCCGCGTTAATTCTCTAATATATTTTTCAAAAGAAGCAAACACATTGTGACTTGACATTTTAAATAAATAAAAAGAAAACACTTTGTTTTACGTCACTTTATTGATTCACAATAAAGTGACGTAAAACAAAGTGTTTTCTTTTTATTCATCTCTAATATATTTGGAAACAGTCAATTTTCTAAGAGATACATTTTATAGAAGATAACAATTTTTGTCACATTTACAAAAAATTAAGACTGTTTAAGTGTTTATTGGTTTGCAAAAAATTAGAATTACGAATGTAGAAAAATGTTAATTGTACGGTAAACTTCAGCGATACCAGTAAAAAGATTTACTAAATACTAAAAATTGTTTAAAAATTGTCAAAATTGTTAAAAGATTACTAGTAGAGCAAAAATTTCTTCAAGACTGCCAACCCTGGTATAAATCAAAACATTTTATTTTCTTCCTTAAAATATCGCAGTTCGTTTAGTTCCTTTAACAGGATGTCTTCTAAATGGGTGAATTGTATAATACGGTCGTTTCAAGGTAAACATTCAAGCTATTAAATACGCTTGTTCAATAATATAAAGAATTGGTTACGTGTTTACATAACTGTGAGTTCTTGACCCCACCAAGGACATTATAATTAAGGAATTGTAAAATAAAATTAACATACGGTGTTCAGAAACTCGTAGGAAGTTGAAATTAGGCAGAAAGGAGAGATTCTTTGACTTAATTAATCAAATTAGGACTACTTCACAACTCACTATATGTTTATTCTGGAAGTGTTATGTAGGCATCTACAATAGGCTTTCAATTATCTTGCTTCAACGTACTTTAAGACAGATTGATCATGTTGCTCGCCAAACTGAGGACTCCAACTTAAAAAAATTCATACTTACTGGCAAAGTGGAGGGTGGGAGAAGCAAAGAAAGGTCATCAATGCGCTGAAGAGTCCTGGCTCTCCGCGCAGCACAGAACTACGAGAGGGAAGAGCCTTATTCACAACGAAAATTGGAGTAGGGGTCACGATCCTCAGCAAAAAGAAACCGACTTAAGAAAAAGACAGCTCACTAGTGCTAAGCGCGTTGGAGTCGAACTGTATTATTCGGGCCTCGTATGAACTGTTCTATCATGGAAAGAGACCATAATAAAATCACTTATTTATAAAAATCATTCCTTCGATTTAAGCACCGGTGCTAATGTTCTGCCCAAAAATAGTCGCGTAAACAGATTAAAAAATTTAGAAGCTTTTGAAATAAAAAAGCCATTAAAACCAAAAGCGAAATTCTTAATAAACAACTAAATATGTCAAATTTTGAGGCGTATCTTCGGATCGGTTCTAGAAAATGGATTTCGTAGCAGATGTTACAACAATGAGCTCTTTACTCTGTTTAAGGAGCTAAACGCCACAAAATTTATAAAACTGGGAAGACTTCGGTGGCTGGGTCATGTGGAGAGAATGACCGAGCATCAAGCACCATGCTGAACTCAAGACCGATGGGGTGAAGGTCCATCTTAATATTGGTCTGGGAAGATCTTCTTGTGTACGTGATGCATTTTAGGACTGTGCTTGGAACGTTACGGTGAGACCCAAATAGTTCCAAAACCTTTTACCGGGTTTGGCACCGCGAACTTGTCTGTAAATTGCCTTCTTACGGACTTCCCGCATCCTTTTTTTTTCTTTATTAATATTTTTTGGTACATACATTGGTATAATTTTACAATACAAACTTTTTTATATAAACAGTTAAAAAAGTAAAGAATAATACAATTAGCAGATTAGCCAAAAAAAATCACACATAGGCATCGCCAGTTCGTGGGTAAACTTGTGTGTTTTTAAAACAGTTATAATTATACTCATACATATACATTATCTTTGTAGAAGAATAAAATTAAATAAATAAAAAATAAAATCAGTGTTTTCTGAATTACAATTCAAAAGACATGCTGATAAAGTCCAAACGTTCGGTAGTTAATGATATTACGTTAAGATGCAAGTCCCTGAGGGAAATTATTTTACTTACGGCCTGCTATGTGGAGTTAATGTAAAATATAAGATAAAAAATCAAAATATCCGGTACAAAATCGGCCACATTCTGATTTTAGCTGCGTGGCTTTAAAGTGCAAGAAAAAGACGCGGATTATTGGAAAATGGTGTTCCCGGTACTGTTAAATATTTAAATTACAATGATCAACATATTAATTATTATTGAAAGGCAGTAGAAAAGGAAGGCACTATCAGTGGCAACCAACTCCATGTGTATGAAAACATGGCTTGAAATCACAACTTTTAATAAAATAAAAAATATAATAATATTCGTCGTATCGCGTATCGGTTTTACTTTCGCAACAATACTAATTTAAAAATAATTTTAAAATCTCTAAATTAATTATATCATCTGATAACTTGGATCGTCTGTACACCATCTCGATAGCATATATTTGTTTAAATCGTTTATGATATCGCAATTCAACTATTCTGGCTTTGGAGATAGGTACTGAGCGTTAAAAAAATATTTTTAAACACTCTTTCCCATCGTTAGTGATTATTTATCATTGTCTAGACGTGATATAAGAATGAATCAATTATCTTCCATTGTCAATAAAATGAGTTTTGTTGTCATACATCATTTTATCTGTTTTTAATTAATTTTTATACCCCACTCGTGGGAGGTATAAAAATTAATTTCTTATCTAAAAAAAAAAAAAAATACTTAAAAATATCATGAAAAACAATTATTATATGTGTATAAATTGCATTTACATAATAAAGTATAATAATTTGTTACTTTAATTGAATTGCATAATTTTAAGAAATATAATTATCAAATTGAATTGCATTATTCAATAACTATTACTTAAATTATTAAATCATTTAATTACTTTTACTTTAATTGAATCGTTTAATTTAATTAACTATTTTTATAAACCTATATTATAATAATACACTATTATAAAATACACTATTATAATAATAAAGGTTCATAACAATAGTTATTTATATTATTATAATACACTATTAGAATAAAAGTATATTATAGTAATAGTATTTAATTGTTCTTTTGACTTTATGTCCGGGTTAAATCTTCCCCGCAGGAAAAACTTAACCCTTCCACACACTTTTCCACAAATGATCGTCTAGTCAATCCACGCTATGCAATTGCACTGTATTTTTTTTATTTTTTTTATTTTTTTTTTTATTTTTTTTATATGAAATACCGCACAAGAGTCCCAACTGCTCCCGTCTGGAGCCAGTGAGACTATGGCATCCCTAATTGGGGTATGTTGTGAGGCTGAAGGTAGTGGGGAGGGGAAGGAGATAGGGAAGAGGAAGGTGGGGAAGTACCTGGCTATTCAGATCTGGTCACTAAACACGGCTAAAGCCATTTCAAGCAACGTTTCAATTCTGAATGGTGGTCTTACACCAGGGCGATACTGATAGTATCTTCCACTCTGGAACGTGCCGCAAATATACTATATATTATTTTAAATGAATAAATTGTGAAATAACACAAATTAATCAAATAAAATTTATTTGCGCACGCCGGGTTCGAACCCGCGACCTTCGGATTGTGAGTCGAGAGTCTTGCCTCGGGACCACGGAGGCCGTCAAGTATAAGTATAATAAATACAAAACAATACAATAACAACATGTCAACCTACCAGAGAACAAATAGGAAAATAATTCACCGACTCCAGATATTTTCATATCGATAGAACTCCTAACTGGACCGATAAATCCTACTGATCCCTCAATATAAATATTTTAAAAATCTTTCATAATCCTATATACATTTAATATGACTGAATTTTGCAATTTAATATACAGATTCTTTGACGAATCAAACAAGCCTAAATTTTGAATGAGAGAGCTAGGTATAATGCCAGTAGCCGAAATAACAAATGGTAATATTTTTATAGTCTGAGAATGCCAAATTTTTTTAATCTCTTTTCCTAAATCTGTATATTTTCTAATTTTTTCAGAAACAGATTTTTGAAAATTACAGGAATTTAGAATAGCGCATCAAAAATATAAGTTTTTTTTTAATTTTGTCATGTAAAACTAATCGGATGTATTTCTGTTAGTACTGTTTTATCTTAATATATTTTATAAAATTCATTTTCTAAAAATGAATTTGGTTCGTATTCATAAAATGGTACTACTTTACGGCAGTCAATTAAATTATGTTTAATTACCAAACTTTGGTGAATTATTTTTAAAACCTGATTGTGCCTAAATTTATACTCGGACGGCGCTAATACAGAACATCCCGATATAATATGTTCTATAGTTTCCGGAAAAGCCAAACATTTTCTACATAAATCATCAATTTGATTTGTATCTTTGATTATAAACTTCCTATAATTTTTAGTATTAATGACTGTATCTTCAATGGCAAGCATAAATCCTTCTATTTCCGCGCTCAATTCTCCAATATTCAACCATTTGTTTGACAAAAGTTTGTCAACACGTTTGGCTGAGATAATTGAAGTATTTGGCATTAATAATTTTATTTGACTAGGAATCTAATAATTCCTGGTTGGTATTTATAATAATGTTGGCATTCTCGTTGTATAAATTTAAAGGTGTAATGTTTCTATCTGCCTTGCAAATTATTTTGTGCATTTCTGAACTATTAGCTCTGGAAAAGTTCTTAGCATTTCTAACTGATTGTGTTTCATTGTTTTTTTTATTTTGTTATTTATACTTCCTGTTTTTATTGCTTGTTTTAAAAGCTTTTTATTGTTTAAATGCAATTTTCACACATCCCAAAATATTTTTTTTATTTAATTTTATATATTTGGATTTTATGATATTTTTTTGTAGTTAATCACCTTTCCTTTTTTAATATTTTGTTTATGTTTTTATTTGTCTAACTTTTGTTTCGTTATTTTATTGTGTCTTTTGTTATTTTTATATTAATCTCTTATCCTGGCGAAAAAATGATTGTTTTTGAAACATGTCGATAATGTTAATAATATAGCGGTGTTTACAAAGTTATTTCTTTTTATAAAAAAAAAAACTAAATATTCTTATGATGGCTTCATTTTTTAAACGTTTATGTATGTTTGGATACTGCCCAGAGATTCTATTTGGATGTAACCAGGTGGAATCTCTATTTTATCACTCTCTAGAGTTTCAATTTCATTAAGTAGGAATAATTGACGTATAAATTATTTTGTTTCAACAATAAATTAAGATAACAAGGATAAATCAATATTTTTTTGGAAATTCTTATCGTCTCAAATTTAGAGCAATTATTTCCAAAACTGCATCTTCCAGATAATAAAATGTCTTCTTATTGCAACATTGTAAAAATTGTTTGATTGTTGCGACGTCACGAGTTACGAGGTGACGCTAGACGGTTTGAAAATTGAGTAGACGTACAAAGGTAATGAAACAATACAACAACAGTTTATTTAAATTAATAATTAAATTTGAACTTGAATTTCTGGAAACACAAATTGAAGGGTAGCTATGTAATCACAAAATTACGTTGTATGACATGTTTGCGTCCGCTGTAAGAACAGGTTTTTTTCCAGATTATTAATAATTATTTAGTAAATGCAAGTCGTCATTATAATTAGAAGAACATAATCATGCAAGGGTTAATGACGCAATAAGTAGTGCATTGCTTTAATCATGTTATGGCTATTTATTCATTATTATTAATCTAAAAATAGCTCACATCAAGTATTCTAATAAATAAACAAACATTGTGTAAACCTAATCTTTATGTAAACGCTTTATTATATTTTAAATACGATGTTTAAATCTATGTACTATTAAATACGATGTTTAAATCTATGTACTATTAAATATGATGTTTAAATCTATGTACTATTAAATATGATGTTTAAATCTATGTACTATACTATTATTATATTTTAAATACGAAATAGGAGATCTTAATAATTGATTCAATTCAAATGTTGAGTAGTGGAAAAAACACTTTAAAACATGCATGATTTTAACTTGACTTTAACATTGACTTTAAATCATGTTTTTCTAATTTATATGAAAATTCTACGTGCTGGGTTTCAAACTCTCGACTTGGGTTACAGAAAAAAGGATATGCACCCGCAGTGTTACAGAGTTTGTAACCATTGAAAAACTAATAATCAAACATTTAAATAATAGATTAAAATAATACTCTTTTCTTTTACAAGTAACGGTTGTGTTTATTAAAAAACTAATATTTTTATTACTAGTAGATCAAAATATAAAATATTAAGAAAGGCGGTTAGATAAATCATCAATAATTTATAATTGATGCCTTAGAGAAATAATTTCAACACATAAACATTGTTCATTATCATTGGCCTTCACCCCCTTTAGAGAAAATTCAAGATCAGGGAAAGTTCTATTCAAGTTTATTTCATCACGGGCCGACTGTTTCACAGTACTTGAATAAAACTTCAACTGAAACTAACAATTGAAAATTGATGAATGGTTCAAACCCGACCTTAGTCCATTCGTAGACTTATTGCCTCTTCAAGGCGCTTCCAGACATCCCATCATGTCTAGTTAATTACTTTTGTGCCTGTGCCTCAACGCGCAGTCTCTTTTTTCTCTTTTACTAGCGACCTCTTTCGTTTACACTTGCGTACCTACATAAGTCATATATTAAGACTCTGCTAAATTGACAAATTGCATCAATATATTTATGTCACCAACGCCGCGCCTGGCCTGGTAATAATTTTAATACTGCGCCATCTGTCAAATTCATGGTGAAGTTTTAGTGTTGGTAGCTTTATTTTAAGGCTTTGATTTGTGTTTACGGGAAATTTTCGGTAAGAGAATAACAATTGAATAAAAATTCAGTAGTTTATATGTAAACGTGTAACACGTTTTATCCAAATTAATGTTCATCGTTTTATGCATAGTGCATAATACGATGATATTATGCAGATGTATAATATCATTTTAAGTGAAAACGGTGTATTAGCCATCTAGAATAAAGTCTGTAAGTTTATTACAGCGAGCTTCCAAAGTTTATCAACAGATGTTCGATATCATATATAATACCAAATTATATAAACAAATGTTTTTTCTGATAAATTTTATATTTTGCGTCTTTTTGAGTATTGGTGTTCGAATTTATAGTAATATATTGATAAAAAAAATTAAAATCTTGAAAGTGAAATTGTAAAGCTTTGGTTGATTACTCACAAAACTTTCTTACAAAAAATTACCCTTATAATTTGATAAGTCAGATAATTGAATTTTAAAATATTTTTCTTTGAAGTCATCAAACATAAGTCATTAAACATAAAAATAAAAATGATGAAATTAGCATTTCTGCATTTCCATAAAAAAAAATGGACATAAAGATGACTATAAGAAAATTCCACCTAGAAGTGGAACTGCCAATTTAAGAATAAAATAAACGCTATTTTAATTTTTTTAAATATTTATGTTATTGGGTTCAACCTTTGTGTTCGCAAGAATTTGAAAAAAATCACTGTTCCATTCGACGATTTTTCATAACTAATAATTGACTTAAAAATAATTTTCACATATTCAGATTCAACAAACAACAAAGGAAACTGTTCATTTTGTAAACATTTTTAAGCACGTTCAACTATTATCTAAAACTCATCAATTTTCGGTTTTGGAGGGAGAGAAATTCATAAATACTTTCATGGAGAATGACATAGCTCAAAATGCGCAAAAAATGTCAAGATCAGATTTTGTAGATATTTGAAAAACCGGATGGTAGACTAGTTAGGACACCTTCACAATTGTACTTTTCTTGCGTCACATTATCCACATACCGGCGCATGCTCTATCACGAAGAAGGGGTTACCTTGCTCATAGAATTTACAGTGGTTATTGTACCCTCTCTAAAGAGTAATGCTCTAAGCGTTGGACTTTGGATCGAGATCATTCCGGTGAATGAATTCCAATTCCGGCAGAATGATTTATTAATTTAAAATTTAGTTTTCGTAGCGTGTTGATAATTTTGATGAACATTGCAAACACTGCTTTACAACTACATAAAAGATCATTGATAAATAAATGTTACATTATAGTTCGAATGCAGAATGGTTTGGAATTTACAAATTTAATTTTAAAAAACGCGTTGATAAATTTTATGAACCTTTTGAACATAGCTTTACAGTTGTTGAAAAAAATATCTAAACTTATTGATAAACAAATATTTATCAACAAGTTGATAGTAAACAAATATCATATTAACATTCCATAACAGAATGATAATTAATTTATATATTTAATTTTAAATATGCGTTGATAAATCTTTCAAACACAGTTCTGCAGCTGTTTTATAAAAATGATAATACATTGTCATTTCAGTTCAAAATGATTTAGAATTTAAATTCAAATACGAGTTAATAAATGTGATTAATCCTGCGAAAACAGCTGTTGAATAGAACATAGGCAAATAATTGTTACACTATCATTCCAAAGCAGAACGATCCAGAATTTTAAATTAAATTTTAATACGCGTTTTTATAAAGCACATACTACGACTTAATTAAGGGTTAAAAATGTATATTGATCATGTTTTTATATTGACAATATAATTAATTTTAAATGCTTATTAAATTAGTTTCGCAAGTTCGTGACAAATTTCATCGAATTGGTGTACGAGTATTACTGGACCTTTTATTATTAGGAAACGGGATAGGGATATTCTTGCAGAGTTTTCAATGAAATGAACTTCAATGGAAACTCTGCCAGTGGAAAAAATCTTTCTTCATTGTAATGTTATTTTTTGTTAATCTCTGCCTTATTCTTTTTTTATTGCAGTAATTATATGCCATTGAAGTAATAATCATGTATTGTTTCAAAGTGTTTCACACAAACGAAGTATTGAATTCCGTAAGTCTAAAGTTAAATTTTAACGTATACTTAAAAGCTGTACTAATATAATGTATTCCATGAAAGCATTTAATCTTGTTTTTTTTTTAACTTGCGTTGTAATGTAATGAGGGTGTCCTGTAAAAATCAGCATATAGTAATAATAGTAACAATAGCGAACACTGGAACAGTGACAAATCTAGAATTCTCAATTTAATGCATAACCAGGAAATAAAGGAGTGCATAATTTACAAGGATGTTTAATAATGCATTTAAACAAATATTAATAATTACTTTTAACGCACTTATCCTAAAAAATATCAATCTTTGATATTTAAACGGGTTTTAGTTCTTATCCAAGCGTTGATATTTTTTCTCTCCCAAAAGTCACTATCGTCATATTTATTTTATTTGTCTGATGATTAGAATTTTTAAGGTTGGCTCCACTTCAAATAAAGATTTCCAAATATTAGTGTTGACAAATTGAAGTAGTATTTGAGATTTTCCTTCCTCCGCCAAATTCCTCAAACAAACAATTCCTCCGCCGAGTTAGTTTTATGTGACCTTCCTTAGCAACATTTATATTTAAAAAAGTGATATTATTATTTTCTTATGTGAGTAAAACCTCAAATTGTAATATTTAATTAAATGAAGACACTATGAGCGAAACTCAATCGAAAATCTGGAAACAGAAAAATCAGAAAAAGATATTGGCACCTCTGGGACTCGAACCCAGGACCTCTCTACTTTCCGAGCGAGTGCTCTTGACCACTGAGCTAAGGTGGTCCGTTAAAATATGTGTTTAGAAAAGGAAGATAATATGGGTGGTTCTTAGTCGAAGTATGGTACAGTTTAAAAAGTGACCGAATTGGATATCGACACCTTAGCTCAGTGGTCAAGAGCACTCGCCCGGAAAATAGAGAGGTCCTGGGTTCGAGTCCCAGAGGTGCCAATATCTTTTTTCTGATTTTTCTGTTCCAAGTTTTCGATTGAGTTTTGCTCATAGTATCTTCATTTAATGAAAAAAGTGATGTTCATTGTTTTGGCAAAACCGGGAGTTCTACTCATAGTTCAGACGAATAAAAAACAAAAGCGCATAAAAAACCCACACCCCTCGAAAAAACATATACCATTAGTGTTTTGAAAACGTTGAAAATGTTTTGTTCAACAAATTTTGATAAATATACAGAGAAGTAAGATGCGATTAATAGAATGGGTCACGACTGTATGGGATTTTTTATTTAACGGCATTGATCAGTGATAAAAGGATGTTAGACGGAGACAGGCCCTCCATTGATATGCTTGGTGTAACTCTAAGTGACCAGCTCAGGTACGGGGGCTCCATCGAAGCCAGAATAAAGTTAGCCTCTCAAAAACTGAGCGTACTGTACAGGGCCCGCAGATACTTGCCCCACGGTTTAATTTGGCAGCCATATCTGGTTTGGAGCTCCAAAATGCCTGAAAAATACCCTCGACTCTGTGCAGAAACGGGTGGTCCGTTTGATCGATTCTCCCATCTTAAGAGACGGATTGCAATATTTAGAGCATAGGCGTCGGGTGGGAATCGTTGTTCTACCGGTATTTCAATAAAAGATGCTCCAAGGAACTAGCGTCATTGATCCCTTCGGCACCAGTACACAGTCGGGAAACACGCCAAACGTATGTACACATTTGTCACATGAGAACGGCTCGCTTCTTCGGCTCGTTCTTGTGTTCAACTGCTCGGCTGTGGAACGATTTGCCGGCTTCTGTATTTCTCCTTCGGAAGAGGAAGCAATGAAGATGGGTCTCTTTAAGACCAATGTTCATTCATTCTTCTCCTCAAAAGACCCTCCACACAGCATCTCAGATGACATCGGCCGTGAGGGAAATTGTTTTCCTCGTGGCCTCCTGTGTGGAGCTAAAAGAAGATGATTTTCTGAAGCAACTTCCTTTGAAACACAAAGAATTCGGTTGGCTTAGTCATCTAGGAAGAGACATTTTTCCTGTTGATGTGCTGCTTAAATCTTCAGGAAATTCCCCCACCATATCTGCATCTAATATTTAAAACAAATATAACTGATCTGTACTCACGTCTCGAGTTAATAATTCAGATAAATTTCCAACATTTTTTTGAGAATGAACATATGGCTTTTTTCATAGTTTTCTAAAGCTTGTCATTTTATTCCTGAATATGTCTAAGGCTGATGACGATGTATGAACAAATGCCGAAATGTTAACTCGTTCATTTGAAGTAAATTATCAGTTATAATGGTTTATCTAAACGCTTTTCAAGTAAACGTATTATAATAATACATATATTTTTTTTAAAGTTTTCTTTATTCATTTAATTGTTTGTTACAAGAATTTTTGGATTTTTCGACCACCATGCTAGGCACATGTCCCTGTGGTTGTCGATAATATACCCTCATGTTTTCCAACGATCACGTCCAATCCGTCACATTCAATTTGGGAGGCGGGAATGGGTACCGCCGCCCCGGGAACCTTTATTGGATAACCAACAACTCTGCCATAGGTCACCCCAAGTGGTTCGCTACGTTTGGTGATTTAGCAGGGGTGCCCGGGTTCATGGGGTGAGGTACGTCTGGGTCTTGGAGGCGGATGACCAGGACATACTGAGCCTCAGATTCCTAATAATTGGCCATAATAATTGATCTGTATTTTTTTAACCATAATACTATCAAAATATGTCGAGTATGGCTGTTTTATCAATGAAATATCTTTCCGGCCTTCAAAACATATTGCTGGTATTTGGAAAGTTCTTTCTAATGTCAAAATATTTTATCTTTGTAAAAATCATTAACTTTGTGGTTCGTCATAATTTACAATAAAAAACACATAAATTTGTTGTATAACACTCGACCGATTTCGGAAGCACCCTTCCTTCGTCAGGAGAATATTGTAACTGTTACAATATTTAGTTACAATATTCTCCTGACGAAGGAAGGGTGCTTCCGAAACCGGTAGAGTGTTAAAAAAATTAAAGTGGTCTACAACAAATTTATGTGTTTTTTTATTGTTAAAATTTTTCCTCTCGTTTTTTCGTTCATTGCAAAGCTTACTTCGTCAATAACAGTAACATTACGTCTAACATTCCATGTCTTTCACAAGTTTAAGACTGAGTGAAGTAATCAATGGAGCTTACTTCTGGGGAGTTTGAGGAACAACAGTAGGTTTGAAAACATCATTATTATTTAATGAAAACAATAACTTTGCATTCAACACTATTCTTTCAAATTATCGACATGTTTCGAAACCAATGGTTTCCTTATCAGGGTAAACGCATAAATATTTTAATATTATTATGTCAAAACATGTCGTGAAAAAATACGACATGTGAAATGGCTCATAAAATGCATTATTTTCCATTTTCGATTACTGAAATAGTTGTTTCTCATTGTTATCTCATTGATACAAAGTGTTTTTAAAATGAAATGTGCATTTGAACCGTGTCCCACTTCTCTGTATATTTACCAAAGTTGTTTTGAATGCGTGCATCAACTAATAATAGACGGACATTTTATTTGTATTTTACTTTATCGAACAGTAATATCTCTTTTTATTGTTCTCTAGACTTTATGTCCAGGTTAAATCTTCCCCACAGGAAAAATTTAACCCTTCCACACACTTTTCCACAAATGATCATCTAGTCAATCCACGCGATGTAATTGCATTGTATAAGTATAATAAATTCAAAACTATACAAGAACAACACGTCAACCTACCAGAGACCATATGGGAAAATACTTCACCGACTCCAGATATTTTCATATCAGAGGGTTCGGCTCAATAGAACTCCTAACTGAACCGATAAATCCTTCTGATCCCTCAATATAATTATTTAAAAAATCTTTCGTAATCCTACATGTATTTAATATGACTGATTTTTGCATCTTTATATAAAGATTCTTTGATAAATCTAATAAGCCTAAATTTTTAATTAGAGAGCTAGGTATAATGCCAGTAGCCGAAATAACAAATGGTAATATTTTTATAGTCCGAGAATGCCAAATTCTTTTAATCTCATTTCCTTAATCTGTATATTTTCTAATTTTTTCAGAAACAGATTTTTGAATATTACAGGAATTTGGAATAGCGACATCAATGATATAAGTTATTTTTTTAAATTTTGTCATGTAAAACTATATCGGGTCTATTATGACGAATCGTTCTGTCTGTTAGTATAGTTTTATCATAATATATTTTATAAAATTCATTTTCTAAAAACAAATTTGGTTCGTATTCATAATATGGTACTACATTACGGCAGTCAATCAATTTATGTTTAATTACCAAACTTTGATGAATTATTTTTAAAATCTGATTGTGCCTAAAAGTATATTCGGAAGGCGCTAATATAGAACATCCCGATATAATATGTTCTATAGTTTCCGGAAAAGCCAAACATTTTCTACATAAATCATCAATTTGATTTCTCTTTGATTATATACTTCCTATAATTTTTAGTATTAATGACTCTATCCTGAATGGCAAGCATAAATCCTTCTATTTCTGCCCTCAATTCTCCAATACTCAACCATTTGTTTGACGAAAGTTGTCAACATACGTTTGGTTGAGATAATTGAAGTGTTTGGCGTTAATAATTTTATTTGACCAGGAATCTAATAATTCCTGGTTTGGTTGAGATAATTGAAGTGTTTGGCGTTAATAATTTTATTTGACCAGGAATCTAATAATTCCTGGTCAAATAAAACCAGGAATCTAATAATTCCTGGTTTAATATATTATTATATAGTTTAATATATTATTATTGTAGTAATATTTGGTTCTACTTTATAAATAATACTACTATTTAGAGTTTTAATCAAAGTAAAGTATCTAATCAATAAAAAAAATGTTTTTATTCTTTTCTGTCCAGAAAATTGTCAGTAATACTCTAAGTAATTCTTAGTACTTGTCGGAAACAAATTTCACACCCTTTTTCTTCTTAAACGACTCCTCCGTTTTTTTCCTCGCAGTACTACCTAGTTCAGAGTACCATAGATAATTAATTGGCCCCGAAGAATATCTCTTCTGGTATCGTCAGCGAAAAAAGAGAAATAAGTGTTCAAGCAAAATATTTTTTTCCTCTTTGTTTAATCCAATGCAACTTTTTGTGTTGGTTTACAAAAAAAGGTGAAAACGGGAAAAAAATATTTTTAAATACGTTCATTTGCCGTTGGTCCCTTTGTATCTTATCGTACAGTGAACGAATAACAACACATTATATTATAATGGAATATCAATAATAAAGAGGTGTAACAAATCATACCGATGTGTTTCCCGAGCTTATGAAGATATTCAATACGCGAACCTAAAGATGAAAGTCTTGTAGGATATTGATACAGGGTGTCATAGGACGTATCCGAGGGATTCTAACCAGCGATTCCTGAGCATATTTGGAGTAAAAAATGTTGTTGTTGTTTTGCTGTCCGATGATTTTTTTTCTATTATATACAAAAAATATGTTTTTTAATTACACGTTGCTACTGTTCCCATCGCTATGGGTTTTATATCGTCGTGATGTAATTAAGGGATACGAGCTTTTCGTGTGGTAATATGCTGTTAGAACGAGACGCAACGCTTATCAAGTGTCCGCTAGGCTATAAACGCGCTACAAGTTACTACTCTTCTTACAAGTCAGTTGCGACGTGTGATGAAAAAATATTTTTAATGTTTTTAGTAGAAAAAAAAATCATCGGACGGCAAAATGACATCTACATTTTTTACTCCAAATACGCTCAGGAATCGCTGGATAAAATCCCTCGGGTACGTGCTGTTACACCCTTTATAAAATAAAAATTATAAATAAAAAACAAAGTCGTAATAACACTTTGTTATATCAAGAACTAAAAAAACAGAAACTAAAAATAATTTTGAAAACAAAGAAAGCAATTTTGAAACAATTGCTTTCATGTTATTTGGCATTTCTAACTACCGTGAGAATGCGGTTAATTATTTTAAATCGTACATTAAAGATTGAAACTAGTCACAGAAGAGAGATATAACCACCATATCCCTCGCTACACATTCCCCACGGGCTGGTTTATAAGCCAAGCCCACATACCTCGTCATTTACACTTCGTTTATGACCAACCTAATGCACATTTATTTTTTAAGGTCGATTACATGAGCGCTACGCACAAACTCGGCATCACTGAAAACATATTTTTTTGTAGGTAGGCAGTTTAATAAATCGATTCATCTTTTTTCTGTTTTCTCTGTAGGCGTTTAGGTAATGTTTGCTGTTATTTGTTTTCCAGATTTTCCCAGTCCCCATTGACACGTCTGACGTAACCGCAGATGGCAAAATGGACAAGGATATTTGTGGCACAAATATTTGCCCCGGCAAAACACCAAAGTGTGACAGGTCAGAAGATGGGAGATTCGGAGATATACTATGAACAAACTGTTGCTAAAGGAAAAATGTGTTATTATTTAGCTGAATTATTTTTATTGATTGAATATGTTTGATTATTTTTTTTATTTTTATTTTTTGGAACTTATTTGGTTTTAATCAATATTTATTTTAATTCCAATTAATGATATTTTTCTATAATAAGTATTTAACATATTTTAATCTTAACAATTAAATGTAAACATGAAAATATGTTTATGAAAAAGGACAAATAAAAAATGGTATAATAAATATATATTTAAATAACATGAAATAAATGGGAAGATAACTATTAAATAATAAAGCGCTTTTTGTGTTAAAAATCATCTCAAAAGCGCTTAATTAGGCTATAAAATAATTAAAAGCATGTGTAAAATTAACATATTGTAACTATACTTAGCAACGCTCTACCTAGATATAATTTTTTCTAAAATGTATAACAAATATCACATCAAAAAGCTTTAAAATACTGCAAAGGTTGAAATTAATGAAATTAATCGGTAAGTATAGATATTGACAGCGATGATAATACTTAATATGTTATATTACAATCATATTTTTTTTAAATAGACTGATTACATTTTTTTATTTAATAAGCGCAATTTTAAATAGTGGCTTATACAAAGTTATTTGTTTTCATTAAAATGAAAACCATTCAGTTGTATCACTTGTTTAGTTGATACCATTCGACTGTTGACTGGAAGACGTGTTTCCCTTGAAATTTTTGAAAACCGGCTCTATCAAATTAAATGTACGGGTTTTGTAGCAAACCTTCGCCTATTTTTAGTATTATAATAAATCTGACGTTAGTTCCGTGAAAAACATACCTTGCAAATGATTTAAGCTAAGATTAGGCACACGTAATAAAGACGTTTTTTTATAAATAAATAAATTAAAGTGCGTTTATAAAAATAAACTTTGCATGAATTATATCCACATTGTAAGTTGAATTGGAATATCAAAGTTTGAAAACAAATGTGAATAATAATAATAACGATGTTATTTATGTGCATCAATATATTTAACTCATTGAAATTATAGCGTTATAAAAATCAATGTTTCAGTTTATGAAATAATTATTTATCCCATCTTATCTATTAACAGAAAGAGCTAAATATTATATTTTAATTACTAATCTTTGTACACGGTAGAGTTACATTTAATATTGATTCCTCGGTTGGGTAAGCGCGCTCGTACCGTCGCGTCTTCATGAAGGAATTCAAATGCATTTTGGACCGAAACCAATATCTTTTAACGAAATGCAATAATTTAATTACTAAATTAATAAATTAACTGGTTGGCAACAAAATTGTTACAAAATCACACAACAACAAAAGTTTTTCTTTTCCATTCTAGTCTCCAACATCGATTCTAATTCAACTAAATTGGTTTGATGAAATAATTAAAAACACTTTGTTTTTACCACAATAAACTTTATTTTAAAGTCAACATGTTTCAAGAACGATGTTCTCTTCATCAGGACATAAAATGTACTAAAACTAAATGATCCAACATAGAATGGCGTGGGTAGAAATGGAAGTAGTGGGGGAGGAGAGAGGTGAAAAGGGGAGGTGCTTAGAAGATCAACAAGGGGGAGGGGGGAAAGGGGGTACTTAGAAGAACAAAGACAAAAATTACAATGGAAATATGTTTAAGATAGGGTTACTCACAAAATTAATTTGATTGTTAATAATATTTAAATTTCTATTGACATTTTTCCTATTTCCTAAATCTTAAACATATTTCCATTGTAATTTTTGTCTTTGTTCTTCTAAGTACCCCCTTTCCCCCCTCCCCCTTGTTGATCTTCTAAGCACCTCCCCTTTTCACCTCTCTCCTCCCCCACTACTTCCATTTCTACCCACGCCATTCTATGTTGGATCATTTAGTTTTAGTACATTTTATGTCCTGATGAAGAGAACATCGTTCTTGAAACATGTTGACTTTAAAATAAAGTTTATTGTGGTAAAAACAAAGTGTTTTTAATTATTTCATTAATAAAATGGTGCCACAAAGTGAATTTGCAAAATTTGAAGAAGTAAATTGGTTTGTGTTACCAGACAATAAAATACTTCTATTTTGTACCCTTACCTTTTCAACTATAGTAACATATACATATGGGCCTTCCTCAAAACAAACGGTGGAAAACAAATGATTTTATAAATTCAAATTTCGTAGTAAAACAACATGAATGTTAATAATTGTAATATTTACGCTTCGATAACAAATTTTACAATAATCGTAACTCATTGCAAGAGACAATGATTTTTAATATTCAAGGTAACATAATTCTTTTCAGAGCTGCACCGTAAAATAGAATTCATAGTTTGAACCAAACGATTTGTTTTTATCAAAACAAACATAGTTTGATAAAAACTCTTTTCAATTTATTCCAAATCACCCACTTTCATCACCATACTTGCGTTTTATTCGCATAATGGAGTCGGACGAAAGGTAAACACCATAAGTTTTATCTGGGAAGGTCCGGGAGACCTTGAAAATGCTGAACCAAGGTTCTTGAGCTGGTACTAAATTATGTATTTCGAAAAAACGCGCTACACGTGAAGATTCTTCTTGTTATTTCATCTGACGGAAATGTGTTGATTCCTCAACACCTCGTGACGTAGTAAAGCACACACTGCTGCGTATGTGACCTGATACAACCTTCCCAAGTTTTTTCTAACCTTTCATCGAATATAAAAATGTTGGCGTATGACCTCACGTCTACAAACAAGCTATTTATTTTTAAAAAATGTCATGCAGACATAATAATTTTTTATAAAGTTTTTTGCTCACATTGTAATTATGTTATTCGTAAATCAGCGTTAAAACAAGGTAGTTATTTTAACAGTCAGCCTTATTCAAGGCATACGTGCTGAAAATCAGGATTCACCAGTAATATCAAGTTTTCAAAAAGTAGTCAAGCGGCTTGTAGATAATTTAAAAATTCGTAAAAAAAAGTATTACATTGTCGTAAAACCCAAAATTAAATTTTAGCAGAGGTCTGTTTGTCTGTCAATTTCTAGGTCGGTACAACCATTTTCACTGTTTTATTTTGTAATTTTGTACAGTATGAAAATAAGACCATTATGCCATATTTTGTTGTTTTATATCATGTTGTATTTACTAGAGTAGTACCTACCAGTTCTTTCATAATGTAACAGTTCTCACTCACATGCATGTCTTGAAAAACCAATTTTCACGTTCAATAATTTTCCATTACTACTACCAGAAAATGAGAACGCTGGATTGACTATCAATTACCGCATTTCAAAAGCTTGACTTCGCCGTTTACAACGATTCAACTGTTGAAATTCGCAGTAGCAAAGCAGCCTTCGGAATCGGCAACAAAAAAATAAAAGCCTTTCGTTTGAAAAGTGGATATCTAGCGACATGCCGCAACAGCGATTTCCTTCCAAATCGCCCCAGAACCGGCGTCCGCAGAACGCCTGAATGCGAACAAACCGACGCTAGTCAGCTAACAGGCAGCAGCTAGCAGCTAGCAGCTAGCAGGTACACCTTGAGGAGTGATGCAACGCCGGCCAAAGCTTCAGTACCGGCTGCCGCCAGTTTACTAGTAGATATTATAGAGTTACATCAGGCTGCCTGCGCCTGCGCCGCGCGGTCCTGTCCAGTACTTGCGGGTTGCTGTGTTCGATTGATGGTGTTTTGGGTCGGTACGGTCGATTCCTTTAAGCGTGGTTCATTCATTGTTTATAGTGTCAAAGCATGTAAGTCTGTGTGGTTTTTTTTTTACCGAACGTTGCTTCATTTTTTTTCTGAGCTCTACGGTTAAACTGTGTTTTGATGCTACGTGACGTCGACGTATAGGATTTTAACCTGTTATGAATAATGTTTCTTAGAATAAGGACTTGATTTTATATTTTATATTCTTCTTTACTATTCTAACCTAACAATAATTGTTTATTTGGTACTTATGTATCACAGTAGATATATTAAGGGCTACGAATTTGATTGAAATATTTACTTCTTCCTAGAGCGCAATATTACTAATTAACTAATTGAAATTTCGTTTATTCGGCTCATTTCAAACGCAACCAAATCCATATTTGGTGAATATGGCTTGTGATGGTATGAGTTTCAAGTTTAATTAAATTTTCACCTTACTCATTTACATTCATCCAAGCATTTGATTGTTATGTTTCGACAGTAACTAGAAAGCCTATTTTCTGGCAGCAATCCTAAATATTAAAACATTTCTGCCAGAGGAGGACGATTTCAAGGACAACTCATATAATGGCTACTTACAAGAACATAATATCCGGGACTGAATTTCTACTATTGAAAGCCGAAATAAAAGGTAGTTAAGCCGGCAAAATTTCAAAACAAAAGTATTTTGTAAAAAACACATTCGCACTTCCACAAAAATGAATTAATACCTTAATTTTCACATATTATTTAAAGGATTTTTAAGATTTTTCATTGCTAAGCAATTGGTTCGAACGTCTAAAATTTTGTGTCTATTTGAACGTGATGCTTAAATTCTGTTATGCAAAGTAATATAAAGACAATCATAACTTCATAATGACCAAAGATGATAGAAATAAATGATAAACAGCGCCCGAGGACATTAGCGTTTAACTCTTTCACCTTGAACATCTTATAAAACCTGAAATTTGGGACCAGATTCACAAGTGCATGATGGCATCTAATGAAGCGATAATTACTGTAATATTCTTCATGAAAGATGAATGCGTGACTGAGCACTTGCGCAATTAGCCTGCGTGTTTATGTACATAGTTTTGAATATTAAAGTGAAGATGCATTTTCGTCGCGTGTTCAGTGAAAAGTAAAATGCGGGCACGTCTTTTATGTAGCAATAATAAAACCTTATTCATAAAATGAGTTTCTGATTTTAATGGAATCTGACGTAAGTCTGTAAACAAATGGTTTTTTAATATAATCTCAGTTGGATACGTGGGTCGATAAGTCTGTTTCTGTTACCGCCAATATTCGCACTTCATCTTTGATCTCGCATTTGATTTTTTCATTTTTATGCCAATGATGTACGGAATTTGACACTATAATTTATTAACGTCAACGTCAGTTCCGTCTACATACAAAGTATAAACGTGACGAAACTGACAGCAAACATGTAGCAAAAAGTGCCTAGCGTTCTGTGTGAATGACCGAGCCTTAAAAGTATCAACCACGGGCATTCTGTTTTCTTCTGAATAAGGTTTTAGAATGCATTTTAACGTTTTTATAAAATATAAAAACATGTTCGGGTAATATCCCATTCTAACAACGCTTCCAATAATTAATTAATTTACTATAAGCCAAGTGGCATGCACTTTATGGCCGTATTGCTTAACGCTGTTCTTGTCGAATAAGTGAATTGAACTTTCGCAAACTGAAATTAATAAATCACTTGAACACTTATTTAGGTAGATAATTGAGATGAATTATTATTTAAATGATCAATTTATTCTAAATGCCATCAATGCATTAAGATACAATTTATTTAGTTGTATAAAATATTACGTTCTGGGTCATTTGAGATGGTCGAGATATAACATTTCACAATTCAGACCTTCAATTTGGAACGGAGAAGGTCAGACGTTATGAATTGAATGTGTTCGGTAATATACAAGAATCCCACCCATTGGCCGTACTTTCATCCGTTCTTGGTCGGAATTGGTTACGACCGTGAACAAACATTCGGCAAACATGACGTAAAGAAGTAAACACATAATTATGTATCGGTAAAGAACGTGAAAATTAATAATAACATACTAAATGGATAATAATTCCGCATTGGCACTACTTTTGGGCAAGTAAAATCGATAAAAATATTGTCAGTAGGGGATATTTTTTCACTGAAAATTTTAACGACTTATGGGAAATTTAGTTTTAAGTCAACATAAACTTACGTCTATGAAATAAAATAAGGAAAAATAACTTCTTCAAACTTTGCACATTCACTTTGTGGCGTCATTATTAATAAATAAAAACAAAAAACTTTGTGTACACCAGGGGTGTTTTCATTTATTAAGGAAAAATACCTTAAAAATCATTAGAATATTATGGAGTTCGCTTCCAAAGGATGCATTATGCTATTCGGTTTCGTTGACCCCTTAAATGGCAATATCTCGTAAGCCCGGGCTTTTTTTCCAATAAAACGAGTCTGTCACATAACAATTTTATGAAAACTTTTTTGATTTGATTATATTCACGTCTGAGTGAAGTTTTGGTAGCGATACTTCTCTATGCAGAAAAACGCCTACTATATGTCATCAAAGTGGTGAGGAACATTGAAACCCTTTAGGCCATCTAAACACGAAGATACTTACAAGCTACTAGAGTTGTGTGCGCGTAATGTACGCATCGCTCCTGTATCTGCCATGCTAATTTGATGTGTGAGTGTTCGTATATAACGCGACGCTTCGACAGCGGGTTTAATGTCAGATGCTGTGTACTGGTCGCGACCTACGCTAGTTGTTACGCGTCTACTACTCGTTTGACAAAAATGATATTTGAGCATGATTTTTTGTTAAATTTGTTCTGGAGGTCGGAAACTACCGGAATTCGTAAGAAAGAATTTAGCGGAGAAGGCGTGTATTGGTTAATTTAGGATAATGAGTTAATTTGACATCATTCTCATGAGATCACCGGCGGCGACAAATGCCCAGCAATTAATATTTATTTACTTGTATGGGTTAATCATATTTTTGATAGTTTTTTATGCTTATAATAAAGAGTTAACGGCAGCACGTGAAAAAAATTTTAGCATCATTCGGGTAGCGCTGTGAACGGAAACCAGCTTTATAGAGTAGCAGACCGGTGGGCGACTTATGATTGAATCGCAGTCACAGTCACGTAGCTTGTAACTATCTCTGTGTAAGAATGGCCTTATTGTCGCTTTGTTCTAGTCTCGAACCCATCTCTGACGCCTTCATTCAAGTCGCTTCTAGGGTTGTGCGCGATAATAAACGAATTGTAAGAAGTGTACATCGAATAATAGTCGGATCGCTTTATTCCTTCAAGTAAAAATACCTTGAACACAGTTGAAACGATTGTTTATTCATTCATATTATCATTTGATTTAAGCGAGTCATGGACGAAACTTTTGTTGCAATTTATCACATCCGTTGACCGAATTTTTTCATTGATTTGATTTATCTGAAAGTTTTATTCGATAATAAAATGTTTATGAAGGATATTTTGAAATATTTACGAATTTCGAAAGGTGCGAAGATAAATTAAATTAATTGGTTGTTAAGTACAGTATTATTCATAAAAAAAATCCTTATCTTATGCTTGGAGAGGTTTTTTAAACTTTTCATGTCCTTCACGGAGTAATGAACTCTATGAAGGTGTGTAAAATAATATAAAAAATGGCAACAATAGCCTTGATTTGGCACTTGCATAAATTGCTTGCCAATTTGTTTGGGCCCGAAAAACAACTACACTGACTTTATTGGAGATTTACTGCATCCCAGGGTCATTTATGTACGCTTATACATTATTTTTTTGGGTTACATGACTAAATTACCCAGGTATGAATTGCATGTACCAATACACTGCCATAATGATGCCGGATGAAATTAAACATGGACGAAATTTCACAAGGAGAAAATTACAACTAATCTAATTACACCAACAGGAAATTCAAACGGCAAAACATATCACATAGTAATTTTAGTTTTTTTTTCAAATATGGAATTTATTTAGCACTCCCTTAAAAACTCTAAAAAATAAACCTATTTTATAACATAAAAATAAAATTTTAACCTATAAAAAAAATATATAATTAAAGCTTGTTATTCCATTCAAGATAAATTTATGTGTATTTAGGTGTAAAACAAAATTATTAAAACTTTTAAAAACAGTTTAAATTTAATCAATCTCTCCTTGTTTAATTCAGTCCTTATGTAATAATTATTACATGTGGTGTTATTCCGTCCTGATTTTTTTCATAAAACGTATTTGAAATTCAAAAAGGAATTCTTTTTTTTTTTTTTAAATAAAACATACAACGAAGTTGCATTCCCATGAGTTATCAAAACTCATTAAGGGATCGCTAATTGGTACATTTGAAAGGATAAACCCAACCCAACCCAATATGCAGACACAATAAATGAACAAAAATTTTACAAAACATTTTACAGAAGCAACATACAGACACAAAAATATGAAGAATCACTTTACAAATATTTCACAGAAGCATGTCTTATAAGATTTTATGAATAATATTATAAACACTCATTTGATTTATACTAAGCTACTTTACACTAAGCTATGAAATAACATATTTTATTGTTTTTACAATGTTATATAAAGCATATACACGGTTTATTCGTAGCCGGTATCTTCTTTGAAAATTTTTGTTTTTTTACTTCGTTTTCTGTGATATCTAAACAAAACTTCAGCGTGTTCCTTGGAATTATTAATTTACTTATTATTACTAACTCATTTTCAGTTTAAATTCTGGGTTAGTGCTCGTTTTGAGGCAATGTATTAATTATTTCACTATCTATTTTGGCTAAGGACTTTGGTCACGAATGTGCGGTTCTTTGTTTTGTGCAAAAATTGTAGCCAAAAAATATGTCATAATGGGTGTCTGTGTTCATTGTAAGCAATTTCTTAAAAAACAACTATGCATTAAAATATGTTCTTTAATTTAGACTGAAATAAGTATGTCTATTTCAACTGAAAATACATATACCTAGTTTGTCAATCGCTTCTGTTTATTTCCTACCATGTTGTAACTTTATTATTATTTGAAATCGTAAAACCTCTGTATTGATCTTCCACTATTTTTAATCAAAGTTTCGGATAGCCTTGCAAATTACATCAATGTCCATCATTTGGAAATCTGTTTCGTGATTAACATTCCAAGGCTATCTGAAACGTTGGTTCAATAAGGGTTAGTGAGATCAACACGGTTCAATACCCCAAGAACAACTAACATAATACCATTGTTGTAAAAAAAAAATTAAATTGCTTTATAACTTATATCTGATATCGATTTAAAAGTTTTTGTAGAAATTACATATTAAATGTTTCTTCTTACTAAGAGGATCTAATAAGAGGATCTCTGTTTTGCATCCTTAATTATTTTAGATCTTCCTTCAATCCGACATATTATCGGAAGATCTCAGTTTTGCATTCTTAATTATTTTAGATATTTCTTGAATCCGACATATTATCGGAGGCTTTTAGTTTTGCATCCTTAATTTTTTTAGATCTTTCTTGAATTCAACATATTATCAGAAGATCTCAGTTTTACATCCTAAATTATTTTCGATCTTTCTTGGATTCGTCATGTTATGGGAGGATCTCGGTTTTGCATCCTTAACTTTTTTAGATCTTTCTTGAATTCAACATATTATCAGAAGATATCAGTTTTACATCCTTAATTATTTTATATCTTTCTTGGATCCGACATATTACCGGTGGATCTCAGTTTTACATCCTTAATTATTTTATCCTTATACTATATAATGTCTTTCTTGAATCCAACATATTATCGGAGGATCTCAGTTTTACATCCTTACCGATCTAAAACCTTTTATAAAAATTACATGGAAAATGTTTCTTCTTACTAAGAGGATCTAATCGGAGGATCTCTGTTTTGCATCTTAGATCCGACATATTATCGGAGGATCTCAGTTTTGCATCCTTAATTATTTTAGATCTTTCTTGAATCCAACATAGTATCGGAGGATCTCAGTTTTACATTCTTAATTATTTTATCCTAATTTGATATTATGTCTTCTTGCATCCGACATATTATCGGAGGATCTCAGTTTTGCAACTTTAATTATTTTAGATTTTTTTTAATCCGACATGTTTCTTAACGTTTTTCAGTGATAAGAACGAACTAATACCATATTTTTGTAATAATTGTCATCGATATAAAAAAAATAGCTTGTAACAGGTATTCTGGTATATTCTGGTAAATAAGTGATCCAAATGAGCGTCACAGATAATCGCACAAAACCATTGCTTTCAATATATAATGATGTTTACGTCTGACGTCAAGCGATCATCTAAGTTAAAGGCAATATCTACAATCAACGAAGTCAAGATCACTCTTTTTGAGTGATCATTTAATATTGTCATATAATTCTTCTCCATCTAAGTGTTTGTGTATAGTGAAATCTTTATACACTTTTTTAACTTAATTTTGTACGTAATTTTTGCATAAGTTTTAGCTAAGCGGATCTGTGATCATAAAAAAGTATATAAAGAAAGCGATTATTTTACCAATTGAGCTTTTAGAGTGATATGACACATAATATTGTCTTATAATTCTTCTCTCTCTGAGTACTTTAAACTTGATTTTAACTTTTTAAACTTGATTTTGTACGTAAGTTTTGCATAAGTTCTAACTAAGCTGTGATCATGAAAAAGATTGCGGTTATTTTACCAATTTATTGAACATTGAATTGAATTATATTACGACTCATTTGGCTATCATAAAACGTCAATGAGAATATTTCAATTTGTACGGATGCCGGTAGTTTTAAATGGTACCATTATTGTCATGGACTAAAATAATTGTTTTGCATGTTTTGTGGAATCTTTCGTAATTAAGGAACAAATTACGTTAAAAGTATCAATGTTTTTAACGTTTACGTCGATCCACGTGTACGTTTCCGAGAAGGTATCAATTTGTAATTTGAGCTCAAGGGAAGCCACAGAGCGCCGAGTTGGGAAATTAACAAGGCCGTAAATAATAATTTGTTGATAAACCTTTAATATTATGGAAACCAGACTTTTAGAAACACATATTATCATTTCGATTAAGTATTTTAATTTTTAATATTAATATGGTTCATTTTCTAATGGCATTGACGACATTGGCGACATTAGTGCATTTTTTAGATTACCAAATTACAAATAAAAAATAATGAATCGATTTTAACAAAACAGTTAAACATTCGATAGTTTAGTAGAATCATCAATAAAGAAATCTTCACTATGTTGGTTTTTTTTATTGGATATCAAGAAAGCCTCACTATGTTGGTTTTTTTTTCATAAATATTTTTCGCCATTAATTCGTAAATTACACGAAAAGAGTTTATTCTTATTAAGAGTAATAGATCTCGGTTTTGCATCCTTAATTATTTGAGATCTTTCTTGAATCCGTCATATTATCGGAGGATCTCAGTTTTGTAACCTTAATTATAAGAGATCTTTCTTGAATCCGACATATTATCGGAGGATCTCAGTTTTGTATCCTTAATTATTTGAGATCTTTCTTGAATCCGTCATATTATCGGAGGATCTCAGTTTTGTATCCTTAATTATTTGAGATCTTTCTTGAATCCGTCATATTATCGGAGGATCTCAGTTTTGTATCCTTAATTATTTGAGATCTTTCTTGAATCTGTCATATTATCGGAGGATCTCAGTTTTGTATCCTTAATTATTTGAGATCTTTCTTGAATCTGTCATATTATCGGAGGATCTCAGTTTTGTATCCTTAATTATTTGAGATCTTTCTTGAATCTGTCATATTATCGGAGGATCTCAGTTTTGTATCCTTAATTATTTGAGATCTTTCTTGAATCTGTCATATTATCGGAGGATCTCAGTTTTGTATCCTTAATTATTTGAGATCTTTCTTGAATCTGTCATATTATCGGAGGATCTCAGTTTTGTATCCTTAATTATTTGAGATCTTTCTTGAATCTGTCATATTATCGGAGGATCTTAGTTTTGTATCCTTAATTATTTGAGATCTTTCTTGAATCTGTCATATTATCGGAGGATCTCAGTTTTGTATCCTTAATTATTTGAGATCTTTCTTGAATCCGTCATATTATCGGAGGATCTCAGTTTTGTATCCTTAATTATTTGAGATCTTTCTTGAATCCGACATATTATCGGAGGATCTCAGTTTTGTATCCTTAATTATTTGAGATCTTTCTTGAATCCGTCATATTATCGGAGGATCTCAGTTTTGTATCCTTAATTATTTGAGATCTTTCTTGAATCCATGGAATATTGGCTTGATGGTACCACAACGGAACGGAATTGTAATACTACATAATGACTGGCATGTAACCTTGGTATAAAGTCTAAACAAGCCTATATGATTTAAAAGCCTCAAGTTCGCACTCAGGTGCCTCGGATTCATTCCACCGCTAGCAAGTTTTCTGTCTTTGCCCAAGCAACAATTTGTTTATTAATAATAATTTCAATTTTATTAATATAATAATTTTTTGTATAGTAGGGAGAATTCAAATATTGTCAGAATATCGGTATTCCGGGAATATCCGCTTTTCATCAACCAGAAATTAAAAGCAATTTTAATATATACGGATTTCAGGACATCTAAAACGTTGTTATAATACGAAGATTAAAAAGTTGTTTCGAGGAATTTAGATTTTCTGTGAATACTAATTTAAAACAGTAAATAATACGTGCTTCTAAAGCACACTTTGAATTCATTTATCTGGGAATAGTCCTAGCACACATTGAGAAACAAATTGTCACTAGCGTGTGAACTGTATTCTATAATTCCAAGATTAGTAAGAGACGAAACGGGCAAAAATGTCAAGCTCTAAACTTAATAAGCGGATAAGACGTGACCCAACCTCTTAACAAACCGGTTCTCTTAAAAATATTAACTGAACAGAGTTCTGCAGATTGAACCCAGCCAAAAAATATTATTATAATTTGTTGTAAAATTGTATTGCTCAATTTTTTGTGATAAAATCATCTCAAGAGCGCTTTATAATGATTACCAGTAAATGCTTCAATTATTTATGACGAATAATTTATTTTTTATTAGCCTACAATTGTGCTTAATTTGAAAATTAATAATTTTGAGATGAAAGAGGTTTCGATTTTTTCAATTTTGTAACTTGTGCTAGTACTGAAAGCTTATTTATTTCTTATCTCATTAGATTAATTATGTATGACTTGTTATATAACTTACCAATATCTTGTTATATAACTCAATTTGGGAGGCGGGTTTGGGTACTGCTGCGCCGGGAACTATTTATTGGACAACCAACACCTCTGCCATACGTCGCCCCAAGCGGTTCGCTACGTTTGGTGACTTAGCAGGGGTGAGGTTCGTTGGGTGAGGTTTGTCCGGGTCTTAGTGGCGGATGCGTCTGCCCACTAGCTGCATGACAGGTCGGATCGGGACAGAATGGTCGAAGGAGCCCCTTTGACTTCTCCAGCCGTACTCTCTCGGAACATCGGCTTGCACCGCAGTGGGAGGGATGGATTCATAGTCCGTCACTCCTGGACACACTGACCCCCAGATTCCTACCCACCCCTTCTTTTCCTTACTTTCCTAAAAGGACTCTCCACACAGCATTTCCAAAGATGATAAAGGCCTTGAGGGGAATTATTTTCCTCAGAGGCTACTGGGTGAAGACATTGTTAAAAAAAATATATATTAATAAATATATTTATTTATTTATTAAAACACATATTACATAACTAAGACATTTACATAGATTAAAAATATTAAATCTTCATACTAGGCGGCTGCCTGTTTCATGGTGACCAATGGAGGATAGTTACTCGTACTTTGAATGAAGTCTAGTGTAAACATATGGTACTAGTATGTAATGATGTTGAAAATTGGTAAAATTATAATAAAAAGTAGAAAAAAGAAATGAAAAAAAGAAGTGTGTTATAAGATTATGAAAATATACATAACTTTATTTTAAATTTTATTGGTGCACACATCAGACACACATCGACGAAATCAACGAAAAATCATATAATTTATGTAAAACAGCATTATTCAAGTTTGTCTACATATGAGATTGTGTCTGAAGTTAGGTAAATTGCGTTATAGGAAAGACAATCTATTTTGATCATTCTTAATTATTTTCTTACTAACAAACTAACTAACCATCGCGTCGTTCCCGCGCAGGGGTTGGCAGAGAAGACGCACTTCCAAACAACTCGGTCTCGGAAAGTTGGAATACAGACTCCTTTAAGTTAATTATATATTATGTTTTTACCCGAGGAGTTCAGGAGTGACGTATAACAATGACGAAACAAAACATTTCAGAATATTGATTTAAACACTTTTCAAGAAAGTGCTAATAAATCCTTTGGCTAACTTCGGTCTGCAAAACAAAACTCAGATATTAAAACGGTAATAGTGCTAATATCTATTCCGATGGTTTCATGTTAACTAGTGTCTGACTTTATTCGCTATTGCAGATTAAAGAAATAGCCCATTTTTCCACGATAGGTCATTATTTCAAAGTATTGTGTTATTGGAATAAGGTACCACAAAATAATTCCATATTAATTATAATTAATGGTATGTTCTGAAAATAAAATTCGCATAGTCGGATACATACATTATAACGTTGAAATGCCAAAAAGCATGTAATTGGAAGTGTCGTGATTTGTCGTGACATGTCATCCTACTTTTAATGAATAAAAAAAAAACTGCATTGAAATTTAAAATAAGTGTAAATTCCAACAGATATCTTGGCTTCGGGCTTTTTTTAATGAATCCGACTTAAGGTGATCCCCTAGTCCTAGTAGAAAATTTGAAATCGGAATCCCCGCCTTTTTTTAGGGAGAGATTTAAAAATACTTGAGAAGACTTTTTTGGAAAGGTTGGAGAAGGTATTTGAAAGTTGCTTTTTACAGATTGATTTCGCGAAGGCCTGTAAAAAACATTAACTCGCATTATTTTTAATAATAACAAAGAAATTTAAAATTGATTGCACGGAACCAAGTGACGTTTATATTCCATGGTGGCGGGGCGTTAACTAATATAAAATGTACATGTTGTCTTTATGCGGATGGTACACACACGGCCGAATTATCAATTTACGGCGCCAAAAATATTTTTATTTGAAATTCTGATCAGATATGCGTATGAGAAGATTATCAAAGAAAATCTTTAAAAAAATACCTTGATAGGGTTAATTGGTGTCAAGTGGTCGAAGTATTCTAATTAAAAATATAAATTATTTTGTATTGAATTATTTCTGTATTTTTAATTAGTGATACCGTTAGATAAAACGTATAAATATAATTTAATCGTAAAATGATCATTAGTTATAAAATTGTTAATTTTTAATATTATAAATGTGTAGTTCTTTTCTCTTAATCCTCATTTCCTTTAGAGCGGGGTCTCCAAGACTACCTGAAAGAATGCTCTCGAAATAAGAAAGGGGGAACAGGGGGATATGCATTTAACATTTTTATATTTCTTAGGAGGTATTTTTTTGAACCAGTAAAATATTGGCGTGGAACTTTTTTCTAAACTCTCATTTCAATTTATTTTTTTCACAAAATTAATGTTTCATAAAACATGTATTATATCTCTATTACGTTAAGACAGTGATGTTAAAAATAATTTCAAATTTAAGTACATACCTGAAGCAGGGAATTTCCTAAATAGGGAAAGCAGGACGGGCGTTCTATTCCGTCAATAAATCAGGCGCAACTGAACTTATTCGCAGCGCGATGTATATCTCAACATTAGGCGCATGCGCAGGCTATTGGGTCGCGTTCACAAAAAAAATTACGGATCATTGTGAACTGGTTAATCGAAAACGTTTCAAAAATACTTATAATTTGTTTGAAGATAATGCTTTTACCTATTTTTGGCGCCATAATTTCCTTTGACCGTCCTTTTGTGCGGCGTAAAGTTAATTCTCAAATCCAAATTCGTTAAATGCCGCCAATTTTGATTCATGCCGAAAAACATATACCAAAACTGCATTGTTTTATTTTATTTAATTCAGGCACAAATATTAAAAAATTTCAAGATTATTTTCTAAATACCTTAATAAGCCACATTATTTCATAAAACTTTTTCCGAAAATGGATTCAATAATAGGAGATCTTGAACGTATTTTTATAGGACTTAAAAAAAGTGTAATCCGCTAACCTAGAATCACTGTTTTAAAGAAGATGTGTAAAAAACTGTTTTTTTTATCTATCATAAACACAATACGTAATTTATTTTTCACAACCAATCTATTAAAACAATTTTCATTCAAATGTTAGAGGACATTATGTCATCTGCATAGATACTTCTTAAAATCTTTCCTTTGTACCTACATGAATTAAGGAATAATATTTTGTTAAAAAATAATAATTGAAGTAAGAACATACGTGGACAAAAAAATTGTAGAACTTTTTTTTACATTTCATTTACAAAGAGCTTCAACTTTAATAAACAGTTTCGTAGCCGAGCAGTTGAATTCACGAACCCCTTTCTCCGTGACAAATGTCAACCGCGTACAAATGTTGGGCGGGCGTTTGGCGTGTTTCCCGATTTTTCGCCGGTGCTGAGGGGATTAATGACGCCGGTTCCTGATAGTAATTAAACGTAGCGAACGACTTGGGATGACCCATGGCAGAGGTGTTGGTTATCCAATAAAAGGTTCCCGGGGCGACGTTACCGATACCCGCCTCCCAAATTGATCACGAAGCATTACTTTTCAATCATATCAAGATTATTTAAATACTTTCAAAAATTACATTATATCTATTTATAGTATACACATGTATAACAAAGAGTGTCTGTGGTGGAAGTTTTATTACAATATTGACAAAATTTTGCGGACTTGACCTTCAAAACAAGAGGAAGGTTGCTGTCTACATGAGATTTTTAAAAACATCCCTTTTTCCCAGCCTTAGCAGAATTTTGATACTTCTTGATGAAATACTTCGCAATTTAGTCAAGAGTTTTTAAAGTATTTTGGGACTCCAGATCAGAAATGCACCCCACTGCAGATACGTTACCATATTCAGCAGTGGGGTTCATTTGATTTAGAGATTCTTTAATAAAAATAATCAAAGATACTTATTTTTATAAATTTTATCAGGCATATGGTCATGTTAGGTTCTGGAAAGAAAACTGCATAATTTCATTAGAGTCCGATAAATAAAGCGATGAAAGATTGTCTTCAACTAGTTCGAAATAACAAATGTAGAGATACCATAAAAAACGAACTCTGCCAGAATATATACATCATTTGCCAGTTATGAATAATCATGGCTGTTTTGTCGTCTGGGCCGGCCCAAATAATTTCATAAGACTTTATTTGATCTACCGACTGGAGTTAGAATTTCACCAAACTCGAGAACGACTCAAGGCAACCCGAAGTAGGACATGTGATATGCTCAATAAACAATCGTCATTGGATCATTCAGTTTTACCTAGAAACTCCACAATTGAAACTGTTCATCTTGGTAAGTCAACACAGATGACTAGGTGAATCTAAGAGCAGGTTTTTCACATCTACGGACTTTGGATTAATCAATGACGTACAAAGCTATTTAGAATAAATTTAGCAATTGAGAAATTGAGCTGCCAATTGATATTTCTTATTTTGGAAATGCTTTTTATTATCGTGATAAATTCTCGAAGTTGATAGTTTTTTTTTGTTATTAAAAGAAGGTAAATACCATATATATTACAAAAAAGAAATTAGAAAGAGACAATTCTTTGTTTTGGAAGATAAAATGGAATTAAGAAAACTTATCTCATCAATATACAAGCTGATGATTTAATTGTAACATGCGATTTTGTTCCTATCTCACCAGTTGCAAGTTTTAGGATTATTTTAGAAAATTATTTTTCATGAAATTGGTGCTGTAAAAAGTGTCCACTTAAAATACTGTGATAAGTTTATCGGAAACCACCTACTTGTAATTATAAACCATATATTTAAATAGGTAACGTTAATACAGAACACCTCTGTAATATTGTGATTGTCCATCTAAAATCAAACATTTTAGTCTTATGTTCTTTAATTATACTTGAATTGGGAAAAATTTAAAAAACAGATAAAAAAATTATATAATTTTAATTTTTACGATTCATAAGCATTAATAATTCAAATAATATGTCTAAGAAACGTCAAAAACCTTGGAATAATTTATGAAAAGTAAACAATATTTTCGTGTTAATACAACATATGGCAAAACAACATAGTTATTATAACGATATTTTTTAAAAAAGCCTGAAATGAACTTACTATTAATTCACCATTAGTGTGATTAGGGCGTTAAAAAATACATTTAAAAACAAACAAAATAAAATAGAGGAAGCAATTATTTGATGGTTTGACTTGATAATGTAAATGAAAAATAACTTTGTTTCATAACATTCAACTAGTTTCGGTTACAACTAATTTTCTTCAGGACCGTAATACAGGAGTTTAAGAACGCAAGGGCGCAAGTCCTACATAAAAAGAGAATATGCTTTTGCCTTAATATAATAATAGCTTGAAGGTGTTAAAAATTAAAAATTAAAAAGTTAAACCAAAATAATAATCGTTTTAAATAAATAAACAAAAAAAAATTATCCAAGAGTCCGATTTTAAAGTTATTACCTTTCTTCCCGCGTAACCTCTACTCTCCTCCCACCCCTCTACCTATCCTACTCTGAAGTTCTGCCCCCTCTGATATTTTTTCTCTCTTATTGTTAACTCTTCAAGTACATATAAGTATGTAGTTAAGTAAGTTGATATTATTACAATTCTAAAGAAGGTTAGTTATAACCGAAACTAGTTGACTATTTGTAAAATTATGTAATAAAATGGTTTGAATTTTTTTCATTTGAAACAACAACGAAAAAATCTTATTTCGTGACACTAGAAGCGAAGAAAACAATATTTAAATTTATTAAAAAAAAAAAAAAAATTCTTACAAAACCGCTTCATTGTTCTGCAAAGCTCTACAACATCAAGTTTTACTCATCAAAATATTTAATTCAATATTGGTTTAAGAATGTTCATTTAATGAACACAGTAAATAAATAAAAATTTTAAAAAATCGGTTTATGTTTTATTCTCAACAGATTTTATTCAAATGGATTTTTCAACTGTCTTAATTTAATAACAACGAAATTTGAAAAGTTATTCCATTAAAATTAAAATGCATTTATTAATTAGGCAGAACACCTACAATATTTATTACCTACGCTTGAACGCAATTTGATCAATATTATTACATCGTTAATATGAGTGTGATGCAACCAAAAATATTTAAGATATTGTGTAATCGTTCATTATCCTTGAAATCTGATTTATTATCTAAAACTGGTTTCGTATTTCGTAAATTAATCAAGGCTTAAGACAATTAAATATCTGGGTCATCTTTACGTAAAACCTATGATTATGATTTACTGACATTCAAAAGACTAACTCATTGAAAAATTACGTAATTAAACAGCTGCCATCGGTTGTTTCTTCATTAAACGATGCACTTTTGACTGCCCCATTTCCATTCTCCACTTTCAGGTTCTGGTTAAGGATAAACCCTGACCGATATCCCTTGCATCTACGTGACTGTGTGAATATACGCAATTAATGGATTTTAATGATTTTTTTAAGTGCATCAAATTATACCTAATCACGGCCTTTTACCGTACTGCGTAGTTAATTGATCACTGCAATATGTTATTTTAACAAACAAAAAATTTTACAAAAGAACTTCAGATTATGTATGGTGTAATCAAATTCTGAGAAAACAAGATGGAATTTCATATTTTTCGTAATCATTATAAAATGTAGGCTACCATCACTGCCAAATAATTCACCGCAAATAAATTTGACTTGCATAACAATACGTTCAAACGACATGCTTGGGTGGATAGTATAAACCGGGTACAAACAAATTATCCGATTGTAATCGATTTTATATTATTTAATTCCTTCACAAAAAGTTGTAAAAAAATCCAAAGAAAGTGTTCTGCCCCAAATTTTCTTTTCAGAGTTCTTACAGCTTAGATTTGATTGAAACCTAGTTAAGTAACTCAATAAAAAGTGCATTTTAGCATGGTTAAATGATTGTAGGTATGTACTGGCTTCTCAGTGAGTTGACATTTTTTTCTTGACGTTTTTATTGCGGAATTCAGTAACGCTTCGATGCGAAATGAGACAATGTCGTAACTGATGATGAGTGCTTTGTGTGGCCGTTGTGCTAATCGAAGAAGAATACGGACTTCGTGTGTATGTGGCATAATCATTTCCTCCCAAAGTACAATATTTACGTCATTATTTTTTTCCTCGGACGTATGACAAAGTGCTGAAAAAAACTACCATTCTCATTATATTTGTTTCGGTTCAAAGACGTCTTTAAGCAGACACGTTTTTATTTCAAAGTCCTTATTTAAAATTTATTCAAATGACGACTAAAAAAAACAGTTATACTTACGGTTCATCTATCGACAATGTAGGTTTCAGTTTCCAAGAGCAATCAATTATTTATTATTGGACGTCTGGATTTTTTAAAGGGACCTGCTTAATTTATGCTGTCATTCATAAATTTTATATTTTATTGCTAAATTTTAACGGTCGATGAATGTGCTTGTCGATTTCACGCTATTCTTTTTTAAGTTTTACAATGGGTTGTTTGTCAGGTTTTCCCAATATTGTTGAAACATTAATCTGCATTGAAAAAAACCTTAATACTAAAATTAATAAGGTTTAATTATTCCAAAATAACCTTTCTCTGAATGCATTAAAATATACCTATTTTGCACGCTACACTGACAGTTGTTATATTATCTGTATGTCCTTACTAACCTCTCCACTAGTAGGTATGTTATTATTCAAATACAGTCATATTTAATGAAATTATTTTACTTGAAGTGGCTTCTCTTGACATCTGCGCGTAGTTTGTTGAAGTTTTGGAAGACATACCTACAATACCAACTTCACAGTTTTAGTTTGAAAATTCTTTTTGCGTCATTTAGCGGTCGTCAGAGGAAGGAAGCAGTCTTTTTGTACGGACATGTTTTTTTTTCGATGTTGGTTTATTTTTGTGGATTGATGTCGACGACGAATATTCAAATAAAATATTATTTTTAGTTAATCTATGATAATTTATAAAAAAATATTTAAAAACTGAACCAAAAAAAACTCACTCCTCACGTACAGTTTTGTTCGCCAAAACTCACACGTGGAGAGGCTTTGCTTATAAAATTATATAAATGAAACAAAGATCGTCTTTATTCGTTCCATGTATACAATGTTTTATTTACTAAATTTAATACGTAATGAAGAAATGTTAGTTTCAAATTGTGCTTTAATTTTATAATTAGTTCTTCTCGTTATTATAAATAATAAGAAAAAATATTTTCAATTAAAAATAAAAATTCTTTTAAAACTAGCGTCGGAACATTTTTTCAATGATAGTGATGGCCTCCGTGGTAGAAGGGTAAGGCTCTCGACTAGCAAACCGATTTTTTATGTGATTAATTTATGCTATTTCGCAAAAGACTCATTTAAAAATTTATAGTATATTTGCGGCACGTTCCAGAATGGATAATACTCTCAATATCGCCTTGGTGGAAGACCACCACTCAGAATTGAAAAGTTGCTTGAAATGGCTTTAGTCGTGTTTGGTAGCCATATCTGAATAACCCGGTATTTCCCCACCTTCATATCCCCATCTATTTCACCCCCCCTCCACTACCTTCAGATTCACAACATACCCCAATTGGGAATTCCATAGTGTCACTGACTATGGAATTGATGAGAGCATTTGGGACTCTTGTGCGATATTCGCATTAAAAAAATGACATTCCACTTTATCCACTTCCAAAGTCAAACTTGGTTAATTAGAGATTGCTATGGATACAAACGTAGATTGCTTTATTTTAACTTTTGCCTTCTAAAGGGTCCTACAGCACAGGAACGATTTGGCGACCTCTGTGTTTCCTCTTTCCTAAAATATGTGTCTCTTCAAGACCAATGTTCATTCCTTCCTATCCTCAAAAGGACCCTCCACACAGCATCTCAGATGACATAGGCACATCCTGTGTGGAGTTAATGTAAATAAAAAAACAGTGCGTTTCCTGGTTTACCCAGCCCATGCCGCCTTTACAGACCTTCAGAATCTTATACTTCTTTCAACTTTAAATTCAGGAGCTCCAAATGAACCTTCAAATGATGAAGCATGAACCTTCAAATCAGGTTAGACGCCACATCCCACTTTCGATAGCACCTAACCACTTAAATTAAATAAATTAGAAAAAAACATCTAAAAATGTACGTAATAAATAATTATTCACTTTTAGAAAAAAAAAAAAAATAATAATACATATTATTAAATAACTACTTTCTAGCGTAGGGAGAGTGGCGAACCCATCGCTCAGGGAGTGGAAACACAAACCTGCAATAGCCATCCCAAGCCAAGGTGTGAGCTACCGTGCTCAGGCTGAATGTCCTGGGGAACAGTGTCAAGAACGGTGCCTCCGAGAAACAAGGTCGCATCTCGGAGTATTTAGACCTTACTCCAACATTCGGGGCTCTGCTGGAGTGGACCTTCTATTTCCCTGGTCGCTCGTGGGACAAAAAAAATTGGACCATTCGAAAACTAGGGGCCTTTTGGGAACCTAGGAGTGCAGAGGCCATCTCTGTGGACTTTCTTCCGGGGGCCCTTAGGAGGAACCAAGAGGAGAAGCCGTGGAGAAGAGAGCTGAGGTCACCTCCATGAACCCTTCCCTTGTGGGGCCTTCAAGGAACCAAGGGGAAGGGCACTCTTCCGGCACGGGGCCTTTGGGGAACCAAGGGGGAGTGAAGTGGAGAGATGATGTCCTCTTCCCAATCGGGGCCTTCAGGGAACCACGTAGGAGTGAAGAGGAGAAATGAGGCCATCTCCGTGAACTCTTTCTTATGGGGCCTTTAGGGAACCAACGAGGAGTGAAGAGGAGAGATAAGTCCTCTTCCCTCCTGGGGCCCTCGGGGAGCCAAGGTGGAGTGGGGCTCTTCTCTCGTGGGGCCTTTAGGGAACCAAAGGGAGGTGAACTCTCCATCGTGGAGCCTTCAGGGAACTAAGGAGTGGAGAGGAGAGATGAAGCCCTCTTCCCTCGTGGGGCCTTCAGGGAACCGCGGAGGAGTGAAGAGGAGAAATGAGACCTGGGAAGACACATTGTCGAACCAGAAGACATAGCTTCATTTCCAATGACAATCCTGGTGAACTTTGCAAAAGGGACTGGATTACTTCAAAGGAATGAGGTAAAATGGGAGATAGCACAATGGGCCTACGGCCTAAGTGCTCACGGGAACTTTATTTATGTAAACCGTCTCCGCTATTGGAAAAAATAAATAAATAAATAACTACTTTCACTTAAAAAAATCGCTTGCCAATGACCAAAAGCACATTTTTTTTTTAATTTTCATAAGATAGACTTGCGTACATATAGAATCCAATTCTTTATTATTCAAACGGTATTTTGGTAACTGGAATACTATGTGTACTACGCCACGAAATCTTTAAAAATCATATCAAAGTCGGCGGGTTCATTTCAACACGTTCACAGGTTTTAGATACGTTTTTTTAAATAAATTTAAAAACTTTAAAAATTAATAAACTTAGATACGTTTTATGGCAAGCTATTACTGTTATTATCATGCTATTAAGTTAGTTATAATCCAAACAGGACCACCCCAGGGATAATTTTTTTTATATTTTTTATTATTTTCTTCATTTCACTAAGAGAAACTTTTATCCCGTCTTACTAATTTTCCCATCTTCACGTTTTTTGTCTTATTTTAATGTGGTATTTTAAAATGATTTGTCTTAAATCTCCATAGTTTTTTGTATCCTGTCCTCATAATTATTATAATTTTCTCATCTTCATGTTTACTTAGCCAGACTTTGATGGCTCCCATCACTTTTGACGTGATAACGTCTTGTAAATCGATGAACGCCGGCTGCATGCACGAAAAAGCATGACTCATTGTCACGTTCCGCCTGAGCCGAGCTTGCAAGCGAGAGGGCGGAACAAGCGATAGAGAGGCACGATCGGCCTAAGCATTCGGCTTATGACATATCAATGCATTTTTTCATCAATGTTTTCACACTATTACAAAATAAAATTAAAATATTATGTATTTGAGTATTATTTTTCTACGTTAAAAAGTCTAATTAAACATACTATAAATATCCAATACCCGTAGTGGTGTGAGACCTTCATTCAGAATATTTTTTTTAAATTTACTTGAGGTGATTTTAGTGAGGTTGAGTGACAAATCTGAATTTCCAGGTACTTCGTAATCATTTCTCGCATTTTCTCAGACCTTTCAATACGATTCAAAAGAAGACACCATAGTTACACACCTGTAAAGGTGTAGAGGACACCTGCTCCGGACAAATGAGAATAAAACATATTTTTCCAGTGTTTTTACGCATTATCGTAAATAACAGATTTTTGACAATAAATTGCTTTTTCATAGACCTATCAGACAGAAATGATATTGCAAACTGAAAATAGTTGAATTAACGTAAAAAATACAGAAAGAAAAATAGATATCATTTTTTGATGCCAGAACTCACCGTTCGGGTGTTTTAGGGTGATTTAATCACTAATGAAGCCGAATTGTAACTATTAGTTGTTATGAATCACTACTGTCGACCGCCGAAGCACATGGATAAGGCTCCTAGATTCGGCCCACTTATAAAATTTGTTAAATACCTGACCAGGCGAGTTTTTACAGAGTGGTGTTGGTGATGCAACACCTGTCTTGGAGCGCAAGTTCTGGGCGTATTGGAGTTTAAGGTCACATGATGCAAGCAATGATGAAGACTGACAGTCTAAATTTCAAGTTTTAAAACCATGACGTGTCAGATAAGGAGAGGAATCATAAATGATTTTTCTATACTATCAATATGTTAATAACGTCCAAATTGAGTTTAATAATTAATAGAAAAGAATATCAAAGAATTGTGACATTTTTGAGATTACACAGTATTGCAGTTTTAAATTTATATTTTGGGGAAAATAAAATTGATTATCGGGAAATGAAGACGAATTCATATGTGAGATTCTAGAAAAATTATTTTTTTCGTTTTAAGACTTGTATCAAACCTGACAGTGGTAGAACATATTTGATGCTTGATAACAATTGGTAGAGTTACTTGGAAATTTTCGGTGTTTTTTTTCTCCATGGTTTAGAAGTTATTGCAACTTTTGTTTGAGAGAACACGAGGTCACAGAGGGTGTGATTCACAAAAAATGACAAATCGTACTTTGTAAACCAAAACTATGACGATTTGTTAAATTGGAAAATATATATATTGAAATTAAACATTTGAAAAATACTTTCTTAATCTACATCTAAAAAATATAGGAAGAAAAATTTTGGTCGAGATTAGACACAAAAAAATACATTTAAAAATATAAAAATTCCTTTCTCCTGAACCACTAGCTAAAATTCAATTTTAAAAAATGCAAAGATGCTCTTATTTGCTCTAGGTAGAATAAAATTGTGAAATTTTATATTTTTAAATATTCACATGGTCCGAGAGGATTAAATTACCCAATGGAACAAAAAGCAATAGAAAAGTCGTAAGGACAGTAAGCTCTAAGTCACAAAACTAAACTAAAACTGCAAAAAGGGTGAGTTCTTTTTATGGCATTATTTATGGCGCTAATAGTGCCACCGATACAACTTTATTTGAAAAAATCACGAATGGTAACGGAAGTATCTCGTTTCTTGTTCTCTTTTCTTATTTATAAAAAAACAAACGTTCCCGGGTTACGAAAAACCTCACCAAATTTGAAAATTTTCTACTTCAGTAAATGGAAAGTGTTGGCTAAGTCCTCCATCATGTGTCGTGACGGAGGACTTGAATTGAGGAGCTAGCCGAGGAACTGAACTCACATCCTAATGCCTGGGTGCCTCGACGCCAAACGCGAAGCCAACTCAGCCTCTGACCAGTCAATTATATCAAATTAATTGTATTTTTTTCACTTCTTTCCTATTTGTTAAGGAAAAAGAGTATTATGTAGAGTTAACCAATTTAGCACCTTATCTCGAGAATTTTAATGTTGCAAATAATTATTTATATCGTTTCTGGTTTTCTCATAAAAAAAAATTAAACAAGCTATAATTTTCTGAACGTTTTCCTCAAAATACACGACAAAAATTAATGAATATTCAGATTCCTACGCAATTTAATGTGGAATGATATTGACATTTATTATGTCATTTATTTGATGGATACACGCTAAATAGAAAAAATCTAAGAATGCTGGTTCAAATCAATACAAACTTATTCGAGAGAGAATACAATTCTGTGTAAAGAATATCGTAAAATAATACCACAAGAAGTGCCTTGTGGGCGTGTTTTGTGATCCAAATATAAGCCCAATTTCGGCCAATATTTCCATAGATGTTTTACTATGATTTTGAAATTTAAGTGGGATGGTGATTTATAATTTCAGGCAAGCGTAAAAGAGACAGACAGTGTTACCAAGTGCACTCACAAAATTTCAAACGGGGAAGAACCAAACAGATACCAAGTGCAATCTCAAAATTTCAATCGGGGAAGAACGTTCATCCCCGTTTGAAATTTTGAGTGCACTTGGTATCTGTTTGGTTCTTCCCCGTTTGAAATTTTGAGAGTGCACTTGGTAATCTATTTGACTATAATGTTACATTCTTTATTCTTTGGTAAAATAGATAAATTATGATAAATAATATTTTTTTAAAGAAAGACAAACATTTACTGGTTACGAATAATCTGACAATATTTGAAAATCTCTGACTACCAAAATCTCTGACTTACACATAGTAAGCGGAAAATCTTACTTGTGTCATGATGGAGGACTTGAATGGGACCCAGACCAAAAGTTCCCAGTGATCTAGCGCGATGTCAACTCAGTCACTGACCGTTCATAATAATGACAGGTCAAGACAAGCTTACAACGTACGCCTAGGAATGATTTTTTTATTGATACCACAATATTATATCCTTGCACGTGCTACTACACACCTACGTAGGTAATATTATTTCAGAATGTGAATTCCCAAAATATGAAAAACTCAATCTACCTAATAAAATTATATGACGCATCCAAAAAATATTATAATATCTCGACTGTAGGTATTTATCTACGTGGTTTATTATAATTTATAATAATATATTTATGTGACGAATTCAAAATTTGGGAAACATATGCTCCGATGTTGTTGATATATTTAGAACATTACAACATCCGCTGTAAATTTACGGTGTTTTTTTATCTATTTGTAGACCTGAATTATTTGTTGAAACTGTGACGAATTGTGACGGCATAATTGTAACGAATTCAAAATTAGGGAAACATATGCTCCGATGTTGATATATTTAGTTCATCAACATTGCTAAGTACGCTGTTTAATTACGGTTTTTTCATCTATCTGTAGACCTGAATTATTTTTTTAAACTGTTTAACTCTGGATGTGCAAAAGAGAGTTGCTTCTTTGGCTGAATTTGTCAAATTTTGTTGAATATATTTTTATATAACTTCTTACTTTTTATCTATAAATTATTATTTTTCGTATTGTAATTATGTTTATATCAGGCATACCTCTTTTAACTAAAGAAAATAATTCCCATCTTTGGAGATGATGTGTGGAGAGTATTTTTAAGGAAAGGAAGGAGTGGAAGTTCTGGGAAGTAAAAAGCATGAGGGGTGGTTAGGAACCTGGGGGTCAGTGTGTTCAGGAGTAACAGACGTATAAATCCACCCCTATCACTGCGGTGCAAGGCGATGTTCCGAGAGGGTGTTGCTGTTGAGATCAAAAGATCTCCCTCGACCAGTCTCAGGGCGGCGGTACCCATATTCACCTCCCCTCCCAAATGGAAATAGAAATATCTACTAATCTACTACATCGTTCATGAGTATCTATAGATATAAAAATGAATATATGTTTGCTTCTGTCTATGTATGATGTGCGTAGCTAAACCATTCATCGGATTGCGATGAAATTTTGAGGATTTGATGTTTGCCTTTCAGTGATGGTTTCTGTATATACCGCGTGAGCTCTGGCTTTATGAAATAGGTAGCACACGAGCTGTTTGAAAACTTAATGTTCCGGGAAAATGTATGGAATGCGGAAGGGGGGAAGGGGGATGGGAACTCGGGTGGGGGGAGGGGAGAGGCTAATCCGGGAGGGGGGAGGAACTTGGGAGGGGGGAGGGAACTCGGGAGGGGGGTTCGTGGGACGTGGGAAAAAAGGGCGAGGGGAGTGGGGAGAGGGAGAGGGGAGTGGGTCAAGGCCGAGTGGCAACGCGAGAGGGAAAGGGGACACGGGAGAGTAATAGGAAGCGGAAGGGGAACGGGACGAATGGGAAAGGACACGCAGTGAAAAACAATTTCTTCATTAAGTTCTTAGCGATGCATGCTAGTATTGTATATAAACTCGGGAATTATTACTACTATTGTATATAAACATGAGAACTCGTTAGTATTGTATATAAACTATAAACTATGTAAATATATACGGAAAAGCCTTTTCAACGGGCGTAAATAAATTAATATCTTCACGGTTTGTATCTACCTACATAAGTTACAATAATAATGTGTATTCTACGTGACTTAAAACGAGTATACCAAAAAAATCAAAATTCATTCATGAAATGGTATGGATAAATCGTGTAAGAACATCGTTCAAGCATAGATCAAGTAATTCCTTAAGTAAATTAATCAAGCTAATTAAACGAGTCCAAATACCCGGAAGTTATTTATAAGTTTATTAAAAAAATAACATTTTATGTATTGAAGTGTTATTACGTTGCCTCTTAATACTCGTGGAAAATAGATACGAGGGAAATCATGAATTTTATTTTTTATCATTATTGATATTATTTATAAATATATTTATTGTTTTTTATGATAATTAACTCTACGTTTTGAAACTACGCAACGATATTTCAGATAGTATAAATATAAATATTTTTTTTAACTTAATGAGTAAAACCTCAAATTGTAATATTTATTTATCAAACACAATATTAGCTACATTTAGCGATTGGTTCTATTCCTTGATTTGATGTATCTTTTTCTTATTTTTCCGTTTCAATTTTTTGATTGAGTGTCGCTAATATTGTCTTCATTGATTAAATAATAATATATACAGTTGATGATTTGAGTAATTAAAGTTTCAATCTATTTATTGTAAATTTAAAAAAAAACAATCATTGGCATTAAACGTACCTACTTACGTCATTAGAGTTGGTCCACCGCTTTTCCGCGCTATTATTCCTTCAAGGCTCCAACAAAGACTAATTTTTTAGTTGAAAAACAAACCTACATTTTAACGTTTTGAAAGAATCTACACCCGGCAATGTCTCTGCGTACGGGGTTAGTAAGTAGTATGCAAGTATGTACTTACATTAATATAATATACGGGGTGTAACAGCACGTACTTGAAGGATTTTAACTAGCGATTCCTGAGCATATTTGGAGTAAAGAATTTTAATATCATTTTGATGTCCGATGACTTTTTTTTTCAATTTAAAACATTAAAAATCTTTTTCCATCTCAGGTCCCAACTGAATAGTTAGGAGAGTAGCGCATTTATAGCCTAGCGGGTCACTTGAAGAGCATTGCGTCTCGTTCTAGCAGCACGGTAACACACGAAACAGCGCGCTTATCGCTCAAATCCGTTGCGACGTATGGCGATGGGATCAGTATGATTAAAAAATATATTCTTTTGTTTTTAACGCCAAAAAAAAAACATCGAAAAACAGAATGACATATACATTTCTAACTCCAAATACGATCAGTAATTGCTCGTTACACCCTGTATAAATAAAAATAATTGCTACAGTTCGTAGCAGAAACCTTCTTAAAAAAGCGGAATAGCAAGAGAAAGAAAAAAATAAGGATAAAACAAGTTGAGTAAATCAAAAAAAACACAAAAAGAGGCATTCTACTAACCACCGAGCAGTTAGTAGAATGTCTCTCAGTGAGAATACGCATGGCGAACAGCATGGCAGGATGGTCGAAAACGAATCTCGACGTGCACGCCTTTTAGCCAGTTCATAGATAAAGATTAAGTCAAAAGCTTAATAAAATGAAAACAATAAAGACAAAAAAAAATGGTCAAAAGCTTAATAAAATGAAAACAAAAAAGACAAAAGAAAGATGATCTGAAGTCAGTAGAAGTCACACCTAGCACCTGAAACTGGAGATGATTTTAGTCCAATCAGCGACTCTGAGCTTAGGCCATTTTAAAACCGGATCCTTGTAAATTTCCTCAATCATTCGACATTTTCCTCATTCGAGAAAAGATTTGTGTTCCAAGCCGGTCTTGTAGTCACTTTCAGACCATCCAGCATTTTGATTCTGACGTCCTATGCGTTACAATTATTTCATCATTAAACGTTCCTACTTACGTCTAGAAAATCGGTAAAAATATATTAACCTTTGCTTAATAATTAGATTTCTAATTACTCTAAGAGAGGTTTTTTGTTACCCGTCTCTAGAATTTGTGTCACTTTATCATTCTATATATTCATGAGACATCGTTGGTTCCCTTTTCCACATATAAGTGCTCATTATAATTGTTTTGAATGATTCCTCGTAAAATATTCTACGTTTTTTGCTGCAACCCAAAATTCCGTGGCGATATCCTGCTTTTTTGTGTAAAAAACACACTCAAGATGAACTGCTTCAGAAACGTATTGTACCTACCAATTAAATACAAATTGTAAACAATCAATTAAAAACATCGTAAAGCATACCAACTAATGATATTTTATTACTGTTAATCCTTTTAACAAAAAAAAAACTCATAAATTATGAATATACAACCAAATTTTATTAGATAAGAAAAATACTTCTGTACGTGTAAAACAACATATAAAGAAGGCAAAAACATATAATTGACACCTCATTGACATCTAATTGCCCTCACACAATCTATTAATAAAATTCTTTATTCCAAGTACAACTATCACTTTATTTTTAACTTCATCTGTTTTTTTAACTTCCACATATTGCATTCGATTGACTGACAAGTAATACAACTATATGTAATTTATCATTTTCAAGAACGTTAACCTGAAATCAGACAATTGACTGATAACAAAAGAACTTACTTTTAAAAAAATCAGAGTGTGCAATTCCCACGCGGTAGAAGTGAAACCTTCAGAAAACTAAACTCCGAAAAAATGAGACGAACACAGTGTATAGGATAATTGTAGGGTTTATTTATTATAATGTGGTTACCAAGTTTAAAAATTATTTTACATTTTATTCTACTTAGCACCGCAAAAAGAGGAGGCCGATAGGCTACAAAGCGCCGCAAGAGGACACCGATTAATTTATCTCATTTTCTCGCAGACTAAATCCATTAGATATAAATGTTTGTCTCTTTAGATTTTCAAATCACAACGGTGCTAAAGAAATTTTCACTTCAAAAACACTGCACAATATTTTTACATGGGGAAACTGCATCATATTTAATCGCTGTCGAAGTTCATATCATTTAAACTATATTGTAATGTATTGATTATTGAGATTATACGTATTACAGCCACATTATAAGATTTCTTAAATAAGTTGTTAATAAGAATTGTCTAAGGATTTTCCTGGGACGGAAGAAAATCCTTACTCATGTATTCATGTGTATAAAGTTTAATTTTCCTGCTTCATTTGAATAGAGATTAGTTTGTCGGTTTGCACAATCCTGCTCCAACCATCATTCATTGCACATCACATCATTCTACAATAATAATTAATAATAAAATTATATTTAATGTATTTACAATGAATAAACATATATTGCGTTAAAATGCAAATGTTGCTGCAATCAAAACCTTACCTAGATTTCCTTCGTCTGAATGAAGGTAAATCCAGCAACATATATTTTTAGATTAACTATTTGCAAAGTTTAGATCAGCGATTTCCTGGTTTAAATGAAAAGCGAGTGCATCTACTACTAATGGATAATTTGATATGGGCAAATAAATTATATAAATTGTGACCTTAATGATCGGAATTCTAAAGAAGTAATCCTCTCTTTGATTGTTAGTTACAATGAGTTACTACGTCCTTTTGTATGGTAACGCAGATGTTGTTATATAACACAATATTGTCTCCTTAGTAATATGAGTTTGTACATTGGAATCAACAATATAATTCGATAAATTTTAATATGCTTAGAACTTAAAAGCTTTATGTATTCATAAGACGTAACAAATCAAAGAATGACAGTATTTACGTTATTACATCAAATCAGTTAAATAATGTATCTTTGGGAAATTTTCTACATCAAATTTTAATTATTCAAACCATTTTTTGTTACACTAAGGACATGGTATGAATTAAGCCTCCACTCTCAATGAAAACGCGTGATTAATTTTTTTCTGTGGTTGTATTGAATTAAAAATACAATTTCCGGTTAGGTCAAGGTGTTTTCAAAAATATTGCTTACCGATAATTATGGTTAAAGTTTTATGTTAGTTGCCCATGATTTTTTCTTGTGGGCTAAGTGATTATAAAAAAAAATATATATTATCAAATTTAGTTTACCTACAAAAGGGGCCATCCATCAATTACGTCACACGAACTTCATGATTTTCTGACCCCCCCCCCCCCCCCCCCGTCCCTGTCGCACATTTGTGAGACCCCCTTCCCCCCTAGTGTGACGTCACATATTTTGCAATTTTACATCTAAAATATTTTTGCGTTTTAATCATTTAGATTTTTACATGTAACGTCACAGAGCTGATGATTCCCCCCCATACTCCTCGTCACACAATGCCACACTTCTCTACTCCCCCCCCCCCCCCCCCGCCCCCTCTTAATGTGTGACGTAATTTATGGATAGCCCCTAATAAAATCTCTTAACTTATCTACGAATCTATATTGCTGAAACAGAATGCGGAGCTTGTGATAAGGGATGGCGAATCAACCCAAAAATAATTGGGTAACAACACATTAACCAAATAAAACATCGTTAAAAATTAATAATATACTTAGTTTTTACCACTTTTATTGTTTACTAACTAGTTGACTAGTAACTAACTAACGAAAAATGTTGGTTTTGTAAACAATAAAAGTGGTTAAAACTAAGTATTTTATCAATTTTGAATTCAAATGGTGCCACAAAATAAGTTTGCTGTGTTTGAAGAAAACATATCGTTTTATCATATTTTTAGTGGTGCCTTATTTCGAGGATCGTGAACCTCACTCCAATATTTCCCTGGCGATGTCTGAATCACAGTTTGAGTATTACTAATTGGTATTTAAAAATACCTACCTACTTAGAGCGTGGGTAATTATCGGGTTTCACTGATATGGTTTAGCTCATTGGTTCCGTGCCGTTGGGATGGCGCATGCCGTACGCGCCGGCCTCGCGGTGTCGCCGAACCCAGAGTAGTTATCGCTTTACTCCGGAGAATGAAAGTTGTTCCTCCAAGAGCACAGGTTGTAACGTAGGTCGATTATATTTCCTGAAAACCATAAATAATTAGAGCAATGTCCCTGATCTTTGCAAGAAGACTACCTCGTGAATTTATAATGATCGGTTTAATATACATATTGTTAGAAAAAATTGTTTACCCAATTATCTGATTATGCTTTTGTGCAGGTATGCAAAACAACGCAAAATGGTTTTTAATGTAAATTTTTGTGAATCAGGACTTATAATTAATGTATGTATATAAAAATCAATGTATTTGTATTAATATGTATGTATGTAAGTTGTATATGTATTGCTATATTAATAAGCATAGGTAATATTTTCAAAATACCTTCTTTCCACCTTCGCGTAGGTTTCTGGATTATGACAATCACATGACAATACATCTGAAAAGTTATTTAACTATTACAAAAACTCTTACGAGCCTGTCAAAAATGTCACAATTTGATAATGACATTTTTCAAACCATCGATTTTTCGATTAAAATTCAATTTTCGAATAAACTAATTAATTATTAAATTTAATCGAAGTGCTCACCTATGGTACTAACCACAATCGAATACTTTGAATTTAATCAAAAATTAAATTTATTTTAAATAGATTCCTATGTTAGGCACCAAATTCGATAGATTGTTCTTATAATATATATAAAAATTAATGTGTTTGGTTTGAAATTTATTCAGTAAATTTTAATTGATATTAGAATTATGCAAGAATTATTAACACGAATGTATTCCCAAAGTTTTTCGTTAAAAAAACTACACGTTGATACTGGCTTCGAGTTGCCTTAGAAATACAATCAAACCTTTTTTAATCCACATTTGACCGTCTGGGTTTTATGTTACTTTTTTTGGATAAAAGTCTCAAACATAATTTTAACGTTTTTTTCATTTATTTTTCAGATGATATACTCAACACAACAAATGAAATCGCCGACATCTCCAGCATCCGCCCAACCAGCTTTTTCATGGAATGAAGCTTAAACAAAAGATGAACTTTATTTACTTTTCAACAGACAAGAAAAATCCGTGACCAAGACATACATTACTTACGTTCAAAGAAAATAATAAGTACTTATATATTGATTATTATACCATTTTATTTAAACACCAAATCGATTGTATGATTTTCTCCTAATTTTAACACCTTATTTCTGGATTACAAAAAAAATCGCAATGAGTTTTTTAATATATTTCACTTATTTTATTTTCTACACAATTCTGCTGTCAATTGGCGGAATTTGGTGTTTCGAAGACTGCTATATGGTTGAAGACCCCGACTACTCACACACAGACTTATAAACGAGATACTAAGACGGAACTATAATAAACTCAGGTACTTAAGATATAACACGTGATTGCTGTTCATCCGCGAGGCGGATCTTCAAAACGAGATAGAAGCTTCGGAAAATACGTCAGAGAGGTCAGTAATATAATAATAATTTCATTCATATTTTTTCGCATAAAAATTCCAGTCCGTGAATTTATAAGCATTTTAACAGTCACATCACCATAATTACTGTGAAATTTTAAAAATCAGCTTCAGCACATGTTACACAGGCACGTCGGCACTGTCACACACATTCCTAACATGATTCAAAAAATTTAATTTTTTTTACAATGTCTCCACAGGAGAAAAGTGTTTCCCCTCAGGGCCATTGTCATTTTTGCAGATGCTGTGTGGAGGGTATTTTTAGGAAGTTCTGGAAAGTAAAAGGGTAACAAGTGTAGGTAGGAATCTGGGGGTCAGTGTGAATATATGAATCCCACTGCGGTGCAAGGCGATGTTCTGAGAGAGTCCTGCTAGAGAGTTTATAAAGTCTCCCTCAACCAGACTCTTCCGATCCGGTCAGCCACGCAGTTTATGGGTAAACATATCCGCCGCCAAGATTCGGACAAACCTCGTACAAACGGACAAACCCGTGAAACCGGGCACCCCTGATGTCTTCAAATGTAGCGAACCTATGGCAGGGGTATTGGTAATCCAATAAATGGTTCCCCGGGCGGCGGTACCCACAACTGCCTCAAGAACGTAGTAGAAATATGTGTCAATCAATTTCTTAAATACATTCACAAATAAATTATTTCCGAGAAGGACAGTATTATTTAAGCACTGAAAATGGTGACCGGACAACTCGGATTGAAATTAACTCAACACCTCCTTTAAGAAGTCATTAACAGTGATGAAAAAAAAACAACTTAAATAGGTAAATGGTTTATGTTATGTTACGTTACGGGCTATTTTTCTATTATTAGTTTTTTCATAGCTTTTAAAGAGGTGTTGAGTTGACTTAATTCTGAGTTGACATGGAACCACTGAAAATATACCAAAGTAAAATCGGATTCAAATTCATTAGAAAATACATCGAATCCCCAGAATGTACTTTCTGTGGCCCGGAAGCGTGAACTTCAGATCATATATGTTTTGGTTGTCCCTCCCTGAAGAATTGTACTCTCTTCTATCAAACCTTACCTAAAATTGCCTCCCCTATATTCAACATCTCATCTCTTATAAGTCTGAAACTGAACTTTAATCTTCCATATAAGTTTGAAATTTGCCCATTTAAATAAAATTAATATGTAAATTCACCGTTCTTCTTCCTATATTTTGAAATGATGGCCTAGAACACCCTTGACAGAAACCTTAAAAAGTCTTAAACTAACTACATATTAGGTACTAACCTACACATACAAATGCGTGTTATCTTTGGATACTATTTTGGGAATGTTCCATTTTTTCCCTGAAGTCAAAAGTATAAATTGACGATCGGAAAGACCATACAACCCACATAGAATTCACGATGGTAAAATAATTTCAATCTGAAACCAGGTTTATAAAAAACCGTTAATGATCTTTTTTGCAAACTTTTATGGCGTAGGTATCTACGAATATTTAAACAAACGAGTTTAGTTGAGGTTCTCGGCTTGCCAACCTAACTTCATCGGGAATAATATTCATGAGGTCTGCAGGCTGACTTAAAAGTGCAAATATCCACTCCACAGCAGTTTTTTGTGATGATTATGTAGAGCCAAGCTTTGTAGAATGGGTTAAAACAGTTCTGTAGCTATACTAAGATACGTATATTTAGTTGAGAGCTGTTTTACTTTTGTAATTAACTATCTAAGCATTCAAGTAGTGATATTTAAACTTTAAAGCTTCGCCTACAACTATAAATATATATAGTCATTTACTATAATCAACTTAATGGCGATATTTTTACTTCATAATACTTCTGCAACGGTGTTTACCACAGAATAAAGATTGACACAAGAAATGCCCTGTGGACGTGTTTCGTTATACAAATATTTACCCAATCGAGGCTTCAATTTCCAATGACAAACTGTGTACACGAAAACCAAAAGGGGTGGAGATCTTCGATGTCAGACGAGTGTAATTGGAGCTGTTGGACTTTGTTACCTTTCAAATTTGTATGGACGGCATTTTTGATTTTCTTCTTTATTCTACGGTTTTTATATCTAATTTTCAACCGTGTTTTTAATACCAAAACACAAAAATAAACCATGACATGAGATAAAATTAGCAATTTACAAAAAGCATTAAATTTAATTAATGGTTTTAACCTGAGATAAGTTAATATGTTTGTGATTTACAACATTATCATAAAACTAATGCGTAGAAGACATTATTGATTCTTCTAATAAATTAAAAAATTTACAAAAAATCGAAAAAAGAACCAGATGAAATTTTCAAACAACAAAAACGCGAGACGGTTCACAGTACTGATAATTTTCTTGTGTGTAGGAAATGACGTCAATATAAGGAAAAACTGATTTTAAGCCAAAAGTCTTCACGCTTTTTTTAAAGCTGATACTACAATGATTTTATATTGATAAAATTTTCAAACAACCTTTGCACCAAATCCACCTGCCACCATTCGTTGCTAAAAAACTATAAATTCTAAGAGCGTTAAATCAAGATACGCGTATGCATGAAAATAATCATCACAGGAAAATAAAATTATTGAATAACATCTTTTATCGATTAGATGAAAGTTAGTGAAAAAAATTAAATTTATGGTATGTTGGTAACCCGCTTCTATTCATCTTTTAACATAAAATAACCTCATCTACTTCCAAAGAACATTTAACAGAAACGCCGAGCTACCTGGGTACCTGGCATTAATTAAGGATCATTAATATCACCCGCTAATGATGAAAAGTCGAATACAGTAGTTCCGTGAACTGTCATATATTGCCATGTACAATATTAGTCCAGGGAAGAAACAAATAAGATAAAATAGTGAGCATATTACACAAACGCTTTGTAGATTTTTTAATAATATTAATATGGCAGAAAGAACACAGCAAATTCGTACTACTAGAATTGGCTCTGGTCTGAACTTTGTTGCAATTCAAACTAAAACTTCTTTTGGCCAAAGAAATTATTTTTATCAGGCTCCGCTCATTTTTAACAGCCTTCCAGAAAATATCAAGTCATCTAATTCCTTGAGCACTTTTAAAAAGATTGTCAAATTATTTATGTTAGCCGAGGATTGCCAATTGATTTTTTCAACTTTGTCCTTTCTAAATTATTAGCTAAATGATTATGTTTATAGTAATAATAAGCCAAATTAGTATTAGCATTCTTCTGTCAAATTTAAAGCATATTATATTATATACATATATTTATTATTTACAACTTCATCGTTAAAACAAAAAAAAAAAAAAACTTTTATTTTTTACTTTAAATCAGTCCTCAAGAAAATGGTCACCCTACAAAAGTCTACATGTTTACATGAATGTACTACCTAGCGCCAGCAGTTTAGATTTAATCTCAACCTGTAAGAAATGCAACAATATTGTTCTTTCAATATCTGTATAATTTTGTGTTATTTTGTTAATTGTAGAATTGTTAACCTCAACACAGGCTTGTCCTAGTGAGGTTGCAAATTGTTTTGTAAACATTTTTACCTGCAATGTAAAGATACAATAAATAATAAAAAATAATAATAATTGATCTTGTTACAAATTTGAAAATCATCCCCAAAGGAATGTTTTTCGGCATCTTTAAATTAGTACCAACTGTATTCGGATATAAAGGCTATTATAACTCTGTAGTCTACGCTGTGTCTACAGGAATCGAAACATAATTCTAAATATATCTACAAGCCAAATCAATTTCGAATAAGGTAACCATCATTATTTCAGAAAGATCAGGTGTGCTCAAATCGTCTGCTTAGCCAAAAAAATATTACTGATTATTTATTGTAATCAAGTTTAATTTGTAGAACTCCCTTTCAATTTTTTATTTCTTATATATATTCAATAATATTTTTATTCAATTTATAAAAACAGTTTATTTATAAACAAGTTCTGCTAGGTAATTATTATCACGCGTGACAGCTGTTTCGCCGTCTGAAGGCATTATCAAACTGTTTGATACTTGTTTATAAATAAACTGTTTTTATAAATTGAATAAAAATATTATTGAATATATGTAAGAAATAAAAAATTACTAACTGAGCCTAGGTGGGCCACTCGGGGGAAGGGTAAACGGCAGATATTACCTTTAATTTTTACCGGTAATTCGATGTCCAAGATTGCTATTATTGTGAAACCACGACCTTCAAAGCTACCTTCACGCGCCTATGTGTATCCTTTGCACTCACTATCCACTTATTAAAATTATCTCAGTTGCATTTTATCTTCCGAGAAATGTGCGGAAAAAATATACTGGTTGCAATTGATTCCAAGTGCGGTCATACATTTGGCACTTTTTAAGCAATAAATCAAAATCCCCGTCGAGAGTCCGAGGTCTAATAACAAAAGGTCTAATTTCACAAATTATAATATAAACATGATAAATTTATGAAAATGATTTTTTTCTTTTTTTGTGTGAATACCAAAATCCAAAAGCTAAAAACTTCATTTTGGGCGGCGAAATCTCTTCAGATTGACTGCATGTGACCTGTGGGCCGCTGGTTGGGCATTCCTGATTTAGACTGAATAAATTTTAAGGATCCTGCGGTGTCGATTGCCATAAAAATTATTTATATGGATTGTATCATTAAATTTAATGGCATTAGGCATTAAAATTAAATTTAATACATATTTTTGACAAACAAAACTATCTTCAGACAAAGTTTAGACAAACTCTTCAGGCTCTTCACGGGGTGAAGAGCCTTTTTATTGTTATTTTCATATTCATAAGGAAAAATTTATAGAAATATAACCGCACGTGATTCCAAAAACAAACGCATTCATAACGAGCATGTTTTAACTTGTTCGTGTAAATGAGGTCTTTCCCTATGGTGCTTATATGATAATTCATCCACCAAATTTAAGGAAAACCATTATTTTTAGGACAATAAAATGTCAACGCACAGAAAGGATCTAAAAAATTATACAACGGTAGTCGAACATAATCTTTCGATTCAAAATCAAATTTTCAACAGACCATCACTATATATTTACCAGTCCTCGCAAAAAAAAATCGAACTCAAAATTTATCGTTCTAAAAATCAGAGCATGTTTATCGGCTATACATTATCTCAACTAACATCATCTCATTTCCATTATTAGTAGACAGAGAGGATGGAACGCCACAAAACGCATTCTAACTTCATTAAATTTAACAAATATATATATATATATAATAATTTTCATATAAAATCATGTATCTATACGTGTATTTCTTTTGGTTCCATGACAATTCGTCCCCCGACAATTCATCCCCTGGCGTACTTTTATACAAAGTTCAGTCGCTTTAAAAAAATTACGTTATACATAATCACACAAAATATAACTAAGTGACCCGGAGGGTTGTGCAAAGAGGATTTACCACCGAATAACAAAATAATAAAACATAATCTAATTCAAATGCACCAAGGAAAAATCTGCTTTTCTATATACTAGTGCATAAGTACAAAAAAATCGACACTGTCTATAAATTCCTTTGATATTCATACCAACCTATAATAAATTGAGGGCATTTTTGAAGTCGAACTGAATATCTTTTACATTTGAAATTTGTAAATAATGAACAAAAAAATTATAATTTTATATTAAATATCATTTTGGGCGATCAATTGTCGGGGGATCAACTGACAGGTCACCATGTATTTTATACAATATATTACAATAAAAAAATAATAAAAAAAACGGTATCTATCATTAGATATCTTCATTGTACTAAAGGTACAAATGATTACACATTATTTTCGCCAGTAAAGCGACAATAATTTGCCATTATTTCTGAAATAAAGGCGTAATGACACCGTACTCGCAAACGATGTGTCTTCAAAGACATTTTTTGCATTTGCAATGAATATGCTTTGAATCACAATACTAACATAGTAATAATATACGGCAAAAACTGTTAGATGTCGCCAAATTATCAAAATGTACTTTGTAACTGCCTTCTTGTCATTGAACTTTTGATCTTGTTAGGTTATTTAAATTTTAGATGTTGATGACGATAATCTTCCATTGTCAATGCCTTCAATAAAAAGCGTCCCCAATCTGGTGACGATATAGTTCATCTTGAGAGAGGTTATATTTATTTGAATTTACTTTATTTTCAGTATATTTAAAAAAACTTTAAAGAAAACTGTTTAAACTATAATAGGATTTTTTTCATGTAAATATTGTCATACATACAAGGGGTTCAGACATTTGTACAAGGGGTTCAGACACACAAACTTGAGGTTCAGGCTTACGAACAAGGGGTTCAGACGTACGTACAAGGGGTATATCGACTAGAGATATCAACGGTAATATTATTATTGAGGAAAAAAATAAAAAATAACGTTTTGATTCAGTATCAGTTTTTAACTGCCTCTATACATTGAAATTAAGTAGGCGTGTTAAAAAAAACAGGATTTCTTTATTATTTTAACTAAAAGACAAGATAACTATGTCCTCCGTGATCGAGGGTCAAGGCTCTCGTCTAGCGATCCGTAGGTCGCGGTTTGAAATCCCGGCAGGCGCCGATAAATTTGATTGATTTGTGTTTTCACAATTTAATAATTTAAAATAATATAAGGTATATTCGCGGCACATTCCAGAGTGGAAAATACTCTCAGTATCACCCTGGTGTAAGACCACCATTCATAATTGAAACGTTGCTTGAAATGGCTTTAGCCGTGTTTGGTGACTAGACCTGAATAATCAGGCACTTCCCCACCTTTCTCTTCCCTATCTCCTTCCCCTCCTACTTACCTTCAGCTTCACAACATACCCCAATTGCGGTTGCCATGGTCTCACTAGCTCCAGACGGGAACAGTTGGAGGTATTATGAGGTATTCACTGAAAAAAATCTTATTATTTTTTATTTTAACATTAATTAGTAAAACCTCAAATTGTAATATTTAATTAAATGAAGACACTGAGCTAAACTCAGTCGAAAATCTGGAAACAGAAAAATCAGAAAAAGATATTTGCACCTCTGGGACTCGAACCCAGGACCTACTTTCCGGGTGGGTGCTCTTATCCACTGAGCTAAGGTGTCGATATCAAATTCGGTCACCTTTAACTGTACCATACTTCGACTAAGAACCACCCATATTATCTTCATTTTTATTAACGCATGTTTTTATTGGCTGCCATCTTTTATGTATGATTACAAGATTCAACTCGAACTAAATGCAATCTAGATGGTGTCTGGATAAATTTTTATCCCTTTTATTTAAAGTGCGACATCTATTGACTTTTCTGCAAGTCTAGGATGAATATTCTTATTTATTCCGTTTATTACGTGGTTTAATTTTATTTTATTTTGTTTTCACCCATTAAATAAAATATTTAAACGATTTTGTTGAAATTTTGGGTGAAGCCGGGTAGGAAAGAAATTATTGAACTGAACAGGGAGTAAAGAGTTTTGGTAAAAAACTAAAAATCAATTCGCTTCTCGCAAATATAATTAAAAATATTTGTGCAGGATATATGAAGGCCTACAAATAATATTCATATTATACTTGTAATAGAATAAATACATTTGTGTAAAAATGACAAATAAAATGTTCTGATTTTGTTGAAAACAAACCAATAATTTATAAATCAAGAATGTACCAATTGGATACTTTTAAAGAACTGGTTTCGCGTGCACAACTCCCGTCTTCGGGTTTTGAGGATTTATGTTTAAGATGCAGCTGACAAAAAAACTTATGCGAAACAGTATACATGTATAAGTATATAAAACACTACTGAAAAACCAATAAATTTTCTTTTCAGAGATTGCGATAGGGTGCCCTCTGCAGTACCTGTTATGCACAGTGCGCGCCCCATCATAATTTTGTACTAGCAATACTGTTCCCTAGAAGAGTATATAGATACAGTAATACAACAGTAAAAAAGTAGAAGTTTTTATAATGCATAAACTGAGATATTGACTAGCATATACTCACGGGATAAATTATAGATAGTATGTTTCTATGCAGGTGTGCTTTGGGTATGGAATTCTCTTTCAGTAACTTAGAATGTGGTTTTAAAATCGCACACACATTATTAACTTAAGTAAGGCTTAATACAAGTAAACAAATGTGTTTAATCAAAGGTGCGGAAATATAAAAGGAGTTTACACAAAGCAGACAAACTCAAAGCTTTCTTGTTTTAGTAGGTATAATTTAATGTATGCTTTCCTCGTTCGACGTCAGAGTGCGCCAATAGACCGGTGCAATGCAAATGCTGTACATCATCACCGATGTACTAAGTACTGTCCACAGAGGGTGTGGGTTAAATATTAAAAGCTGGAATTTAAAAAAAAAATAAGGAAAAACCTTTCTATGCTTGGGATGTTCTTGTGCTTGGTTTATTCTGATGCTCGGCGTGTGCTTGGGTTATATATTAGAGTGCGCCGGCCGAAGCACGTTTAGTCATCGGGAGATAACCGCGCTGGCAGGGTTGACGGTGCATAGAAAATGAAGTTTTCTACATTATAACCATTCGTATACAAACAGTGATTAACGGGTGTTCTGAAGTGAGCGTTGCAAATAGTGTACATTCAGTGGTTACGTTTAACAGCAATTGTAGGATGTAGAAAATATTTTATTTTCAAAAAATAATAAGTGAAACGTGATTTAATTATTTTATAAATGTAAGCAAATGACACAATTACATAATTTTTACCGTTTTATAATAATGCCAGTAAAATTATTACTGTTTTTTTTTTTTAATTATTATTGTAGTCCATCATTATACACACTTACGGTGTTCAGAACATAGTCGGCAAGTTTTACACTTACATTTTTTAAGTTTCTTGTAATCCTTGCTGTTTCTTGTTATTTTCAAATATAATTACAATTTTCTTTAATTTGGATTTTTTTTTTATTATTTATTAAAATTACAGAGAACATTTTGTACAAGAAATAGAGTAGACCCACAAAGCTGTCATATGGCAGCTTGTCTGCAGGTTCTAACAATTTAAACATTCTTAATATAATATCTAAGAAAATATTTGTAAATACATTTATAGTTTTAAGGAAACATTAGAATAGATCACATAGTAGTATTAGATAATTTAACTTACAACTATAAATATATAAGATATTTCAATATACCTATCTAATAGGATAACGACATTATCAAAGGTAAAATTATTTAAAGCCAACTTAAAGTTGGAGCTTTTTTGGAGCTTAATTCAACTACGTTAACTCACCTATCGTTTCAACAGATACGATTTCAAAATACACAATTGATGAAACATGAATACATAATGAAACAATTTTAAAAACAATAAAGTCGTCACAGCCCTTTATTATTTGTAAATATTGTTGTATACGCATAAAAACATTCCTTTAAATATTTCAAATAATAACTCGAACACATAACCTTGCGACTAAACCATAACGCTATAAAGACCAACTTAATTTTTAACAACAGCCAAGTACTTACTTGTTTACTCGTATATAAACAAAGCTTCATATGGAACAGACAAAATTTAAATTTGATAATTTTGTTTAAATAAGTGGTGTTTTATTAACTGATTTATTTTAATTCAAGGTAAAAAGTTGTATATTTTTTTTTTGTTCTACCGAGTGAACAATATTTTTATTATATCAACCATTCAAAATTATCATTTCAGCGTTAACGGCCATAATTTTGCTCCGGTTAGTTAAGTATGAAATTAACACCCGGAATATTTCACGGTCCACACTCGGCTACAATTGGACAAATCGCTACATAAACAATAATGAGCAGTGGCCTGCATCGATAAAAAAACCTTAATTTGGTTGAATTAACGTGATGATTACTCGTAAGCCGATTCTTTACTTTAATACATCGCTTACAAGCGGATGGTGTTTGAAGTGAAAACGATGCTAAGGCCAGATGAGCGAACAAAGAACCTTTACGCTTTACGGATGTTAGCTTTCGATGTTTACGTTACATGTTGCGATGTTACACAATGTTACGTTGGTTTTTTTACTCGGCCTCCGGAATGACGAAGAGATGACACTGGGGAGGAACCCAATCATAAACTTTACATATAAAGTATTTTTTATAGTTTATTATTTTGTAATCAGTGCGTAGAACATCAAGTTTGGATTCAAATTAGTTGTTTTTTATACAGTTACAAGCCTTAAGCTAACACCAATTCTTGGAAGGCGCTAAAAATAAGCGCAAACAATAATTTCATTTGCACATTCTTATTCATAAATGTGTATTTGTGAATATTCATTGAACTAACGATCAGCATAATCGTGAGTAAAATATCGAAAAAATAATCACTTAACTTTTTTCCAAGGGAAAATGTTTATATACACATCGATGATAGTATAATACGTGAGTTATGATCACTTCTACTTCATCTTTCTCATGAAAGATGCATGTAATAAAATGGTGTTTACAACAGAAATCTTAGTGGCGGACTAAATAATTGTTTTTTTTTTTGTAAAACTAGCGTTTTCCTCAGTTCCCTGACAATTGATCATTCGATTATTATTAATGTTTCTGGATCGAAAACTGCGATCGTTAAAATGCTTTGATTGTTCTCATCACTACTTTTACAGGAAAACAACAAAAATGTTTAGTTAGTTCTTGTTGCACGTAACTGAAAACGAAGACGCTTGCACGCGTCCGTAACGCACGCACAGGTACGCAAATAAAGAATTTACCATAACGACACATCTGCCGTAGCACAGATTCAACAATTATTAAAAAATACACAGGTAAATTCATAACTTTTTTTGTGGGTAATTAATGTATTTTTACTCTTTTTAAACTACGAGTATATCTGTCGACGAAGAATATATGACATTCCATACTTTGATGGTTCAGAAATAGTTACAAGGCGTTCAGGCATAAGAACAAGGGGTTTAGACATACGTACAAGGGGTTCCGACAAGGTTAATCGACTTGAGATCAACTGAAATATTATTACTAAGGAATAAAAAGTTTCGATGCTCAGTTGTGTACTGAATCCATGTATTGAATTTAACTAGGCATGTTGAAAGAGTAGTTTACTTATTATTTTAACTATAAGACAGAAATAATTAATAATTTGTAAAAAATAAAAACCACCAGAGGTGTGCTCTGGCGCCATGAAAGTTACCCAGCTGCCTTATTTGTCCATGTTAACTATGAATCTTCTTTACTTCTATAACCATGTTTATATTTTTGTGAACACCGCACAAGAGTCCTGACTGGAGCCAGTAAGACTACGGCATCCCTAATTGGCGTATGTTGTAAGGCTGAAGGAAGTGGGGAGACGAAAGAGATGGCGGGTAAAAGGAAGCTGAAGAGTCTTTTCAGATCTGGTCACCAAGCACGGCTAAAGCCACTTCCATCAACGTTACTATTCTGAATTATGGTCTTACATCAGGGCGATACCGAGAGTATCATCCACTCTGGAACGTGTCACAAATACGCTATATATTTTAAATTAATTAGTTTTGTAAAACATAAACTAATCAAATAAAATTGAACTACGTTTGAACCAGCCAAATTCGGATTGTGTCAAAAGCCTTTACCCCTCGACCGCGGAGGCCGTCAAATATAGAATCACCTCCCGAAGTAAGTGAACTTAAGTGGTGTTACAAACTGACTCAATACTTTGCAGTCAGTAACGTCGCTGGTGTAGATATTATGCATAAAACGTTGGTTTTAGCAAACATGCAGCTCTTTTAGCAAACACGAAGATTGTTAGTTCCTCATTCGACCGTCTGCAGGGTTTACTGTCTCAAGCCGTAATCGTGTTTGTAAGCGGCGAAGCATGTTAAGAAGGAAGGCAAAATATTATTCAGACTAAAAAAATCAAAAGTGAATCAATTAGAAAGCAACTACGTACACGTAAAAACATGCATATTTTCTAACTGCACAAAACAAAACGTTTTCTTCTGAGCTTAAAAATTTTTAATTTAGAAGTAATTTAATCCGTCGTTCACTACTTTTGGTGACTTAGCAGGGTAGCCCAGGTTCAAAGGGTGAGGTTTGTCTATGTCTACGCCCTACCTACTGCGTGGCGGACCGGGTCGGGAGAGACTGGTTGACTTCTCCAGCCGTACTCTCTCGAAACATCGCGTCGCACCGCAGTGGGTGGAATGGATTCATACAATTGTCACTCCTAGACACACTAATACCCCGATTCCTACCCACCCCTCGTACCTTTTCTCGTATAAATTCATCTCATTCCCTTCCCTAAAAAATCTTCCACATAGCATCCTCAAAGATAACATAGGCCCCAAGGGAAATTATTTTTCTCGGGGCCTCCTGTATGGAGATAACGTAAAAAAAAACTTAAATTTTTTAATTTGATTTATTTGTATCCTGGTAGAATTCCAGTCGTAGAATTAATTACTTCAGTTTTTTATAAGGAAACTACAAAGTGCTACAAGTTTTTTTGGCTGTTGACATTCAAACCTATGGAAATATCACGTTTACTATAATAATGTCATTATAATCGTTATTTCAGCTATCCGAAATAAACAACAAATCAGTGGAATGCATATTTAGACATCTGTGTATTTTCCGTACAATATATTTGTCTAAAGCAAATTTAATGACATCTTTCCATTATTTTAAATTAATTAGTATACTGTGTTTTATTAAATGGCAGAATAAAACGTTGATTCACTAAAGGTTTCGTCATATTCACTTAATAAAACAACTCGGTAAATGAAATTAATTTTTTCTGAAAACTAAACCAGAATAAACGCCGACTCTAGTCTATGGCCCTGTGTGTCAGTTAATTTCTCGGCTTGGTTTTAATGCCGAGCTTAGCGCAGCTTGATTACATAATACGAACATATGTCGCAAGCCTACATATACCAGTATTACTCTGATTGTCTATGATTTGAATAGAGTTCTTTTTTTGAAAAATAAAACTACTTCCTACTGATCGCGATCGCGATCGCGATGTCAAAGACGCAGTTTATTTCATAAACCTAAAATATTTTTAGACGGGTTGATTTTTATCAGTTTATTTTCGATAATTCAATTAGCAGGGTGCTTTATCCTAAGATACTATTTCAAAATATTTGTTTTGCCGCAGTCGTGCACTATTCATGAAATTAACCGCTGAAAACAAACTGGTTGATGAGTTGCTGAGACTAGGTTGATTACTAATTAATATCATTCTTAATTCCCCCTCACGAATATAATAGTGCATACATATTTATAAAATTAGGCGATTAGCGTAAATTTCTATGATCCATAAGTATTCAATTATTTACGTAGATGTCAGATTTGACATATGACTGCTAGCGACACGGCGTCTAAAAACTGAACTATTCTTCGGCTTATCAAGGATTGAGCGGCAGATTAAGCCCGCTTATATTTGAGCGAGGAATGTCATACACAGCAGACCCTGTATATATATCAGTCATACTGACTGTCTCTGAACGTTATTTCTCTGTAGCATTCTTTTTTGCGTGTAGGTATTATACACTGTTTTTTTTCTTACCGTGTTATGTTAATTCTTCTTTTATTTACTTATATTATTTTTCATTATTTGTTCGTATTTCTGTATGTTAATTGGAAGAACCGTTTCACTAACTTGTTCACTTGAATAGTTTTATGGCTTTAATGAGACGCATAATACATATGTATTTTCTGTACCAGTATTTGAAGTACGTGAACATTTTTATGTTAAAACGTTTGCTATTAAGTAACTTTATATTTTAATCTGATCTCACGAATAAAAAAATTCAACGCATGTTGTCTTTACATATAAAATAAGTTTGATTCATTTTATTACGTTTATACATCTTTATATTATAAAAATGAATGTTTCTTTTCATCAAACATAGGAAAAATTATTTTGTGGCACCATTTAAATTAAAAAATAATAATAAACCTAGTTTTAACCACGTTTATTGTTTAAAAAACCGACATGATTCGTAAGCAATGCTTACTTCATCAGGGTTTAATTAAAACTAAGTTTTTTTTAAGTAAACCCATTGCTTACAAAACATCGTTTATTTTCAAAAGTAGTTTTAAGTATCCCATTAATTTTGATTTTTTTTGTTTATCCCGTATGCGTTCCTATATCATTCATCCAATTGCGATGAAACTTTGGTGATTTTTTGTGCGCATGCCCGTGAAGATTTCTATTTATATACATTGGTGTGCTCTGGCGTTATGAAATTATTCCCTATTCCATTGATCCGATTGTGATGAAACTTCAGTGATTTGTTGTGCGCACGTCCGCGAAGGTTTCTATGCGTAATTCTGAGCTATGGCGTTACAAAAGTTACATAAATAATTTACAAAAGGTGGTGCGCGAATTGTTTGAAAAATGTATGTATTTCATATAGTTTAGTGGCAGGGAGGGAAAGTGGGAGAGGGTGGGAATTTCCGGAGGAGAAAGGAAAACGAATGGTTAGAGGGGGTTCGCGAGAGGGGGAAAGTGAGGAAGATAAACTTATTATTGTTTTGTAATGTATGGTATGTGTGTGTGTCGTGTCTGAATGAATGTAATGGGTATGTAAGTATTATGTTATCAATGTTGTGTTTGTCTTTTATTAGTGATAGCATCAACCATGTTCAGTGTAAATTGTAAATTTGTGAAAGCTTTTTTTTAACATTTTTTTTTTTATACAATTGGTACAGTTGGTATAATTTTATAATACAAGCTATTCATAAAAACAGTTAAAAAAGTAGAGAATAATACAATTTACAGATTAACCAAAAAAACGCCAGTTCGTGGGTATACTTGAGTGTTTTAAAGACAGTTAAAATTTTACTCATAAACATACTCATAAGCTTTGATGTGAATCATGTTGCCAAACACAAAAAAAAAAAAATTAAAAGATGGAAGGGAAAAGAGGTAGGGTAGGAGGGGAATGCGAGAGAGGGGGATGTTCGCGTATGCGCCAGATGGAAAAAAATATTGTATATTCAGAAGCACTACAATAAACATAATTAAAACACTTTTTTTCTTTGAGTGACATAGCAACGCATATTCGCCAGTAATAAATATTTTGTTACAATTTGGGTTTTTTTATAACCAAACGTATAATGGTGATTGATTTTTGGGTTATTATACGGTGTTGCACATCGTCCTTATTTAGCCAACGTTTCTCATACAGCGTTTCAGTCTCTAGCATCAAACATCTGGCCTGACGATGGACATTAGTATTTCTATTAGTAACATCTGTGAACTTATTATGATAAAGCCTACGGCGGCGTAGAAACTATCACTGAATTCCGCTCAATAATTTACTTCTCTAATTCAGCAATCATTAAACAATTTCTAAATTAGATTCGAAAAAAATATGGCCAATAAACACTGTTCATACAAATTGACTACATTTGCTTTGTAAAAATCCTTTGAAAATTGTACGAAAAAATTGATTCACAGGATTTGTAATAAATCCATGAAAATTATATTTGCAAATAGATTTACTGCACAGGATTCTTAATAATAGCTTGAAACCTTTGATATGAATAAGATAAGGATAATAAAAACTTCACGTAATTATTTCAGTAGCCTTTTGTTTGTCACGCTTTGTTTATGTGTTGATTATAACTTGATAATAATTATATAAGTAATTACTTTGTTGGTTTTTGCATAAGAATTTAACACTTCCTTCTAGCACTCGTAAAATCCTTAATATATAATACATTGTAATCTTTTTGTTATATAAGGTTAACAACAATCATTTGATAAAATCGTATTTAATTATTAATGTTAATTCTCGAATCAATCGTTCTTCCGCAATGGATTAAATAATAATTATTCTACACTCCTCTTCAAAAACCTGTTATGCGAATGACTTAATCCTTAGAGTACTGAATTGTTGCGTACAGTGGTAATTGCTTGTGTTGCGTGTTGGAAAAACGTAATTTACAGTAAAATCAATCATGTGAGTGTAAAATAACTAAAATTTAATCCGTACATAAATACAAACAATCGTCTTTCGGAATCTGATTTAATTTGATATTTAACAGAGCTTACTGGTGGCATTTATTATAATATTAGCATAGAACCGTGAAAATTCAGGAAGAATAAAATTTACGCGATAGTTTAAATTCTTAAAAAATCAGTTCCAATTTTGAAAGTAATAAAAAAAAAATCTATTAAAATATTGCTATTCTTTTTCTCTTTTTTTTTTCAAAGAAATACAAACTTTCCAGGGTTACAAATAATCGACAATCGACAATAATCGACAATGTTTGAAAATCACTTACTACCACCACAGTAAGCCGAAAATGTTGCTTGAGTCGTGATGGAGAACTTAGCCAGCCAAGGAATCGAACACGCGACGCCCGGGTAGGACTCAAACGCGTTGCCCACTCAACCACTGACCGGTCATAGTTTGAATTCTTGACAAATCACTTCTAATTTTGAAAGTGACAAATAATACCATTTTTATTGTTAAAATTTTGCATTACATTACCGCTTGTCTTATTTCTTCAAGCAATCAGTTCCAATTTTGAAAACGACACTTATTAAAAGCATTTTTACGAGTTACGCATGACACGTGCACAACCAAACAAAAATTAGTATTTTTGATGATGATATTTTTGACTCAATTCCTTAGTCATTTAAAAAATATTACGCCTAACGCTGGTCGTTAGAAAAATAACTTACCTTCATTAGAATACCGCTAAAGGAATCTGTGAAGACTGTAAACAGGAAGTGTTATAATTGAAATTTGAATGAGGAAAATTCATTTCATAAATAAATTTCATCAGTACCATGATAAATACATTAATATTTAGTGGTGTAAACAATGTTATTTGTTTTCATTAAAACATTAATCTTTTATTACGTACCTCGTCAATAAAAATTATAGAACCTAATACGAAAACATAACAAATGGATTTTTGGATCATTACTTATCTCGCAGTGATGTCTACTCCCGGGTAGAGTGAGTGCAAGCCATCAACAATCGTCCTAAAAGCCGTTCAAAAAAATATTCCTTCTCACACGTTGTATGAAAACAAAAAAGACAGAAGTTAAAAGAATGTCGAATTTCTTGAATCATTTTCATTTAGATATTTCGCTAACGTTTATCGTTTTCGAATTGTAGTACAATTATGGTATTGCCAGTTATAAAAAAATGCTATAAACTAAATGCTTTATCGAATGAAATGCTATTAAATTTAGCACAGGGTGAAATAAACATTTAATGCATGCTTAGCTTATTCGTTAGTAGCTTTACCATAAAGATAATATTTTATCGTTGATGTATGATTTATCTGATTAGATTTATGTAATTGTTTATACCTATTTGTGTATTAACTGAGTTTTCATTACTGAATTGTTCTTACGTAAGTAATCATCTATAAAAACCAGGATAAATAAAAAAATCGTTATAAAGTGTTAAAGTTCTTGTCCGGGACAACTTACTTTTATATTTGTAACACTTAAGATTGTTTGATTGCAAGGTTCGTAGAAAATGCTTTTAACGAGGTTTGCTCTTACGGGCCTCTTTCGAAAAAAAAACTCGGTAGGCCGCTTTCAAAATTTCCAATGCAGTTAATCAAATCTTCCAGTGGAACATGGACTGCAAGCTACGTCACGAAATCTAAGCCAATCACCGCTCTACCCCTTCTGTAAGCTAACCTTGTTAAAAGCATTTTCTAAGAACCTTGGTTTGATTGATTTCAAATGTTGCGTAATGAAGCTGATCAACCAATTTTGAAAATTGAAATTTTTAGAACACTTGAAAATAAAATATTATACCTACCTCTTTTTATGTTATTTAACGATTCTTTTGTTTATTATTTGTACAATGTAACTAATTAAATTTCAATTCGATCTGTTTATATTCATAATTATTTCTTCAGACATACATTTTCAATTGAACAAGTAAGTATTTTTTGCTTATAAATATTTGAAATTTTTGTACTAATTCGTCTTTTTATTTCGATTCAACAAATTAATTAATGTACGCACACAAATAAAATATTATACATCTGAATCATCGACTAAGGTACTTATTTATGCTACATTTTATAAATAAATTATAAAATGTAGCATAAATAAGTAATCACGTCCCGGTTAGACGAGAGGTCTGGGTTCGAGTCCCAGTTGCGACCATTGTCTTTTTCTATTTTTCTGTATCTTGTTCTTTTTCATATTTTCATTTTAACTATAAGTGTTATCTTCTTCTTTAATAAAATAAATTATATTTTAAAGATACCGTCAATTATAGAAGAATGGTCTTTGCCACCCATCAAAATTATAAAAAGCTTGTTAGTTACCACCTCTGCCTGGTTTTATTTTTTTAGCATAGTATATAGTTTATTTAATCTCAATTCACGCAATGTGTATATTTCCTAGAAAATTCATTAATTAAGCTTAAGGACATTTCAATTAGCCCATTCCACTCATTGTCTCTCAAACTTATCTACGTTTAAATATGACATTAACCAGCTTAGAATTATTGCATGTTTACTTCTAACATTCATAATAGTTTCCGTATTAAATTGAAGATCCCTAACGAAGCATGATCCTTCAATTAATCAAACAATGACCGCTCATTAGAAAAAAAGCAAATGAAACAATATTTCTGTATAACAATATATATTATTTTATACGCTGACCGGTTTCGGAACAGGGAATCCTGTCGAAGAATTCTTTCCTCGGGGAAAAATATACTAACTGGACGGTACAAAACAATGGGTGAGCATAATTCATCACTAAATACTAGGCTAGGGTGGGGGGGTGACTAGTGATTAGTGAAGAGTGGGGGGAGGAGATAGAACGGACGGTGAAAAGGAACATGTGCAAAATGAGACTGTAAGATAAAAATAAAGCATTCGTTGTGAATTGTTCCTCGCAAATCAGTATTCTTTAGTGGCATATTCGGCAATATTAATAAATTCACATTTTAAAAGTTTTGTTTTGGTAAACTATGGCATTCAAATATCAAAATTTATGACGCTTTAGTAAATATATTTTTAAGAAGATACCTGTTTCCAGCGCTGTGGGTTTACGCGATGGGATGCTTCTTTCAAGTTAATTGGTCTAATCTTAAGCACCTCTTAATAAAAAAAACGGCTGAATAATTGGACGGTATCGATAGTTATCCAATTAGCATAAAAGTCAATCACTGAAGAAGAAGATGATAAATCTAAACGGAACATGAAATAGAAGAGCAAACAGAAGATAAAAATGTAACGATCGCAACTCTGAATCGCAACCAGGATCTTTATCTTACAGAGACAAGGCCTCTAACAACTTTGACATTGGGACCTAATTTTTTACGTCGTGTTTTTTGATCTCTTATTTCAAACTCAGAATTATGAGTAATTCAATTTTTTTTAAATAATTTTTTGACTTGATGGGTTTCTGAAAATCTATCCTTAAATTTCAGGAATACAGTTGTGGTTCCATCGTGTTTACATTTAGATTCATTTTGACGATTACAGTATTTAATTAAAGTATTCAATATACGATACAATTACAGTATTCAATAAAGATATAATGTATCGCACATGACATATAATGTCACGGCCTGTCATAATCACTCAATCAACAAGTTACCAGCTCTGAAAGGTATTACGGGCACGGAGAGCACAGTCAAGATTCCCAATAAATTAAATGAGTACTATTTTATCTCAAAAACATAAATTGAACTAAAAACGATTAGCTAAATGTACTTCAATATCACGTAAAATTAAAATACTAAGACTCAGATGTTGAAAATTTCTTCTAAGTATACAAAATAAAAAATCGTTTCGTCGTATTGGTATCGCGTTCTTGTGAAGGTATTTGTCAAAATTAAGTTAATACCTGTTTTGCTAGCTAACTCGCAAAAGTTATTTCATAATTTATAAGCGCTGCCATCAAAAATATTAAAAAATTTTCAATGTGGCATATTCCTTAATTATATTTGACACTATATAACATGCTACGGAATCTTTGGATGATCGGTCACGTTTTTGAAGGTGATTTGATCCAAAACGATTTACACATAACTTTTCGAATATTACTAACACAAAAACAAATGATCTCATAATCATAATTAATTAATTATTAATCGCAGATCTATTAATAACAGTGATGATAGCTTTAATGAAGAATAATGCAGGAGATTAAAATGAACTTCATGTTTAATTAAAACATTGTAGTAACAACTTAAAGATATTTTTATATGTGAAAAAAAAGTGTTAACCGATGTATCCTGTCAATATTATCTTAATTATTCAGCTTTGAACAACATAATAAGGTACGTTTCCGCATTAAATATTTGCATTAGAATAGTAAGTCCATCCGCTTATGAGGCAACTAAAAAAAAAACAGTTGGCAACTCAATCGTAAAGCAACTTGCGAATATCATTGGCAGTCTCCACAGCAATTTCTCAAAGACCAGTTGTCAAGGGTGACGCAGCCAGTCACTCGCAACTCGCAGTGCAAGTTGCCGAAACGGGCGCGTTTCCGTTGCCAGGTTTACAAGTTACCATGGTTGCGTCTCACGGCTGTCAAATTTTCGAGTAATTTGCGATATTCAGAGAAGAAAAATATCGATTTTTTTAAGGAGTTTGAAAAATTATTATTTTGTATTAAGGTAGATAATTGAAAAATTATTAATAAATAATATTTTTGTTAAACAAACTGATACAATTACTTAAATCGTAAAGTTGAGTTGCGCCGTGAATTGAGTTGCCAACCAGTTTTCGATTTCTCCATGAGCGAAGGCCCTAAATCTAATGGCTGGAAAAATGCATTACTTTTCATGATATTATTCAAACGCAAAAAAAATCGTTAAAATAATCAAATAATATTCATGTCCTCAACATCAAACAATACAAAAGTAACACGATTATAAAATATAATTTCGATCGTTTTCACGGGCTATTAGTGAGTTCAAAAATATTCAACGCACATATAACGAAACCCGAGATGATTTCTTCACCTTATCACGCCATTTCCACAGGTAATAAGTTATCATCAAGACTCAAACAAAGCCAAAGACCAAATAACCTATCAAAAATAACTCCTATAAAACAAACCAAACAAAAAAAATCAATCGTTTTATTACGATTTTAAAAATAATTATTTTTGAGACGCTTTTTAAAAATCAGCGATCTACTTTGTTTCATTCATCAAATTACTTATGCACATATTTAATTAGAATTTCACCAAATTTGATTTTCGCTTTATTACAATTAATTATTTACAACTATTAGCATAATAATAAATGGGTACAGGCTGAACGCCACACATGTTCTCTGTTGCGAATTCAAAGCGATAAAACGCGAATGAAAGTGAAGATTAAGTGCTTGTGCGAGTGGTAACAGGCGAGATAATTCAAGTTCCAGCGGGGGCGTCGCGCGGAATGAAAACTGCTTTCCGATCCAAGAAGGGAGACGGGTGGGGTCGCAAGTAGCTATGTACACAAGAGTTGCGGAGACGACAACATTTGGACCTCGAAACATGAACTAAATTGTACAAATACGTGTATTTTGGTCGGAAGGTTTCTTTCTTCCATTGGAATACATTGTTTATTATTAGTAATATCAGCAGCATCTCTATCCACTAGAAGCTTGGCTTGTTTGTGTATTGTTGTTCTTATTTATCACGTTTTCTGAGCGCAAATGAACTTTTGACCAATGTTGGTGTGCTTTTACAATATTATTATTATTATCAAATGTCTAAAATTTAATCCGTTGAATCCTGAAATTTTTTTGCATTTTTTTTTAATTGTATAACTGGGTCAATAGTCTGGAATCCACATTATATTATACAAGTATCTTGACTTGAATCTGTCCAAAGAAAATTTACATGGATTTTATCTTACCGATCAGGTGTCTACCATCTTCTAGACGGCTACGAACAAAGAATTACATATTTCATATTAGAGAGTCTAGTTAAAAGACGAAACATAAATGACCTCTTAATGCTTCATTAAATTGTGAATAATTGAGTTAACTAAGTCAATCAAATTAATAATCGAGTTAACTATGTCAATCAAATTAATAATCGAGTTAACTATGTCAATCAAATCAAGTTAAACGCCAAGCCCAAACCTACCAAAAATCTTAACATATTTAGGACCGAAATTTTTACTAATAATACTGGATATTTTAATCCTACGTCTATAATGTCTCGATCGTACAACGATTTTGCTAAAACACACACTATCATAGATGTTTTTGTAAATAATATAACTTGTTTTAAAAAATAAAAATAAAAAATTTATTTGTGATTTTATTTTTTTTAATAAATACTTCATAAATATTTTCTACTTGTTTTGTCTTTCAAATTTTGTAATTAAATTTTTAAGTTGTGTATAAAAATACTGACATTGTTTTTAATGTGTTTGCCTCTGTGAATATGCAAATGTGATTACTGCAGACACATTAGTCTAAGGATATTTATTTTTGTATTTTAATTTGTTTTATAATATCCATAAGAATGTTCTAAAAATATCCTGTTTGTGTCTCAAATAAATAAAATGAACTCTTCCGCCATTTAGGTTTTAACAAATTATGAATTTTAATATTTAAAATTCACATTGTTCCTTCAAATCCGACTGTAACATCCATAGAAAAACTTTGTCGCATTATGCAAACGTATCTTCCTTCATATACCTTAATCGAAAGTGTCGCTAACATTTTTAAAACATTACTGTCGTAAATGAAAATGAAATAATGAAGTGATGGAGCAGTGCATGTACTTAAGTATTATACCTGTAAATATTTACACATGCATACTTTGAGATCCTATGATTCTTAAGCATTTTAAAAATCATTTGAAAACTCTCTAGAGATTCGTTTTACGATCGAATTTCAGTCGTTCCATTTTGATAAATGGCTGATTGCCTTCTAAAACACTCGTCATTTGTGGTCTTTCTATATTTGAGAATCAAAAGCTTTTACGTTTGTTGTTCAGAAACATCCAAAGATTACGCACAACTCATATTTGAGACAGTTACTATCGTATCTCTATCAGAGAAGCGCTTTCTCTCTCACCGAAAGATCCAACGCGTAACTACGGCGAGAGCGCGGTTGCAAGGCACTGGAGTTCAAGTGTACGCCAGTCTGAGCGAGAGAGTGAACCGCGACCCAAATACCACACGCTTTACCCGCTTTACCGTCGGCTCATGTAAATGGACTGCCCGTCTTTGGCTAATTAACGAATTGTACGCAATTTTAACAATGTCACTATTAAACTAAGTAGAGTATTCAATTTTAAAATCAGTGTTTACAGTATCCCGAATTTGAAATGGCAAAAAACGTTATAAAAAGCATATTAAAAACGTATTAACATTTTATTTAAGTAGTGCAGTACACAAATCTTTTATAACTTACATATTATATCAAATATGTTTGTGTGAGTGAAAAGTGTACGTTATCTACGTATCATTTTCTACGGTGAGTACCTTCTACCAGATGTGGATAATATGTTGTCACAAAATACAAATCAATGTTTTTAGTTCCTTTTGCCGTATCTCTAGAGAAGAAAATGTACTTCCTTGCCTCACTGTACTAAGTCTCTACGGTTCATTTTATCACTCTTTCTTACCCCACGAATAATGAACATATAGTTAAAGTTACTCGTTATAACTATGTCTTTAAAGTTATTTTTTCTGAACTTATGCAAGAGCTGGTTAACTAATCTAATTAGTAAATAACTAGTGAAATCCATTGGAAAATCATGAGATATTATAATTAGTGAATCTGAAAGAATTCATAAAATATTTTCTTTATGATCAGTATCACATTGTCGTTCAAAATCGATTTTTTTAATTATTTTTTTGTGACAAATTAGAGAGACGTCAAAAATGTATCATGAAACCTTTGGCAGTCAACAATCATCTGACATAATTTTAAACAAAATAAATACACATTTTAAATATAGAATTATTAATCATATAAAAATAAAATACTTTTCAGATTATAGATTTTCAGATTACCTACTTTATCGCTTATCTGAATTCACACAATAATAAGATCAGTTTTAATTTTTAAAAATTTTAAATTTTAAAGAAAATTTGAGTTCATTACGCCGGAATATATCTCATTATGCGAAATTAGTGTGTTTTTCAGTGATCGTAAAAAATATTTCGCTCGAGAAAGTTGTTACTAGATTGCAAATTTTTCGATCGTTATAATACGCATAAGGTATTTTTATTGAAAGTGTAAATAAATAAATCTGAAAAAAAAAACACTAAGCTCAGTTAATTTATTTGCATGTGGCGGAAAGCAAAAAATTTAAATGCCAACTCAATTTTACAAATTTTTTTACTTAAAGAATGAAGTTTTCTAATGCTTTTTGTGATTCAAACCGAATGAAATTTGAGGTTTAAAAAAGCGCACAAAATGTAATTGCGTTTTTTTTTATTTTGTTTGGATTTTGTGGACGGCAGTTTTGTATGAATTAAATAAATTAAGGTTACCAAGAGCAATAACACGTAGTATCTGCTCGAAATAAATAATGTAGATTGTAAATATGGTACCAAATATTTTCTCCCCTATCCGTATTCCGCACAATACAGCCTCCATTCAACGTGTCCATTAGTTTACTTACTACTTGCTCGCTTACTTCCGGTGCGAATAATTTGTTGTTGCCAAAAAGTGAATGGCATCGAACGTCATATATCGTACGATCCAAACATATTTACTAGCTCAATTAAAAAGTAAAAACTCTTTTTAAATAGTGCAAATTTATTAACACGAAGGAGACATTGGACACAGGTTGTTCAAATTTTTTTATGGCTGAATTTAATGCGCTGATTTGATTTTAAATTTTATGGTGTCTATATTAGAAAACTGGTTTACAAAACTTATTTCGCTTACAAGATTTAAAATGCTTTTAAACTTTCTGAATGATTTTCGAAACTAATAATACAAAAAATGTGACTGGAAACTTAAAGATTTTGCTTCGAGCAAAATGGACTTCGAGTTAGAAAAAAATTAAAAAACTTATTTAAATAACTTTTAAATGGTCACTCATTTGGGAGGTACAAACAACTACATTTGTATGCCTGATCAATTTGCGAAATGTTTGCAGCAGTCTTGTAACATTATAATATTATGATGCGTGTGGAATCAATATTCCTACGCAATAATAATCGCATATATAAATCTGTTTACCCTTTCTTGATTCGAATGAAAAATTTAAAGAAATTTATTTGAAAATTCTCGCAAATTAGACTGAAGTGGCTGGGGTTTATAAGAAGTTTAACAGATTAGCAAGTTAAGAACGTATGTAGAGCTTTTAGAAACGTTATACATGTCATAGAATAATAGGGTAAAAATAGGAGTAGGTACATTAGATTATTAAAAATTGCTAAAATAATAGTATTAACAAAGAATATTTAATAGAGACATTCCCAGAATTAATTGCTTTTGCTTCGATGCAGGACGGAGAGGATTTGAATATGTCAAAAGGGTCTGTGCAGGTATTGGTAGTACTATGAAGACGCGCTAGGGGTGAGTTATATGAATGTGTTGTGGTTGTTACAGTTAAGGCGCCATATCCGAGCTCGAAAAGAAGAAGATGGAGAGATATGTAATAACGAATGTTGGAAAGAGCGCGCTAATATTTTAAATAATAAAAATGAAGCGAAAATTGTGAAAATGTTTAATAAAACACTACTCGTTTAGAATAGAGCAAAAATCTCGTGAGGGATGTCTAAAAAAAACAACGTTCAAAGAAACACTGTGAATTTTTTCAAATATATAACTTGTTAAATAATAGAGAAAGGCTTGAAAATAAAAATTTCGGGGCATACCTTGTGATTTTTTCTATTGAGAGAATTTGATATAATTTGCGTTTCGGCGCGGGGATTGTATAGACCTTATCTTCAAAAATAACATATATTTTTTTAAGAGCTTAAAAACTTCAAATGTTCAAGGGAGATTTGTTGCAAGAAATCTGTAGAAATTCGGGTAGCGGCGGCTTAAGGAGATGATGGAGTCGAGTAGATCTGACAGAGAGAGGGATATTTTTGTAATACTGGAAAAAAGGGTACCACCGAAAGATCGTCGGGTAGGTGATAATTCTTAATCTAGTGTTAGGATGTGTTGTTTCAAAAAATTTGACGAATTCGTCAAATATTTGACGTTAATTTTCACGTTCTGTGTAAGTTCTATTCAAGTTCTGTGATGATTTCAGTTTTGTGAAGCAGCTGGCCTATGATGATAAAAAAACAGAACTCGAAAAGAACTTACACAGAACCTGAAAACCAACTTCAAATATTTGATGAACTCATCAAATTTTTTGAAACAACCCGTCCTTAGTCTTGTAACTAGATACTTAATTTTCTTCATTTCTTAAAATTAGAATGTTTGTTTCGTAAACTTAAAATGAATTGCTATTTCCTTACTCTAGATTAAAAAAAGATCTTACATTGATAGCATTGAGCAGTCGATGAAGTTATTCAGTTATTTAAAAAGTGTAAGAATATCGCTAATCGTTCTTCGGATACAAAGTAGCGGTAGTTTTAGATTGGATATATTTTGTAGCAGGTATCATTTGCAGGCTGTCTCATCTTATATTCAACACATCTATGAAACCTCCTTTGTACTTTCTCTAAGCGGTGTAAATAGAAGATTGGGAGTTGCATATTCTAGCTAATATTTCACAAAGGAGTTTCATTGACTCAATATGTATTATGAAAAGTTCTCTTGTATTTATGTACGTATTTTCGAACCTAGTAAAAAACAAAGTATTTATTGGTTGAGTATAAAACAAGTATATCACAGTTTTAACTTTTTCATAAGCATTTCGTCAATGTTTCAGCTATTACTAATCTAAAAATTGTCATTAATCGACGCTCTTAAAATTAATTCCAGGCAGGTCACTTATTTAAATCACACGCTTAAAGTGTAGACTAGTCGTGTGAGAAGTTTTGTTGGAAAATTTCCTTTCGATTTGTGAAATTGGTTATTGAGTTTGACGCACCTCGCAAAAACGACTTAAGAGGTGTTTAAGGAATATTTTGTAAAATAGGTGTACCAGATTCAAAATCAGTAACACAAGAGTTTCGCATTTCGTTGAAGTAAGTGCAGCGTTCGCAATAACTTTACGCATGATTTGTATTAATTTTGATTGTATTTCACGTTGAAGCCATTTGCAACATTAAGCTAGACGACCTCGACAAGTCTGGTACAGAAGGAAAGGGGAAATATAACCGCAATAGTAACGTAGTTAGTTGAGTTAGTGGGTACCTGTCTGGATATTGGCCAATATATCTCCTGGTCAGGGGCGGACTGGCAACACTTTTCCGGAAAACTACTTCTGTAAACGATACTTGCGTTTCAATTTTCAGCCAATAATAGCGATAATTTATTAAATGTCGTTGCAGAAAGTTAAAATACCGAAGTCAAGGGGCTCAAATCTGAGAAGACGTAAAAAAAAGAAATATCTCAACATATAACAATTTCAAAAACATTGTTTCGAAAATTCTATTCAGGGTTTTAAGGAACGTACTTGATTTACTGTAACCAGTGATTCCTGACATTATTTGGAGTAAAACCTGTAAATGGAATTTTAGTCGCCAGTGACTTTTATGTTTTTTTTTCTCAAAACCTAACAAAAAAAATTCTTGCGCATGTCATCACTGGTCACTCAGCCAATTAACCGCCCAACCCCGCACCCAAACCCTAAATATGAAGTTTCTACTGGGTTTTTTAATGTTGAAAAAAAACTTAAAAATATCACCGGATACCAAAATTTAATTTACATTTTTTTGCTCCAAATAACGTCATAGAATCACTGATTAAAGTAAGCCAATATTTTGTTATAACAAAATATATATTCTCTCTTCGTTCCAAATTCGGAATTTTTTCCGTTATTTCCTGCTTCAAATGTTTCTGTGACTTTGTTCCAACATTACCAAAGACCAACATTTCCAGAATTGGGTTAAAACTGCCAAAGTTCTTAAATATATATGAAATGTCTATCGTAAAATATCAAACTTCTAACATAACGAACTCTATAAAAAACTACAAAACTCTACGAAACTACAAAAAAGAAATGATTCACATTCATTGCATTACAATGGTAAATCGTTTTTCCTTCTCGATTTTAGACCAAATACATGTGAGCGAGACGTTTCTACTTAACGATTAAAATTAAAACGTCTAGTTCACAGGACTTTTCGTTATTAGTTTCCAGGTTTCTTTTGACCAAGATATATTCTAAGTATCACTGCCATCTGGTAGGTCGGTGTCCGCAGCTTTGCACGCAACTCAGGGCAGCGAGGAGTGGAGGAGGCTTGGAAGAATCTACCATGGAAATTGGAGTCGGGGTCACGAACCTCAGCAACGAGAAATCGACTTGAGAATAATAAGTTTTCTTTGGTTTTTAGTCCGCCACTGCATCTAGTTTTGGTAATGTCTACATGCCTTCACTACGCAGCCAGTTAGCAGTAGCAGTCGCAGTAAACTAACTTACCCGGGAATTATCTCATAAACGAGTTTTTCGACATCGAATGCAATGTGCTGCATATTAGGTGGTACAAAGGAGTGGGTATTCTCTTCTCCGCATTAGAACGTTCCACTGCACTAGAGACAGCCTGCATTGGTGCATTGGTGCATTGGCCAACCCGGCGAAGGTGTTTGGGCTCACGATCGACCGGTGGGAGTTACTCATATCTACAGGTATACGAGTACCTATGGCGCAACTCTTGATGCATTCTCTGTAATACCATGTTTTCACTTCTACCTAACGGAAAATCTATTACAAAGTCGAGTTTCCAATGTCTTGTATTTTAATGGCGCAGTCATTTCAGTAGAACAGCTAAAAGGAATTAACACTAAGTACCAACCCTTTTTTTATATTTTAGCTCCTCACAGGAAGACCTTTACCAAAATAATTTTCCTCGAGGCATATGTCATCTTAGGGGATGCTGTGTGGAGATTATTTTTAAGGAAAGGCCGGAGAAGGCCTGGAAAGGAAAAAACTATAAGGGATAGGTAGGAATCTAGGGGTCAGTGTGTCCAGAAGTGACGGACGTATGAATCCATCCTTTCAACTCCGGTGCATGGTAACAACGGAGAGGTCAAAAGACTTCCCTCAACCAGTCTCTCTCGGTTCGGCCCGAGATGCGTCCAGAGGGGCGGTGGTAAGCATACCCGCCTCCCAAATTGAAAATATTGATATTATGTTATTAAAATCTAATAGCTTTTCTAATATGTGGCTTCCAAATTTTACCCTACGAACTTTCTCATCCATATAATCCATTATTAAAAGTTGTATAAAGTTTTTTTTAATAAAATTCTGCCAGAAATGGACTTTTTTAAAATGGTTATTAGAAATTTTCTCCCGAATTGGTCCTGATGTGTCACGCAAAATGTCAACATATTAAAATTTGACATCCTACACCTTTGAATTGAACGATTTTATTTACGGATATGTTATATATTTCTATACGAGCTTTAAATTTTTTTCATGGAGGTGAATTTACCATGCTTTGTTGTGCTTGCCATTTTGTGATTTCATGTGTTTATGCTGATAATTTTTTTCCACTAAAGTCACAAAACTGACTAAGAAAACTGCGTATTTAAACTTCACCTAATTAAATCAACAATGTCTTACTGTCTTAATCTCGTAATCACCGCTGTAATAATAATTTCTCCGTGTGAATTTGTTTGAACTTCTCCGAACTTCCAAGTGTAATCTTTTGTTACCATTCAAGTCCAAGACTAGCGTATCGCTTGTTACAATAATAATAGCTGGAAGTCAATGCTTCGAGTGTTTGTATAACTAACTAGTATCATGGGTCTTTAGTGGTTTGAACTTTACCGACTAATGAAAGTGGTCGTCAAACTTGTATACAAGTAGGCAAACGGGAAGAACTTGCTGCAACTTCAAGCGCCGTTGCTATTGCAGACTGCATTCTGGGATAATTACATTCAATGTGCAAGATGTATTGACGCATAGTCGTTACTTCGGTACCAAAGCTCGCTTGCATTGGTTAATCCACGCTTTATCGTTGCGTTTATTGGTCAACGATATAACTTACGGCTGGAAAACATGTGGTATCGTGTGATGCTATCTGTCATGTTGCGAAAATGGAAAAGAGCTTTAGGTACAATAAATGTATAAGCATTTTTTTTATTTTTTAACATGAAACAATTAATGCAGGTAATTGCGTGCATAAATTTTACAACATTGCAGAAAATTACAAATCTGACATGTTTTCATAGACAAAGTGGCCGAGTGGTTTTTTTTTATTTTTATTATTTATTTATTTTTTATTTATTTATGTCTATTCTTGAATACACAATTTTACAATTGATTACAGAGGTTTACATAGGAGTACAAAACGTTAATTTTCAGTAGCAGTAAGCAAAAAGATTTTTTTTTTTTTAGTTTTATGTTATGTGTAAGGTAGGTTTGAGAAGGTAAAACTGTGTGTGGGTAATATTGTATGTTTCGTGAACACCTCACTAGGAGAACCTGTGCTGAGGTGTTGACGTGCTTATGATTAAGTGTGACAAGTATTTATGTGTTGTTGTAGAAAATTAGTTATTTAATTATTTTTTTTTTCATACATTTTATTATCGTTTTATTATCATATTATATAAACATACACATACATACACATCCATATAAATACATGTACCTGCACACATGCGGTTAAAATCCTCGTTTCGGAATCAGAGATCGCGGGTTCCATATCCGAATTACCCAATTTTTTTTTTTACATAGCTCCACGCACGAGGCCCAGAGGAAAATAATTTTCCTCGGGGCCTATGTCATCTTTGGGGGTGCTGTGTGGAGGATTTTTTTAAGGAAAGGAAGGAAAGGAGAGTACTGGGAAGGAAAAGGGTATAAGGAATCTGGGGTTCAGTGTGTCCTGGTCGTTTACCTTCAAGACCTAGACAAACCTAAGCCCATGAACCCGGGCACCTTTGCTAAATCACCAAACGTAGCAAACCACTTGGGTGACCTATGGCAGAGGTGTTGGTTATCCAATAAAGGTTCCTGGGGCGGTAGTATCCATCCCCGCCTCGCAAATGTCGAAATAAGCATTATTTAATTCGTAATTACTTGTTATTTCTTTATAGAATTGTATATTTGTAGATTCTCTCAGAATCACTCTTGTAATAGGCTACCAGGCCTTGAAATGGCGTTAGCTGCATGCAGTGAATTGATTTGACTATCCAGGTACTTCTCAACCTTCAATAAAATTTCAAAAACACACATCCATCAAAATGTAAGTCACTGTAAAGTAAATATGGTCATTTTATTTCTAATCGACAACATGTTATCATAATTTCTGAGGAAACTGTAAAATAAAAAAATAAAAAATTTCGTAGTTTTTTGGTGAACTTTGGGAAGAATATTGTGTTTGATAAGCCTTTTGGATTCTCCAATGTGCTCGATTTGTGAACAAATCGAAGAAATCAAACATATTATCGAAGTACATTATGTACGAACAACAAAGAGTGATAATATTGATGACCTTAAACCCATCGGAAGTTCAGTATTTAAGAGCCATGCCATATCAAGAATCATGAAATTTGTTAGATCATGTAAATATTTTAATGGACTTAATTCCTTTAAAAGAACATTAGACGTTATAATGATAATATTTTAATACTAGTAGTTAAAAACCTGTTCAGTAGGTTTTTTTTACTAGGCTCTGCAGGCGGCTTTTGGTTCGGCTTCGCCCAGTTAGTGTTTGTGTTTGATCATTTTATTCAAATAGAAACTGGTTTCAAAAATAGCCTGTTCCTCGGATCCACTGTCATCGAGTAATAGTCACCGGTACAAAATTACAAAGTAACTGAGATAGGCAATGATATCGTATGTTATATATATCCGCTTGATACAACTATATATTACTCTCAATCTTTCCATGTTCGGAGAGATACTACTTTTTAACAAATTCGTGGCACTTATACCTAGGGGTGACACGTTCCCGTCCGACTTGCTGACGAAAGTGGCGACATCTTGTGACGAATTTTTGAATTCAAAACCGAATTACAACGGTAGCTTTGTTTGGAATTCCACGCACACAGATGTTATTTGTGGAGCGACGCGTACGGCGTGGCGTCGACATGCTCTCGAAACTGGGTTCTGAAATTAAACCACGCAGACGTTACCGTATTAAAACTATACGATTATAATTTTAAAATGGAAGAGTCAAAAATGACAACATTATGTGAGTCACAAGCCTCGATAATATACATATGACAAAAAAAACTATTTATTGTTACCCACATGCGCAAAAGGCGCATCGAACACTAGTACCTACCGAACGTTGGACGTCGGCATACCAGTTTTTGGAAATGAAACTTGTTGAAGCCGCCAATTGCCCGAGGGGCATTTTATTTCCCATCCGCATGTCTTTCTCTTTCATCTCTCCGGAGGACCGCTCGATGAGACTGGCCTGTCGGATTATCAGGTGGTAGAAAGCTTGCCATATATTTATGCGCTCATTATCTGATATATATATATACAGAGATGAATTTTAAGAAGAAGAAAAAAACTGCGAACGTTTTCGGTACTCAAGAAAAATCTAATTATATGGGAGTGGAGAGGAGACCTCGGTGGACTCTTTCTTCTTGGGGTCCTTAAGAAACTAAGGGAAGTGGACAGAGGATGTGGTGGCTGATGCCACCTTGGTGGACTTTTCCTTATTGGAACCTTCGGGGAACCAATGAGGAGTGGACTTATTCCTCAGGAAAGCTTAGGGGAGTGGAGAAGAGAGCCGAGGCCACTGCTGTGAGCTGCCTTCAGGGAACCAAGGGGAAGTAGAAAAAAGAGCCGGGATCACTTCCGTAAACTCTTCGGCCTTCGGGTACTTACAAAACGGGGGTATTCTTACCATTACACGATTCTTCCTGGGAATCCATACGCGGGAAAACTGGAATCTTTACGGGACCTGGAAAAAAAATTAATGGGCTGAGGTAAAATGGGAGAAATCATAATAGGCTCTTGGCCTGAATTCTCACGAGGACTGTATATATACCATGTCCACTTTTTTTTTTTTTAAAGACTCTAAATATAAAAAAAAAAATGATTATTGCAATTGGAAACTGTATGTTTGAGCAGGTACCTAAAACCCTTTATTTGTGCTACTGGTAACCGTGCTTTTGTAGCCGGTGTTCGTATTCGAATAAATAAAGTAATGAACCCAAAATTCATGTTTAATGTCATATTTTCAGAACTTATGGTTGAATGATATGATTAAACTTCGTTCTAAAGCCGGTTTCAATTAAGAAGTCTCTAGGTACATCGAACCTCTTAGGCTGACCTTTGGATACCACCTGTGACCTGTGTTTGGGATGCGGAAGACAGGTTCCGTTACTATGGGCGACAGATTTGACTGCAACTCTCCTATTTTGTTTGTAGATATAAAATTATTATAAATACTTACTTCACCACCATGATAAAAATCACTACAACTGTGATTAGGCCAAAACTTATTGCACGATTGAATTCGTTTAGCATGGTCATGGAACTTGAACTTGGTCGAACTCTGTTAATGTAGGAATTCATTAAAACTTTGTTCTGACCGTTGAAAGACGAATAGAACTGAAAAAAAGTATATCTAACAAGATTCACTTCATTATCTTAATCACATATTTATACATGAAAATTGTTGGTTAGAAGGTCAACATATATCACGGAAAGCCGGATTGCCTCATTAGAAAAAAAAATCAAAAACGAAGGAGTTATCATTCTTTCGAAAGGGGCTTGTCACGGCCTAGCGCGGGCTTACCTCGAAAAGCCGCAATTCGGAGGTTAAATACCTGGCTCCACACACCGAAAAAAGTTTTAATATGAACGCGGGTCTGTGTATGAATTATATTGGATATTTTGACGGGTCCAAGCGCGTATCGGATCCGGTGTGGAGCCATTCACGTTTCAACCGCGATGAGATAAACAGTACTTGCCGCTATCCGCGCGCCGCCGTACCGCGCTCAGAGCACATTCCGTTTCTGGCGAAAGTTTTTTTTTTCACCGAGCGTCGATTTCATTTTATGACACCTCTGGTTCCGGAATTTCCATCCGCAAATGAAACTCGCTTCACGTTATTAAAATCAAATATTTAAAAGTTCATTCATGTTTGTGCTCTCTTAAACAATCAATCAATCAGTCAATCAATCAACAAGAAATCAAGACATCACAAATACGTTCCTATTTTAAAAGTAGGTGTTCATTTCTTTGCAATGGTTAAGTGACTTCAAATAGTTTGTGCGCCAATATTATATTCCATTAAAGTAGTTGCGGTCTTGAACTTTGAAAAAATATTTGTTTATTAAATCTTATTTTTTTCTGAATAATTTGTTGGCATAATAAAGACAGCTCTTAATAGTGTATTTATAAATATGTGTAGTTTCTGGAATCTAAAAAGATATGTAGCGGCTCTCTGTCAAAATTTAAAAACTTTACGTGCTTAGCACAACATAATAGCTACACAAATTGGATAATATTGCAATTAGATACCTTGAAAATCGTTTTTTCCACCTTGAGGCTCGACTTCAAAAATAAAGAGTGTACACCTGTTTATCCCATACAAATAAATTACGTGACGTGACCCACGAAAATGTGAATTTATTTATATTAGATTCTTTGTAGAAAATTTCAAATAAGCAGTTTTTATTTATTATCTTCATAATTTAATTAGAGTTGTTTATTTTTTACAGAAAGCAGCTCGAGACCATCTTCCAGCAGTGAAGACTGATTTGGATTAAATTTAAAGTGTGATTAATTTAAGTGTTAAAGTGCACGTGCAATCGTGTTTGTGGTAAAATTTTAATTTGAAAGTCAACCTGAAAATCAATCAAGATGTCGGGTTTTGTGAAAATTGCTATGGACGATTACTACTCCGATAATAATTGGACAACTATCATAAATAAATATTGGATGCAAGCGGAAACCATCGCGGGTAAGTTCTTTGTTACTCATTTATTCAATACAAAGTCACCATTGAAAATTATGGAACATAAATTAACTTTAAAACTGACCATTCTAACATTTTACTAAAATTTCTATTTAATGATCGTTACGTCACTCGGAATTAATCTAAATCTTCATAACTTCCATAACGCCAAAAAGAAAGTAGTGTTGCCAGTTGCCACCACCTGATGAGCTGACCAAAATAGCGAAAGTTCCTGCCCACTGTGCCCACTGTGCCTACTAGCGTAATTTATGGGGTAGGTACTTTCACCTTTCCATTTTATAAACCAACTTTTTTTTGTCGTCTCGAACTTGGCCACCGCACACGATACGCACAATGTCGTGAGCATAATTTAACGCCAAAGACAAAGCGCCGACTGAAGCAAAGCGTCTTGCAGGTTTCATGAACGTTATTTCTCTTCTTATATTTGGGATTCTTTTTGGTTCTATTAATTAGGGAACCACGTGCAACAACAGTTATTACGATAGTATATTTCTTTAGTATATCAATTAGATATCGGTTGATGGTTTTAGAGTACTAACAGTTATTAAAAGGATACAAGATAACGTCACCGATTTCAAATTGTAACGTATTTTATGATGACTCAAAGTACCTACTTGGAATCAGCTGTTCCAGCAGCATTTTAATTTGGGTCTAATGAAAAGGTTAACTCCCACGCCATTGCCTTAACACGTGATCACCTCATCACAGGTTTTTCTACTGAGGTGTTCACGAAACACGATAATATTGGAATCATTTACAGAATACACATTACTCTTACTTTAATATACTCGTAGGATTTGTTTTATAAAATATATATTTATTTATCTATCTTTAGTGTATTACAAAAAAACAACAAAATAAAAATAGAATTCTCAATTTGGAAAAAAAACATGTTTTAAAATGACATGCGCACGTGTATTTATAATTAACTGTTCGTTTCGTAATAATTAATAAAATATAAATTACACTAATTTTCCAAGCGTTAACCACAACTTCTCCTATTTTTTTTTTAAATTTAAGCGGAGACTTTACTTTAGATGAAAAATAATTATTCTTGTATTTTTTTTATTGGCAGATTCATGAATAAAATAATAATATGAAATTCCATAATAACTATAAAACAATTAAGATTTCGATATCATCTATAGCTTAATTAATTAACCTTGTAAAAACTTGTCGATACTTTTAATCATCGAGTTTTATAATCGAGGGAGAAAATTTGTATACCTAAACTTATAAACTGCGTTTGTGCACGTATAACCTTGAACTGTTAAATTCCGCAGACAAAGTTACCTTTGAAATGAATTTCAAGCACTTTAATAGCGTTTGATTGATATTTTCACCAATTTTATGAGCAAACCTAAAATCACTTTTTTTTAAATTTTTGGTCGAGAATGTAAATTAAAGTTTTTACATTGATAAGTTAACATTTATAGTAACACACCCAAGAAATATTTTTTTTCGTGAAACTAATTTTTAAATCTAAGAATCCAATAATCTGTTTTTAATGTTCATCTTATCAAGTTGAAATCGATTAATTTCGAAGAACTCATTCCAATTAGAATATCTGAACTGTAAATCAGAAAATCTGTTTGTTGAAAACTTAACTCTGGACATAATGAGATTTGCTAAAGTTTTTCCGTCCGAAATTTGAAGATCATAACTTTTATTTTCAGTTAAAATAAACAAATATTAGTTAAATTATTAAGAAGTGTACGACAATACACCATTATGTTCAATAAGAAAAAAGAGCTTAACGAAACCAGGCCAAATCAAAAATACTAATTTCGGTTGTACGTCCGTAATTCCGGTTCAATAAACTCTAGAACTCGGACTTGCTTTGAATTTAAGTGTCGTTTTCAAAATTGGAACTGATTTAGTGAAAATTCAAACAAGTGGTAAAGAAGGTACCTAACTACCTACCTTCAATAACATAATATTTTGAAAGAATTTCAATTGTATTTTTCAAAATTTGAATTATATTTTCCCGTGTTTTTTTCAAAGATCGGCGTTAGGTTTTTTAAAATCAAAATAAATTTCAACGAGTGAACCTAACAACAGGAACAAAATACAAGGAGCACAGAAATGTCAGATGATAATTGTGTTAATTTAAGGAATTCCTTTTTTTAATTCACCTAACTTAAATCCAATTTTTTTTTCACGAATGTTGATTTCGTAGTTAAATGATTTTTTAATTTTTCATTTTTCAAAAGCCGCCAAAATGATCTAATCCTGAATGGGTCAAAACCAACGGCAATATGAACGGCAAGGTCAATACCACTCGAGTCGGTATGAAATCACAAATTCCATTTTAGGTATTTAGCTAGATTTCCAAGCAACATGAATTCTTTTAAAATAATTTGTACACTGCAGTAGTAACTTGTATGCGAGTCAAGCACAAAATTGTCCGCTTTATCAATGCACGCGGCCGCCCGACCCTTAAGGTAACGGTGTAAGTTCTGTCAGAACCCGCCTGCCAATCACAGGGCGTTTAAATCTCTTACGGTTTTAATCGTTTTAATTAACGATTCATTAATTCTACGTATTTATTTATTTATTTATAAATAAACGCCCTTTTTCGGGGCTTTTACATATATAGCATAGAAAAAACATTTTATTGTACATAACTGAACTGCCTCAATAACAATATTTTAAATTTATTCAAAGATAAATTGAAGATGTCCACTGACTTGGTATAATTGTTTCCCTCCATTAGTATTCTGGGCAAAGAGGAATAGTTAGTCCCAGAATTTCTGCACTGAAATAAATCCTGACTTCTAGTATTACGAAGTGGAATTCGGAAGCTTATCAATTCAAGTAATACCGGACTATCAACTAAATCATTTAGAATTTTATATAAAAATACCAAGTCAGTGAAAATTCTTCTGTCTGACAATTTAAGCATATTCATATCGTTTAAAAGTCTGTTGTAGTTTAACATATTTGCTGAAATACCCATTTTAAAATTTAGAAAACGTAAGAATTTGTTTTGTATTCTTTCAACAGCTTGTACGTGCATATTATAATGAGGATTCCAGACAGGAGAATTGTACTAATTACACATTATAAAAACATTCAGAAACAGCGTTTGTTAAATATATTTTTAAAGCCATTCATTTTTCATTCAGGTTCCTTATTATACAAAATAATAATTAACTTCAAAAAGTGAACCTGCCCACAAAAACCAGATACCAGAAGCAAAATATGACGATTTCTATATGGTTATTTAAAATTTATTGCTCAGTAACACTGGTTGTCAAAAATCTCATAACGAGGAAATATAAATATTTTTTTAATTCATTTTAAATTTTCGTGATATTTTATGGGTCTGTGCTGGGATATTATAGTTATACCATATTTAAATTACCGTTGAAAGCACAAAATAAACTCATGTATAAATAAAAGAAAGCCCTTTTGCATAAGATGTGTGAAAAACTTTTGTTTCTCGAAGCTTTTTTTATACCTTTTCTTGTGTCATTCCCCGACCTGTCAATTTTATCAATACGTAAATGTTTATTTGGTCGTAATTTGTAAATGAAAATGACAAATGCCTGTGTTTTTTGTTTTATTTTAGACTTTAATATCAAGGCCATACGTAACACAATTAAACCATAGGATTAATCACATCATAGAATTAATCAAGTAAACAATAGAATTAATCACACCATAGAATTAATCAATTAAACCATAAAATTAATCACACCTTCGAATTTATCATTTAAACCTTAGAATTAATCACACCATAGAATAATTTAACTAAACCATAGAATTGATCACACCGAAACAATAACATTTTTAGGTAATTTTTTTTTTTATTTTTTTTTATTAGTATCTATAGCAAAATTTGTACATAATGTATTTATAAATTGTATTATATTAAGGTATTATAAAGTTTTTTTTTCACAGTCCTCCTCACTAAGGTTCCCTGTTCTGAGGCGGCCTGTAGTTTTTCCACATTTGTATTTAGTATCCAGTTGTCTTTACATGGTCTTCAGTATGTTTGATAGTTCATTTTCACTTTGTTCTCTCAACCATATTTTTACTTTTGTTTTAAATTTATTTATTTCTGTTATTTTTTTTGTTGGTAGAGCGTTGTATAGTTTTGTCGCATTGAATTTCATATTTCTTTGTCCAAAAGATGTTTTCAAACTGGCTGTAGCTAGAATATTTTGGTTTATTGCCCTGGTTGTGTATCTATGTTGGACAGTGGAGTATTCTGATATTTTATATCAAAGGTATTTTAAATATGATAATTCAACTCGTTTTTGTCCAAATTTTTCTAGGTTATGTATTGTTAATTATTCTCGGTATTATTTTGTACCGAAAACTCATTACAAATTTAATGCCAGTTTGTATTAATACTAAATTGGAAAACAAAAGCTTTCACGCGTAAAAATAATGAACGAAATAACGAAGAATTTATAAAGGTGAAGCAGAAAAAAAACTCAAATTGTGAGTTCTGGTGTCATAAAAAATTACTGTAGTTTTTTTCTAAAAACTGTAGGTCAACGTAACTATTATCAGCTCTTAATATTATTTAAACTATCAGGTATGAATCTTTTAAATACAATTTTTGTCAGGCAATACTTGAATAAATATTAAATAATAGTGACTTCCCGGCGTGCGTTGCAATGCCACTTAAATAAATAAATTGTTTTCCCCTGCGTGTTCTCCTCCCGTGTTCCCCCTCCACCTTCCCGGGTTCCCTCCTCCCCCTCCCGCCTTTCCTCCCTGCCGCTCAAAAACATATGAAATACACTCATTTTTCAAACAACTTGCGCGCAACCTTTTTATATAACCTTCATAACGCAATGCCTGACCTGTACGTATATAGAAACCTTTGCGGGAGTGCGCACAACAACTCACCAAAGTATTGTTGCAATCGGATATGTAGTATAGGAAATATTTTATGACGCCATCTAGAAACCATCCTAAGCATGAGCACATCCAATCACCAAAGTTTCATAGCAATCGGAAAAATGGTTTAGGAGCGCATAAGAGACAAACAAACAAACATGAATTTTTATAAATATCAAATATCACATTACAAAATTAAATATCAAATATTACTCTGCACATAAATGAAATAACAAAGAGAACTATAAAAATGCTTGGTTTCATAAGCAGAACAGTAAGTGATTTCAAGTTTGAAAACATTGTACACTTCTTTATTAAGAATCCAGATAGAGTATAATTCGCCTATTTGGTCCCCATTGTATAAAATACATTCCGAATATATAGAAAGGGTACAGCACATATTTCTAAGATTTATCAACTTTAAACTGAAAACTCCAATTCAAAATATTAACTATGTCATTTTGATGAAACAACTCAACTTGATTACGCTGTCAGATAGGCGGATCATCTCTGACCTGGTACTATTAAATAAAATTATTAATAATTGCATTGATACCCATGAAATTCTCGCCAAAATAAAACTTTATGTACCGACTAGAAAAACGAGGCAAAGTGCTACCTTTTTCTATGACTATTTTGAAACAAACTATGAAGCTCATACACCTATAAACAGACTACATCATTTTGGCAATAAATTTGGGAATATTGTAGATATGTTTAAAGATTCCGTATTAGTTTTAAAACAAAGTTTTTATAATCACTTTACCGAGATGGTTTCACGACTCCGTAGTGAATACCTACACTTTTTTATTTTTATATTTTTATGTTTACACATATTTCGCTTTCCATACTACATACTATTCATTTTAATTTACCTTGATTTAATCATAAATCATTATATATTGTTTACTGTGTATCTAAAACAACTGTATTGCTTCTTTACTTATCTTGCAAAATCGCACTAGGGCGTTAATAAATAAATAAATAAATTACGTTACAAAAACTGACACAGCGCCAAAGCCTTTCTTCATAATGAAAAGAATATTATTTTTCTTCTTTCAGATTTTGAAAAAGGCGTATTTAAACTGTGTATAATATATTCTATAGATGGCATAATAAAATAACCAAATATAATGAAAGCGCACAAAAATCCACGAGCAATAAAAAAACTTGTGGGTTTTAGTGTATCGACTGCCCGTGCGTTGATGTCTTTTTCATGAACATGGCTGCTAATATAGGTTTTACGTTCAGTTGTTCCACTCTGATAAGTCGAAGAAGGCCAACTTTACGGTAGTACGATTACTCGCATCCGAAAGTGAAATATCCCGTTTCATAGTTCAACCGTTCTTTATGCACACGTTTTAAAGTGTCATACAACATTATATTCATTAATAATTATTATTGCTCGACACATAACTTGGACGAATAACGATGAACTATCAACGTTTTATTCGATATCTTTACGGGCGTTTTTTTTGAAAAATCAAGGTTACGTTTTGAAAAATAAAATATATGTCAAACGGTAAAAGTTTTTATTTTATAAGATTAAATTGATTTAATGTCTTCCTTGGGCGTCCCCGACTTCGTCTACCATTCACATTTGCGTCATATATTCTCCTTACACTCCTTTCCTCACTCATTCGCTCTACATGCCCAAACCATCAGAGACATGGCACGACCAAGTGAATCAGATACTTGAGTCGGGCGATGTCAAGAGTCAGAATAATAGAAGAGCATGTATGAGACGATGTATGAATGTGAACGAAGCGAGGAGTTTATTTTTTATGTGAATACCGAGCAAGAGTATCGCCTTTAATTTATTTTTTTATGTGAATACCGAGCAAGAGCCTCGACTGCGCTGGTCTAGAAGTCAGTGAGACCAAAGCATCCCTAATAGGGGTATGTCAAAAGGCTGAATGTAGTGAGGAGGGGAAGGAGAAGGGGAAGATGGGGAAGTACCTGACTATTCAGATGTTGTCACTAATAATAATATTTGTCTGATTTATAAAATGTCGTTTTCGTGAAAAATTACCTCAAAGGACTATACACGGCCAAAGCCATTTCAGGCAACATTTAAATTATGAATGGTGATCTTACACCAGGTCATTTTGAGAGTATCTTTCAAGCTGGAACGTGCCGCAAATATACTATAATATATTATTTTAAATGAATAAAATGGTTAAATAACGCAAGTTAATCAAATAAAATTTATTTGCACACGCCGGATTATGAACCCGTGATCTTCGGCTTGCTAGTCGAGAGCCTTATCCCTGAACCACGGAGGCCGTCAAATCCATCAAGTGGTGCTAGCTAGACAATATTTACTCAGTTCATTGTTCACTATGTGTAGATAAAATTTCCAACGCAGACAATTATTTGCATGTAGTAAAACCGTGAATTTAATAATAATTATTGGCATGATACAAAAATGTTTTTATGTCTGTTATTATTTTCATATTTTATTTGTGTTTGATAAAGAGGCATTTTCCTCAAGTTCATTCTAAGTGACCAGCTCAAGTATGGGGCTCCATCGAAGCCAGAGTTAAGTTAGTCTCTCAGAAACTGGGCGTACTGTTCAGAGCCCGCAGATACTATAATATTACACAACTGCTAACACTGTACAAATCGCAGATGCGCCCCACGGTTGAATTTGGCAGCCACCTCTGGTCTGTAGCCCCTAAATATCTAAAAGAAACCCTCGATTCTGTGCAGAAACGGGCGGTTCGTTTGATGGATTCTCCTAACTTAACAAATGGATTGCAATCTTTAGAGCACAGGCGTCGGGTGGGAATGCTGTCCTTGTTCTACCGGGATTACATTACAGTACATTATGAAAGATGCTCCAAGGAACTAGCGTCATTGATCCCCTCGGCACCGGTGCAAAGTCAGAAAACACCCCAAACACGCGCCCAACATTTGTACACGGTTGACATTAGTCACATGAGAACGAGTCGTTTCTACGATTCGTTCTTGAGTTCAACAGCTCGGCTGTGGAACGATTTGCCGGCCCCTGTGTTTCCTCCCTCCTACAACATTCACTCCTTCCTCTCCTCAAAAAGACCCTTCACACAGCACCTTCAAAGATGACGTATTTCTTTTTTCAGGGCCTCCTGTGTGGAGCTAACGTAATTTTTTTTTTAACCTCATTAGCTTGATAAGGAAATCACTGTGTAACGTAAAAAACAGTTATCTAGAAATAATTTTTTTCAGGGCCTCTTGTGTGGAGTTCACGCAAAAAAAAAATTTAAAAACTCATTTTTATAGGGAAATACTGTGTAACGTAAATGAACAGTTATCTAGAAATCAGTTTTTTTCTGAAAATTGCTAATAGTTTTCAAACATTACAAACAATTAAATAATAATACAGAAATGTTTATGTTGTAAACCGTAAACTGTATATGAATGTGTTGTAAATATAAATTTATATAACATAAGGGTGGTATTCAAAATAGATTTTAATTGACTAACTACTATTACAATGAATTTTCATTTTGTTTAAATAGATTTAACAGTTGGAATGAACCAGAAATATCAAAGATTTAAAATACTATACAGGAAAGCTGGAAGATTAAACAAAGTGAAAAGGTGTAGACTTGTTTAAAAGCTTACCCAAGGTTGAACATTTATCGTAATTCATTACAACCACTTTCATCATCAGAAAATAGAATAATAAAATTTTAAAGCGTTGCAATTTTATGTTTTCAAAATAAGATTTTTCAATTAGTTTTATTATGATTTACACAACTATATAATATAAGAACGTTAAATTAACTGCTGGTTTAAAGTAATTTCAACATTGTCTTTAATGCTTAATGCACTAAGTAGCCATTAATTTATAAGTGAAGTGGCTGATAATATAATCGTCGCATTCAACTTTAAGCCTTATTCCACTAGCCGTGAGATTTATCTTCACGGCCATCAAAAACAACGATTTTGTAATAAATACCATCTACACATACATCATAACACATACACATACATCATAATACATTTACATGTACATAATACATCTACCCACACATCATATATGTGCATAAGTAAATTTGCACAACGAGAAAAAACTTAACGTGTTATCGTTATCCACTAGTCAATCACACGTAACATGTACAAAACATGTTTAGTTATTTTTGTACTCCTTATCTGTCTGAAATCATTTATAAAAAAATTAAATAATTTATCAATATGATATTATATTAAATTGAAAATAGGTCCAGATAGATGTTAAAATACATTAAGCAGTGAAGATGTTTTAAAGTAAGCTGAAAATTGTGGACTCACTTACAGCATTTATTTTTTAAGAGAAATATCAGGAGAAAGCACCCTAATTTCCATACAATGTGTATCTACTTAAACCGTCTTTCTCATTAGATTTTTTACCGGTTCGACGATGGTATAGTTAAGCTGGCGTAAAGCTTGGTTTAAGTTAGTTTTCACAATATTATTTACCTATTCCATTGTAATAAATCCCGTTTTTCACTATTCCGACCTAACATGTCGCGTTATATTTACACGTTGATTATAAGTACGGGAGTTGTGTATGGTCATTAATCCTACAAATTATTCTATTTGGGCTTAGAAATTTCTATGGGTTAGAATATTTTGGTTAGTAAATTATATCTTCAATTTTGTATCCTTATATAAAATCACTGGGGAGAAATTTCTAAATGTATACACAAAAGTAATCTCTTTTCTTTGGCACCTATTTTTCCATGAAATTTAAATTAATATTAACTTCAATTCCGTACGCCATGTCAAAAAAAAATTATTACGTATTTTACGTTGATTTTACGTTGCCGTCGATTATTTGAAGATAAAAATGAATCGCTAATACGCAAATAACATCTTAAGTCAAGAGCTGTAGAATGCAGAAATAAAGCTTATTTATTATTTTTGGGTTTAAATCGTAGAACTCCATTTAATTTTTGTTTAAATTTAATTCAAATCAAATTTGATAATGTTATTATCAAGTACGTAAGTATTTTAGTACTATTTTGTTACAGCTTTTTCGGTTTACAACACCATTTTCTAACTGTCAAGTTTGAAAATGTTCCTGTAAACCGAAACAGCTGTAACAAAAATACATACTAAAATACTTGCAGAACTTGATAATAACATAATCAAATTTAATTTTAATTAAATTTAAAAAAAAATAGAAACTAAGCTCCCATATTAGAAAAACAGTTACTAGATAATTATTCAAATTCGTGTTTTTATTCAGTGGTTTTGTTATTTCACACAACTCGTATAAACCTTAAAACATGCACGCACTATTATGTGATTCTCCATCTGAACTAATTAACAAATAATTGACATGCACAGAAAACTTAAAGTTCTCAACCTCTATCAAATACCTTGCATTCCTATTATGATAAACACTTTAATTTTTTATATCACAAATAAAATTTATTTGAATATTTTACTAACTAACAAATGTAGTTAAACATGACCTTTGCTGAAAACGAAATGTTAAGTCAGCCAGTGAAAGCGAAAATCACGAGTACAAAATAGCTTTTTTGTTCGCAATGATGTATTACGGTGATTGCCTATAAGCTACAGGCTACAGGCTACATTCGATGCCTCGGAAGAAAGTGATTTACGTTGAAACGGAAATGGCTTACGGTGGCATCGTTAGCTTACGATGCAGAAGAATCAATTTGAGAGTCAAATTTTCGTTTAGTAAAAATTTGTCGTCTTAAAATGTCTTTACTTAATTTCTAATTTATGCCTGAAAAGGCATTAATACAAACTATTTTTCAAGTCAAGTCATTCTCTTGGTCATTATTTAGTATTGATGCACGAAATGTCGTAGTTTGGGTTGGTAAATTTATTTCTGGTACATGCTATTCGATTAGTTATTATTAAAAATATAACCGGTACACAAACTTCTCGTTGAAGTCAAAACATAGCTGCTATAGTAATTTGTAAGTTTGTACAACTTTATTTATTTAGATTAAAGCTGTGTACAACACAGCTATAAAATATAAAAGATCATCATACGCCAAATAATGCTCTCCATACAAATCCTTCAGACCGTTCAGACCTAAGCGGTTTATGCGCAAATCAACCATAGACAATACACATCTTATGACGGAACAGCTCCAGAGGCGCACGCGGATGACATATGTCAAATTAACAGATTCAGTACAAATAAATATCATTTCGTGGCAATTCATAATTCACTCCCTAATTCATCTGACCCCCTCTCCTACCATAGGAAGAAATATATGATAGCGTCGTGTGGTCGTACAAAACATAAGCGCTCGCGGTTCAACAGATATCTGCTCGCGGTTTTATAGTTGTGTGTGTACACAGCTTAATAATGAATAAGTAAGCACTGTTGTAAAAATGTGTTTGAACATGACCTTAACAGCTAAAACAAAACACATAATCAATGGCGAAACTTTATTTTGTACGCTGGTGTACTTACGTAGTTTTTCTTTCGCTTCTTATATAAAGCATATTTAGTTCATGACTCAAGGACCATTATATTTTTTATAAAAAATATGTATCTTAATGTGTTAATAACATCAATTCATTATTTCATCAATCTATTCATCTCAGTTGCCACAAATTATTGGCAGGCAAGGTCGGCTAAAAAACTTGGTTAATCATTATGGCATCAGTGAGCGATGGGGTACGATAAAGTGCGATACCAGTTTAACAACTTACTGCGTGATATTGATTTAACTGGGTCAAATATGCATTCCGTTGAACCTGAATTTTTTTTAGTGAATATGAACTTAGAATTAAATAACTAATAAAAGTAAGTAATTATAAGTATAGGGGGTGTATTATATTTCTATCTTTCTATACCAAATTTATATTTCTCTTTTCAAAAGGTTGATTAATAATAAAAATACTACCCGAAAATTCTTTTTTTATCGCGTTGTGCATTTGTTCAATTTCTGTTTCAAGTTTTGATCAGACAAAAAAAAATCTAAATTGGAAAACCGTAACTGCACACCGCTTGTTTGTAGGTACATTGTCAACGATGAGATGTATAATTGTACACGATAGAAATCACTTTGTTTAAGTGATCTCTTCGTGGAAGAAAAAACAATACCGGGTTAGAGTGGGGTCATGGTTTTGAAGATAATGTATTCCACTTCCTGTAGAATTCTGGTACCTTTTGCAATTATAATAGGTCAGTGCAGTCGGATTTTTAACACATTAAATTAATTTAATTAATTAATCAATAAATAAGAAAATAATAAAATTAAATTTGTTTATAAATAGCAAATTAATGATGTGATGATTTCTTTCAACGCAGGCAGAGAATTGCATTAAATGATATCCGCTCACATATTATATAAAGCATTTGAAATGCATTCAATTTTAATAGAAAGTCTCACAAATAAATCCACATTTAATTAAAGATTTCATGTCGATTCTGATCAAAACGCCATGATTTTAAAAATTATATTTGTTATGTTCTTCTGTTTACATTTCGTATTAATACAAACAGGCATTTATTAAAACCAATCTATTTTTATGAACTTAACGTTTAAGTCAGTCATTTATTATTTTATTTCAGATACGAGTGTTTGGTTTTATAGAGTTTTATGTTAAAATAAAATGTATGTTTTTTGGAGAAGGGACTGAACTTTTGTTGGATTTATCATTATACCATACGCTAAGGAAGAGAAATAATAAAATCTCATAATATTTAGAAATCTAGTGTAAATTCTATTTTATATGTTCTTTCCTTATTTCTTTAATATAAATTATAATAAAATTATACCTAACTCTTTTGGTTAATCTTGACGCATTTCATCAGAATGTGCCCAAAAACTACAACAACAATAGGCGACTATTCCTAAATTATTTTTCAGATGGTTTTTAATTTCACGTGGGCCTTTAATCGCATGCATAAAACAGGCGGATCCTGCGTTTTTGGCATTTAATATCTACTTTTTTAACTCGTTTTTTTATCGTTTAGTATATTTATTGTATTTTGTTATATCCTTGAAGATTTAAAATGTCAGCCAGAAAGGCGAAACTAACATTCCAATATCCTTCAATGGTTTTTTTGTTGTTTAATTTATTACTCCTAACCAATATAACTATTTTTTATTGTAAATTAATTTGTATCAACATTGTTTTGCACAATTTTTTTTTCAAATCAACTTTTCCTTTTTCTTGACCTGAAACGTAAATAAAGATTTATTGCTAAGGAATTCCACTTTTTATAATTTTACTTGTTTAATCGACCTTCTCTTCATTGGAACTCCCGTGATTTATACCTTTGTTTCATATAATATTATGAAATCACACTAAAGAGATTCGTTAGATCTTCCATTTGCTGTAAATGAATAATTTCAATGAATAAAAATGCCGTAAATACCTTTACTGATTCGGATTATGTACTAAGGCGTATCATTTTGAAATTTTGCTAAGGGATGTATTTGTTGTTAAAACCAAATCAAAAGTGTTACCTACCAATAAATAAATATCAATCAAAAATTACCACGAGCTTTCGGTGGTATTGCAACAAAATATTGATCCCTTGTTTTTAAAATTGGCTCAAATATAACTGTTTTTGTGCTGATTTGACTTGCATTGTAAATGTAATTTTTGATCGTAAAAAATCACTCGCTTACTACGATGAATATTATTTCAAATGTAAAAATGTTTTTGTGCGAATTATTTCCAACACTTACTTAATTGCCATTTTTGTCTGCAGATCCTCGAGTGGAAGGATGGTTCCTGTTCAACACCCCCCTGCCCACGCTGGCCATGGTGGTAGTGTACCTCGCCTTCGTGATGGTCATTATCCCCCAGGCGATGAATAATAGGAAACCCTTCAAGCTCAAAAACACCCTCGTGGCGTACAACGCGGGGCAAGTCTTACTCTCTTCGTACATGTTCTATGAGGTAAGTCTCTACTGTATTTTTAGCAACCGTGATTATATTATTTATTAAATTACACTTTTTTTATTTAATATAGATATATAAGTTTACAGTGGTGTTAATATAAATTACATATTGGTACAGAAATTCTTTAAAATTGCAATCTCACCAAAGAAGAAGCTAGTTCTTGTGCTTGATGAGCGATTTACACTAATTATGACAGAAATAGAATAACATTATGCAATAGGAAAGTATATAATGGCTTCAATTGAAACTTCTGGATCATCTATATGTGAAGGTGTACGTACAATGGGATATGGTTACATACTAAAATATTGTGCACTTTAGAGAAATTCGAAAAATCTAAATAAATTAGAAATGAATATAGATTGATAATAAATAGAAAGAAAGAGAAAACAGGTAATTATTTAATTAATTATTCCTGATGAGTAGCTTCAGTTTGAGTTTCAGTTTATTGATGTCTTTGATTTTTTTAATTTCAATCGGAAGATTGTTGAAATACTTTATTCCTAAATAGATATAATTGTTTTGCATTAGTTTGGTATTAAATTTTGGTATTTTAATGTTGTCTTGATATCTTTTTGATTGGTGGGTTTCAAATTTTTTGACGATATTATCTTTGTAAATTTGGATAATTGCATTTTTCTTGATATTCTCTACTCGAGGCACCGTGAAAGATGCGAAAAGCATTTCTGTTGGATATGTGGAGGGTTTCTTTAGGATTACTTTAATGATTAGCTTCTGGATCACTTTGATCGGGGTAAGAATATTGTTGTATGAACCCCCCCATCCAATAATTCCATATTGAATTAAGGATTAGTGCATAGTATACTCTTTTTAGATTGTTGGGTTTTAAATTATTTCTTAATCTTATGAATATATATCATATGATAAATTACACAGATCCATATCCAATAGGGGGAAGAATATATTAATCCTTTCAAATACTCACCTAGATGTTAGTGCAGTTGAGGAGCCGTGGGATTTTCGTCTGATTGAGTGAGTTGGGTTAAGTTGGATTGAAATTGAAGCTGAAAGAAGGATTTATTTCAATGTAGTAATTAGTAATGGTAATAATGCCTGCAGCTCGTTCCATGTACAATTAGGATTACAAAAAACCCCTGATTCATATCGTTCTTACTAGCTATTTATGCATACTCATTTTTACTGTGAATGCGTGATTTGAAAAATTGCATTCTCTGGGAAATTATTTAGATAGAAATTACCACGAAAATTGTGTGAATACTTTTTTTAAAGGCGTTGTGAAATATCCATGCAATTTTGAGGTTATGTTGAGCTTGCAACCTTATCTCGCTCCATTGTGAGCACCAGTAGGTAGTATGATTAAACTAGTGCAAAATCACGGGATAGTCTGAATTTTTAACATACATCATTTTCTGTTTAAATGTAATATTTTTGGTAGGTACTTTATCGCTAGGCTGAATTCTTCGCACAATCAGTAAATTAAAGTTAAGCAAATTTGAATTCATTGAACCAGAATTATACAGGAAGCACATTCAACCAAAATCGGATTTTTTTTTGTGTTATGTAACATTATTGTTTTAATAGCTGATATAAAATGTATTATTTATTATTTATTTGTTTTCAGCACCTCATGTCAGGCTGGTGGGGAGACTATAGTCTCTCTTGTCAACCTGTCGACTATAGCACCAATGAAACAGCCACCAGGGTAAGCTAATAAAACTTACGTTTATAACATTTTATGCAGAATTGTGACTACATTGATGTATAAGTCGATAAATTTATGCAGAAAATTAATGATCTGATCTCCAAGAGCGGGCAATGACATTTTAATGGGTTGTCTCTTTTAATTTAACTCCATTTCTGGATAAAACTACCTACGAGTTAATCTTCCATAGTCGACGTATACGGATGCTTCGAGTCTTCGACAGACGGTATTAAGTTGAAAAGACGATTACTAAGATATCGTGATCATATAAAAAAGATAATTTACATTAGATTCATAATATAAATTATATCACCATCAAACAGTATTAATAGCCTAAGGACTGAACGGTTGAAATTTAAGAATCCGGCTAAGAATACAAATTTGACTCCGCGCCTTACGCAAAACCGTTTTTGTACGTGGAATTTGTATACCACTCTACTTTTATAATAGAACCGAATAAAATCAATTTTAAAAGATGGCGCCACTTACGTTAACAACTAACGCGATTAGCAGCGCCTGGTAGGCGTATGTAATGTTGGATTTGTAATTTCGTATATCTCTCCGGATACGGAGAGATTGACGATAATATGATTGTTTTTACTGGCAGTTGTCAATAATAATACCACACGTCTATATGTCTACATATATTATATATGACGTCACTGGATCCTAGTAGATTCGAGGAACCGGCTATTTTGGAACCAGTTCCAGTCGGATGGATTAAATGGATTTAATGGTCACCAACGTTTAGCAGTCAAACTGGGCGAAGCCGAACCAAAAGCCGCCCGCGGGGCCTAGCAGCAAAACTGCTAGGCCCCGCGTTTTTAACTGCTAGTTCAACATTATTTCTATGATTTGTGGGAATGATACACAAACATAAGAAAAAAAATTTATGTATATAGATTGAAAAAAAAATTACTGGTTATCTACGAGTACTAATCGTCGAAACTGAACAAAATTATAAACCAGTGCCTTTTTAGTGCGGTAAAAAAAAAAACGGTGTCTTAAAATCATAATGTGCGGTTTACAAGACACCACCTGGCATCGCTTAAATCTTTTCTAACAAGTTGCGCGTGCATCCCGGGCGTTTCTCAAAGCAGCGTCGGAAAACGGATAATATTTTTTTGTATTTTTTAGAATTTTTTTTTGTATTTATGATATGTTTTTATCTTCTATGTAAGTAATAATTAAAACGGCCTACATGGTCGGGGGGTAAGACTCTTGACTCGCAAACCGAAGGTCGGGGATCAAATCCCGGCGTGCGCAACTAAAATTTATTTGATTAATTTATGTTATTTCACAATTAATTCATTTAAAATAATTTAAAGTATATTTGCGGCACGTTCCATAGTAGAGGATACTCGTAGTATCGGAGTATCGGCCTGGTGTAAGACCGCCATTCAGAATTGAAACGTTTCTTGAAATGGTTTTTGCCGTGTTTAGTGACTAGTTCTGAATAGCCAGGTACTTTCCCACCTTCCTCTTTCCCATCTCCTTCCCCTCCCCACTACTTTCAGCCTTAAAACACAGCCCAATATGGTATGCCATAGTGTCACTGGCTCCAGACGGGAGCAGTTGGGACTCTTGTGAGGTATTAAGTAAAAAAAATACAAATAGAAATTTGAACAACGTTTTGAGTTTTAAGAGTAAAAGAGAATCTTACGGGTTGATCCAGATTCCATGTTGTATGAACCACCATTCAGAATTGAAACGTTTCTTGAAATAGTTTTAGCCGGTTTAGTGACTAGTTCTGAATATTCAGGTACTTCCCCGCCTTGCTCTTCTCCATCTCCTTTCCCTTCCCATTGCCTTCAGCCTCACACCATACCCCATTTGGGGATGCCATAGTCTCACTGGCTCCAGACGGGAGCAGTTGGGACTCTTGTGAGTTAGTCACGTAATTTTTTTTTTAATAAATTGTAATTTGAACAAGGTTTTGAGTTTTAAAAGTAAAATAGATTCTTACGGATTGATCCACTTCTTGTAATTAATTCCGTTTTGTATTGAGCCATACTTTCCTATCGCTATCAGCAAAACAATCTTTTACTGTGAGAGGTGGGTTAAATTTAATATCACACTAATAAACCAGCATTATGTTAAAAACGGACATTTTGAAGTATCTACATAAATTTGAAAACAAAATTTTACGGCTGTATGCACCACTGAACACCCATATTTTTTTAATGAATTGCCTACTTTTAAATACGTGCGTATTGTGAAAATCTATGATTATTTATGTTGTTAATGGTGATCTTGGCCATGGTTCGTTTAAGTTGAGTCAAGTTTTTTACCATAAGTACTTCCTCAAATTACAAATTCTTGAACTAAAAACTTATCTTTGAATAATTAAAAATAATTTTTGTTGATGTGAAATCACGTTCTGACTTGTTATCTTATTTTTAAATTATTGAAACTTGTTAACCCTAGAAAGATAATCTTTTATTATACCAACGTTAAAGATGGTTCCATGCCAATTCAGAATAAAGTCAACTCAACAACTATTTGAAAAGTCATTAAAAGCTATGAAAATAATAATTTTACAATAGCCGTTAACCCTAACCTAACGTAACCTATTTAACCAATTTTTTATTTTTTTTATAATCACTCCTTATGACCTTTCTGGAGTGGTTCTGAGTTGGTTTCAATCATGAGTTGGCCGGTCACCGTTAAAGATAATGATACTTCTTAAAAACTTAATGAAGTTTAAAAGAGTTTATATGACATTATCATACTTAACAGCTTAAAGGTAGTTAAATATTTAGTTTAGGGTTTTGTTCTTCAAATGGAACCAAAATAATTATGAGAATTATATTGTAATTTAAAAAAATTATAAATTGCTGTAAACCGATAAAAAAATAAATAATAAACTATTACTTTGATTAGAAAATAATGTTTATTATATGTTTAAATTGTATTTTCTTTATATGCTATGAAATTTTTAATGCCAATCAGTCGTTATGCTTAAAAATACGAGTATTTAAAAAAATAGCATTATTAGAAGAAGTCCGAAAGTTATACAAAAGATAATCAATCATACGTCTTTCGAACGTATGGTGTATGTGGTGACCGGACAACTCGGAATGAAACCAACTCAAAACCATCTCAGATAAGTCATTTAGAGTGATCAAAAAAATATATAAAAAATGGTTAAATAGGTTACGTTAGGTTAGGGTTTTCGGCTAATTTAAAAATTTTTTTTTCATAGCTTAATGACTTTTCAAGGAGGTGTTAAGTTTTTTTTTTTTTTTTTTTTTTTTTTTTTTTTTTTTTTTTTTTTTTTTTTTAATTTTTTCAATTTTTTAATTTTTTCTAACACCAGCTCGTAGAGAAATGGAGCTGGCAGCACGGTATCGATTCGACACACATAAGTAAACACTCTCACCAATATCATTTACTCATCTGCCCTGATGATGGACACTGTAACGCTGTCCGAAACGTTGGCTAAAGAAGGAGGTAGCGAAACACGGCATAACACCCCAAAAACAATAACAAAAATACTTTTTGGCCGTGAAAACCTAAAAACATACCAGGTGTTAAGTTGACTTTATTCTCAGTTGGCATGGAACCGATGTATGTATATCTCCGTAATTATTGTACTTACCGTGGTCATTTAGCTGCCCCTCGCAAGCTCTGCTCGGCAACTAAGTCAACTGAGATAGACTGCGTGCTGTGAAATATAAAATATAAAATATAAAATACAGCAATACTTGTGTCTTGCTTACGACCCAAAGACGTAGATTATCTTTCTAGGGTTAAACATATGGAAAGGAGCAAGATTTTGGTGCGACCGAGATTTGAACTCCTACTTGCCGGGCAGGCCTTAACCCATTTAGTAGCCCAACCCCCCATTTAAAATCGTCGTTTTTATGAATAACCTATTGTTGACAGCCTTCAAATTATATATTATTCTTATTAATGTAGGTTACTTTGAGGTCACGTTACTACCATCCACAAAAAATAGTTATTGCTGTGTAGTTGTTGTGTTTTTATTTATTAAATTTCATGGTATTTAATATATATCATGTCAGCTTTTCTAAGAACCGGTTAAAAATAATAAATTCTAAACACCAACCGGCATCAACTAGTTTTGTACCACAATCTAAAAAAACGTTGCCCGTTTGTGTTTGCTACATTTATATACAGTACCTACATGCCTTTTTACATTATAAAGCGTATAAGTGCATTCCTCTTCAAAGTTCGTGCCGGTTTTGTAATTGTGCAAACAAGTCTTTAATTTTGCAATGGAGAGAGTTTTAATTTAATTTATTTCGTCAGCATTATAATGAAATAACTAATAATATCTCATGGGCTCGGCAGTACTTGGTGCTTCTTGCACCTACTTTGAACGGTAGAAATTAAGCAGGCTTCCGAGCACCTTTGTCAAGATCATGGCCAAAACGTCAATGGCAAATAATTGTTTATGAACGAAACCTGCTCCGCGCACTTTCTAAAATACTTGAATGCGTAATGTGTGAATGAAAACCTTTCCAATTTTCATTTCCAAACATCGAGATAATGAAATCTGATCGCCGTATGTGGCGAATAGCTTAATCTTGTAGTAATATTATATTCACAACAACAATTGGAAATCAGAATAAGAGATATTAGTAGACTAATATTTAATATAGGTGTGAAGCATTTGAAATCACACATTCGAAACAGATTTTCAATAAAATTTAGAACAGTTTCGTTTTATTGCTAATTAGTTTAGATGCTGATCACGGAAACATTTATTAATAAAAATAGACACGGCGCGGTTTGATTTTTTCCTGAACTTTTCGAAAACTTAAAGTTGATACATGTAATAAAATGGCTCACTGTGGTCCTAAAACAAAATACAGCTAGACAACAAATATTTAGCAACACAATGCGACGCGTAAGGGTCTCAATAACATAAATAAAATTAATTTAATTTTTCAAAGGACACTACAGAATTTTCAATTTTAAAAAAATGCTATTCACTTTATCATCATCACTCTTTGCTCTACAACCTCCGGTGGGTCTTGGCGTCTTCAAGAGTCTTCCTCCGCTCATCTCGGTTTCGTGCCAGTTCTCTCCAGTTTAGAAGCTCAAAGGTAGATAAGTCTTTGAGGAGTCTTGTCGCTCCATCTTAATCTTAGTCTTCCCAGGCTCCTTCGCTCTATCAGTTTTGAGCTCAGCAGTGACTTTGGTGCTTGATGTTCGGTCATTCTCTCCACGTGACCCAGCCACCGAACTCTTCCCAGTTTTATAAATTGCTATTCACCTAGTACGTTTGAAATGAATCAAAACGTTGTAATTATTATAACCACAAGTAGAAGAAATCATTCTATAATGCCGCGATATCTCTAACACTCTTCCTTGACTTTTACTATACTTTTCTCCTCTTTTTTTGCGTTAAAGTTATATTAATTATAAAAGTTAGAGGTTCCTAAAGAGCGGACCGGATTTGTTTTAACGGTGATCCTTTACCCCTACTGTGCGGCTTGAATTTAGTAAATATCTCAAAGCCAAATATAATATTGAAAATTATATTTGAAATAAAAGACAACTTCTACGATAGCAACATTTTTTACGTTGGAATTTTCATTGACGGTAATGAAATACATTAAAAACTTCTAAAAGCTCTTCACACTGTAAACTGCAGTTCACCTCAACGTAGCCATTATTTCACTGGACTGCATATGTAACCAGCCGCGCTATAGAGGTTAACGATGTTTTTTTAATTTCGTAGCTCGTTTAGATGAAAATTCAGTCGTCTTTTGAATAATTTTGAATGCGTCACGTTTTTTTAATGACCTCAAGCTGACGAACAGCATGAGCAAGCTCTTGTGGGCTTCGAGAATTCAGAACAAATAATGTTTCTGATTTTATTTTTGATGAACAATTACCGATACTTTTTCTTGCCTACCGCATGTTTTTTTTTTTATTTAACGTGACTACAGAAAGAAAAATCACAATTTGTGTTTAGTATAAGTGCATATTTACGCTAATGCCTCGTATTTCATACTTACAAATTCACAAAACTTATCTTTGCAGGCAGCCACAAAAGAAACTAACGATCTAATAGCGTTTTTTCGTATCCACAATGCCAACGGTAGCGACGCTCCCTACTGCACAGATTCGCTCGTAGATTTGTACGAAAAATGCTAATTTACAATAAGATTTTTACCTAATACTCTAGCCAGGTCATATCAAGTGTCAAAATAATGTTAATTTTACGTGTTGGCAGAAGAGTGTTAATTTGACGATACGTGGATTTGAATGAAATAAGGAGTGTGTGCCGAGACAGAATTAAATGGCGGTCTATCCTCTGTGCCTACTCCAGCAAGGAAATGGCGTGATAGTTAATAAGTCTAGTAATATCTACTACCAGTAACATAATTAGATCAACAAACAGATCGGCGGTAGTTTTAATGACCATAATATGTTTGAACGAATTGTTAAGCAAAAAACTTACTCCTTAACCGATAAAGTTGCTGTTTGGTATGCTCTGATAACAAGTTTGATAAAAATGCATGAATCTCGTTTTCTGAATGCGGGTTTTAATCGACTAAACTTAAACTTCAAGGAATGATGCACTCAGCGGCGGTTGGCGTTAATCATTCACCTTACATTGTTCCACTGCGTAGTTACAAGGTTGCAACAGCAGGTGTTGATTCAATGTAAAAAATGGATTTATCGTTTGCGTTCAGTCATTATTATTTTTTTAATCAAATCTATAACTATTGAGTGAGTGTGGTGACCCTAGAATGTGAAGGTTGTAATAATTATTATATTTCCATAAAAAAATGTTTTTATTGTTCAATCAGCCGTAAGCAAACAAATCAAATAATTATTACCATCTAATAATTTTTTTTACAGAAATCATTATTACTTTCAGTCTTTTTGAAAATTAATAAAGCTTAATAAGCAAAATACAATAATGAAGCTTTTGCTTAAAAAAACTTTAAACTCCACATAAAATCGATGATTCATTAAATTAATAACCATTTGTAGCATTTTGTGAAACTTGGATAAATGCAGACATTTTCCATTAAAAAATTAAAAGTTTTATTGAAGTTGTTGTAGACTAAATAACTTCTAAACTAGAAATGTGTAATTAAAGCTGCAATATTCCGAGTTAAATTGTAAACATTCAACAAATACAGCGAAAGTGTATGTTACTCTTACTAACCAGTATAAAAACTTTTACTAACCAGTATAAAAACGCCATAATATAGCCATGCAGGCATCATTCCAAAGGTAAACGTAATTCCATTCGATAGTCATAGGTTCTGTTCCAGACTGTTACGTGAGAAAGAAATAAGACTGGCCTATACTATACAACTAGATTTTTGGACCGGGTCAATACACTTAAACTTCAAAATTCAGGTTTTACGCCTAGAAACCAGAAGAAAGGTGTTTCCAAGAACAAATTTATGGTTCGCACAACGTCAAAATTTACTGTGCAGTGGAATCATTTGTAGTGTACACTAGTGTGGGCCGCGACTGTATGGCGAAAAAAAAAATCTTATTTCCTTAAGCGCTAGGGATAAAAAGTTGTCTTTGCATCTAAAACATCAAAATAATTTAGTTTTAAAAAAATCAAAAAATATCCTAAAGTTCCGCAAGACCTCTAAAGTTTGAGAAAATATTGAAATATTTCCATTTTCAGCCTTTGCACAAAATATTCTGAAATAGTTGAAAGATTTTAATTTATGAGCTCTTATTAAATAAAGTCTATAGCTTCGATGTATAAAACCACCATTTATTATTTTTGTAATAGTATGGCACTAAACCACGTCCTCCCGCAGTCCCCAAACCCGCCCTCGCTTGAGCAGCGCGCCATATTGACCGTTCCTTAGTCGACCGAGAACCCTCCGTTTCGTGAGATTGTTTTGTAGGTAACTAAAAGTATTTTTAAAATATGGGGAAAAGCTTCTTTGTAAATGGAACTGACCTCTGAAGTTAGGTTAAGTTCTTTTAATTCTTCTTCCGTTACATTTTCCAAAAAGAGAGGATTCATGATTGGCGTATTTTGCCAAGATATCAAATCGAAGTAGGATTGTGCATCAAAATTCAATGGGGGTACTTTAAATGTTCGATTTTCTGTCCGAAATAACTCTCTGGCTTTCGATAAACGCTTTATGCCGTTTTTTTATGGTAGGTGATTCATCGGTTATCATTGACAAGAGTTAAATTTTCAGTATAAGCGAAGTATTCCCTGTGCTGTACAGGATTAACTATTGCTATTAATTCACCCGGAAGATAGCGCGAATATTTAATCGTGCTAAAAATACGCCTTGCACCTTTTTGCACGACCCATGTAGTTTTATATCAAACTAAGTAGGAGAGTATGCCCTCAAGATAAACGTGGCTAACATAACGAAAAAATATGATGGCATTGCGCTTCCAATATATAATCGTGGGATTTGACTCGCTGTAGTAATCACTCCTGGGTTCTTCTGGTAATATCAGAATGACAACGTCCGCTAGAAACTACTTTCAAACTATCAAGCAAATATTTTTGATCGGTGCTTAAATCTTGCTGTTGAATACTCAACATAAATTTGAAAAAAGATTATACCGGTAAATTATGCCAATTATGAAGAGTCGAACCTACGGGGCCGGAAAAATCATGAAGTCCAGTGGTTGTACCATCCGACTTCATAATCAAATAGCGTAGAAGCAGCTCGTTGCAATGAAAAATGCAGATCAGCCACTGTGCTGGTCCATTCAAGTATTTCTCCATTGTTTGAATCACATCAACAGTTATTCCTGTGTTAAAATTTGTGCCGTCACACCCAATTGCTTTAAAATGGTAGAATGAAATGTATTGACCAGCAAAATATTCCATTATTGGTTTGGCTGTGTTTACGGCAGTGCTGACCTAGGCATAATACGCGTCAAGAAAATTGGTTCCTCGATTATTGATACGTGTTCTTCGAGTACTGTGCTTTCATAGTATTTGTGTCTTTTTTATATTAGTTAAGGTCTTATCCTTTCGACCATTAAAAAATAATCTACTTACTTTATGCAAATAGCTTCGATGAGTACAGATCTGGTCCGCGGACGTCCGCGACGCAGTCTATTTTTGTCTATAACTTTATTATCCTGCGTGATTATGTTGAAATATAGTTTGAAATATGAAATGATATAATTAATTAGGAAATCGTAAACTTAAATGTACAATTTACTAAAATAAAACAAATAAATAAATAAAAATAAAGAAATTATTTAAATGGCAGAAGCGATTGCTGCTCCAGCTCGATCCGATATCCTGAACCTGTCAAAGATCTTGGCTTGGCGATAACTGTAAAAGACGAAGAATTGCTGGTTGTCGGAAAGGCGGTATTATTAGTCTTAAGTAGCTGACTTGATTTTGCGACCGGAGAAGATAATATTGATGTTAAGGTGGAAGATAATGATACGCAATGATAAACAATGATTCAAAGTATCCACAAATTCTAAAGCTTTTTCTTCTCATCCTGTTCATTTAATTTGGTAAGATCTTATCATTTTCTCTTCATAGGCTTTAGCAGTTGTTTCGTAGTCGGTATATCAACACTGCCGATGAACATCTTTCTCTCACCTCTTTGGTCTTCCAAAAACTCTTTTTCCTTAGGGGAAACTTTCATTTATTGTCTTTAATTTGCATTAATAAATTGCATTCATTGTCTTTCCATTTACAATATCAATAACAAACAGTAGGTAGCTTGTGATTTTAAATGAACTCTTCTTTGGAAGGAAACTGTATTTCTTCTACCCTTTTCTGACTTCAACAAGTTTATATACTTATGTTGATATGCCTTAATAATTTTTGTAATTCTTTCTTTCGAAATGGTTGGCAAAGAAGCTTAATCCCATATTTTCAAAGTACCTTTAGTTATCTACAAAACAATATCACGAAACGGAGGGTCCTTGGTCGACAAAGGAACGGTCAATAAGGCGCGCTGCTCAAGCGCGGGTGGGTTTGGGGACTGCGGGCGGACGTGGTTTAGTGCCATACCACTACAAAAATAATAAATGGTGGTTTTATACATCGAAGCTATAGACTTTATTTAATAAGAGCTCATAATTGAATATCTTAAAACTATTTCAGAATATTTTGTGCAAAGGCTGAAAAAATGGAAATATTACGATATTTTCTCAAACTTCAGAGGTCTTGCGGAATCTTAGGATATTTTTTTATTTTTTTTAAACTAAATTTTTTTGATGTTTCAGATGCAAAGACAATTTTTTATTACTAGCTTCAAAAGAAATTCGTAAGAAAAAAAAATCGGCCCACTCTAGTGTACACCTTATGACGTGTTATAAAAAGTGTAGAAGACGTGTGTAAAAAACAGATCACTTTTATTGTTGTGTGTAAGCATGCCATTATTTCCACATGGAATTTAAACTAAATAATTATAAATAATGTTTATTTGTGTTGAAGCCTTAATTAAACAATCGTGATTGTTTGTAATTATACAGAAACAAATTCTATGAAAAACAAGTGTTTTTTTCTATATTGTCTTACTATAAAAATAATGCACTGTAATGGAAAAAAACAACTAACACAATTTTATTTACAAAAGAAATTATAATATTAAAATGCGTAATTTTCCCAAAGGTCTTATATTAGTACCTATGTTCTTATTTTAAAACCTTCATGTTTGCTATCACTAGTTTTACACAATTATTAATTGTACTCCTTTAATCAGAGCTAATAAACATAAATAAATACTGCAACAAAATTGTAAAAAGTGGATAGAATAACAATCTTGAAGGAATAATCATTATAACATTTCATTGAAGAAGAAATTAATACTAATGAATCTAAATTAAACATGAAACAGAAGAAGACACAGAAACATAAAAAGGTAACGGTCGGTAAATATGGGACAAATTAGTTGAAAAAAATATTGTTAATTCTGTGTTAGAAATATGAGATTGACAAAAATTAAATAACACCGCGGTATCGCTGAGTTCGATTCCCTTTTGCTACCGTTACCTTTTATTTTTCTGTGTCTATTATTACATGTGTGTGTATTATTACATTGATGGGAATAACCTTCAAAAGTTATTCCGATGAAATTAAATAATCGTTGATATGAAACAAAAAGTTTTTAGTAATAAATTTTTCACATTTTTATGATTTCTTTGTGATATTTCAGATGTTGAGCCTGTGTTGGGTATACTATTACTCAAAGCTGTCAGAATTCGCCGACACGATTTTCTTCGTCCTTCGCAAGAAAAACAACCAAGTGTCCTGGCTGCATCTGTACCACCACAGCCTGACCCCCTTCGAGGCCTGGCTATTGGTGAAATTCATTGCAGGTAATATATCATCATACCTGCCTTTTCCAAAAAAGGACTTACAGGGTCTTAGCCTTGATCAAGCTCCTTGAAACCAGTCTACCTTGCTTTACCTCGGATATAAACTTGTTTCAGTTGGTAAATTTCGTTAAAAATTCTTAAGGTGACAATATTTCACGTTAAAGTAATGGAGATACACTGAAAATGACCGGAACCCTTTAAATTAATATCTTTATTTTTTTAAACTTTTTACGGATAACGACCAAATCCTCTTGCAAAAGGAATTCCCCAATCATTTCCCAAACACGATGCTCCGGGGTTATTGCCCTTGCTAAACCTCTTTTAAAAATAATATTCAAATCATTTTCATAATCTCCACATTCTATGCATTTTATTTTTACATTTAGCTTTTTTATTCATTAAAATCCGCATCAGTGTCTGAAGGGGTATTGCCCCCATTAGTCTGTCCTGAAGAAATAAATAATTGGCAATATAATGATGCACAAAATTTGCAAGGATATTATTACATCTCTCACACAGAGATTTATCAGATAAGGCAGTAGTATTCTTCTTCTCTTTCTGTTTCAGGCTTTACAACATAATGATTGCTTCATATCAAAATTACTTGGTTACAGAAACATCTAGATGTTCTGGCGGTGATTTAAAAGTAAATAACAAATCTTATCATCGTCATGTTCTTTATTGAGTTTGTCAATACCCTCGTTAAATCGTCTGTCACGCCGCATTAAACGTGAACATAGTTCTGGTCACAATTCTATTGTTTGACTCCTTTCAGTGATAATCATAGTAATTATCAGCTTAATGCACTCACAGTTACTCGCGCTTACACAACATACGGAATATGATTATATTGATTAGCCGTATTGCAAAACTCCCTTGATTTATATTAATGCAACGTGCAGTGGAAAATAAAAAGGGTATTCCTAGCAAGGAGGATATTGCTAAAGACTTAATTCATTTGAAAGTTTTCCATAAATGGAAACAATACATTAGACGTTTTTTTATTAAAAACACACGTAGTTTTCCCACCATAATCAAAGTTTAAAAAAAGATGACTAACGCAAAACAAGAACTCCGCTGATGTCACTCAAATAATAACATCATGTCATTAACTCATCAACTAATGTATGTATCCTTCTACGTCAAACCTCAAAAGCAAAATTAATTCATTATAATAATATTACTATGGGTAAATCCTGCATTTCATTAATTACAAAAGGCAATCACATGTTTGTGAAGAATGCGGGCTTTTAATTGAAATGGTCATCGATTAACAAAAAGCTTAACCAATGAAGTTAATGTCTACAGGTGGGCACGGTACATTCTCCAACATCATCAACAACCTGGTGCACGTCATCATGTACTTCTACTATATGGTGGCTGCCATGGGACCTGAATATCAGAAGTACATCTGGTGGAAGAAGCATTTGACCACGCTGCAATTGGTAAATACCTGATACTTACTTAGAATTACTGATTTTTACTTAGAATGACATTTTAAAAGGGGCATTTTTTGTTCTTTGTCTTAGAGGTGACTTTATATATATACATAAACAAGGCGGACATTCGTAAGTTACGAATTACCTGGCAATGTTTGAAAGCTTCTACTACCATCACAGTAAGGCCGCAAGAGGCCATGGCCGTGTTTCATCCCTTGGGTGGGACCCAAACGCGTTGCTAACTCAAGTCACTGACCGGTTAACTATGTTACATTTTATTATTTTTAGCTGCATGCCTGATTGTGAAACAACAATCTTTCAAATAAAAACACAACATGTTTTCTGCGCTGCAGTGGAAACACGTGTGTTGTGCATTATTAGTTTCATTTCACCGCCGCAGAGTAAAGTCAGATTGGTGCTACTCGTTGAGCAGCACATATACATCAGTTACACTAGTTTCCTGAGAGGTGGCAAAATGCCTCCGTAACCTAAATATTGGGAAAAAATCTGCCACTATAATTAGGAAAAAACTCGATAAGATCCCTCAAGTATGGATCAATTAAGCGATACCAGAAGTACAGAAACCGATCAGATTAATGCTTGACCATGATATCTTCAGAGAAGACTGCCGACATGGTGGCGGTAATTGAGCGGCATTGGAGAATGTTTTACATTCGTGTAAACATGTTCTCCCGTCGTTTATCTCGATGCTGCGTGGAAGTGAAAAGTAAGAAAATTACACACGACCGCTTACGATTGCACTACATTAACGCACATAAAATTTAATTTGTGCTTCCGCGCTATTGCAGCGCTTTAATACTTTTCCTAAAGTCGCATGGTTCGCATGATCGCATGGTCGCGTTCCACAGTCACAAGGCTTTGCCTGCGTTCTAACGGACGTGGTGGCTGATCTCAAGAAGAGATAAATAAATACATAAAATAACAAAGGCAATAAATCGATCAAGTGTCAAAAAGATCCACGAATAAAATATGAACATTAATTTTATGTTAGTATTACATTTTTAATCTTTTTTACACCTGCTTTAAGGCGATGCAATGCAAAGCAATGCAAAATCATGGATTTTTATTTTGATAATTTAATCGCTTAGAAATATTAAAGGTGTATAATTAAACAATTTGAGTAAAACAAATCGCCTTTGCTTTAACCTGTCGCTTTTTAGCCTCCTTTAAAATAAAGTATCACTAAAAAAAATGCTTTGAATGTTTTATTCGGTTATAGTTTTATTGTATAATGTGGCAAATTAAGTTCTTGAGTCTTCTAAGAGTTTGATCGGGAAACATTTAAGCCTGAACTTAACACAATAAAATAAAACGAGCATTTTGACGATCTTTTTTCTGAATAAATCTAAAAACGGCTGGTGTCAAGCAGAAATTTTAACCTGGTCGCCATCGGCCTAAGAAGAGTGTGATTTTGTTCAAATTTTCACGAATTTGATTCTTTATACGATTATGCGTAGGCCACTCGAGCGACAGCGCGATTCAAAACTTTTTCCTCCGATTGCTCATGATTTTTTGGAGATCATTTTGAATATTTTCCACCCACATTACAAAAATCATACCTCCAAATTTTAATACGGAAACATAGAAACTGATTATAGGTCTATACAGCCAATTAATTCACATATCTTTTGCCGATTATCACATATTCGTAGGATTTATAGAAAAAATATTATAAAATCGTAAACTTTAAAACCGTAATAATCGTAAAAAAATGTGGTCCAATTTTGGACTGCTATCAATCGCAGAAAAATAATAGCGGTCCATATTTTGACCCTGGTCGCTCCAGTGGCTAAGCATAAAACAGGCATACATTTAACTAGGTGTATACACGGCATGGACGTAGCCAGGTTTTGATTTAGGGTGAAGCAAAAAAATAAAAATCTAGAGTAGATACCGAAAAGTTAAGCTTCTACGATATATTCGTGCTTTAGGCTCTATGAATACAAAGAACATGAACGGAAGAAGAAAAACAATCCTATGAATTGCTGTAAATTTGAAAACGACTCGGTCGACAATCCCAGATGTCATTGGGATTGTCGACTGATGGGCGCTTATCCCACCTTGCCCCAACGTGCCTACGCCCATTATACACGGTAATATAATCAGGGTCCTGCGCGGGCGCAATTGGAGCTGCCCGCTCCGGGCGCCGATTTGCCCAGGCTGTTAATACGGTGATCGGAGAACTCAGAATCATATACCTCCTTTGAAAATTCATTAAAAGTGATTAAAAACCAAACAAATTAAATTTTTTAAATTGGTTTCGTTAGGTTAGATTATGGGCTATTTTTCAACATTTTTATCATAACTTCTAATGACTTTTCAAAGAGGTGTTGAAGTTGCATGATTCTGAATTGTCATGGAACCGTTAATACATCTAACACTTGAGATTATTTTTCAGAAAACTGTGGCCACAAAAAAAATCCTCCAAATATTATTGATTACAGTGATTACCTACTTAGGCGTCTACTGGTTTTGACAAGGGGCGCCAAAAGTTTTCTCGCTCCAGGCACCGTTTATCTCAGGGCCGGCCCTGAACATATTTGTTGTACAAAATATTTATACGTAATTTAACGCAAGGCCGTTAGAACAAGTATTTGTTGTAATGGGTTAAAAGAATTCCTCGGGCGAAAAACGGTATAATCGAACGATTTCCAACAGGTTATTTTGACTGTATTTTCGATGAATGCAAGTTATTATTCTTTTATAGTCGCGTCCCACAAACGAACGGTTATTTAATGGAAGAGGTTCGTAATCACGACTTTGTTCACGAAACTAGAAGACGCAATCAAGATTATTCATAATGAGTATTGATCTACCTATCTGTCGTCGGTTAGTATTTTCATATTATTTTTGTTACCTTTGATAATACAATTGACTGAGCGTAGCTCATCAATATAAAGTGCTGTTTTAACTCGGATCTTTCGAGAGTTTTGCACTTCGTCTTTCTGTAAATTTATTTAATGCGTTCCGGTTCCGGCTAAAGATGGTGGCCGTTTTAACCTGTAGTGCACCACAGTAGCAGATAGGCACCATCAAAAAACATTTTTCTGCGTATAAGCAACAATTCTGGGAAAACGCTTATGATAGAACTATATACACGATAGTTAAAACTACTTTTATAAAAATATATGAGCATATTATTTGGCAAGAAAATTTTGTATCAACACGCGACGGGTTAAAGACCCTACTCATCATCCGATTTGCAGAACAACTTGCAGGATTGCAACAACCTGCAAATTGGACCGTGGCTCGGCAAAACTACCGATCAAATTATTATTATTCCTTTGTCGGACCATCGCGTCGGAATATAAATAAATTGGTTGGCGGTTCAACTTGCTGTCCTGCAAGCTGTTCTGGTGAGTAGGGCCAATTAATGCTTCGTATATTTTTTCAAATGTGACCGATGATGGAATCGTCGGGTTTATTAATTAAGTAGGTAAGAATTTAAGTACCTACTTACAAATCTAATGGTTTCGGAGGAGCTTTTGGTTTTGATTAAAATAAGAGAAAATTAGTAACATCCTTTTTTGGACGTGAGGTCTACTGTTCACAGAATAACTGGTTTTATATTTATTGAGTTTTTTATATGTAACCCCTGCGCCCGGGATTTCAACGCCGAACCGGAGTTTATCACCAAGCTAAATATTATAATGAGTTTCCTTTGTTTATTATTGACAACCATTACAGCCGCTGTGTTTTGCTATTTTTGTCAACCATTTAAATTTTTAATTAGTTATATTGGTGCAGTTTCTCATTAATATTAGTGAAACATGCAACTAATGAAAGCCCGTCTTTGGTGACGCGGAAAAAATAATATCATGCACTTCAACAAATCTGAACAACTTCCAAAAAATCGTCTTACAGTGCTACACGTATAAGTTGGCAAAAAAGGACGACATAACGATCGTGGGTGTGGTTACCAGATTACAATATTCGTTAGTTCATGTTTACGCCACCGCCAACTTAAACGTGCAGCGCTGTATTTCGAATTTCAATAAATTACCCTGATGTCACCAATTTATTATTAAAATTTTGAAATCAAATAAAATCTCAAACTTAATACATCATGGTGCTTAGAATACCCACATAACTTGCATCAGCAAAAATATAATCAATCAATAAGCAATGAAATATAAAAAAAATTATAAAAGTTTGTTAATTTCAGTTCCACAATTTTTTTTAATAAATATGGTGTTATTCGGTCATTTATAAAAGTATGTAAAACTTTCTTAAGTTCTTACAGAGTAAATTATTACTTTTGGTACCTACTGAATCATATGAAGAAGAATTATGACTTTTGGTACCTACTGAAAGATGTTTTTATCATCCAAAAAAGATGTTTAAGAAAAATGACAAACTCTGCTAATCGGGATTCATGTAGACCTATATTTAAAAATTTGAAAATTCTTACAGTCACCGACATATACATAATGGAGTTATGCATGTTAGTGCGATCATCTCCAGAAAAGTTTCCGCAAAAAAACTCTACACATAAATACGCTACAAGGTTTACAGAAAATTTATTAATACCAAAAGCAAACAAAACAATTTTCCAAAAAGGACCCTTTTACATGGCCATTAAAGTTTATAACAACCTTCCACATGATATTAAACAAATACCAGATACACTCAGATTTAAGTCATCACTAAAAACATTCCTTCTGAACAGGTCTCATTACACATTAAGTGAATACCTCACATAGGTACAACTGTTTTTATGTTTATATAATAAATTAAAACAAACTCAATTTGTATTACACCACTTTTATATTTATATTTTATTTGTGTTCATTTCTGTATAACATGTTAGGTTAACTGGAAGAAATAGGATGTAGGTACCTATAAGTTATACCTTTTGTACTAAATGAAAATTTTGTACAATAAATGATTTTGATTTTGATTTTGATATGATTTATAAATACGCCAGGATGGCCGCATCCGTTGTTAGGTGGGTGTAAGTAGGATTGCCTGTATTGTTTTTGTCCGGCGCCGATACATTGAGCGATTGATTTTAATAATTGAATAGTCCTGTTTTAACTCGACCATTTGACATTTCATTTGACTTTATTTTTGTTTGTTACGTTCCAGTTCCGGTTCAAGGTGGTAGCTGTAATTTTATTTTAATTTTTTTTTTTTAAAGAAAGAAACATTCTTGAGTTACGGATAACCTGACAGTATTTTAAAATCTACTGCCACCATAGTAAGCGAAAAATGTTGCTTGTGTCATGATACTGAGGAAATTTTGGTTTTCAATTTATTAAATAGGAGAAAATTAGAAACATATTTTTGAACGCGTGATTTTATGTTCACAGAATTACTAGAAATAATAATATTATCTATTGAATTACAAAAATTTGCAATATTACATTTAATCTAAACAAATTATAATAAATTATTCAAATTTTAATAAGAAATACTATTTTTTTCAGTTAGACGAGAGGTTCTGTTCAGTTGCGACCATTTTCTTTTTTTATTTTTCTGTGTCTTGTTCTCATTCTTTCGTTCAGATTAATATTGTTATCTTTTTCTTAAATGATGTATTACATTGAAGGTAATAACCTTCAAAATTTTTAGTTTTTCTTATAAAAAATTGAATATTCATTTAGACTTTTATAAAAAAAGTCAATAGTTCCATACAAATAAAATCCGAGACGATATCTAGGTTACAAACCAATTTTTATAATGATTGTTTCCAGTAAAAGAGTAGTTGTCTATAGTAGTTGTCTTTCCAGTATAAGAAGAAAAAAATAGTTAAAGATAATAAAGATAATTCTAAAATTTGAAATATGAGATTAACAAATATGACGGTGTGACAGAAGGTGGCAATGGCGGAATAGGTAAACGCGCACGTCCCGGTTTGACGAGAGATTCTGGGTTCGAGTCCCAGTTGCGACCATTATCTTTTTAATTTTCTGTGTCTTGTTCTCTTTCATATTTTCGTTTAGATTAATGTTATCTTCTTCTTCAACGATATAAAACAGTTTAATTTGCAATGAAAAATAAATACATTCACGCTTTTAATGTTTAATGACAGAATGTCTTACATGTACATTTAAAAATAGAAAAAGAAGTAGTTACTATTATTTGGAAAAATTAATAATTTTTTCACAAATTAAAAATATGTCTTGAAAGATTTTTTAAATCTACTAATTTAATATGAAATAAAATATTTTAGCCTCAAATCATAAAAAAAAAGATTTCCATCTTCGCTGAGGACAGGATTCGAACCTGCGCGGGTAAAACCCATTGGATTTCAAGTCCAACTCCTTAACCACTCGGACACCTCAGCAGTTGGAAAGTTGGCCAAAATATCATGTTTACTCCGCGATCGTATATAGACACATTTTCATATACGGCTGCCATTGGAACTAGAAATTGTAATTGTAATTTGTAACTCAAAATGCAATAAATTGATTAAAATACTTACAGTACATCAATTCTAGACAAAATCAAAAAACATTAATTTTAAATAACACCTTTGGTTCAATGTGAATGTTTTTTACTTCAAAATCAAAGAGTGTTCAGAAATTATTGATAAATCCAGAAAGGGAGATAATCTTTTTTCGTATTCTAAGAAAATTTTATACGTAACACTAGCGTGACAACTCGTGCAACTTTTTCCGCATAAAAACTCATTTCTTCCAAGAAAAACATGCAAATACAATATTGGAATGAATTGTTGATACAATATTGTTTTTGTATACATTTCTTCAAAGAACTGAGATTTTATACGAATAAAGCTATTAATTCATATTCGCACGGACGCAAACAAACAATTCATTCTAAAATTGTACAGCATAACTTGCAAAAAGGGTTTTTTCCTACAGTAATTTAATTACCTTCATCAATGCACGAACTGATTATGAATTAATTATGCGAAGTTTACCCGTATCACAAAAGTATACAACATATCACAAAAGTCATTTACCAATTGGATGATAAATCAAAATTTAACGACGTGGGGAAGGCCGATTTAGAATTTTTGAATTTTAAAAAATATATATATATATATGTCTTTAGGGTAAATTATTAAGTTCAGTATGTAAGTTTCCTGTTCAAATCCGTCTCTCAGATTAGGAAACCAATCATAACCTCACTATTAAAACAACTTAAAATACAAATAAATAAATTTGTTATAAAATAATAATTGTTACTCGGTGTTTCCAAAATTTATGTTGTTGGCTGGTGTAAATTTCTAGAAATTGAACGATCGTGGGTACATACCATCAATATTTATTCACCTGTTGTTTGGTATGTTAAGCGACTCATTATTTAAACTGCTTATAAAAAGAGTTAACATTTGTTTGTCACGTCTGTCATAAAAATATTTGAATGATAATAATAATATTTTTTGCAGAATTATTTAGCCACATTTTCCTTTCAAAAACTACACCCTCTTAACAAAAGGAATTTTGATAGAAACGATAATCCATGTGTGGGATTTGTCTCTGTGACATAAAATCACATCAATATATTTTATTGGCTTTATAGCATATTTTTTAACACAATACATATCCTGTAACTAAATACGTATAAAATATTTTACCTTATCGATGTAGGTAAAGTTTTATATTTTGGAAAATTAGGAACGGCGGGATTAAGGAAAAACATTTACAATGGTTTTGTTGTTACAATAGTTGTTGTCAGATAATAAATTCAATTTTATGGTTCTCTTGTTCGTGCAGGAATCAAAACATTATTAAACCAGTTTTTTTATTGTGCACGTTTCCTGAAAAAAATCCTTCAACTTTAAAAATATTTTATTTTGTTTTAATAAATCATTTGTTATTCATATTACCGATTGCATAAAACACACATTTTCAGAAGAATATGTATATCTCAGTGGCTATCTTACGGAGTTTTAATTATGATTTTAATTGGCTCCAGACATATTTTCACAATAAATTATTAATTATATTTCCTTATTCTTCACTTTCTCCAAGCACCGCTAAAAGTCATAAATTCGCAAATCACTCCGGCGTGACTCAAATGTTCATCTCTTGAATGTGTATATTTTCTATAGTCATTCGATGAACATAGGTACACAATGAGCTCAAAAAATATTCCGTGGGTACTTTCATAATACTTTCTTAAAGTCTTGAAGTCTGAAATCTTAGAAAACTGGTCAGGTCTCAAAAAATCTACATCACAAATTCCTCGCGGATTCCGTTTATTGTTATTATCACTGTTTCAACCTTACTAAAATTATTTAGTTACACGATTTCCACCATCCTTACTCCATTAGTCTTATCCTGTATCAACTTTCTTCCGATTTCTTACATATCTCCCTTAAACATTTGAAGTTTTTAAGCTCTTAAAAAAATATATGTTATTATTTAAGATAATATTTAGATACGTTCCACGCTGAAATGCAAATTATATGAAATTCCCTCGGTAGAAAAAAATCGCAAAGTATGCGCTGAAAATTATTAAAAACAAGTCTATTTCTATTATTTTACAAGTTAAAATTGTGAAAAAATTCACAATGTTTCTTTAAATGATACGTAAGATGTTTTCCACGAGATTTTTGCTCTATTTTAAACGTTTCATTAAGCATTTTCACAATTTTCGCTTCAATTTTATCATTTAAAATATTAGCGCGCTCTAACCAACATTCGTAATTACATATCTCTCCATCCTCTTCTTTTTGAGCGGGAAGCGCCGCCTTAAGGGCTTTCTCTTAAGGGCGTATAGAAAGGGGGGGGTAGGAATTCAACCCACCCCCTCCTAATTACAGGTTCGAACCGCTCCCCATTGTGAAGGCTATAGCTATGTCCTTATCGATATACGATCGGAAAAAAACTACGACAAATATTTAAAAAAAAATTAATTATAATACTCTAGTACCACCTCATAACTTTACTTATTTTTTAGATTGATGTCATTGCTTTATCCTCTAATCCATTGCATCATTTATTAACGAACCATTCATTTTATCGTACTTTGTCAAAAAATTACTAACAGTTTTTGTAATAATATTTTTAATTTAAATTGTTGTAAAAACATTTAGTTGTCCTCTCCTAAACAGAAGCAGCTGCTTTATTAGGAGAATGATTGAAATGTTTGTTATACGTTATGTTGTAAAATTGTAACCTTAATAAATGTTTCAATTATGTTAATAATCTATTTTCAACTTCTGATGGTTTTGTTGCCTATACTCCACACTTCCGTAATTGAACTGCATAGCTCCCTGATTCAATCAATGGTCTATAATTCAGAAATACTCCGTGCTTTGACATATTACTTTGGCAGATACATGCCAACGTCAACGTTTATTATTCTTTTGTAAGAGAAAGTTAAGGAATTGCGAATTTGTGTCAAGTTTGTTGAACAGCCTTGCAATATAATCGACATGAGTCAATGCACTGAACAAGACGAAGGTCTACTCGCTCAAATATTCGCGTATTTGCTTCAGATAAAAACTTGACCAAGTACTAAACTTAGGTGTTCTATTTTTTTACGTTCCTTACATGAAATGAATTGGTTATGAAAAAAATTCTGTTCCAATATTTTAAATACCGATGCAAATTCTATTTATAAACGTAATTACATTTATTTCATATGTGTGGTTTAAACCAATACGTTGTTAAAGTAATGTAATTTGAACAGTACTATTTTTGAATGCCAAAATAATGTGATTGCACATTTCTAATTGCATACAAAAGCACAGTTATTGCAATGCATTATTAACACTCTCTCTCTGAAGTGTTATTTGATGCTGGGAACTTGGGTGATTAGGCGATTAGAATTACGTTGAGAATTTATTTAATTTCACACGTATTTTTTTTATAAAAATTTAAACATCCGGAAATGAAATATGCTCAATTTCGATTTTTTTTTTACATTAACTCCATATGTCATCTTTGAAGATGCTGTGTGGGGGGTCTTCTTGAGGAGAGGAAGGAGTGAACGTGGGTCTTAAAGAGACCCATGATGTATGAAAGAAGAAACACAGAGGCCGGCAAATCACAGCCAAGCTGTTGAATTCAAGAACGAGTCGTAGAAGCGACCTGTTATCATGTCTCAAAATGTCAACTTATATTGAGCGCACGTTTAGCCGACCGGTGCCGAGGGGATCAATGACGCCATTTCCTCGGAGCATCTTCCATTGAAATACCGGTAGAACAGCACTCCCACCAGACGCCTGCGCTCTAAAGATTGCAATCCGTTTGTTAAGATGGAAGAATCAATCAAACGGACCACCCGTTTCCACACAGAGTCGAGGGTTTTTTCAGGTGTTTTGGAGCTCCAGACTAGAGGTGGCTGCCAAATTCTACCGTGGGACGTACTTGCAATTTGTACGGGGTTAGCAGTTGTGTGCAATCTGCGGGCCCCATACAGTAAACATAGTTTTTGAGAAGCTAACTTAACTCTGGCTTCCACGGAGTCACCATATCTGAGCTGGTCACTTAGAGTTACACCAAGCATATCAGTGGAATTGGAATGGTGTTCGGAAGATTGCTTCTGTTGAAGGATGTGTAGGTATCTGTGGGTCTATTAACTATGTATGCCCTCATCACACGCTAATTAACAAATACTACGACAGGTTTCTAACCACTATAAAAAAGCGAGTTCGTAGATGTCGTTGGAAACTGGAAAGTTTTTTTTAATATTAAAGTTTATATTTTAAATCGTCAAATGTTAGTGTCATATTTACTGCTAAGCTAACGGATTCCAAGCATTGTATAAAATGTAATTCCATTTTGACCTCAAATTACGAAGAGTTTTGTAAGTAATTAACTAGTTCTATGCAGTTAGAATGCTCTAAATGCAAAGATCGCTATAGTATTCTCGCTAGAGTTGTATTCTCCCGATTTGGGTAAGCAGTATAGTAAAAAATAGCCAACACGTGACGAACCTATTTCAATATCAAATGTTTCAATTATTATGAAAGATACAAAATCAAGCGGTGTTCCGGTCATTTCTCTAAGAATTACAAAACTCCTAAATTAAGTTTCTTTGAACTGAATTTTCGAGGTGTTTTGGCACCCAAATTATAATTATTTTAAGCACAGCCATGCACTGCGTGAGTTCAGTTTCGCTCCGACAAATTTGAAAGTTCTAGATTACTGCAAAAAACCGGCTATAAAATATTGCACATTGCATTTTACCGAAAAAATGATTTAACCTTGTTACTATTTTTGGTGCAAAAAAGTCAATTTTTGAGCATTTAGATAAATGCAGAAGATTTGACAATCGGCGAGATGTTGACAAAATTTTTAATCTTCTCATTTCTAAAAGTAGTAGTTTCATTTTTAACAGCTCACAATATACACTTACATGCAAATTTTTGCTCCGCATTTTATGTTTGTTCATTCATTTAACACCATTATCTTTAATTACAATAACATTACTAAATTTACAATTTTTTGTGCCTGTTTTACAAAGTCATCCTTGATCTGTGAAAAGGTGATATTTTAATGTATTTTCCACTCGAAACGTCTGAAACGACTTTTCCATCTATGCGAAGGTTTTTGTTTCCCTCAGGGCAAATATAACCTTCACAGCGAGGGTCGAATTCCTTCATTCCTGCATTACTTTTGCACTACCTGATTCAGTTCAATAAACTTGTTGCAGAGACGTCAACCTTCGTTCAAAAATTTATTATCATGTCTGTTTACAATAAGACACGCAGAACTCTGCATGTACGCATATCGTAAATTTCAATGTCAAATCACAAAAAAAAGGTGTAGTGAAATGTTGAATTTTAGATATTATTTAAGTTTTAGTTACCTCTGTTATTACCGATAATCAAGTATATGTTACAATTTAAAATGTAAAGTAGCTCCATATTTGAAAGAACTGTTCTAGCTCTAGTTCTCTACTATCTCAAAAAAATATGTGAAGAACCAAATACGCCAAAAAATCTTATATTTGCGATCCGTTTCAGTTTCAGATAATTTCCATATCATTGTTAGGTCGAATGGTTGTGTTACCTGTAATAACTTTTGCGATCAATGTAAAATTTTTTTGTGGAACCATTTTTAATTAAATAACAATGAAACACTTACTTTTAAGTACTGTTTCTACAATATATATCAACAATCAAAATGTCTCAGTACTAATGGTTGTGATGGTCCCACCCCGGTGCAAGGTTTTTTCACCCTTCCCTTTTCTCTCTTCGTCGTTGAGATCTCCGATCGGAAGGTTCAGCTACGCCGTTTTCCTGATCTCATTTTCCCAACCCCTGTGATGCGAAACACAGTAAAACAAGGTTGTCCTGGGAAATCTTACAATAAACCCTTTACTTCACGTTGTGATTGATTTTTGCTTCGAAGCCTCCAGATTATTTGGAGTAGGAATTTAATGTATTTACTCTTTTTCGTGGTAACTTTCGACTCTTTAAAAGGCGTGGAAGAATTTTTTCTGTTGTTTTCTCAAACGCATGAAGGATACGCCCTGTCTAACTGCCCTACTCTACCGATGCCTATGGCCCTAACTGTATACTCCCTGTAGAGTCCCCGTTCCCCGCTATAGTGATCCCTTTGGCACCTACTCTATTAAGGCTGGTTAAGCCATCCTCTTGTCCAATTTTGCGCTAGTAAAATTTAACTGTACGTCTAAAGGTCAGTTAGTAAATCACGAAGAAGGAACCTAGCTCACGTAATGGTCGATCCTGTGGACAATCAAATGGCAATACAAGTTCATTATTTACTTTAATTTAAATGTACGTACCTAGAAGTGCCTCTCTATGGCCGAATAGGCTGCTCCCGCGTCTCCCAATCTGAAATACCTATCCTATGCATAACCGTTAGAAATATTGTTATTGTTAGTAGCACCAATTTACGGCAGAACTAAGGGGTTTTAAGGAAGTGATAAAAGGAAAGGAAGGAGAATTTCTTTGCAAACTAGTATTGGCTCCTCCACTAACCAAGTTGACCGAGTGGGCAGTTCTCCGGACACAACTATCCCGCCAATGCATGTCTGAGCTATACCCCGGTATCTGGCGGATCTCTTGGACGATCACCCTGACATACCCGGACTCACTCATGCCAGAGGAAGAACAGCAGGCTTTCAAACCGTTCCCAGTCAACTCCAATACGCATAACGCCTCCGGAGACTACGTTACTGGCTCTAAAAGGGGTATTTCCATTTCGTCCCTTATCATGACTCTATTCGCGGGCAAGTGGCGCGAAGCTGTGAGGCAGACCGTCAAAGCCGACCGTCTTCGCCTTTCCACCTCCAATAGTTGACATAAGGCGCACTTTGTGGGCCTTACGTTTACTTTTGGGTTGACACAGATGAGAGAATGCAACAACGTTACAGAATTTTCCCGCAAGATACCTTGTTAACGGTCTCCTCCACTCAACCTTGCAGGCTTCCCGTGATGTCTAAAGTCAAACGCCTCCGTCAGCGAATCGTGCCCATGACATACAATTCGGCATCCCTGGTACATAACCTTTCGCGCCCGTTCGCTCGACACGATCCCGCGAAAGGGAATGACCTCCGACATAGCGCGTGACCCGCCCAGTCTGTGGCTGGTACCTCTCCCTCTTCGTAACTTGGTAATGTTGGAAAACCCTTACCATCTGACATACGTATTCCACTTACGTATAGTCTCAGTACCGTCGTCCACATTCCCCAAACGTGAAAATTTAATTCACGCAATACAACAGGTAGAAATTTCGCAGATAAACAGGTTGATATAATGTTATACATGCATAGAATCGTGAATCTGGTTCTCACGCCCTCCTCCTGTCGAAGTCTGCGCCAAACTGTCAGCCAACGCCTGCAATTGGGTAAGTTGTACTGCCAAAATTTCATCAATTCGATTGGGTGTACTATCGTAGTCTTATTGCCTCTGCGTTCCTAGGTACTTGTAAGAACCATTTTTTGCTGCTGTTCCGTTCCTAGCATCCAGCTGTTAGGCGACGGTTCGGGTGGCTGGACCCGAGTGATAACGGTGAAGAGAAAAAAAAACCCCTGACCGACACGCACACTTATAGTAAACAATAGTTCAATTGACTGCTTCGTTCTTGCGGTCAGCATGTCCTGTAATTTAAATTATGGAGTTGTAATTCGACTTACCGAGAGTGATTGATAACTGTACCCTTTATCCTAGCGGGAATACACGCTCGTTGTGATTTTGGACCTGCACCTGTTATAACCTGTGGGAAAACAAAGAAACCCTTTCCACCTCCCTACGACCATTCCCCCCCCCCCCTGTTATGTAATGTCCTGAAATCTATACTCTGTTCGATCATCTGTAGTTATCATTTTTTGTTATAGCTTCCGTCAAGCGGTATATTTATTATTAAAGCCCAAATTAATCCACGTAAAGTTTATACGATTTTTCCTGTAAAGTGAATTCCGTTATGGTTTGATTACTCCTTTCACCTCCCTAATAATGAGTCATCTCTTTATTTATTTTATTTATTTATAGTTGATTAATTTGATTATTACACGTAGAAAAGAAGAACACGTGATTTTATCCACTATCGTTTAACAATTTATCACCGCGATTATTGCAAACACAACTTATCACTGAATTTACGTTTTTTTTGCAGCTATTTGTCTATTATTAAGTTAGTTTTACCTCTTCATATTTCCGCAAATCGGATAAAGTATAATATTAATTTATTTACTAAGCGATTTATAACACTGAATTTAATCCGATAAACTAACTTTATTTTTAATTACGGTAACTTCAACTATGTGCTTTTTCATTATTACGTGGCGATGCCATAATTCACGAACTTGTATTATTTTTATAATTCACCAACTTCTGATTGATGGATCGAACTTCCTTCTAACAAAACTTACAACTATCTCTTTTCACTTAGGTTAATTCACTCTTTTTGCTAGAGGTTTAGAACCAAAAAACCTCCGGACTTAACCGTATTCTTCCGCCGAATTCCACTGACTGATCTTCACTCACTGCCCTGTTATCAAAAAAAAACTGCCTATTTAAAACGAAAATCTCCCATCAATCAAAATAAGTTCACGCAATTTTGAGTCGTATTTACTAGCTTGCCACCCACCACTCTTGCTTCATGCCTCTTCCTGCCTTCTACTTTTGTCACAGTCCCAACCCTTGAAATCGGGGTCCCAACCATCTCGGTCTAGCAAAATAAAACAGGGGTGGACCACGCTCTCGACTCAAACTTGTCATAGGACATTTTCTCCCACTCAAAATAAATGTATTACATCGCACTACCCCTGCATACATTTTGGAATAATCCATTATTATTATCATTATTTTATAACCTAACGCGAAGGAATTTTATTCTACGCATTATTCTACGAACAATATGTATTCTCCCTTGTTTTTCCGTATTTGTGAGTGTTTAGGCCTTATACTCTGACAAACTCTCTCTTTAAACAAATAGCAACGCCCGTAAGGCTTTTCCCAGTATTAAACTCACATTTTTATTGATTTCGATTTTCATTTATGGCCATTTATCACCACCATGGCCTAATCTGTCCCTGTTATTTGCATCTATCATCAACTCTATCATCATCACTCTATCATCAACTCTAAAGCAACTTAATTCTATGAATAAGGTTAAATATATGCTGAAAAATTGGTTATCGCAAAAAGAATATTTATATTTATGAAAAAATGTATGAAAAAAATGTTGAATCTGTAGAAATAAGATGTTAATTTTAACTTTTAAAATATATTTGTAATGGAACCATAAGCACCTGCTGACAAGCCAATGCTATTGGCTTAGCAGGACTTGTTTGTTGATATTTAAAATTAAATAAATAAATAAATTATAAAAAAAAAAAAAAAAAAAAAAAAAATCTCTACTAAGTAACCTCCCACATCTCATCGTCTCGTTCTCCCGAAAAAAGCTAATAACTGTCAAAATGTTTTATTGATCTCTTCAAAAATCACACTCGAATTTGTAAATAAATTTAGAATTAGACAGGCCGTTAAATTTTATGCATTTGGCTAATTACTTTTTCCACTATTTTGTACGTAACCTAGAGTGGTGATTTCGGCTTAATGACCTCTTCTAAGAGCCAAAATCGTGTTACCTGTCAATCTCTTAGAACGACACTTATGCACAAGAGATTGTAAACCTTCCCCATGTCGCTCCTAATAACTGAAACGCAAAAGTTCATAATTAACCCAAAATCTACTTCCTGAACGATCTTTTTCAAAATCTCAATAGAGTCTCGGTCCCGAATTTCAACAGTTATCAATTTCTTATTTTTGGTCATCATGAAGTGAGTTATGATCAAATTCATAAGGGTCTGCATTCCATACCATGGACTTCGTGAGAACTCTCGCTCCTTCAACCAGATAAACGCCTTTAGCTCCGCCTCTCTCTCGCTATTCGTTGTGTTCAAAATAATTGTTAATTTATCATTTCCAATTTGTCCAACGTTTTACATCTCCGATAGTCTAGCACCTCCCACGCGATAATTAACCCGTATTTTATTACAGACTCCTTCAATTTCGTTTTCAAACACACCCAACAGAGGTCAGTAATATGATCGAATTTAAATATTTAAAAAAAAAAATTTCCTCGTCTACTTGTTCAAACAACACTGAACCATCACATGGTTCATCAGGCAGAATTCATAGTACACTAAAATTAAAATAACATAGAAGTATAAACCATCACCAAAGATGGTTGGCAAATTCAGAATACCACTGAATCTGAAACATGTTGACATATATAGTTTTAAAAACTTTTACGTGAGTTTACTATATAACTCAGTGATGATCAACCTTTTTAATTGAAGGGTCAGTTTATCCATTTTCAATTTCTTCGCGGGCCGCAGGGGGCAGGGTATATACAGCTTGACATGGTTAAGATTGCATTCGGTGATGTCGCAAATCTATTTATTACATTTTGTAAAAATGCAATTTTCTAACGTTACTTTTATACAACGCTAAAAGAAAGGGCCGCAGAAAATTGGAAAAATCCAAGGCCGAAAAAATAAATGCTGTGGATTTTTATCATTCTGAAACATTAAAGAACGTAAAAAAAAATTTAAAACTTTTTCGCTCAGAATGTTAAAATCGCTCGGAAAATTAAAATAAAATATTAATAACTTTTATAAAACGGAATCCTTTAAAATGCACCAAACATAGAACTCAACAAAAAGCGTTGCGCTTTTTAAAATAAAATCTTAAATTTTTTCTAGACTTTTAAGGCCGAACCACGAAATTTTGTCTTTTCAAGAATATGTACGAAAAATCTTATTATTTAGAGCGGCTGATTCATAACTGAAGAAAAACTGAAACATTCCGCAAAATAGGACTGAAACCTTTTAATATTCTTTCCGGCAATTTTTTTTTAAATATTTTATTTGGTCAAGTGGACCTACGAAAAGGCTCGCGGGCCATACGAAACAGGCTCGCGGGCCGCATTTGCTCATCACTGATTATAACTAATCCAATACCTTCATCTATCCCATTATTAGGAATCCCATAAGCCCACAGCCTCCCGACTGAGGTGATATTCTTTCATGTCACATTTAAAAATGTGCATAAATAACGTGCAACCTTTTAGTAATGTGACCACCACAACACGGGCATGTGCCTAGCATGGTGGTCGAAAAATCATAAAATTCATGCAACAAACATTTTAATGAATAAAGAAAATTTAAAAAAAAATGTGTTTATCCTAGAAGTTGGGTAAATTACGTTTAAAAAATCATTTTAAAATATCTCATGCAAGGCAGAAAGGTCATCTTTATACTCATCGTTAGGAACAAAAATGTCAATGGATCGATAATATAATTTAAAATTTCAAAAAAGCTTTTCGAAGTGGGTTTTCACAGAAACCTTACACGTATTTCCCAACGAATAAAGGTCACCAGTATTGTAATTTGTCTGCTGATGCAGTGTAATTGGTAGAGCGACTGTTTCGTTTATATATTTTATCCCATTTGCCTTTCTTTGTTATTTGTGATTGGGTTAACCTACTTCCTGTTCCGCACAGCAATAGTAAAGAACATTTTGTGAAATTAATTTAATGGCAATTTTGTTTTGTTTTATTTCAGATTCAGTTCTTCCTCGTGTTCTTCCATTCATTCAGCGCTCTGGTCTACGATTGCGGATATCCTAAGTAAGATTTCTGATAATGTTTTATTTCTAATAAACAATGCTTTTAATAGAGCGTTGTTCTGAACAGTTGAGATTTGGTACAAAAACAAAGATGTCTTAAAAGTATCAATAATCGAATAATATTATTTTAACTCTAAAGTTAATCGTACAATAAAATAATTGAAGTGTTCATCACGGGTAGGTACTATCGAAATAACTGCATTTTCCAGGATTTTAATACCCAATAAATTCATCCAAAGCTAAAAGGCTGGGGAAAAACAAACCATTAAATTGTTGTTCATCTTTTGGGGTATTTTTTACGACGTCTGGTTTTTAACACACATTTAAACTTATTATATTTTACCGCTAAAATACCTACGTGGTATTTTTTTAACACATATTCTAAATTATAGCTAGAACCTCCAGTAATTTTTTGAAAAAAAGTTTGTTTTCAAGCGGTCAGTTCGAATAATCTCATGAAATTATGACGAACATGAATTTACTGATTCCAGCAAAATAAATAGGGACTATTGGAATTGAAGTCTCGCATATAGCACTATGCTGATTGAAGTGAGGAACTTTATCAAAAATCAAATCGTGAATTAAACCCGCGTACAAAATTAATTGTGGTCGTTGACATTTTGAAATATCGCGATTTTAGAAAAGAAAAAAGGAACACATTCCTCTTTTAAAATCAAGGGCAAAACGTTTGGGTTTTCAATTTTTCAGATTACTGAGATTAGTATATTTCTTTGTATGAATTAATTTTATCGTTGTGGTTTCCTTTCCAGGCTGATATCTGGCGGACTGATGCTCCACTCTGTGATTTTCATCGTCCTATTCTCCAACTTCTACATCCAAAGCTACAAGAAGAGGCTGGAGGAGGATAGGCGAGTTGATAGAGTCATCAAGCAGGATTAGAGAACCAAGACTAAACCATTCCGTCCCTTCACAATACTAGCGTATTGTGCTAAGTATGTAATTGTATTATTGTTTGCCTTATGGCCCGTTTATATTAGGAATAGTCTGTAATCCGTATTCGATAAGCCCTAGGCCGTAGAAGTTGGAAGATAGGAAACCTGTGTAACCGTTTATAATAGATGGCAATAATCTTTAATAATTTTCCATAACCGAAAAGATGGTTCAACTTTATCTTTTACGGTTATGGATTACAGAAAGCTTAGATATATGCTGAGATTTACGTATTTTCGTACAATACTCTATGGTATCTACAATTCAATTTAGTTGAATAATAATTTTGTGAACAAATATTTACGCGGAGTTAATAAATACTGTACCGAATTTAAATTTATATTCGCTGAAGACGAAAGTGATCTAATAAATAATAATGAACATCTCTTCTAATCTAATATAATCTCCCGGTTGACAGTTGACATAGACAAGTGATAGCTGTATTGTCACTTCTATGGGCATATTCTATTCTATTCCTATTCCAATTATAAACGACCATCTAAAATATTACGGATTACGGATTACGGCCCCGGCCTATTCTTATCGCTTATTCCTAATATAAATGGGCCATTAGAGTTAAGGTTGGCTGACTCTGACGTAGGAAAATAATTCTTACCAAAGCATAATATTTGTTAATCTGATATTTTTATCAACGCTACCACACATAAAAACTACAATGAGAATATTTAAAAAAATGTACGACACTTTCTCTGAAAAATTAACATCTTACAATGCAAAATTCAGGTCTAACCGTATTTCAAAATTCGCCGAATTCGCTATTGTGCATAATTTAAAAAATATTTAAAAAGTTTTCAGAAATCGTGATTTCGACCGTATTTGACAATAATTATTTTAAGTATTCACATTTACTATTATTTTCTATTACGTGCATGTATATACTTTATGGGATGTGTGGGGGGAATTAAACCTCCCCACACCCCGGAATAAATAAATAATTATTTCTTAGTGAAAATTGTAAATATATGTCCATAGTTCATTAAAATTGTCACCATAGTTATTCAGAAAAGATATTTTCCAATATTTACAATTCGTGATATCTTCTTCCAGTAATTGTGTCAATGTAAGTTTTACTTTGTGAAATGTAAATGCAAGCGACGCTAGTATTAGATTAGATAAATCCGTACTTAATTATAATTATCATAATGAAGAACAACTAAGTCACCATTAAAGGAGGCCACCTTCCTCATTAGTGTTAGTTTTAAGTGCCTAATTGCATAAATTAATTTATTCTTATAATTTCTTTGTGTATCTGTATAAAGTATCTTACCAATATCGCGCGGTTTCGTATTATCGTATAATTTATATTTTAAATTTAGTTAATTGAGGGGCAATAAAATAAAAGTACCTACCTACTTATTTTTCAAAAGATTTTAGTATTCAAAACTGACTTTTGTGAACAGTCTTCAGTAAATTTGGATATTTTTACATCTTCTGATTTAATGACAACATTAAAATGTCAACTTTTTAATCAAAAACAACTTTACTGCCATCTTTTGACACTATCATAAATAACGTAGAGTAACTAAAAATATCAGGAATATTTAAAAAAAATGTAAATGACAAAGTAGTGATATCATTGACTAAATTAATTGTACTTACATTGCATGAAGGTTCCATCTGCAAATAAGGGATCGTCTTTTTTGATTGAGTGTTTTTATTCAACATTGAAAATAAATTATTATGGTATTTTTTTAAATGTTTACTCTACTTATGATTAGTAATATTGCTCAATTCTTTGTAAGAAAAATGTGCCTTAGAAATAGCCTTATATTAAGGGAATCATGTAAAAATGTCATATTAATCAATTATTTCTAGTTTTCCCTTATTAGACCTTTATAATAAAAATACCAATAAATAGTAATTTTTACTGTTTTTTGGTTAAGGAGACGCCATGACATATGAGTTTATCAATAAAAAATAGCCTATTGAAATCACAAAAAAATTCTAAATATATATTTTAGTATAGATAAAACCAATTTTACTATTATACACATTACTTGCAATAATTGTTTAAATTTTTGTTTCTAAATTGTGACAGTAATAAAATATTGTAAGGTCATCCATTTTGGCGTCCTTGAAATTAAACCACATCGAAATGTATTTATCTGTCTATAATTTCTACTCATATTTCATTAAATTGGTACACCCTGTTGTAGGTAAGTATAAAAAATTATATTTATGTATTATCGTCAAAAATAATTACTGTAAAATTTAATTATCAATAAAAGATTATAATTTAAGCATTGTTTTATTATTTAAGTCTTAATTACAAAAATACTTCATAAATATGTCAATAAAGATCATCTAATTCACAGGTTCTCAACCTTACCTTTGCCCACCGCCCACTTTCACCTTCCTTCTTGTATTCGTGATATAGTGTTAATTCTTAATAATAATAATACACGTAATATTATAAGTACGTGATAAGCATGTTAGTTTTTTTCTTTTTAGACCATATTTTTGTATCTGCCCACGCCCTCACTATGCCATCTCAACGCCCCCTAGTTTTCCTCAAGCCCCCCTAGTTTCCTCTGTGTCTTCTACTGCACCCCCTGAAAGTCTCAAACGCCCACAAGGGGGCGTTATCACCCACGTTGAGAACCTACATGATCCATATTTCCGAGCATATATTGATTAGTTCTCCGATCTCGAATACTTTCTCATTCCAGCATCACTTCATCTCTTACTAATTAGGGCGAGGTATGCTATTTGTTAATTTTTCACCCCGCCGCTCAGGCTTACAGATGTGATCCCTGCAAAGGATGTGACAGCTTTGATGACCGATGTAATAACGAATGTGTCAACTCTAGAGATCAAGTTCTGGTTCTTATCGCGCAACTTCGGGTCAAACTCAGGCAGGTCTGAACAGGGGCGTAGCTACCGCCGTATCAGCCGTATCAATGATACGGGGCCCCGGGATTTTGTTTCTTTTGTGAGAAATCTTTACCCTTCATTTAGGCCCCCAACTAATTTTGATACAGGGCCCCTCCAAGGCACGCTACACTGCCGGGTCTGAACTAAGAGACGCTTTTTAAACCGTCTGCTTTCGGAGTTTAGCTAACAGAGAGTGAAGATACTCGTTGAAATTCTTACGGTAAAATGTACGGTAAGGGGATATTCTAGTCTAGAAGCATGAATTATAGGTGTTTTTCAGGTGCAATTAATTTTTTTTTGTAGCCATTACTTTACCAAATATTTATCAAACATTAAAGAATACATAAAAATTAAAACGAAAAAATTAAAATTAAAATTAAAAAGTTACAGGGTTTTGAAGTGAGGGGTCTCAAAAATATGGCGCGCCCTGGTTGACACGATTGCAACCCTCCTAGAAATCTGAAAAAAAAAAATTTTATCAAAATTTTTAATAAAAATAATCGAGGCTCATGCAGCTATGGCATGAACCTCGGAGAAGTCATAAAAATTTGTTTCGCAAAATAGCGGCTGACTGAAATAAAAAGACATTTTTTTACCAGCTTTTTGACTTTTCCGAATTTTTTTTAAAAGAAAAAAATTAAATTTTGTCATAGTTCTGGTTCATGCCATAAAGTAATTTATAGAAAAGGCTCACACAAAATTTCAAGTAAATTGGTTTAGTAGAACTTGAGATATCATGTCAACCGTCTCTAAAAAGTAGTTTTGAGAAAAATGGGTTTAAAATTTTGTTCTATTTAGATTGTGGTTATATTCCTTCTAAACCGCGACATTAAAATGGTTATAACTTTTAAAATAATGCGAATTTCAAAAAGGAGATATTTTTTAATATTTAAATTTTGGAAATATGAAGAAAAAATTTTTTTTTTCTAGACTAGAATAATTTAAGTTTCCTTTGGAGGAACTGACTCATGTATAACCTGCTTTATCAGTAAACCCATAAAGTTGTTGTTAAAGTTTATTATATTCTCTTGCTATTTTTAAACTGCTTATATATATACCAACTTATACTTGCAAATTGATTGTACTCAAAATAAAGACTAATTATGTTCACCGTTAAAATTGTGAATTTTTGTACTTATCTCGTTACAATATTGTATTTGTCTTACTTTTGGCAGATGATCTCATAAATTTAAAAATTATTCAAAATGTTTATCATTATCATATTCTTCAAGATTTGGAGCAATGAAAAGAGTCTACTTAAATATCTCAAAACATGAAATAGTCAGATTTTCTCATGTTGAATTAAAGTATTAGTCCTCACTTTTCAATCAAATTTTCAATTTGATAACTACATTACGGAAATCTTAAACAAGGGCTTACATAATATGTTGAGATTTATAACTAGCTTAACTAAACTTAACTTAACTTTCAAAAACAATATTAACCACTCGGACCCATAAGCTTGTTTTCACGATAATATAACGATATCAGACATATGTATGACGCAAAGAAATTTTAATATGAGAGATATGCTACGATAATCGCCCGAATGGTCATAGTTAGAATACGAAATTTAGTTGATTTTTTGAAGGTGTGCAGTAGTATTGGCTAACAATATAGTTTAAATACGAAAAGAATTTTAACAAATGCATCTTTCAGAAAATGAAATAAAACAAATGACAAAATTGTTTTTCACGAGGTTCTGGTGCCTTAAAGCCTTGTTTAGGATTTGATCAAGGGAACAACAGTGGACGAAATCTGCAGGTCACGATGTAAGTAGATGTAACAACACTTTGTAACACATGTTCGCCTTTCTTTTCACTACCATGGTCGGGCTCGGACACATTCCGAGAGAACTATCCAAAACCAGATAATAATGATTCCAAAAAGCTGCCAATTGAACATGACATCATCCGTTAATTATCATCTTAAAATTAACGGAAGACAAGCTCAATACAGAGGACTTCCAGATGGTCCTCAAAGCGGGATGCTAATTGAATACTACAAAAAGGCCAGAGAAACAACGGTATGCGCACGCTTCCTAGACTTGAGCAAAGCTTTTGTCAGGGTCAGTCATAATAACCAAAAACCAACCACTGTACCGACGAAACGTACCACGTACCACCTCTCAATATCTATGTATTTATAAAAATCGAAAAATGCTTGCTTGGGGATATATACGTATATGAGTTATGAGTTGTATATGTATTGCTATAAAGCATGGGAAATGTTTGAATCTTTCAAAATACTTTCCTTAAACCCTGAAATTTGAGAATGACATTTTGCAAAACAATGAATCGAATCAAAAAATATAGGTATTTTAAACAGGTATCTAAGTTAGGTACCAAATTTGATTGATTGTTCTTATAATATACAAAAATGAATATTTGTAATATATGAAAAATAATAATTTGAATAAAAAAATTGTAATAGGTGGCACGCGATCTGTTTGAAAAACTAAATGTACTGGGACTGAATATATGAAACGCTGGAGGGGGTTGGCGGGATGGGGGTGCGGGAGAGGGGAGAGGGAAAGCGGGGAAGGTGGAAGGGGAACGCGGGAGAGGAAGGGAGCGTGGGAGGGAAACGGGGACGCACGGGAAAGGACATGCAGGGAAAAACAATTTATTTCTTTGAATAAATTGTTTAAATTAACGCTTGCCGGGAACCAGCTTGTCTTAAATAAATCAAATTTTCACATGTAGCAAACACATTGTGGGAATACATAATTATACCATCGTTTTTATTAAATAAATCAAACCACTCACATATATTGAGCATGGGCCTAGCCAGATTTTGATTTAGGGTGGGGAAAAATTTTTCAATCTATAGTAGGGTACCGAAAAAAGTAGGCTTCTACAACTTATTCATGCTAAGCTCCATGAATACAAAAAATATGCACGGAAGAAGGAAAAACCATCCTATGAAGTGCTGTAAATTTGAAAACGCGACTCGGTCGAGGGCGCCCATGATATTGAGTACGGGCTACGACCAACAGGAAAAATTTGTCAGGTGGAATGATAGCTTATCAGAATCAGGTAAATTAAATTGGGTATTAGACAAGAAGGTTTAAGGTTTGTTATTTGCAAAACAATAATTTATTTGTAAGATTTATTAGGGAAATCACTTATTGACATTTACAGAGGACAGGAAGTATACGTTTCCTACACTATAGACAATTTATATCATGGATACTTCTACACAATCTTCTACACAAATTTCTACTTCTTCGTAACCGTTGGACTAGAATCTAGATCAGTGATTCCCAAAGTGGTCCAGGTGGACCCCTAGGGGTCCACGGGAGACCCGACGGGAGTCCACGTAGGCGTGATAAAGAAATGGGGGTCCACAAGTTGTAAATGGGAGACCACGAAACCAGTTCGTGGACCCTCACTTTCCCCATATCCAAATCCCATCCCACCCTCCATCTCATATCTCATTACGCCCCCTCCATAACAGAGTGACTGTCGTACAGCGCACGTTGTTGTACCGGTTTTGCGTAAGATCTTAAAACGCCCAGCTAGGCAAGGGGTGGGGGGGGGCGTAGTGGGATATGGATGTACTGTACTGGGATGGGAACATACTCCCCCCCCCCCACGTTCCAAATCCTTTTACGCCCCCACCGTCGTGGCAAATATAATCTCCTCGAATACTGGTCCATTTTGCCCCCGTTTGAAAAAGTCGTAGATCCGGTACTGCTCCGTTGTGACAGACCACAACTCGCCATTTAATATACAGTACAATGCGTGTCGAGTTTTGGAAATATGGTAGAAATGTACTAGCAGGAGGTCCACCGTGACCAGTAAAATTTGGAAACCTCTGATCTAGGTGATAACAGTTTTATTTCAAATTAATTGTAAAAATAAGAGTACTTTGGTTAGGTTAGCAAAAATGCTATAATGCAAAATAACAGCATCATTGGGTTTTTTTGTAAACAGAATGAAGGAAGCGTTTCGCATTTAAGATTTGTATTGAAGAATTACTGCATCTTAAATTCAAAGTTTCTGGCGAAAGGGGGCTTTTTTATTACAGAATGGTGATATCGTTTGAAGCGTGAATTGTGGATGGTTTATTAATTAATTTATTTAAGTACAGCTTGACTAGTCACACGAGCGCCTTTTATTTTATTGTGTTATGCTATTTGTTGAATAAATAAATACATTTCTAAGAACCTTGATACTAACTTCCCCACATTTCGCAATAAAGAGTACATAGATAGAAATAAATACTATTTTTCTAACAATCACTCTGGCAGCACTGACTGCAGATTTGACATTTGATAACCATAGATTTTCCTTTTGACATTAAAAAACAATCTACTCACGTGGGTTTGTGTGTCGTTATTTACATTATTAAATAACTATATTTATTTAAGTTGCTGGAATTAATAAATTGTTAACATAAAATGGCAAAGTTTAAACTAAGTGAGTTGACATATTTTGTTTATAATCGATCCTCCAAAATATCTAAATATTTTCCACTAAGATCCCTCTAGGTTATGTTTTTGTCATGCTTTCGATATATTTGATTTTTAATACATTTTCTGTTTATTGTGTTTTTAATAACATTATATATTAAGGTACCAATTTTAGAATTTGATATATATTGTCGTCATGTTATTGGTGTGATGTTTTATGGCTAATTTTAATTAATTATTTTCAGATAAAAAAACCAAACGCACACCTTGCGCTATCAGATATAAGGTAGAAAAGAAAGTAAGAGATCACAACAGAAAAGTTAAGAGAGAGGCAAAGAAAAACCCCAAGAGTGGAAAGAAACTAAAACCAGTGATCATTCCAAATATATGTCCGTTTAAGGATGATATCCTCAAGGAAGTCGAGCTAGTCAAACAGCAGAAGATTCTAGAACGCCAACAGAAAAAGGAACAGGCTGTCCTAGATCGACTAAACAAGAAGGAAGAAAGGGAAGAATTTGTTAAATCTGGTGGTATTGAACGACTGGTAAGCCGTATTTACTATTACACAATGTTTTTATTTATTACTCAATTCCTTTCAAACTATAAGAAGTTTGAAATGAATTCATTGTTAAAGCCAGCATCATCAGTTATTCTCGGTTGTATGTATTGTTTACCCGCAAACAATACCCTTATTTTTAAATGATTATTTCTTTTTCATTCTACGGGTTCAAACCCTTTTCCTTCAAGCTCATAGTAAGAACTCTTAGCATATCTTCTATGATAACAAAAACAACATGTTATTCTAAACTATTACAACTTACAGATTGAGAATGCCAATGCCCGAGGAAGAGTCCATGACACAATCGGAGCTCAGCTCAAAAACATCAAAGGTGATGAAGCCCAGTTGAGCAGTGACAAGAAGGCAGAGAATTCACTGAAAGCTTATTACAAGGAGTTCAAAAATGTCGTCCAGGAGGCTGATGTTGTATTGGAGGTAGTCGATGCGAGAGATCCTCTAGGTATGCTAATTATTGGCTGATTTTATGCTTTGTCTTTCAGTTCTTTAAATCTGTTCATCTATGGTAGCAATAATTGCCCGCTCGCTGGGTAAGAAGATTATCTCCTCATTTTTGCACCTCTACCCACAGCTGACACAGGAAGAGGGAGAAACGTTCCCTGGCACTGTTTACAAATGTTTCAATACCGTATACCTACTCTTGAACTTTTCAACTTTCTCAACATAAGTTAAAATGTACCGCTTATTCTGAAGGTCTTATTGCTGCTGCTTTCCATATTATACAACATCAACTGAATAACGCTTCTTATCTTTTGTTGGGCGTAATTTCGGGATATTTAAATATTGACTTAATTAATCATCTCATATTTTGGCAATATCCCTGCTATACATATTTAGAAAATTTTGAACTGGCAATTTGAATAGCCTTGATATTTCTCGATTAACCCTTTGATCAGTGGGTTATTTTTTTTATCATTTATATCGTGGGAGTGAGTTAATTTTTAAGTTTTTCTTTATTATAAGTAATCAATTTAATTCTCATCTCATCTGCCCTGATGATGGACACTGTAACGCTGTCCGAAACGTTGGCTAAAGAAGGAGGTAGCGAAACACGGCATAACACCCCAAAAATAATTAAAAAAAAAAAAAAAAATTAATTAATTTCTTTCCTTTTTTACTACACAAGTCAATTTCGGGGCTTTTTTATTACTTTAACCATTTCTTATTGCATTATAAATTATAGTTAAACGAATTCAGTGTCTCTCAACAAATACAAATAGAAAAATTGAATTAAGTCATACGGCCGCATGTATGCGGCAATACTTTAAATGGATCGTTCGAGTGCCGCCGCTTACGTGCGGTGATACTCCTTAAAGGGTTAAAAATGAATCAGTTCTATCTTTTAATTAAATTGAATGTTCATTTTGAGGGAATTAACAATAGTTAAATTTTGGAAAATTTATTAACATTCTTGAATTCTAGGAACCCGCTGCCTTCAAGTGGAACAGGTGGTAAGAGATGCCCCCGGAAACAAGAGACTGGTAATGGTCCTAAATAAGGCGGATCTGGTTCCTCGTGAAAACCTGGACCAATGGCTTAAGTACCTGAGAAGATCCATCCCCGCCGTGGCCTTCAAGGCGTCCACACAGGATCAACAACACAATCTGGGCCGTAGGAAAATGAAGAAGGGAAAGGGGCAGAAGAACAGCGATAAGCTCATGAAAGGTTCTAATCGTTCTGAACTTAAACTAACCGTCACACCAAACATTAGGCAACAAATACACATCTCATTCCTTACGTCACTCACATTCGTCTAATGCTTACTATTCTGTTTCTAACTCAAGTATTTTATTCACTTGATCGTGTCATATCTTCCCCAGGCAGCCCCGACTTCTTCTACCTATTATTCTGGTCTTGATGAGTCTAATTCTAAAATGCCCAGACAGTTGATACAGTACGTAACTCACATTTATACGTTGTTACGCTTACTATTCTGTTTCTAACTCAAGTATTTTATTCACTTGATCGTGTCATATCTTCTTCAGCCCCGACTTCTCTACCTATTATTCTGGACTTGATGAGTCTAATTCTAAAATGCCCAGACAGTTGATACAGTACGTAACTCACATTTATACGTTGTTACGCTTACTATTCTGTTTCTGACTCGCTTTATTCACTTGATCGTGTCATGTCTTCCTCAGGCGGCCCCGACTTCTTCTACTAATTATTCTGGACTTGATGGGTCTAATTCTGAGATGCCCGGACAGTTAATTCATAGCTAATTCATTTTATGCTGGGATTAACTAGTACAGAAATTTAAGATCTCTGCAGACGCGTGCGTGGTTGCAAAAAAAAATATTTTGCAATTTTCTTCTACACAGTTATAACATGCATGCATTCCTGTATTTTTCAGTAAACTTGCCCAATCTAAATAGTCTTATTATCATCTTATCATGCATCTTCTTATGTTATTATTAATCTTATTGTGCATCTTCACATTATTTATTCAGTTTCAGTAATATCAAAACTAATAAAAAAAAATTGCTTTAGGCTCCGGATGCGTCGGTGCTGAACTTATAATGTCCCTGTTGGGAAATTACTGCCGCAACAAGGGAATAAAGACCTCAATCACCGTGGGAGTCGTAGGTCTGCCCAATGTGGGCAAAAGCTCCATCATCAACAGTCTCAAGAGGTCCAGATCTTGCAACGTTGGCAGCACACCAGGAATTACAAAGTATGCTTTATAATTCCTTTATTTCTGTGTAAGCTGGTATTTTTTCCTGTGCTATTTTGATACTAAATGACCAAATGTCAATAGCTTATTTTGTTCCAAACTATGAGTGTGATGTTGTCTATTATCATTGTTTATAGGTTTGAAACTTAAACGGAACTCTTATTCATAGTTTCGGATGCTGGAAAATAAAAAAAATATTTTTTTTTATTCTAACTTTTTGGACGAAACAAAAGATAGAACGCCGGCGGCATTTTTGTATTCAAAATTTAAAAATTCCTTCCAATACTGCCTCGAGGCCGACTAAAGTAGGAGGTCTGGGCACCAGTCAAATTTTGAGGTGTCAAGTTTTCAAGCTATAGTGAACAACGATAGTTTGCCGATGGCGTTGATTGTTATTGTATTTCTTTTTACTGCTGATTTGTTTGTTTTATCACAATCATACAAGTAAAGATTCATTAGACTATTATTAACAGTAAATTTTACTTAGCGACAGCACTGACTTTGTAATTTGGCTGTTGCGTGTCCAGACCCTTTACTTTAGTAGGCCTTGAATTTTCTCTAATGACACATAAAATCGCGGGCAGGAAACATGAAAATTAATTGTAATAATATTTATAAAAATCGATAATAATAAGTAATTTGCGTGTATTTACACATGAAATGTTATTCCTTCGATCCTACTACTATTTACCGTATAATTGAAACATTTTCTCAGGAGGGCATTTCGGCCTGTTTTAAAATGCAATTTATTCACTGGTAAGGCACGACCTTACTCGACGCGTAGCAGTTCGGTACTAAAGTACTAAAAATCGAGACTAGTGCAGTTGCCTTACTTTTGGCTTCCCACTTTGAGATTTCTACCCCGCATCTACAGTATAATATAACGTCATTGTCTCCCCCGACATAAATACTCACTTTTTGTAATAATAAAGCTAAATCCAACTGAAAAAGAAATATTGCATATTAACCAGTAAGCGGAGTAAGGAATATTATGGTTTAAAATTGTATGCCAAAACCTATTGTCGGACTCAATTTACAAAGAAATAGTAGATCATGAACATGGCACTAGATTTAGTAAAAATGAGGGTTTGTCCTTTCCGAAAATTATAAATAAATACGGCCAACGGACATTCACTTATCTTGTCCCCACCATATTTAATAAGATGCCGATGAATTTCAAAATCGAATCCAATTGCCCCACTGATCTCAAAAGAAAAATTAAAAAATGGCTAATGGGTCAAAACTTTTTGTACTGATATTGTTTGTAATCTTATGTATAAATACTATCTATAATTAATTTAATCTATCAGTAATTTACCTGTGTTATATCTGTCTGTCTGTATATTTTATGCTTTTGTATTGTAGGTACTTAAAAGTTATTCTTCTGGAACTATTTTGCTATTGTGTTTTCTTATAATATTTTATGTTTTAGTGTTTCATTAATATTGTCAAATTGACCTGCTGACAAACTGCCTTGGCAGTTTAGCGGGTGATTAAAATGAAGAATAAAAAAAATAAAAAAAAAGACAAATAATAAACAATACGTTTTTTGTGTACATTTTTTGTGATTTATTGTATATTTACAGTTATTATTTAATGCAGATCATAATTGATGACAAATTAAATAGCTCAAACAGCAGAAGAGAAGGGAGGAATAAAAAAAAGTTCTTACTTGGCTTTTGTTTCTATGTTCCAATATTTGAATAAAATTTTGAATTCCTGAAAGTAGATAGTTGCCAGGAGGTAGATAATTGCAGTTAGGTACCTACCAGCAATTGCCAGTAAATAGCTACACATATATTGATTTAATTATTTTCATTAGGCAAATGCAAGTCATCCAGTTGGACTCGAAGATCAAACTGTTAGACAGTCCCGGAATAGTGTTTTCAAGCAACACCCAGGAAAGTGACAATTCTGTAGTGTTAAAGAATGCGCTGAAAGTGGGAAGCCTGAGAGACCCACTGACTCCCGCCGCCGCCATCCTTCAGAGGGCCAACACCACCACCATCATGGAATTGTACAATCTGCACACTTTTGACTCGCCCCAGGTTTGTAATCCCCTACAATATATTGTATGACTACATCTTCGAACCTTTAAGGCCTAGTTATATAATTGGGTTTAAAAGAAGAACCAAGAATGATCTGGTACTTTTATTCAAATTAGTTAATGGATCACTTGACGCACCTGACTTAACCCGTCTAATCACAGGAGACCCAAGTTGTCCCAAAACATCATATGCCGTTATAATAACAGGAGACCCAGATTGTCCCAGAGCGACCGTGCATTATTAAAAGTTAGATATCTCTCTTCTTGTCATACAAACATTTGTGATTTCTTTTATGTTAGAAAGCGAAAAAAATTATGCTTCTTACTGCCTTAGGAGCAAACGAGCTATAATGGTTAGATATTTTACAAACCCGATCATAAGTGACGATTTTATTTTGCACCAATTTGTGACGTAACAAACACTTAATTTAAAAATAAAATTGTATGAATGTCATAAAAAGTGAGGTGACAGTTTTATTACAAATTTTCTTAAAAAAATGAATCTGTATTCAAAATTTTCAGTTTGTTTTATTTTACATACTTTTTTGAGGAATCCCCAGATACGTATTTTTAAGCCAATTTACATTTTCAATATCAAAATTTTAATATTTAAAAACAAAAATGTAGATTTCTAATACACACATCGAAAAGATTATTATATCTAGATTTTAGAACAATTTTTGTTTTTGCAAAAAAGTTAAAAATAACCAATAAAAAGGAACATTTAAAATGCATGGGAAGAACCGGGAATTTTGCGCGCAAATTTTGACAGGCAAAAGTTCATAGATATTATTTTCTCATTATTCGAAGGGTTAAACAAAACTAATAACATTCCGAGTACCAAATCGTGACAAGTGACTTCCAGAACTGTTCTTTGTTTATCCGCCAAAAACTAACTTTTTCATTAACTCCCCAATCCAAAGACTACATAGGCTTGGTAATAAATTCAGTTCCGTTGATATTTTCATTTATTCTTTACCGAAATTTTTAAAATTCTGACATAAATTTTATTATTATTATTCTAATATTTTCATTTCTTTTTAATTCTACTAATAATTTTTAATACAATTTTAAATAACTTATTTAACTATAATAACGTGTACATGTAAAAGCCTTCAAGGCGTGAATAAAGAAATAAATAAAAAAAGAGAGCGTTGGGCGCTAATTTGTAATAAAAGGTGTGGAAGGAATTGAGTGGTGTGTTTGTTAGTTAGAAAAACAGACTCACGGAGAGTAGCTTTTTGAAAGGGCGCCATGCATTTCTGATAACGTATGCTACTCTCTTTGAGTAGATACTCTCAGTATCGCCCTGGTGTAAGGCTACCATTCAGAATTGAAGCATTGCTTGAAATGACTAGCCGTGTTTGGTGACCAGACCTGAATAACCAGGTACTTCCCCACCTTCCTCTCCCCGTTTCCTTCCCCTCCCTACTACCTTCAATCTCAAATCATACCCCAGTTGGGGATGCTATAGTCTCACTGGCTCCAGACGGGAACAGCTGGGACTCTGACTAGCCGTGTTTGGTGACAAGATCTGAATAGCCAGCTACTTCCCCACCTTCTTCCCCTCCCCACTTACCTTCAGCCCCACAACATACCCCAATTGGGGATGCCATATTCTAACTGGCTCCAAGTGGTTGAGGACAGTTGGGACTCTTGTGCGGTATTCATATTATAAATACATATATATTAAAAAATCAATAATATTACCATAATTTATTTTTTTCTAAACCCCACAACGTTTACAATGCTTTCAAAACATAAAAGTATCTAGTCTTTGACAAATTCATATTCTTCTGAATTTAATTTTCCTGTCTGATATTTTTGCTGTTGTCAAGACCATTTTCAATGTCATTTTACTAATAATTTACTGTTTAATCTTTGACATGACCGGTGGCAATAAAGATTATTCCATATCTCTTTTGGATTGCCTGTGATGCAATAAAAAGAACAACATATTCATCAAAGGTATAAAATAAATGAGATAAGGATAGTACGTGTATACCTATTATGAAAAGTTAGTAAAATATGAAAAATCTCCTCGTTTTATTAAATTTTTAATAAGCTGGCGATTTACAACCGGCTATTGAAATAATAAAAACTCTTAAAGCTGGGTCTAAACTTCGACGCTTCTTAAAATTCAATAAACACCTGATAGCAACCCTGAAGTGACCGAATATTTATTTTTATTATCTCTATTTTTATGTAACCTATTTCAGAAGAATTATTCCACGGGCTGCTACTTCTATTTCTTTTTTGTATAATGTTAATGTAAGTACTTGCATACTGCTTACTGACCCCGTATGCACGAACATTGGAGGGTCTAGAGTCGTTCAAATAAATGTAGTTTCGTTCAATAAAAAAGTAGAGTCTTGATGTGTGCAGTGAAGGAGGAAACCATATGTTTCCTTGTAATGCCATTGGTGGGGTCCCCTCCAATAACCGAATATTTTGTATTTGTCCACAAAAAAATTCCAACTTCAAACTCGAAAATTAAATTACTGGTAAAAGAAAACTCAAAATAAAAATGTTGTGCCATAAAATTGACACCAAACGTAATGTAGATTTACCGTTTTCAAAGTAACGTTTTATAATGTATGCTATTTATTCATTGAAAGGTGTTTTGGACTTTGCCTAAATATCTTTCAAAAAGTGCTAGTGTTAAAGAGTTTTAACAAAATGATGAAACCTTTAAAGCTAGTTCACACACAGCTATCAAATATAAAAGATCATAGCACGCCAAAAAACGCTCTCCATACAATCCCTTCAGACCGTTCACACCTAAGCGTTTTTAAGCGCAGATCAATCATATACAATACTCATCTTAGACGTAACCGCTCCAGAGGCGATATGTCAGAAGATAACTCTCCCCTTCTCCGACTAAAACAGGAGAGGGGGTCATTGTAATTACGGAGCTGCCTAGACCCGTGGATGACAGATGTCAAGTTGACAGATTTCAGTACAAAAAATATGCATTCCATTGCCGCTCCCTAATTTGACTGACCCCCTCTCCTACCACGGGAAGAAATATTTGATAGTCTCGTGTGAAAGCACAAAAGATAAGCGCTCGCGAATCAACAGATATCTGCTCGCAGATTTATAGCTCTGTGTGAACCAGCTTTTATGTAAAAAGGATTACTATCTTCAAAAAGAATTTGTAAATGTAGCTATAAAATATCCAATCTCTTTTGCTAAGTCAAGCGGATGCAATGGTCCGTGGGCAGAGGTAGATTCTTTGATATAAAAGGTGTGAATCTCACATTATAGTTTTATTTAGAACTCACCGAAACGTAGCTAACTTTGTAATGCCATTGTTTTAGGAATTCTTTGCCCAGTTGGCCTCAAGAATGGGACGCTTCAAGAAAGGAGGAGTCCCTGATCAGATCTCTGCTGCCAGACAGCTCATCCAGGACTGGAACATTGGCAAAGTGAAGTACTTCACCCTGCCCCCCGAGGACCTGAACGCGGCCAGCATCCACCTCGATGCCAAGATTGTGACGGAGATAGCAAAGGAGTTTGATATTGAGAATTTTGAAGCCATGGAAACTGAGACATTGGCAGCCCTGAAGACTTCGGATCTTAAAGACTGCAGTGTTCAAGTAATTTTTTTATTCAAATTCATAATTATAACAATCTCACCCATCATAACCCATGCCTTGACCCTGAAAGTGGGCTGCCGATCTAGTTCAAAAGCATGAAATCTGTTAATACTTGTTTATTTACGCAAGTTCCTATCCCTGATAACATAACAGCCACATTTTAAAATTTCAGAAAAGTAATATTTTGTGAAAATAAAATCCACATGTATGAATTTGAACACAATGCTTTTGCATTTCAGACAACAACAATCAATACCTGTGACTAGTTCATATTAACTTGCTCCGTAGTAAAGTGTATTTTAAAAACTATAACGCTCAATTTATAAAGTTACTTGGAGTGTTACGTGTTCGTACTACAAAGTTCTAAAATATTTTTATAATATCCGTGTGATTTAAAGTTCCTTCCGAATTTTATCGGCAAAACTATTACAATACAATTTGCTTTAACACGGGTAGTACGTAAAATACATTAATTCAAGATGCATTGCCGAGTGTGCTCAATAACTCTACGTACTGATGAGCTAAAATTCACGTGTGCCGCGTGCAAAGGCGCATTTCATTTGGCTTGCGGAGGTATTATGGAGAACTCATATCGTCGACTTAATCAAGAACGGCGATCTCAACAAGTGTGCAAGCATTGCAATTCAGCCAAGCCCGGCGCTGCTAGCCCGTTGCAGTCAATCAGTGATACTGAACCTTTGGAGCAGATTAAAAAAGTTACTGATATTAGTTCAGCGCTCGCCGCTCAGACACCGACAAATCTTAAAGATATTCAAGATCTAGTCATGAACAAGACGTCTAATCTGGAAAAAACACAAAATGATATTCTAGAGCAAAATAACAAAATACTTGAAAGTATTCAATTTATGAGTTCTCAATATGAGGATTTCATGGCTAGAATCCGTGACATCGAACTAAAGAATGATGAACTCACTAAAAAGAACTCAACCTTGGAAGCTAGGATTTATGTCTTGGAAAAATGTGTGGACATGCAGGAAAGGGAACTCAAAGCGAACAACATAGAAATAAGAGGCATCCCAGAAATCAAAGGAGAAAATCTGCAAGACGTTTTTTTCAATATATGCAAAACAACAAAGTCCTCCACCGATACAAAGGACATTGATGCCATTCATCGCGCAACAAAAAAAAACAACAATAGTCATCCGAGAGAAATCATTGTCAAATTCAAAACGAACATAGCAAGAGAACATCTGTTAACAGACGTAAAAACTTTCAACAAAAACAAACAAAATCTAGAAGACAAATTGAACACCTCAAACATCGGTATAGCTGGTTCCTGCTCTCCGATCTTCATTTCAGAACAACTAACATTTCGCGGTAAACAGCTATGGTACAAGACACGAACAGCGGCGAAGGACAAACAATTTCGCTTTGCTTGGATTAAACGGGGGCAAATTTATCTTCGTAAAAACGAGGGAACTAATGCCATTGTTATCTCAGACGAAAGCAAATTGGCTGAGCTTTGATATATTTGAATTAATGGCCATTCTTTCGAGGTATGTCTTGACCCGTGCATTTATGTCTCTATCTCATATTTGTTTCATTTACTACCTTTCTGGAATTTATTTGTTATCACGCACTTCTTGCTACATTATTTTTATTTTTATTATTGTTTTGGCTTCTTGCTATCTCTTTCTTACTACTATATCTAATTATATTATCTATACTTTATTATTATATATTATTCATATTTGTATCATTTTCTACCGTTTTCAAATTCATTTGATATCGCGCAATTCTTGCTGCCATTTTGTTTTTACTCCTTGCTATCTCATTCTCAGTACTACATCTAACTACATCATTTATACTATATTATCTATATTAAGCACATTTACCATTGTAACTACATTTGGAATCGCATTTAATCATTTTTTACTCGGGAACCAAAAGTTATTTACAACTACTCTGAACACCACACAAACATATATCTTATCAACTTAAGGACAGATATACGTCAGACGAGCTACGGGAACTAATGCTATTTGTATATCCGATGAAACAAAACTTGAATCTATGTGATACAATTGAACAAATTACACTACCTAGGTATGTACCGTCTCACTCGTTTTCAGGTATATGCATGAAATTGTTAATACGGCGAACCAGCGAATTTATCTGTCTTTATTATACTATTTACCAAGGTTTAAATCGATTAGCGTTAATTTCATATTTCACTATATTAAGAAGGTACGAGTACACCCTGTCTCGCTCATTTACATATGATACTTGGCTAACATTTATATATAAAATTTTATTATTATTTATATATAATATTTTTGTTTACATTTACGTTTAATAGTTTGTTATCATTCACAAATATTAAATTGTTATCATTAATACAATATATTTTGTTTGCACGGCGTTTCAGCGTCCTTAAACATTCTGCTTTATATTATCAAATCACCGTCAATTTATTCCATACACACCTAATTGCATCAACGTTAGTAATGGATTTAATAATATATTATTGGTAAACTGTTCGCTTTTCCACACTCAACTAATATTTAATTATGTTTGATTTAACTTGTGATATTGGTAACCATTCAGATATATTCTGCAACATGAATACTATTGATGATCTGAATAAAATAAAAAATTATAATTGGGGCTCTTACAACCTAAAAATTATCCATCAAAACATAAGAAGTATATCTAAACTTGACGATTTCTTAATTTTCCTAGATCAATTTGATTACGCATTCGATGTCATAATTTTGTCGGAATGCTGGATAAATAAAGAGTACACCTCCAAAGTAATTCACAATTACTCAGAACATCACACAAACATAAATTTAAATAAATCCAGTGGAATCGTAGTTTATATCAGAGACGGTCTACATGCACAAGTTGACGAAATTTCACTATCACAAGCTAACTGTATGAAAATTGTATTGAACAATAATTTATGTATTTTTGCAATCTACAGGTCACCTTCTTTCCAAAATATTGACACTTTTTTGAATTCTCTACAAACATTCATCAACAGTTCAAAACAAGTTGAACGACAAATTATTTTAGGTGATTTAAATATAAACACGATCCCTGAGTACCACCGTCAATGCGAAGATTATTTATGTATGCTTACGGAAAATGGCTTCATGCAGACAATTCACAGTCCTACTCGAGAACAGGGTACAAGTAAATCTTGTCTAGACCACATCAACGTTAAAAAAATCAAACATATCGACTCATTTGTTATCCACACCACAATTTCTGACCACTACACCACAGCTCTCTGCCTTAGAAATAAGCCTCCCACCGCTGCCAAAACTAAATACATACCTCGAATAAACTACATTAACTTACTTCAGGACTTAAGTTCAGAAAAATGGGGAAACGTTTTAGACCAAAGGGATACTGATTCAGCAATGACGGAATTCATCTCAAAGTTACATGATTATATATTTAAACACACGAGTAACAAACTCATACCTAATAAGCAATTAAAAATCACGCCATGGATCACTCCTGGTCTAGTTAAGTCAATTCACAAACGGAACCAACTCCACAAAAAGGCAAATAGGAGCCCAGATAATATAATATTACAAACTCGCTATAAAAAGTATAGGAACTTGTGCAAAAATTTAATCGTATCAACTAAAGAAAGCTATTTTAAAAAAATTATTTACGAAAATAACTATACGCCAAAATTGCTATGGGAAGCATTCCGTAATATAACTAAAACTAAAACTAATAAAACTTCCGATATCAAATCACTGTACATTGATAACACTATTACGTCAGATCCAAAAAAGATGGCAAATTTTGCAAATAACTACTTCACGTCGGTGGGAAACACACTGACAAAAAAAATCCTAGATAAAAACAACACAACTGAAAAAGATCTCGCGAAGCAAACTGGCTGTTATTTCCGTCACAAAATAGATAACATTCGAACTACGTCACACGAAGTGATGAAAATAATTGACGAGCTTAAGTCATCCAATGCATGCGGTCCTGATAAGGTCTCATCAAATCTATTAAAAAATATTAAATCCGTCATAGCATCACCGATATCGTTCATATGCAATCTGAGCTTTAACTCTGGAAATTTCCCTAATAATTTAAAACAATCAAATGTTATTCTACTGCACAAAAATGGGGATAAATCTCAGATTAACAACTACCGACCGGTTTCTTTGATCAATTCTGTATCTAAAATTATTGAGAAAATTGTTAAGAATCGGCTCAGTCTATATCTTGAAAACAATAACATCCTTTCCAATAGACAATACGGTTTCCGTCCAGGTTTAGGGACTGAAAATGCCATTGCTAATTTAACAAAAATTATCTCTAATAACATCGATAGAGGTACAAAATGCATTGCTCTCTTCCTGGATCGAGCCAAAGCGTTCGACACTATCTCTCACAAAATTCTGTTGAATAAATTACAGCGTATTGGTATACAAGGTCAGCTCTTCAAATGGTTGTGTAGCTATTTAGATAACAGGAGCCAAAGAGTACTTATCAACGACACTATAAGCGATCCAGCTAATATTAAATTCGGTGTACCCCAAGGAAGTACTCTAGGACCACTCTTATTCAACATATATATTAATGAACTATGCAACAGTTCCTTTGCCGACCACATTATTACCTTCGCCGATGATACAGTTTTACTATATGAAGACAAAAGCTGGAATATTGTTCATAATAAAGCAGAAATAGGTTTAAACAAGGTCAAACAATGGCTAGACAATAATCTCCTCACACTCAACTTAGATAAAACTAAATACATCCGTTTCAGTGCAACACAAGCAGGAAAACCAAAAGAAATACACAACATCATTATACACCACTGTAATGACCTAACCACTTGTAATTGCATTAACTTAGAATGTGTCGATAGCATAAAATATCTAGGAATCATAATAGATAAATCTCTGAGATGGGAGGAACACATAGACTCTACCACCACAAAGATCAGAAAACTTACTCATCTTTTTATGTCTGTTAGAAATATTCTTTGCGTAAAAGATCTGAAACAAATGTACCATGCCATGTGTAATTCTTTGCTAGAATATGCATCCTTAGGATGGGGCGGCTGTTCGAAAACAATTCTTGATCCCTTAGCAAAAGCACAAAAATCGCTTCTAAGGGTCATCCTTAAGAAACCTTTCAGGTATCCCAGTGATCTATTATTTGAAGAGTTACGAGTTCTTGACGTACGGCAACTTTACATAAGAAAAACTATTCTACATACACAAAAACATCGACACCACTATTCATCCATTGATCATCTCCACAACACCCGTCATGCAAGGAGGAATCCAGTAGTTCCACCAAATACCAACACATCACATGCACAAAGACAATACTCTTACTTAGGGCCAAAATTGTTCAACCTCGTACCCGATGCATGGAAATTGAAAAGTGCAAGCACTCTGCGCAAACGGGTTAGCAATTGGCTTCTGGACATGGGGAGACTCGAGAGCGAACATATGCTCACACAAACTCACTTACCTAATAATATGTACTTTCAGGTTTACGTTAATCCATAAGAATCTTATAAGTACTCATCTAATTAGCTGGTATAATATAGTTTGTATAATATGATCTTTATTTTTTTATATTGTTATCTTCAAACTAAAAGTTACTAGGTTTCAAAAATAGGTACAAAAAATATTTTAATAGTTGTAGTATTGATAAAATTAAATTATGAGTAAAATATTATGTACTATCAAAAATTGTAACACAGAGGCTATTTTTGTACATTAGAGGAATCAGAAAGTTACTTTTTATTAATTTCTAAAAATGATATAATTTTTTTTTTCTATGCCCATGATAACTTATATCCCTTTTGTTAATATTTACAGACTTTTAACTCAACAACCATTTCATCAAATTATTATAATATTTAAAAACATTTTTTTTTTTTTTTTTTAGAAAACATAGGATAGATACGAAATTGTTAAATTAAAAAAGAGAGGTTGTCTTTACTCAAACCTATTATATATTTTCTTAAAAACACATTTGAACTTTCGGATAGGAATACATCGAAGCAAGATTTAGTTTTTATTTTTCTGTTTCACAAACCAATGAGTTCATATTTTTTTTTTCTTTGTAGCTTTAATATATTATCATTCAAATTTTTTGTACTTGGTAACTCTTCTCAGTAGCGTTTTACTATTAATATTAAATTTAATTGTTTTATTGCTTTTTAATCTTGCACTTGACTGTAGATTTAACAAATACAAATGTAATCAGCACTTATGTCCTCATTCATTTACTAGTATTTTAAGTTCTACAAAAAAGAACGTAACTACCTAATGTGAACTAAACCAGGCAATTTGACTGTCCTAAAACGGGAAATCTCTTAGTTGGACAGTCAAAGTTTTCTTATAATGTGTATGTATTTTTTGTTCAAATAAATAAATAAATAAATAAATAAATAAATTTGGCGCAATTTCCTAATTTAAGTGAAACCTGTAGGTGACTAATAACATTTGTCAAACCCACACAAAAAACTGAAGGAAAAAAAATCTTGAAACCCACATATAAATTTTTTCACATAAGAAGTTTGTTTTCCGGTCCCTTGATAAAAAGAGTATTTTGCTGTAATTATCAAACCACAAAGCGATCGCTTTCTTCCCAAAGCATAATTTACATCTGAAATAGGTACATACTATATTTCTACAACTGAAACATTTTTCTTTATCAATTTCTAGGACAGCACAGGACCAGTAACGGCCAGCGGCATGGACACCATGCTGATAGATGGCGAAGACATTAACCCACTCATATCTGCTTCCGTCAACATAACGGGAAAGAAAAATGCCAAAGTCAACAAACCGCAGGACCCCACTCGCAAGCGAAAAACTGACCCAGAAATGGAACTAGAAGGCAACTTGCACTCGACCGTCAAACGCAAGAAGCAGGAGTTGAAGAAGCTGAGAAAGAACAAGGTCCGCCTTGAGAAGAAGACCGACTCCCTGGTGGGAGTGCTGGAAGCAGTCAACCTCATCGGCAACAAAGAGAGCGATGACAACTATGTATTTAGTGAACATTTTGAGGGAGTTAAAGATGAATAAATACAATAATGTTATTTCAATACTTTCAGTCTTTTAATTTACTTTTGTTATTCCTATTTTTAAATTTCTTATTTTTCATTACATTCCAATGCTTACCACTTACATAATAATAATATATATATATATATATATATACATATGACTAAATTCCGCATACTTTTCCATTCATTTACAAGAACCACATACTTGACTTACAATGTGTACACAGTTTTATGTGCATCTAAAAATGTGGCCTTATTAGCATTTGCATGCTTCTAATTTGTTAATGTGTTGTTGGATTTAAAAAAGTTGCCCACGCTCTAAAAATGTTGAGCATTGTGGACTTGGAGTTAACAGTACCGGACTTACTGAAGGAAGGAGCTACGGCTTAGGGCCTTATATTTATTTTAGGTCACGGCACATCTCAACAGCTCTTTTTTCTGAGTTCCTATCCTGTGTTTTGTTTTGAGTCTAGTTGGGCATAACTGGTGCCCAACCAGTATGCCCAATACATAAGTATGCCATTAAAATAATTAATTTAGAACCTTTTCAACAAGCAATCCTTCAGTAGATTGAGAAGGATAAATATATGTACACCCAACCACCATTCTACAAGAAGGCTGCGTAATGCTATCTTCTCTCTCTAGCTCTATCTTCAGCTGCGTAATGCGAAATATTATGCAAATTCTAACAAAATAATAAAATTTCTAAATGACATCAGACTTAATATTTTTTTTTATTTTAAATGTATGTCTGCCATGATGATGAGGGAGTGTAAGGTCACATATTTTTTATGGTTTCCAGCCTCATCAATAATAATCCGGCACTGGGTGCGAATGCAACACTTGTTCAAATAACAAGCAAATTTGCAAGTGATGAGACGACAGAAAATAATAATTATGCATTAACTGCTTTGTAAGTTAACAGTCTCCATGGGCTGACTTTTTTAATAATAATCAAATAAACCTTAAAAATTAAGCAATAGTGCAAAATGAGAAAAAATGCAAACCAATCAGATTTATCTATCTAAAAAATGAGGAAAAAAAAATTAAATGGGTAGTTAGGTACCTAGGTACTTAATGATAACAGATTATCTTTTCCCTTTTGTTAGATATTTTGCATAAAACGATAATACATACATTCCATATCACTGTATTATTATTAGAGAGTGGTAAGACAACATACCAATTAGCTATTATTATTATTTTGCTACCTTTCTCTATTTTAACCTGTTAACCGAGGAATTTATATTCCTTTGGGCATTTATACGGCGAGTAATTATATCTACAGGATTGCGAAATTAATTGATTTATAATTTTCGGTCTAGAAAATTTTTAAGAAAATATAGATTTTCTTTATAAATGGTAGCTTGGCATTATTCATGAGATGAAAATGTTTAAATGTGATTATACGATCAGTGCCCATACTGATTCAATCAATACTCTAATCCGTATGTATTCCCCTTAAAATCCCCATGCCTAACAAAAAAATATTATTTTCCCCTAATATTTTTGTACGAAGTGTGGCAGACGTGCCTAGGAACCTTGGCGCGAAACATTACATTTCAAAAGAAAGCCCTTGATGATACTTCATAGGCTTAGTAAGTAACTACTTGAATAAATGATATCTTATTTTTATGAATAAAAGAGAATTTTTATTACTGTGTACATTTACAATGTTCAGTAATTACTTGTAACCAACAAATTTTTTTTTTCGAAAGGTGCGTGTTATGCCAGGGCAAATTTATCTACCTACGAATAGAACGCGGACGAATACGATTCGGCCGCCTAGATATGACGTTTCATACAAGTACGCCTTGTGTGGTGTAGAAGCCTGATTGGTCCAGGATTATCCAATAGAATTTCTCCATCTGTCTCTGAATATTGACAAAAGTATTCGACAATTGATTTTATATCTAGCTCTCTTTTTCTTATGCAGTCTTTTCTGTCTAATCTTTGTCACGTAAGTGACATATCAAATATCGGTCATTAACAGTTTACCAAGAAATGTTCAACGTTTATATATCTGTCTCTTTCTGACTATGTTATGTGGTTGAAACAGAACACTTTTGATTGTCGTCAGAATTTAATACTTATAACAGTTGACACAACGTCCGAGACAAAATTATTCGTGGCTTGTCTGTCTTTCTGTGCGGGTGTTGCGTGTCAAAATGAAGAGTTTATTCCTCGCGTTTGTCACTTTTGTGGCAATTTGTGCCGTCAATTCCGAAGTATACTTCGAAGAGAACTTCGTCGATGGTAAGTGTAACATATTTTGCCTTTTTTCCCGGTAATTTTTACACATTTCACGCTACCGGCAAACGCCTCCGAAGTTGAATGATCGATTTTGCTTTCGCCGGAAACTATTCATCTCTAATTTCATTTTATTTACGTTTACAGATTCATGGGAAAAGAACTGGGTTTACAGTGAACATCCCGGAAAAGAGTTCGGCAAGTTTGTTTTGACTGCTGGCAAATTCTACAATGACGAGGAAGCAGATAAAGGTAGGCCGACAATTTCTACACATTTCTATTTGTAAAGCTTCAATTATATCATCACCCAATTGATGTTCAGAACGTTTAGGTATGCTGTCAGTTTCCTAAATTAGAATTTTGTTGTTTATCAGGGTTGAAGACTTCTGAAGATGCGCGTTTCTACGCCCTCTCCAGAAAGTTCGATGCTTTCTCCAACGCCGGCAAGACCCTGGTGGTCCAGTTCTCCGTGAAGCACGAGCAGGACATTGACTGCGGTGGCGGATATGTGAAGGTGTTTGACAGCAAACTGGAGCAGAAGGACATGCACGGCGAGTCCCCCTACGAGATCATGTTCGGCCCTGACATCTGCGGGCCTGGCACCAAGAAGGTTCACGTCATCTTCAGCTACAAGGGAAAGAATCTGCTGATCAACAAGGACATCCGTTGCAAGGATGACATCTACACCCATCTCTACACCCTGATCGTGAAACCCGATAACACCTATGAGGTCCTCATCGACAATGAGAAGGTGGAGTCTGGATCTCTGGAAGGAGACTGGGACTTCTTGGCACCTAAACTGATCAAGGTAAAACATCTTTCTGTCTAACAAATTTGCAGCACAAACATTGTGTTTTATGGAGGTATGTCCGTTTTGCTCATAGTCAATTTAATGAATGGTCAATATTTACCTTAAAAGAATTGAATAAAATTATGTTGCATCCAAGCTATCTAGCTTGCTGTAGAGTTATCTATTATCATGAACACAATTATTTGTTTTTTTCCAATACTAAAAGTGTGGTTATTCTCCAGGACCCCGAAGCAAAGAAGCCCGAAGACTGGGACGAGCGTGCCACCATCCCCGACCCTGACGACACCAAGCCCGAGGATTGGGACAGACCCGAGCACATCCCCGACCCGGACGCCACCAAGCCCGAGGACTGGGACGATGAGATGGATGGAGAATGGGAGCCCCCCATGATCGATAACCCTGAATTCAAAGGAGAATGGAGCCCCAAGCAGGTACAGAAACCAAAATATCTAAAATGAATTATATTTTTCTTCTTCCAGCCAGCGCCTTAGATATATCAAAGTTCTATCTGACACAGCATTGTTATGAGATATTGAGCTCTAAAATAGCTTCCCGTAACACACATTATCGCATAACATCACTGTGTCAGATGAATTTGCTGTTGCAAGGGGCCGATACTGAACATCCTGTTTTTGATGGACACTACTTCTAGGCTGCCTAAAATGATTGTTTTTCATGTTCAAATGTGTATTTTTTAATTTTTATTTATTTATTGAACTCTTTCGCAATCAAACGGCGAAATCAGACAATGATTATTATGTAAATTGCCATGTCATTACATTACCATTTTGTTCTGCAAAATACCCGACCCAAAAACAATTATTTTAACATTATTTTGTTATTTTGCTGACATGACTATTCCCCAACAACGATAAGCAACCAAATAAAGGCAGTATGACACAAGTATATGTAAACTGAATCATCACATTCTTTTGGAAAAACAAGTCATCGTTTTCTGATTCACTTTGTTATAAAGGACTCTTCAAGACCCTGCTACTAAATTAGCCATTAATTATTTGGCAATATCTTTTCAATTATTAATGGTTTTTAAGTTATAGAACTCCATTTAGATTTTTTAAATTTTAATTTGAATCAAATTTCTTAATATTATTAATAATAATAATCATAATAATAAGGTCTTTATTCCAGGATGTGGGGAGGGGAGTGCAATCCCACACATCCCATATAGGGTATAATTACATATGTTATTGTATATGAATATTAATTACATATGAATAAATAAAAAGATAAAAATTAACAAAATAAAAAATTAAAAAAGAGAAGCATCATTTATTTATTTATTTATTTCTATATATTACAGTATTTACCTATAGATCAATTTCGAAAACATTTTTACATAATATATTTTGTAATTTTATTATGTTGGGTGTAAGGTAGGTTTGTGAAGATTAGATACACTATACACAAAAAAATATAGTTAAGTCTTTAAATCAGGTTCTTGTTGTTCCATCGGATCTCAGATTGTAGGAGCCAGTGTTTTTCTCCAATATTCATCTATGCTCGATCCTGGAATCAGACGGGCTTCCATGATGAGGATATTACTGGAGTGGTTCATCCTTCCCCTCAGTCCTGCAATCCTTGTTCTTAATAGAGCTTCGAATCCTGGAACTCTCCCTTCTGTGAACATTGAAGAGGCACTACAGTACCTGGGAAGTCAGAACATTAGACGGTATGCATTATTATATTGCACCCGAAGCCTTTCCATGGTCCTTTTTTTGAAATTTGCCCAGAGCTCGCACGTGTACAGGGTGGTGCAAAAGGCTAGGAAGAGCGTCCTTTTTACCCGTGGGCTGCAGAGCCGAAATCTTCTGCTGAGCATATTGCATTTTATGCTAAGTACTCTCCTCTGCCTGTCGATGTCTTCATCATCCGTTAATTTGTTATTGATGACATGTCCTAGATACTTTGTAGATTCTATTATTTTCAGAAGCTCACCGTTCAGAAAGACGGGTGGAATATTTTTTGGGCCTTCCCCGTGTTTTATGACCAACAGTGCTGTCTTTTTCGCATTGTAAATCATGTTGGTTTCGTGTGCGAATTCTTCACATATCTTCAGGAGGATTCGTAATCCCCTTATTGACGGTGCCATCAAAACCATATCGTCTGCGTAGCTCATATTGTTGACACATTCTCCTCCTATGTGGCAGCCCACTCCAGCATTATTTAACCTGTGGGTTAGTTCATCCATGTATATGTTAAACAGTACTGGGGACATACATCCTCCCTGTCTGACCCCGCTTTTCAGGTAATAAGGTTCTGAAAATCGATCTTTCCACTTTACAAGATTTTCCTGTTGACGATGCCAAGTTTCGAGAATTTTTACCACTTTCCATGGTATACCTCTTTCCTTTAGTTTTTTCCATAATAAGGGGTGGGAAACACGGTCAAAAGCCTTACTAAGGTCCAGAAAGCATGCATAAGTAGTTGTTTTCTTCTTCCTGTAGTATTCCAACGTCCGTTTTACGCAATATATAGCCGAGTCCGTAGAGCACTCTCTCTCGAAACCCATCTGATTGTCTTTAGTTTTCATGTGGGATCCGACTTGGTCCGAGAGTACTCATTCAAATATTCTAGCGATGGCCGTGGCGATGGATATTGGTCTGTAGTTTTCCTGTAGAGTTATATCTGTCAGTTTCGATTTTATTATCGGTATGATAATTGTTTTTGTCATGTCTTTAGGTAGATAGCCACTCTTTATAATATCAGTGAACAGTGTTGCCAATAGTCCGATAATCGCTGCCCCATGTTTGACGTGTTCGATGCTTAACCTCTTAAATGTCACGGGAGGAAACTCGAAAATTTCGCGATGTTTTGACTTTGACGTAATATTTTGCGGATTTATTTTATGCTATCGTATATAATATTTACCGAAACACGTTCCCTGAACAATAAACTATGCTTACAAATAATATTACTTGCGTTTATTTGACAAATTGATAGTTTTATCGATCTTTTCATGACATGCGACGCTCAAAGTTTGACAGCTCAAATCGCGGCAGAAATGTCATTTCGAAAGCCATAGAAATGTGCAAAGATGATTATTTGAGAGGCTAGGTGTGTTCCTTATATCTGTTACGTCAAGAACAAGAATGCCCCAAGCGATTCTGACCTTGTCCTTCATACATTTTCTTTATACATAAAATAAGGTTTAAAATCGCATCTCAAAAATTTTTTTTTTTTTTATTCGGCTATAGGGCGCGCACCGGTGCGCCAACGGCACGCGACCTGTCAAACCGTCACGCCCCGCAGACGTTCCAGATTTCATGTTACTAATCGCCGATGTTATCATGTTAGTTGTGACGATGGGACCGATATCATCATAAGCAGTCAAATGCGTTTCGTTTGAATCGATAGTCGGCGTGGTAGTTGCGAAGTGTTCTTTAAAAATGTTTGCAATTACTTCCGGATTCGTCTCTCCGTTTATGTTGCACGAGATTTTACAGCGCAAGTTTAACAGTTTATTAGACTTGTTCCAAAATTTTTTGAAGTCCCGAATAAGTTCTATAAAGTATTTTAGTTTTTTTATTATTGTGACAGCTGATTCGACTTATTTTCCATACACCACCCACATTCTAATGAACTTTGTACATCTTTTCATAATTCACTGTTCTGCTACAATCCTTCCATGATGCACGTTAATGATGTTTGAAATGACATTAGCCGTTCCACTTCCCAACCTACCACTTTCCTGTCTCCCTCCCCTCCATGCTTCCGTCAACTTACCACAGGTAATTTTATCATCCAACTGGCTCCAGGCAGTTACAACTCTTTTATGGGTGCCACAATATATGTTTATTGATTCTTTGCAATTGTGTTAACGTGTTTTCCTTGCATTTTCCAGATTGACAACCCCGCCTACAAGGGCGTGTGGGTGCACCCCGAAGTAGACAACCCCGAGTACTCTCCCGATGATAAGCTGTACCTGCGCAAGGAGATCGGCACCTTGGGGCTGGATCTGTGGCAGGTCAAGGCCGGCACCATCTTTGACAATTTCCTCATCACCGATGATGTGGAGGTTGCCAAGGCCGTCGGTGATAAGATCAAGGCTACCCAGGTAATATATTGTATAATATTATCATTTTCTGATAACAGTTGGTTTAACCCTCAGAGCTCGAGCATATTTTGTCAGTAGGTCAGTTTTTTTTTTTTACAAAGCCCTGGGGAAAATAATTCTCCTCAGGGTCTATGTCATCTTTGGGGATGCTATGTAGGGGTCTTTTTAGGAAAGGAAGGAGAGAAAGTTCTGAGAAGGAAAAGGATATGAGGGGTGGGTAGGAATCTGGAGGTTAGTATGCCCAGGATGACAATATTTCCACTTTGCAATAAAATCCAAATAAAAATAATATTTCTGAACATATCCAAAAATTAAAAATTGTTTTTGAAATAAGCTTTCAAATATTATTTGGAAATAAACATAATTTTTGAAATATTAAAATTTTTAATGCAAACTTAAAAAACGTTTCTTGAAATGGCTCACATTTCTTCTAACTAAAATTACTGATTACCAAAAAACTAAAAGCACATACATCGATATTATATTAGATAAGTATATTATAAATCTGACTTTTTGGACATTTCATGTAAAAATTTACAAAGTTTCATAATTTTTTTTTCAAATTGCATTCGGAAACCTTGGTTCCATGTATGGGTACATTTATTCTTCTGTGATTAACTTTTAGATTTGAATATAAAGCATGGTGTTTTTTCTTTCTAACGCCGTTTGGATCATAATTCTCACTATGACAGTAAGGGAGACAACAATTTCTTAGAGACCTGTATGATCTGTTTCCAAAAGTGAACAAATTGCCTGACGGATGCGTTTTCCATACATTTCCTCATCATTGATACTGTCCACTGATAATCTATTGACTGCGTGCGTACAAATTAAAAATATTGCAGAAATTTTTTTATCGCTTAATTCATATTTTAACAATAAGGAACTCCAGTGAAAAATATTATGGCTTTAAAAAAATATGTTCATATAGACCAATAAACGCTGATTCTGAATATATAAGTTGTATTAAATAATATTTAACGTAGAGTTTAAAAAAATATATTAAAAAGTCCATTTTAAAACAGTTCATTAAAACACCCTGTCAAGTTGGTATTATTGAATTTGTGAGGCGTAACGTCACCGTGTCCACAAAACGCTCCAATGCTGAAATTCAAAATGGCCGGCGATGATCAGCTGATTGCAGTTGCCTACAAAATTCATACTTCGGTTGGTCATGATGACGTCACACTAGATTCGGTGGTTTTCGGGGGATCTTGAAAAATTAAAACTTTGACATTTATTTTATCTATTAAAACTAACTATAAAAATAAATATGCAGTTATTTAAGTTAGAAGGTCATTATTCATTTAAAAAATTTAAAAAAATTGGACTGGAGTTCCTTATTATGCATGCTAGACTTCAAATTGGCCTCGAATCTGATTTTAGCAGAGGAGCCTTTCTCATTTTTGGTTTGATTGTCGATCAAAGTTGACAAACTTTTAAATACTCTTAGGCCCCCTTTTTGATTTACGACAGACCTGTTAACAGTAAATCTTACTTAAAAACTTTTAATCAATCGTCCAATTGTTAACTAAGCTTTTATTGGTATCAAATAATCCACACTTTCTGATTTGCCTACCATAAAGAAATAGTCAAATTTTCACTTAGGATAATCATTACTTTTAAAACAATTTATTCAATTTATTAACACTTCCATGATAATAATTATCAACAAGGAGGATAAATTTCGACAGTGGAAAGGAAGAATGGCTAACAAGCCATTTTCCTTTCCAGCTAGAATGTGTGTTTCCGTGAATGTTAAACCCATGTTTTGACAGTTCTCACATACTAGAACAACTGTCAAAATATGCGCTTATTGGTCTCAGTGATGCGCAAACAAAGATAGTGTCTAGGCCTCCCTGTTGGCTTAGTCGTATCACCCAGTCAAAAATTAACATAAAGATAAGGAAACGTGTAGAGAAGATAAGAAAAAGCTCACCACTAACAAAAAATGTTTTGAATGAACAAATAAGTATCCGTTTACATAGGCATTTAATCACAACCGATATCTTCTTGATACTAAGCTATTTCCACTGCAAATAATAATATCTGCCGTTTAATTCTTAACCACAATATGCTCATCAATAAACGTGGTGGCTTGCAGTCAGACTAATTTTTGGAATTATTTTATTTTTATAATTTGATTTGTATGAATTTTCTAAAATGCCGGTTTTTTCCTCAGGAAGGAGAGAAGAAGGTGAAGGAAGAACAGAATGCAGCGGAGAAGGCAGCCAATGCAGAGAAAGACAGCGGAGACTCACAACCCTCAGAAGATGATGAAGATCTCGATGATGAGGAAAGCGAAGAATTGCTGCCGTCATCTGATGTACGTATACATTTGTCACACTGTTAACCCTCTTTCACAATGATTTACATTCAATTTTTTTTCTTTCTTCTGATCTGATGGTATTAATACGCTATCTGCCTCTTCTGTCTGCATCAGTGCAAAAAACATTTGCTAATTTTGTGACCTGCTCTCCCTATAATATAATAATATACATTTCTTCAATTATTATGTTAAATAATCATGTTGAATAATTAGCCATCGCTACTCCTTTTCCATCCGAATCTCGCGAGTAACCTTCCCTGAAATGATATTTGTAAAAAGAGACTAATGAATATTTGTTTCTTTTGTTGCAGGATGTTGAGGAGCACGATGAGCTGTAATTAGTGGATAGTGTTTGATAGACTGAGTAATATTTTATTGTGAGTGGAACGAGTCCAGTAGTCAAGCAGGGACCCAAACGTTGAAGTGATCGGGACATTGACATTTTCCATTTTTTTTATGTTTTCTCACCGTGTGTTTGTGCCGTGTAAAATATTTTTACTACAACGCTGTAGATTAATTTCTCACTTTTATACTCGCAGTGGTACAGTCACCAAAGCCCGACTTATTATATTAGTGTCTGCTGCAGCCGGCTTCCTGAGCATTATATTTCTCCGTTACGTTTTCGTGAACGGGGTGTGCAATTTTTACCGGGAACCAAACGCTGGATTGTCTGTTAATATAAGTGTACTATTTTCTGTGCAATGTATGTACTATTGAATACAAACTAAATGAAGTCATAATTTATAAGTTTAAACAAAGCCAGTGCGCTTGTAGCTCACTACAAGAAATCTTTTTGTTAGTACGCCCACTACAGAGGTGCATAGTTTTTGTTTTTTTGGCAATCGCTTTTGTTAATTGTTTTTTTCTTTTTAAATGATTTTCTGTACCAAGTTTGCAAATGTTAAAAGTGAAAAATAAAAATCCGAAAATTAAAATGATTGTTATTCTTTGTTCTCCTGTCCTGTATCTTTTATTTATTCTCTATGGATGGAGAAGTTCGGTGTCGGACAGAATTCTCAAGAACTGAAGCTCAGAACTGCACAGATATGGAGGCAGCCTCGCAATTAAGTCAACTCAACACCTCCTTGAAAAGTCATTAAAAGCTATGAAAAAAATCATTTGAAATTAGCCGATAACCCTAACCTAACGTAACCTATTTAACCAATTTTTTATGTATATTTTTTCATCACTAAATTACTTATCTGAGATGGTTCCGAGTTGGTTTCATTCCGAGTTGTCCGGTCACCATTATTTTATTATTAATTATAGTGTATGGTTCTATCAACAAGACAGATGGCTCTCAAACAAAAGATGTATAAAATATTAATTTTGATTTGTACGAAATAGCTATTAAATGGCACTTTTTTTATCTCCAACAATCGAAGTAGTTTTACTAAATTTAATTCTATCAAAGTATTGTTTAAAAAGGGTAGTTGTAGATATGTAGAAATATCATAATGTTGATTGTGACTTCCATCAGACTTCATTGTAATTGCCTCGCAAAAAATACTAAAAAATCAGTCATAATTATTTTGAGAAATACTTCATATAATTATGAACTTTTGCAATGTTTTTGACGTGATAACGTCTTATAAATCGATGAACGAGCTGCATGTTCGAAAAAGCACGACTCATTGTCACGTTCCGCCTGAGCCTAGTGTGCGAGCGAGAGGGCGGAACAAGCGATAGAAAGGCACGGTCGGCCTATTTTGGTTTCAGTCGCTCAGAACCTGTCTAGTAAAATGCTACGATCGGCACAAAATGGGCGTGGCCTATTTTTTTTACCGATCCGGTTTTCGAATGGGATGTGCGGGCTTTCATAAGAAATGTATGGCGCGAAGGCCTTCCGGTTATCTGATCAGACAATCGGATGGAAAAATCGGATGTATGCGCCCAGCCTATGACGCATCAATGCAATTTTTCATCAATGATTTCTTATGACGTTATCACTTACTTAATAAAAATCTAAAGCATTCATTGGTTTACCCTAGACGCTTTACCATGTGTTCTTCAATGTAAAAATTCACATTTCACTCTATTCACCCACACCACATCGGCATCTATTCCAATTGGAGATGAAAAAATGACTAAAACCGAATCTTATGATTTCAGAGGAAATTTGGTTTTTGATTTAATAAGGAAAAAATAGAAACTCACTTTTTGCTTGCTTTGTGACTTCAAGAACTACTGATCTTCTCGAATTCACAAACATTAAAATTGTGTAAAGCTTTGAAATGAATTTTATTAAATCTTTTAGAAAAAAATTGGTTGTCTGTAAAGTCGGTTATGGACGATAATTACGTTATCTTATTTTATCTTTTTCCACCAATTTTTCTGGGGGGGGGGGGGGGGGGGAAGGGTAATTTTTGAGGTAAAAGGATTTTTTTACATGAACTCCATACAGGAGGCCCTGAGGATTCCTCTGGATACTGCGTGGAGGGTTTTTTAATTAAAATACTTTTTTTTTCATCACGAGCTTCATCACCTGTTTCATCACTGCTTTCACCGAAGATAACAACCCATTTTATCATCACTACTAACATCACTGTTTTCAGCAAAGAATCGAACCTATTTTGTTCATCACTAGCTACATTACCTGTTTCAACACTGGTTTACCACGATATCAACGCACTTTATCATCACAAGGTTCAACGCAATTAACATCACTGTTTTCAGCCAAGAATCCAATCGAATTTTTTTCATCACTATCTTCATCACCTGTTTCATCACTGATAAAAATAAAAACGAATTTTATCATCACCAGCTTCATCGCAGGTTATATCACTGTTTTCAGCGAAGATATGATAACGTATTTTTTTTTCATCACCAGCTTCATCACCTGTTTCATCACCGCTTTCACGGAAGATAACAAACCGTTTTATCATCACTAGGTTCAACGCAAGTTACATCACTGTTTTCAGCGAAGAATCCAATCGAATTTTTGTCATCTCAATCTTCATCACTTGTTTCATCGCTGCTTTCATCAAAGATATTAACGCATTGTATCATCACCAGCTTCATCGCAGGTTTTGTCATTGTTTTCAGCAATGATTTGAATGCATTTTGTTCATCACGAGTCTCATCACCTCTTTCATCACTGCTTTCATCAAAGATAACAACGCATTTTATCATCAGTTTTATCGCAAGTTACATCACATTTTTCAACGAAGAATAAAATGTATTTATCTCATCACGAGCTTCATCACCTGTTTCATCACTGCTTTCATCAAAGATAATTACGAATTTTATCATCACCATTTTCATCGCAAGTTACATCACTGTTTTCAGCCAAGAATCCAATCGATTTTTTTTCATCACGAGCTTCATCGCCTGTTTCATCACTGCTTTTATCTAAGATAACAAATATTTCATCATCACTGGTTTCATCGCAGGTTACATCACCGCTTACAGCGACCACCAGCTTCATCACCTATAACTACTTTCACCGAAGATAACAACCCATTTTATCATCACTAGGTTCAACTCAAGTTACATCACTGTTTTCCGCGAAGAATCCAATCGAAGTTTTGTCATCACAATTTTCATCACTTGTATCATCGCTGCTTTCATCAAAGATAATAACGCATTGTTTCATCACCAACTTCATCGCAGGTTATATCACTGTTTTCAGCGAAGATTAAAATGCATTTTTTTCATCACGAGCTTCATCACCTGTTTCATCAAAGATAACAACGCATTTTATCATCACCAGTTTCTTTGCAAGTTACATCACTGTTTTAAGCGAAGATTAAAATGCATTTGTATCATCACGAGCTTCATCACCTGTTTCATCACTGCTTTTATCTAAGATAACAAATATTTCATCATCACTAGTTCCATCGGAGGTTACATCACCGCTTACGGCGACGACGACAACGCTTTTTTTTCATCATTAGCTTCTTCACCTGTTTCATCACTGCTTTCACCAAAGATAACAACGCATATTATCATCACCAGTTTCATCGCAAGTTACACCAAAGAAGACAACGCATTTTTTTCATCACCATCTTTATCATCTGTTTCATCACTGTTTTCACCGAAGATAACAACGCATTTTTTCAACGCTAGTTTCATCGCAACTAACATCACTGTTTTCAGCGAAGAATCTAACCTATTTTATTCATCACGATCTGCATCACCTGTTTCATCACTGCTTTCACCAAAGATAACAACGCATTTTATCATCACCAGTTTCATCGCACGTTATAACACTGTTTTCAGCGAAGATGATAACGTTTTTTTTTCATCACCATCTCCATCACCTATTCATCACTGCTTTCACCGAAGATATTCACCCGTTTTATCATCACTAGGTTCAACGCAAGTTACATCACTGTTTTCAGCGAAGAATCCAATCGAATTTTTGTCTCACAATCTTCATCACTTGTTTCATCGCGGCTTTCATCAAAGATAATAACGCATTGTATCATCACCAACTTCATCGCAGGTTATATCATTGTTTTCAGCGAAGATTAAAATGCATTTTTTTCATCACGAGCTTCATCACCTGTGTCGCAGCCAAATGCCACGACACGAGATTGCGGACTGTAAATCCCTTTTGTAAACGAAGAGACCATATATCGTGTTTTGAAGGCAGATCGAAGGAGAATCGGTATGACAGGAAATCTCCTACCTTTACGGCTTCTGAAGGCTGCTCCGTGTCGTTTCTGTTATCACATATATTGCACAACATAGATTTTATGCCCGACACTATTATTTTATCAAAAAAGAAACGAAAACTGCGATTATTTGCGACTACTTGCGATATTTTACGAGAACGAGTTGTGAACCATATCACTTCCGAAATGCAACTGATAACAAGTGGGTAGTGCACACTTGGGTGTCAATATTGTTCATCATGTAGGTAAGCACATCTTCTTTTCCTGGTGGAGATTTTGAGGAAAGGAAGAAGAGAATGGATTACATGATGGAAGGAATAGAGGAATGTGGATTAAGTTTTGTTTTTAAAAAACTGTTTCAGAACCAAACATTCCGCCGACCTTGAGGAAATATGATATTTTCTCAACAACTATATACGAAAGAAAGCAACGAAAAACGAAAGCAAATAACTAATTAACCTAGGAATTGAACAAGACAAAAAAAGTTAAAACTATTTAATCGATGGGTAGCCTATACAATTTGACCACGGGCCGCTTAAAAATGCCCTGAGGGGTTCTTACAGTAGCTACACGAACCACTCCATCGGCGCCGGGGAATAATTCAACCACCCTCCCCACAGGCCATCGCATTGGGGTTGCTTGCGAATCATCTATCATGACTAGATCGTCAATTTTCAAATTAGGTGTTGACGTTGCCCACTTGTTTCGTTGTTGAAGAGTATGTAGATATTCTTTCCGCCAGCGATTCCAAAAATGTTGGGACATCTGTTTCAATAGTTGCCAACGCGATAAACGATTCATTGGTACATCCACAAAATTTTCTTCAACAACAGAAACAAGAGGAGCCCCAATTAAAAAATGTGCAGGAGTTAACGGGTTCAATTCGGATGGATCCGACGACAGCGCTCCAATTGGTCGCGAATTTAAAATGGCTTCGATACGAGTCAGAACAGTAGTTAATTCTTCGAAGGTGAGGATTTGATCTCCCACAACCCTCTTCAAATGGTATTTAGTTGACTTAATACCAGCCTCCGACACTCCATTGAAATGGGGTGCGGAGGGCGGAGAAAAATGCCAAGTAATTGAACGAGCGACAGTTGCGTCAACAAGTTTGTCAGTGTTTTCAGATTCACGTATGAATTTAGAAAGGCCAGTATGATATCTGTTAGTTCCAGTAAAATTGGTGGCGCAATCGCTATAGATATTTTGGCATATACCGCGTCTAGAGATGAATCTATCTAATGCTGCCACAAACGCTTCAGTAGATAGATCTGAAACTAATTCAAGATGAACGGCTTTGGTCGATAAACAAACGTAAAGACATAAATAGGCCTTATAAGTTTTTGCGCCGCGACGTCTACTTTCACGCACCAAAAAAGGACCTCCGTAATCGGTTCCGACATTTAAAAATGGACGACCTTCTCGAAAACGGGAAGCGGGTAAGTTACCCATCAACGGGAAACTACCACGCGGGTTATTTTTAAAACAAGAAATGCATTTACTCAATCGATGTCGAATTACGTTCCTAGCCGAAATTATCCAATATTTTAATGATATTATGGATTGGAGTGCACGAGGACCTGGATGAAGGTACATGCTATGGTAATAATCAATTATTAAAGTTGTCAAATGACATTGCTTCGGTAAAATAATAGGATGTCGAGCATTTTCTGAAATCTGTGCAAGGCGAATTCGACCACCGACTCTCAAAACACCATTTGCGTCAATAAATGGAGCGAGTTTTTGAAGCGGCGTTGAGCACATACGATGGGAAGAGATATTGTTCATATCTTGTTGAAAATAAATTGCTTGAACAAGCTTAATGCAACATTGCAAGGCTAAATTATTTTCTTTTAACGAAAGTGGGGATAAACCATTGAAATTGATAATCGATTCCGAACGTAATCTATTGATAAATCGACGGCACCAACATATAACACGCAGTAATTTCGATAATGATGAAAATTTCAATAAAAACTCTTCGTCAGACGTTGACACATTCGTCGATAGAGAAATTAAATTTTTCGACTTATACTCTGGTAACTGGTCCACGGAGATATTTGGAGGCCTAACAAATAACCATTCCTCCAAAGGTGTTGATATAAAGTTAGGTCCTTTCCACCATAACGAAGCGCCAGCGATTTCACTGGGAAAAACTCCTCGCGAACCCAAGTCTGCAGGATTTTCTTGCGATGAAATGTGATACCAATGTTCATAAGGTATATTTTGTATTATTGTTTCAACACGATTTGCGATAAAAGTTTGCAATAGAAAAGAAGGTGTCTTCAACCATGCCAATACAATAGTTGAATCAGTGAACGCGACAGTCTTTTCAATTTGAAGTCTATCTTTATATATTTCTTGACAATAAGTCAACAAATTTGCCAATAAAACTGCTCCCAACAATTCCAGTCGCGGGATCGATGTTATCTTTACGGGGGCAACACGGGATTTTGCTAATAAAATATGGCTGGAGATTTCTGTGTTATTAATCACAACCAAATAAACAATTCCACAATATCCTCTTTCCGAGGCGTCCGCAAACCCAACAAGTATGCACCGACTGGTTGGAGAAGTTGCGACATATCGATCAATTTTTAAATTGGCAAGTGATGGAAGCTCTTTTATATATTTCTTCCATTTCAAATTCATGTCCGAAGGGATTTCTTCGTCCCATCCAATTTGAATTTTCCATAAGTTTTGCATATAGCATTTAGCAATAAAAACGACAGGATTAATAAAACCTAATGGATCATATAGACGCGCAATTGTCGATAAAATTATACGTTTGGTACAGTGGTCACTAAAAACATTATAAATTTTATATGTAAATTGATCAAGCGACGGTATCCATTGAATACCTAAAATATTAAGGTTTTTCTTGTCAGTATCCGACTCAAAACTTAAGGGTACTTCCCGATAGCTGACAGGAATGTCTTCCAGTATTTCAGGATGGTTACTAGACCATTTTCTCAATTCAAAACAACCTTTTTGAAGTAATGCAATTAATTCCACTATACAATGTCGAGCGCTTTCCAAAGTTTGCGCACCACTGATAATATCATCTACATAAGTATCTTCAATTAATGTCCTAGCAGCCGTTGGAAAATTCAATTTTCCATCATTGGCTAATTTATGAAGTGTGCGAATCGATAAGTATGGTGCGCATGACGTGCCATATGTTACTGTTTGTAATTCAAATTGCTTCACAGGATGATCCGATGATTCCCTCCACAAAATATGTTGATAACGGCGAGATTTCTCATCCACAAGTATTTGCCTATACATTTGACGAATGTCAGCTGTAAAAACAATTTTGTGTATTCGAAAATTACACATTAATTCGACAATGTCTCTTTGTAATTTAGGACCGACCAAAAGTATGTCGTTCAATGACGTACCCGAAGACGATTTGGTACTGGCATCAAAAACGACCCTTAGACGAGTTGTAGAACTGGTTTCTTTGATTATTCCATGATGGGGTATGAAATAATTACCAATAATTGGCGATTGAGGTGGCACTTCCATCATGTGCCCTAATATTGAGTATTCCCTCATGAACGAAATATATTGGGATTTGAGATCAGAATCTCTATTCAATCTCCTTTCTAAATGCTTGAGGCGTGACAAAGCTATGTCATATGAGTTTCCCAATTTTTCCGGGCTTTCCTTAAATGGCAACGATACGACGTATCTCCCGTCTTGGTTACGGTAGGTACTTTCAGTGTATAATTTTTCACAACGAATTTCATCAGGCGATTGAATTTTCTTCAAAAGTGGAACATTTTCAATTTCCCAAAAACATTTAAGCTTTTCATCAATATTTTCCTCCATTGACGTGAAGAATGAATTTATACAATGATTTGATGGTCCAACATTTCCCATCAAAATCCAACCCAATTTAGTTTCTATGGCTATGGGCTCATTTTCTTTGCCCATCACTTTTCCTGAGCATAATAATGACGCAAAAATATCACTTCCAAGCAGTATGTCAATGGCTGATGGTATGTAAAATGTTGGATCTCCCAATTTGAGACCTACGATGTGTTCCCAATGATGATCGACGATACGATTTGATGGCATATTCGAACAAATGTTATTTAAAACAACGAAATCTGTCAAAATACCAGATTCCTTCGAATCGACAGGACGAAATTGTGTTTTTATTAATCCGTTAGAATTAATTGTAGGAGTATTTCCAATACCTATCACGGTGAGTGGTTTTTTCTTAAAACGAGTAAAACCCAATTTTTTGACACAATTTTCCGATATGAAGTTTCCTTGACTGGCGCTATCTAGAATAACACGCATTTTCTGGAACACTCCATTTTTATCTAAAACTTCCACATAAGCTGTAGACAAAAGAACCGTTTTGTTGGTTTTATTGTAGAATGTTGTCAACGCCAAAGGCTCCGACGAATTTTCTTGCTGGTCTGAATTTTCCACGATTTTTTTTGGAAAATGTAATAATGTGTGATGTCTCGATTGACATTCTCTACAGGTGAAACGCGACTGACAATTTTTTGCGTTGTGTTTTCCTTGCACTAAACAATTGAGACATAAATTATTTTCCTTTGCACACAAGTACCTATCCTTTGGAGTAAGGCGTAAGAATTTTTCACACTTGTGCAGTAAGTGTGGCGATTTACACAGAATACACTTGATTTCAATGTTTGATACAAACGCATTAATATTATTGCTTGATCGATGTTTCGCATTATACGATTTAGATTGACCTTTATGAGCCTGTAACTGGTTTTCAGGAAAAACTCCAAGTGCCATTTCTTTTGCTAAGCACTGTCCATCTAAGTATTTTAACAAGTGATCAAACGTTGGAATATTCTCCGAACTGTGTTGAATTTCAAAATCAATACGTAATTCTTTTGTTAATTTACGCAATACAATATGTAACAAAAGAAAGCTCCATTCTCGAACTGGGAAATTTAAAGCTTCTAACGCAGCAATATTTTCTTTCAAAATTGAAATAAATTGCCGAAGATTATCTTGAACTTTTACAGGTTGAATCGATAGAATTAATTCAACATGTTTATCAGCGATCAAGCGTATGTTTTCATATCTTTCCTTTAAGAGCTTATATGCCACAAAATAATTTTCTTCAGAAATCGGTAAATGTTTAACGTGTGTCAATGCCTCACCTGATAGACTACTTATTAAATAATGCATTTTTTGAACAGAATTTAAAGCATTATTAGAATCGATCAACGAATTAAAGGTATTTATGTAATTTGTCCAATCTGTTGATATTCCAGAAAAAATAATCAATTTTAATTTTGGCAACGAAACATTATTATTGGCCATTAAATGATCCGATTCATTTTTCGAAACTTCCGGAAATAATTGAGAATAATATGATTGAATCTCGTAATACATGTTTTGGATTTCAGTATACTTTTCCTGTAATACTTTAATTTCCGCGTCATCCTTTTTATTTGATTCAATTGAAATATGTGAAGCGACGAAATTTTCTCTAATGTTAGATATATCGGCATAACGAGCTCTGAAAATATGTTTGTCAATAGAATTTGAAGATGTGACGGCTTTGATAGCCGACGAACGAACACTTTCCATATCTAATAGCGCCAATTTGTATTTAATATTAATTGCCGCCATTATGAATATTTTTTAAACCAAACAGAATAATAACACTAACTAAATGTCAACGCAACTTGTAAACAAAATGTTTTCTGTGATAACAGCTGTCAAATGCGACAACAGTCCACGATCTGCTTACCGACACGACACGATAATGCGTGTAGGTATAGTATAATACCAACTACCTACCACGTAGCGGCAAGTAGCGGCGTACGTAAAGTACCCCACTATCAACGAATTCAAAATGTTAAGCCGCCCAACGACTTAAATAATACCAATTTAAATTTAATCAATATTCACGATCGAATGTGTAATTCTGAAACAGCTTCATAAAAACCGGAAAAAGGTCAACGAATGGAATGATCTGTACTTCAAAACACAATGTCTAACAACCAACATTTATCCGGTTAGAAGGAACAAAAAAATGTCGCAGCCAAATGCCACGACACGAGATTGCGGACTGTAAATCCCTTTTGTAAACGAAGAGACCATATATCGTGTTTTGAAGGCAGATCGAAGGAGAATCGGTATGACAGGAAATCTCCTACCTTTACGGCTTCTGAAGGCTGCTCCGTGTCGTTTCTGTTATCACATATATTGTACAACATAGATTTTATGCCCGACACTATTATTTTATCAAAAAAGAAACGAAAACTGCGATTATTTGCGACTACTTGCGATATTTTACGAGAACGAGTTGTGAACCATATCACTTCCGAAATGCAACTGATAACAAGTGGGTAGTGCACACTTGGGTGTCAATATTGTTCATCATGTAGGTAAGCACATCTTCTTTTCCTGGTGGAGATTTTGAGGAAAGGAAGAAGAGAATGGATTACATGATGGAAGGAATAGAGGAATGTGGATTAAGTTTTGTTTTTAAAAAACTGTTTCAGAACCAAACAACCTGTTTCATCACTGCTTTCACCAAAGATAACAATGCATTTTATCATCACCAGTTTCATCGCAAGTTACATCAATGTTTTCAGCGCATTTTTTTTTCATCACAAGCTTCATCACCTGTTTCATCATTGCTTTCGCCAAAGATAACAACGCATTTTATCATCACCAGTTTCATCGCAGGTTACATCAATGTTTTCAGCGCAGATTACAACTTATTTTTTTCATCATTAGCTTCATCACCTGTTTCATCACTGCTTTCACCAAAGATAACAACGCATTTTATCATCAGCAGTTTCATCGCGAGTTACACCACTGTTTTTAGCGAAAAAGACAACGATTTTTTTTTTCATCAACAGCTTCATCACCTGTTTCACCGAAGATAACAACGCATTTTATCATAGCTAGTTTCATCGCAACTAACATCACTGCTTACAGCGAAGAATCGAACCTATTTTTTTCATCACTAGCTTCATCACCCGTTTCATTACTGGTTTACCACGATAACAACGCATTTCTTCGTCACCAGTTTCATCGCAGGTTAAAACACTGTTTTCAGCGAAGATGACAACGTTTTTTGTTTCATCACCTATAACTACTTTCACCGAAGATAACAACCCATTTTATCATCACTACGTTCAACTCAAGTTACATCACTGTTTTCCGCGAAGAATCCAATCGAAGTTTTGTCATCACAATCTTCATCACTCGTTTCATCGCTGCTTTCACCAAAGATAACGCATTGTATCATCACCAACTTCATCGCAGGTTATATCACTGTTTTCAGCGAAGATTAAAATGCATTTTTTTCATCACGAGCTTCATCACCTGTTTCATCACTGCTCTCACCAAAGATAACAATGCATTTTATCATCACCAGCTTCATCAAGATTAAAATGCATTTTTTTCATCACGAGCTTCATCACCTGTTTCATCACTGCTTTCATCAAAGATAACAACGCATTTTTTCACCACCATTGCAAGTTACATCACTGTTTCAAGCGAAGACATAAATGAAACAGGTGATGATTTATATCATCACGAGCTTCATCGCCTGTTTCATCACTGCTTTCATCTAAGATAACAAATATTTTATCATCACTAGTTTAATAATGTTTTGTTGATAATTTAGTTTTGCTAACGGTAGGATTTAAGTGATTTTTGAACTGTTATTTTTTAAATGACTTTTCCACGTGAGTTTAATAAAACTTCCACAAAAGTATTATTATTTAATAATATAAAAGCCTTATGGTTGTGTAAACAAATACAAATTTGAAAAATCAACGTTTTAATTGCGCGAAAATGAATCCAAGACGTCAGATTTTTTCAGTTATTCTTTCGGAATTATTATAATTTATTTTTTAATAATTTTTAATTATATGAACGAGATAAAAAGTGATGTAATAGTTTTCTTCCAAATTCAATAAATAAGACGACTGTGTTTTTTAAATTTTGAATTTTCCAAAATTTTTCAACCATTTAATAGAATATGTTAAACGTAAGCTGTTTTTTTTTCAACTTTTTCATGTTTGAAGCTTAAAATACTGCAATTTTTAAACACGAAAGTATATTTCGGATACAAAAATCGAAAACTTAATTTTATCTAGTTTCTATAAAAATATCTGTTTTACGATATCTTCAAAAATAAGAAATATACAAGACATCTAAAATACGTTGGAAAATTTTCAAAATTCGTTCAGAAATTATTATTACACAGGCGTATACAACAGATAAACTACCCCTCTGGCTGCGTAAGCAGTGTAGGTATATCTTTCCATGAACAATTTTTTGTCACTTTTTAATTAGTAATGTTTTCATATCCGTGGTCGTTTATCAATTGAATAAAATTTTCACGACGTTTTTTAGTAAGGCTGAGAATATTTTAGTGTTTAAATAATTTTTCACAAACAAAATCTAATCTATTGCGTACGTCACCATGACTAGGTTTTGTAAATTATTTTGCACAAACAAAACCTAACCTATTACTGTTACAGTCGTCACCGTGAGTGAAATGGAATTATAGTGTGCTTCGGCTTTGTAAAGTTGCGTCCTGGAACGAGGTTCAAATATGTACGTACCGCAAATGTAAAAATATTTTATTATTTCAATAAACACTACTATTCATACGAGGTTTTAGCAATAAAATGAATAGTGACCAGTATTAAATGCATGCAAAATAAATCCTCTAGTGGCCAAACTTGAAACCACCCATTTAGTACTCAGTCATATTAAAATATAATAATACTAGCGAGTACCCGGCATGCGTTGCAATGCCACTAATGAAAAAATTGTTTCTCCCTGCATGTTTTTTCCATTCATCCCGTTCCTCTTCCGCCTCCCCTACCCCTCTCATGTCCCCTTCCCCTCACGCGTTACCCCTCCACCTTCCCCACCTTCCCAATCCCGCGAACCCCCCTCCCGCGATCCCCTCCCCTCTCCTGCATTCAATATATTCAGTCCCGGTAAATTCAGATTTTCAAATAGCTCGCGTGCCACTTTTTGCATTTTTTTTTATAAATTTTCATTTTTCATATATTACAAACATTAATTTTTTGTCTATTATAAGAACAACCAATCAAATTTGGTACCTAACAAAGGTATCTACCTATTTAAAATATATTATATTTTTTTATTAGATTCAAAGTATTCGATTTTGGTTAGTACCATAGGTAATGAGTACTTCGATTAAATTCATTAATTTAAAGAGTTTATTCGAAAATTGAATTTTGATTGAATAATCGATGGTTTACAAAATGTCATTCTCAAATTGTGACATTTTTGACAGTTTCGTAAGAGTTTTTGTAATGTTAAAAAAAACTTTGCACGTGTATTGTCGTGTAGTTGTAATAATCCAAATAAATAATGTAGCATATATTCTTACTGGGTATTTGCATATTATTGATTACAAAAAAATATTATTCAGTTTGGTCGAGTACTTTGGCCTCAAATCTGAATTTAAGTTTCGTATGAAAAAGGCCGAAAAAAATATTGACAGATCACAGCTGATGAACGCGATAGCTTAGTGGCCTAGTCGCCCATTCAAAATTCCTATGATTCCAAGCATGATTTTTATGATGTATTTTGATAGGTAGGTTGTTTTCCGAGTCATGTCATGTTTTTATAACGATCTTTTAAAAATATTTAATTGCTCTATGTGGGCAGATTTTAAGCCCGAACGTACCAATTACAGAAAATGGCACTCACCCAAAAAGTTATCAAAAAATCTGCTTATCCGTTGCGTTCAGCTATCAATTCCAATATCTGCATAACCGGATGAACGCATAAGAGCTCCGTTTGGAATACACAAGTACCTACTTACGTATTATACTTGCTACATATAAAACTATACACATTTATATAAATATTACGTTGAAATTATTTAATAGGAAAGTCAGCCTGTGAAGCGCCAATAGCGTTATGGCTGCAGGCTACGGTTGTTGTTTTTTTAATTATTATTTTATGTCCATTATTTGTTTAAATTCACCAACCGTGTATACAGAATATAACACACAGTAGGTACCTACACAGAGTGCTAACATTATTATTGGAACATTTCAACTGTATGTCAGATAAACAATTCTTCTTTTAAATTTTCCTGAAGTAGGTAGGTACCTACATACTCGCTAATTTTTCCAACTTGAAGAAATCGTTTCGAATTCTTCTTGTTTTATTCTCAGTAGGTACAACCAACATGAAAAATAATTTACTTTTGTTTTCAGTCCCAGCTGCTCCCGTCTGGAGCCAGGGAGACTACGGCAACCCCCAATTGGGGTATGTTGTGAGGCTGAGGATAGTGGTGAGAAGAAGGAGATATGGAAAAGGAAGATGGATTCAGATCTGGTCACCAAACGCGGTTAGTCCCTTTCAAGGAACGTTTCAATTCTGAGTGGTGGTCTTACACCAGGGCGATGCTGGGAGTATCTTCCACTCTGGAACGTGCCGCAAATATTATTATTATTTTAAATGAATTAATTGTGAAATTGTACAAATTATTCAAATCAAAGAAGTCGTCAAACATAATAAAATAATTGTAGCAGTACAAACTCTTTTGTACTAAATACAAAGAAAAAGTTTTGGGACAAATATATTTGTGAAGTGGCGGGAATTTACAAGTTTTTGTGTGGGACTTTTGTAGTGCATTTTGTATGAGGTATTCAACACTAAACCCAAGGTTCTTGGAAAATTATATTCTAAGAACCTTGGGATTACGTATATTCTAAGAATATTAAGTCCAACCTGGGTCTAATTACTTAACTAGTATATCAACATATTTTTCCAATTTCTTCAGATAGGTAGGTAAGTAGGTACCTACCCAATGTGATTGTTTTCAAAATTTTCTCGAAGTTTATGAAAAATATTCGCCGGGCTTGTAAGTTACAAGACTGTTAGCGGTGACCATTCCAATTATCAATCGGAAAATCGGTTATATAATTATTTTGTGTATTCGACCTGACCTGTGTTATTTGAGTATCCTTTGATCCATGGAGACCAGATCTGACACACAACGGTGTGTTGCGGTTGAACTACGAACACCTGAGCTTCTCCGAGTCAAACAATAAACGCCTGGCTGAGTAAGGCGTGCGAACCAAGTAAAAAATTTACCATTCATTAAAAGGTTGATTTGGGAATGGGCTTATGTGAGGCTTGCCCTTTTGAAGTTACTGACACTGGTTGGATTCCGCGGGGACCAGGTTGTATTTACGATGCGCGAGACGTATTGCCGAGTGGCGGGCGGCGGCAGTCCCGAGACGGGAGGAACAAAAACTCGCCTCCGCTGGTGGGAGAACTGCTTTGTGTTCTGTTCCGAGGCACGGAGGACGGAGCTACCTACTAACTACGAAGGTACCGTAAAGGTGCCTCACTTTGCCACTGTTTGGGTAATTTTGCTCCATTTGAAAAGGGGATATTTGACCTTATGCTGCGTATACAGTATACATAAAAGGAACTAAGCAACCATTTGCGATTGCTTCGTTCCTTTCCTTCAATTCGTGGTTCGGCCCGCGCTTTTTTTTGTATGTATACGTAGCATTACGATTGTATTGTGCAATAATTGTGCATGCCCCTCTTAACCGGTTCGATACCAATCACTCCCATGGGCGGACCAATCAAATGTAATATTAATGGTAACAAAAGCTCTTTGCAATAAATGTTCCTAACCTAATCTAACCTATCTCTTGTATTTGAAATCAGCCAATGGGTCAATAAAAAAATAAAGTAAGGTAAGATGAAGTTAGGTTAGGGGCATGTACAATTCGATCGTTTCTATGGTTGTATTTTGCGTCTCTATGTAATTTTTGTACCGAAAAGGACATTTCGGAAAACATACAGAATGTAGGGCCACTTTAATATGCACACTTTGCAGGAGTTAGATAATAATGAAAGGTTAGTATTTCAGTTTACGAAAATGGAAAATAATGCATTTTAATAGTTATTTCGTTAAAATTAAAATCGATTATTCACTTTGCGGCCATTGTTATTGATATCAAAGTTTAAAGTTTAGTTTTTCTTCTCTAATATAACCAAATACATGAACCTAAGAATCTAAAATAGGTTCTGAGTTTGGCTTTAATTTTAAAAAAAGTATCTTTATCCTTGATTTATCCGGTGACTTTATACATACACAATTTACCCGGTGGAGTCCCCAGGACTCCCGGAAATAAAATCGTAAATTTAACATGAAATTAACACTTTTTTAAATGAAATGCTTGTTTTATTTATTTATTATATATTTGGTTTTACAAAGGCATAGATTTTTATTTAAAATTAGAGAATCACAGCCTTTTATTAAGGAACTTGTAGAATAAGGTACTTTTTGTAACAAAATTACGAGACCTAACTTCTAGTCTCAATATTTCAAAAACAAAACAATTTTTCAAAGTAATTTTTAAAGAAATGTAACAAAAACATAATCAATTCGTATAAAAAGCAAAAAAAAGAACAAGATTCTATTTTTTGTTTTTTTTTTTGTTCAATACCGTCAATAGGCTAAAACTATAATATTAATACCAATTACCAATCGGAGCCTCGCACATCGACGTCCACTCACCCCCACGTTTGGCGCGTCACTTCGTGAAGGTACTGGAACGCAGAATTTGTAATTCCAAAAGTCAACAGTTTTACGAGCGCTGAAAGTTTTCAATGGTCCCAGGGACCTACTGGGTAAATAAGGGTTAAAAAAACTATTTTTATATTTATTATCGATATTCCATTTTAAAAATATCATATTATTAAAATTTTCTTCACTTGTGGATTTAGTGGGGTTTCGTGACTTATTCCTTGGTATAACATTGATGTTGTGTGGTGTTGATCTACTTGTAGCATCATAATTGTGTCAGCGGAACTCTTCAGTCCAAAGCTCATCATACCTTCCTATTACTAGTTACCCCCTCGGGGCCAAAGTAAGGCATCTTTTCGGCGCTAGGCTCTGAGTCTCTGACTCACATTAATTTGAGCGGCGCAGCCAATCCGGCCAACACAGAACACTGGCCACGGTTTTTATTTCAATGGCAGTCGCACATTCTCCCCGGTCGCGCAGTGTCGCGCCAGCTCACGACCATTCTAACAAAGAAAACATGAACATTTGAAAGTGTAACAGTGGTGAAGCGGACAATTCCAAACGAAAGTACTTTCATATCGACTTGGACAATTGCCTCAGTGCCTCTGCAGTGTGAGTTCCGTGCCGGAAAGTGATAACCCCCGAAGGAAACTGGTAAGGATTCGAATCTGATATCGTCTCCTTTGCCTGTAAACTAGTTGAATGGCAACCGGATCATGTTTTCTTTCTGTGCACTATATAATATGTAGCCACCTTCTAGTACTACCACTTTATGTTATGCCATAAACATTGTCCATGCATTGTAACGGAGTAAGTTTTTCTATCCCTTGTACAGATCGTATAACAACAACAAACAGGTTATTTCGCAAAAGACCTCCGGAAGCTTTTGCGTGCATTTTTATCATGCAGTTTTTTTACGTGCTAACTTTATAAAAATATTTAGTTATGTTCTTAGCTAAACAATATGGAAAAGGATTCTCACAAGAATCTATTTAGAACAAAAGAGACTTTAACGCACCTCCGCGACCAAATAAAACTTTTACGAATTATAAGAGCAATCGGACATCTTAGCAATTAGCAAAAACTTGGAAATATAACTCTGCTATCCTAACATAAATAGTTTTTCTTTTTTCTTATTGTTTTAAATTCTATTTAACATTTGCTTAAGATCGTTTAATCCAGATAACCGAGTAATGTTCAAAGAAACTATAAAAAATAAACTGGAAATTGAAACTTGGACATCGACTAGGTGTATAATATGTATATATTAGGGCACCAGGGTTTTTCATTTATTTCACTTTGATCAGTATCATCGATTATGCTTATTATCTTTTAACGAATTAAACAATATTACAGTTATTAACTGAATTTAATTAAACTTATTCTGCACTCGCATTTACGCGTTGAAAATAGTCTAACGAGATAAAAGCTACAATTTCGAGCAGATTCTCGCGAGTTAGTGTGAGAAGTCAGAAAGCACAGTTACCGAATAAGAGTGCAGGTTTTTATGGAGATGTGTGGCTGTGAATAGCGCAGGTATATTTTGCTTCACCTGTAATTATTATTATTATTATTATTACAGCATGTATGGGTCCCGTTACAGCATCTTTTCGTTGATTTATTGCGCTTCATGTGGGAAAACTTTACGAGCGAGGTGTTATAACTTGTAACGCTTTATTTATACATGCATTTTATGTGGTTTTGAGTACCTTTGCGGTTCAGTGTTTATTATTATGCCACATATTACGAAAGTAATTGCCGAAGTCCATTTTCCCATCAGAAGATACAGAATTTCGCTTGTGAAAGAAACCATTCTGAATTGAAGCATTATATGGTGTGATGTGGAATGACCAGTCTGGTTCCCCCAACAACCCTCTCTCTTTTTTCTTTCACCATCCTAATCGTGCCTTTCAGTTTTATGTTAGTTGGGGCTGTCAAAGTCTCACTGACTTTAGGATTGACCCCAAACTTCACTTCATTCACCCCTATCCATGTTTTATCCCTGTTCATTCTGGGTGGAGTGCCAGTATTATCTTGGGCACCCTCTTTACTATCCTAGGAGTACCTACATAATGCAGCGGTGGGCATGGGCTGTCAATATGTTACAGAGCTATTCGCGGTGTATCCGAGGAAGGGCGATTTTTTGTAATATTCCTACCCTAATTTCGAAAGTAATTATTATTTGATGTGTAATAGCTCAACACACTCGACACGACTCACACACGTAGTAATGATTTATCCCATCAGATAATCCATATTATATTCGTCAAGCAGTTCGGAAAGCGTCTGCTGTTCTTGGTAACCGTCGCAGAACCCCTGGCAGCCCCCCCGTGGAATCCTGCACTTCGGGAAACGCTGTTTTAGACTATAGAAATAAAAGGTTTCTTATGTTATGCACCCGAAATAAACGTGTTTTTCAAAACGTAATGAAGTCTTGTTTCATAACACATTTAAACATTCTATAGAAATTTTTTCAGTCAGGTACCTAGTGATTTGATCAGAGAATGTTGTTTTTTTCTTAATTTTGTTAGGGTCTCGCCGTCAATTCATATTTAACAAGAGGCGAGCGCAAACTCCTCCGAGCCCCCCTCCAGCGCACCCCTATCATAATTATTATTTACCCACTTGTAAGAGTTGGTCAATAACTCTAATTCAAAATAAAATATCCACCCTCTCGTAAAAGAAAAAAATCTGTATAAATATATATTAGTGGTCGACGCATTTGACTTTGAGTTGATTGATTGTGGGTTCGATGTCCTTCAATTATCCTTTCATAAGAGGCTTTTTATCAATGGTGTCGAAAAATGACAAACAAATATATATACCAATGCTTAGAAACTTGTTTTGATCATTTTAATGTAGCCCGGAGAACTTATTTATTGCGTAATGTGTATCTGGTAATAAAACTAACATATATATATATATTATACGATAACATCCTAAAATGTTGGGGCTCGAGAAAGTTCAAGGAGAATCGAACTAGACAACAAATATAATACTCCATTTCAGACCTTTCACAAAGTTCCAATGAGAACACATTCCCGGAAATGTTTCCATTGTGATACCTACACTGCCGACACTCATAGACAAAAGATTTCAAAGTTTTTTTTGTGAAATGGGGTGCTTTGGCAGGTTCTTCAAAATTGGCAGAAGATTGGTCACCGATGATTTTTTCCATTTAATAACGAGGTGGGGAATTGGAGAGTTACTCGTCTGAGTGACCGGTAACGACATAGAATTTTTTTTTGGTGTTGATTAAATTAAAAAAAAATATAAAAACCAAATAGGGTCAGGAACCTTAACACCATGTATACCTACCAAAAATGTTGCTGCATTTGTTGCGGAAAGTGATTTACGAAACAAAAATAAAAAGGTTTAACGAAACATTCTAGCAAAATAAAATGTTTTTGTAAACAAGTCTTTCATAATTATTCCCAGCTTTGATTTTATTCAGCCCAAAAAACGATTTTACGTGCTATCAACAAGCGACCAACAAGATATTCCTCCAATAGACTCTTCACAGAATATAATGTCTTAAACATACGGCAACTTCATCTAAAATTTACAATAACACATTTCATGTTCAAATACAAGAAAAAAACTCTTTTACATCACAGTTACACCACCAGAACAATAACCAAACGACACTACAGTGTTCCTACACTACGCACCACATCAGCTCAAAAACATTTCATGTACCTAGCTCCTAAAATGTTTAACCTTCTCCCCGAGAACCTAAAATCCGAAACCCAACCCCATATCTTTAAAAAAAAATTATCAAAATGGATCCTTACATTCAGTAACGATGATGAGTAAAAATTTGCTATTTTAATTGAATTGTAATATAATTGATAAAACTTGTAACATAAATTAATTTAATGTGTTAATTAAATTACTAACTTAATTTGTTACTAAATATGTTACTTAAACTACTTAAATGAATTGCATAAGTTAATAGCTGTACACTGTACCTACACAATCTGTAATCTTCATCCGCCATAACACAGGGACATCCCTAGCATGGCGGATGAATTAACACAATTTTTTGTTCATTGTATAAACTTCTTTTAATAAATAAATAAATAAATAAAAAATAAAATATTCGACAGAGGTTGGAAATTAACAAAATCTAATAAATATGTAATGTTCTGCTTATTCTCTACCCTATAATCAAGTTTAATCATGCAGTTTATTTATTTATTGTTAAATACCTATAACTAAAGTTACCCCAGATCATTAATTTTATGATCTGAAATTCTTACTCTCTAACAAAAATCAAATTTGTGCAGGCAATGAGTACTGATATACAAATTATATTATAGGTAGATATTGAAATTAATGATATTTTTTAACAAATTGGCATACCAAGTCCTGGGCAATTATTAAGCTCACCGTGGAAGATATAAAGTTTATTTTTCTTGTTCTGATCGCCGAGTAAAAAATTTGAAATCTTAATATTTTAATTTTGATTACTGATTTTAAAAATAATCTAAAACCGCACATTTCTAACTTGCTACAACGTCATTATGATGTATGTAACGCCACTGGCTGGTAAGACGGCTGTCACCGAAGTTGGTTAGCGTGACGTCAACAACGCCATGAATAAAACGTCATAATAGACTAAAAATGCCGTCAATGTCGTAATTTTTTTCGACACTAAAAAATACTGAGAAACACTTTATTCCGTAAGATTTAAAATAAGCACATTTCTAACGACCGTTATTCCCAATCCTACTGAACAACTGTTGCGCTGAAATTTTGTTGGCTCAACATTCATCAAATGCACAAATGTGCTCTTCCCAACGCAGCTCTTCGACTAAGGGGCCATCTATAAATTACGTCACACGAATTTCATGATTTTTGATCCCTCCCCCCCCCCACCCCCCAACATCCCTGTCACACACTGTCACATTTGCGAGACCCCATCCCCCCTAGCGTCACATCACACGTTTTGCAATTTTACGTGTAAAAGCAATAATAGCTGGTAATATGTTGAACTTTTTCGTCGCGGTCATCGGAGGGGGCGAGTTGGGATACGGAAAATATATTTTTGTGTCGAATGCGATGTCTACGGGAAGGGGGAATCGGGATACGGAGATATTTTTGTGAATTCACTCCGTGCGGGAAGGGGCGAAATGGGATACTACAAGGTGTCGGCCTAGTTCTATTAGTTTTATAAACTCGCGGGAATACGTATGTGAAAATACGGGGTTTCATGGATATTTTTTTTCGTTTTGAAAATTCGTACAATCAGGAAAATTCCTGTCAACTGGTAAGCCTAACCGCATGTGACGTCACAAAGCTGATGTCGTACCCCCGGACGCCTTGTCACACAATGTCACACCTCTCTACACCCCTCCCCCCCTCTTAAGGTGTGACGTAATTTATGGATGGCCCCTAACAGGCGAATCGAGCGTTACGAAACAAACCAATTAGCTGATCGGAGACTTGAGAGACGGAGATTGATCGATCGAAAAGTTGTGAACAACGGCCGTAAGACTTCCAAATCTCGGTGTTATTAAAAAAACCCTCTTTCATTTTAGGACTCACAGAACAAATCGAATTTTTTTAAATGTTGTAATCTAAATAGGTAAGGGTAGGGAACCTACTTCGTGAAGTGCAAAGAATATCACCCTGCAATACCGGCTCCTCCGCATGGGTGCATCTCCTGGGTAGCTATTCCCGAGCAACGATCAATCGTTAATCGCCATGCGCCAGCTGCGAGCAAAAAATTCCTCGTCGTCGCGACCAACTTTTTCGAATGTTTCATATTTACGTATTCTTGAACGGCGAGCGGTCTCAAGGATGATAATATTGGTAGCCCTGTAAATGTTGTCTATGTTCCTGACGTTTTTGAGATTTCTATGGTGTAACTTTGAAATGTCAAACGTCAAACAGTGAAACGGGAAGTTTGTTGGGTCGGTTGATAATTTTCGAAATGGCCATATAACTAATAATCAAAAGTAACTGCTCATAGAACTAGTTAGTTCTGATCAACAATAATGAGCGGAAAATTAGCCATTGTAATAAGTAACCTTAAAACGACTTTATAACAATATTCGACGTCTTGCGGGTGCGAAAGTTCGCGCGGGAAAACGATAATACTAGATGTTGACAGCCAATTGCATAGACACGCAAATAAACAACCACTCGCTTCTCCGTTTCTACTGGTCTACCCCACTCGTTGTTGTGGCGAATGACTTTTGGCGTTTGACGTCTAAAAATGTTTCGTCGACTGGCTCAAGAATAACCACGTCGACCAATGTACGTACTTTCGACGGCGATTGCGAGCGATGAGGGCTTGGAGAATAGCTAACCTGGCTTCTAACACACCGTCGTCATGCGTGCAGATCCGTTTGCCGTCGGTTATGCCTACATATTGTATCACGCCGTCAAATGTTTTTCACGACATCGGGGAATACACGCGATGGCCTTCGATGTAAAAAAGTTACACTACATATTATGGAGATCAGTTACTAAATTTGGAGACTACGTCAACGGTTGCTTTTGGCCAATTTTAAAGATTTGTTTTGCGCAATAATACCGCTAGATATCAATCTTTTATCCGGTAAAATAGTATTTTTATTGCCACAGCACCCTTGAGGTGATTTTTGAGATTTAAGATAATTTCTACGATCAGCTATGGAGTTTTGAAATATCAATTTAAGTTTTCAAGATTAAGACTACTACAACTAAATCTATGTATCCACAGTTAATTTAATATTTTTTGGTGTTCAATAAGAGACAAATGTGAAGAAATTCGGATGATACCGGAAAGTAATAGCATATCGTCAATTTTTATCGAATCGTGATATTGTCAATGACAGGTCGTATAGCAGATACATTGAGTGTGCGTTTTCATTGTATTTAAAAAAGATCGTTTTTGATTCCTTTGAGGTATTACATGGGTACCTACCTACTTTTTATTAGGACACGACACGCAAATAATAGAATCATTTTTCTGCTAACGACTTGCGCAGTTTTATAATTTTATAAGACCCAACAAACACAATACACATTGTACACATAACATAACGTATATTTACTAAGATAAGTACATATTGCTGTAAACGGGAAACTTGGAAGCTGCATTGCGGTGAAACGCTGTAACGGTGCGGTGGTGTAACTCTAGACCTAGACTCCATCTTGAACACGAACACCACCAACTCAAGAAATACCCATTTGTCCAACAATATTGCAAAATATATAGAAGATGTTCATTGTTCAGTTCAGGTAAAACTTTTCCTCCCAGGAGAAAGGATTCTTGAACCACCGCTGTCTAAAAGAACTGATCCATTATTTGATATGTAGAAGCTTCTGATATCCAATATTTTAGTTGTCGAATGGCTTTCAAAAATGCAAATCCCATTTTTGGATTAAAGCGGTTCACTTTTGGTTACCAGTAGTTGAACTCATTTTTAAGGGATACATTTTTAATTGATATTCATGGATGGATAAGGGCATTCTCACTGTTTTTTTACTCACGACAAAATTTTAAAAAAATTACCAGAAGGTATTTTTATTTTATTTTTAGGTTAACGAATAAATTTTCTATAACAATTAAATAAGTGTGCCATTTTTGATTTGCCGCCAAAACGACATGTTCGTGAATTCGGTGAAAACGACTGTATTCGGTGGCGTTGACGTCACGCCTGGCAACGTTGTTGACAGCAGCCGTCTTACCAGACTGGCGTTTTATATGTCATAATTTTAGTAACTAACTAACTAACTACTTTCAGAATCAGAAAAATTAGCGTTGAATCTTCAACACATTTTTAACGATATCCATAGTTTGTGAAAATACCCCATTACAAATGTGGAACACTAGCGAGAACGTTCAATAGATAGGTACCTACTAAACGCTGCGTAAAATTATGCATGCATCAGTAGTTGACACACTTTAACTTTTTATCCCAAATAAACATTAACACACCAACAAGAAAACCTGTTCTATATTAAAACCTACCACACAAATACATGATTTTTTTTTTTTACATGATATTTCTTACCTTCACCGTAAACATTAAGAAAATGTAATATTATCAGAAAATAATGTATCAGAAAATTCTGATTTTAGGGCAATTTTGTTTGTTAAATTATAAAATGTAGGCCGTTAAAGAATTCATTTTTTTCTGATTTTAGGGCAACCTTGGCAATTATATGTGAGTTAATGAAAATTTTTTTTTTAAAATCAAGTTGTATAGTAAATAGAGCCATTTTTTTTTTAAATAATTGCCAAAGTTTTCTCTGAAATCATGAAAAATCTATTTCTTTAATGGCCTTTTTTTAAATTAAAAACACAAATAAATATAATAGCTCACTATATCACTCGCGTATCACATATTTTTTATACATACATTTTGATTTTTTTTTAATTCTTTTTGGTTGTGTGTTTTGGCCTCAAAACCAAATTTAAGTTTCGTACGAAAAGGGCCGCATAGTCGTTCCTCCTAAGTACCATATCAGTCGTTCCTCTTAAGTACCATCATCAGCACAGGTGCCAATCATAAATTATTTATGTACTTATGTATTCAACCTTTTACCCTTCATGTTTATCGTTTACTTTTGTAAAAGTCTTACCTAGCTAACTGTTGTTGAAGAATATTTTATTTCATTTAATTAATTATTATTATTCCTTTCATTCACGTGTGCAAGTTTTTGGACTTCATGCTTGTTTTATTTTTATTTTTTTTAAATCCCCGTTTCAATAATTCAATCACTGACTGGCTCAGCATCTGAAAGTTTGATTTCAGCGTGATAAGATGAAAGTTACGATGAAACGGAGACGCAGGTACCAACTCTTCCAAACAAAAAATGGGTTCATCTTTCTCTTCCACCGCAGTGTGATTACACTTAGCGCCAGGGTCGGCCAAATGGATCAGTCTCAATAATGTAATCTGACCAGAAAAACATAATTAGGTAGTTTATTGGACAACATCATAATCCGCTCTTCGGCTTTCCCTCGTGTTGGTGGAAGTGTTATTTCACGATCGTTGCGGTCGGTGGCAATGAGAAAAATTTAATCCCTAATCTTATTGAGGTAGTTAGGTAGATATCTATGAGAACCTCTGCGGTCTGTAAAGTTATGATTAATTTTGAGTCGTTGATGAGATCTCATAATAGTCCCTTAGGCAGGTATACCTGTTTGCCTAGTAAACATTATTTGTTTATATCTTTAAGCTCGAAAAGCAGAATAAAATTTTCGCATTTGACCAGCTGGATATAGGAAAATTTCTAGAAAACCGGATTCCATCTTCCATATTCGACGTCTAATTGTCCCTTAAATTTGTGTACCATTTCCTTAAGTGTAGGTACGCACTGCTTAAAATAATATATTATGTTGCATTACAATTTGCTCACAAAAGTGAACATATTTGAAGAGGTAAAACATACATCAAAATAAATACTGAAAGTACTGTTTTGGTTTGTAATTCCTAACTTATTTGGGAAAAATTTTTTAATGAGTACCTTTCCATGTTTACTTTTACTATTTCTCTAGTGACATTAACACTTTGACGGCCTCCGTGGTCCCGAGGCAAGACTCTCGACTCACAATCCGAAGGTCGCGGGTTCGAACCCGGCGTGCGCAAATAATTTTTATTTGATTAATTTGTGTTATTTCACTATTTATTCATTTAAAATAATAAATAGTATATTTGCGGCACGTTCCAGAGTGGAAGATACTATCAGTATCGCCCTGGTGTAAGACCACCATTCAGAATTGAAACGTTGCTTGAAATGGCTTTAGCCGTGTTTAGTGACCAGATCTGAATAGCCAGGTACTTCCCCACCTTCCTCTTCCCTATCTCCTTCCCCTCCCCACTACCTTCAGCTTCACAACATACCCCGATTGGGGATGCCACAGTCTCACTGGCTCCAGACGGGAGCAGTTGGGACTCTTGTGCGGTATTAACTGTAAAAAAAAAAAAAAACATCTTCTATGTAGTTTTCCAGAAGATGTCATTTCCACGAATTAAGTACAGTATCAGCTACAGTAATTATCAGAGACCATAAAGTCAGTGTTACTTAAAAACACACACAGTAATACTGACAAGTAATTTGATTACCTCCGTGGTTCGGGATTCAAAACTAATTTGTATTATTTATTTTTATTATATTTTCGGCACGTTGCAGAGTGTAAGACACTCAGTATCGCCCCGATGAAAGACCACCATTCACAATTGAAACGTTGCTTGAAGTGGCTTTAGCCGTGTTTGAACAGTTCTGATTATTAAGGTAATTCTCTGATCTCTCTTTTCGCTATCTCCTTCCACTCCCGTCTATCTGCAACTTCACAACATACCCTGTAGTCCATGCCATAAAGCTCACTGGCTCCACACGGTTGGGGGCAGTTGGACTTTCTATAAAATCTGTATGAAATAAATTCTGATGTTGCGAGTTGCGAGACCTGTATCTACTAAATTACAGCACTTACCTATTCTGTTATATTAATAGAGTGCTAAATTCAACTAATCTAGTACTTACCTAATATGCCCATCGTGACTAACATTACCTTTCTAAATACTCAATATCTGTAGAAGAGAGTACCTACTTGACACTTGATAAAGTTCCAGGCTTCCGAGAACCTTCATGTGTCACATAATGCAAGTCAACTACCGTATATACGTTTCTATTACATCCCTTAGACTAGAGGGTGGCCATTAATTCACTTCACAATTTAGCATTCGTCGTTTTTAGAACATTTTGAAGAAATTGTTTCCACGTCCCAAGATCTGCAGATGTAACTACTCCAAACATTTATTTGTATAGTGATCAAAGACTGTATCTATTTCAAAAAGTCACCGTCAATAGTTGAACAATAAAATTACAGTAAGCAGCAATCGTCTGAAAGTCGTGTAAATTCCTACTATGAGAAATGCTTTTGAAAAAGCTCCCATTTGTGTGGCAATGTGGGAATTATCTCAAATGAAAGTTGTAAGAATAGTTGTTAGCTATTGGGTACCCTGTACATGGCGACGATGACGAAGTCTCTATATATCCAGTTCCATATAATAATGAGTCACGAATAAGGCTGTGAGTCATTCTGATGCATTTGCACTAAACAAACTTCTACTTGAGGACAGTGAACAAACCTTCAGATACACAATGCAACCTTTTACATCAATGGTGAAGGTATCTCATTCAGAGTCTTCTTCCTTTGGGGAAACTCGTTTATCATTCCTTCATTATTATAACAATTACTAATATCTGATAATTGTGTATGCGATATAGGCCCGGTTTTATACTGATGCTTTGGAGCAGGTAGCTCCGAGTCCGATCTACTTTTACTTTTACTTATCTTAGATTTTCACGAGACACCCCTTGAAGTTTCGCTGTACAACATCATCGATAATAACAGAATATTATGATTTTCTTCTTGGGATTATCTCAAAATTACAACATCCTTTTTTTCTGCCAAAAACACGTAAAATAATGGAACATATTGTTGATTACTTGTAATTTTCTTTAGCCGATTGTTTTGTTCATATTTTGTTACTGTTGCTTGTTCACATAACGTGTCGATTTCTATAACAGATTGGCTAATGATTAAAGTAGTAGGAAATTACATGTTATATCTCTGTACGTATTGTTTTATTATAAAAATAAAAACATCACTCTCTTTTGTATAATTTAGTTGGCGTATTATAAATAATAAACTAAATTAAATACGTTATTAGATGAAGATGGTACGAACTTATGGTAGTTTTCGATTTCTATTTCTGCTTATTACCATTACGTTATTTTCTGTGAGCACCAAGGTGATTTGAACGAAAAAAACTAATAATGTTCCTCTAAGCGTGTCCGGCGTATTTAACTTTTTTGAATTATTTCTTTAACAACAATAATTTCACACTGCCCATAATTTTTCTTAGAAGGAAAAAGACTGGTTTTATTTTTTTTTTCACACATTATGTTAGTACTTACTACATCACCTACATCAGCTTTCTAACTATTTATTAAAGAAGAAAAAACAAAAATCTTATGCGTTACGCTTTAAAATATATTATGTAGGTTGAAAAAAAAGATTTTGAAGGATAAATGCATTTTTTAGTATTATTTCACCACCCGTTTGTGATATGACGGGTTAAGTTAACAAATTGAAATTATTCATAATATGTTTGATAATGGTAATTATTAAGGACGGGTCATTTAAAAAAATTTGAACAATTCATCAACTTTTTAAAGTTAATTTTCATGTTCTGTGTATGTTCTATTCCAGTTTTGTTATTATATTATTATAGACCAGTCGCTTCATAAATCTGAATTAATCACCGAACTTGAATAGAACTCTCAAAGAACTTTAAGAAAATTAACCTAAAAAAATTGATGATTTGTTAGAAAATTTTGAAACAACCCACCCTTATTCATTGTATAAACTTCTTTTAATAAATAAATAAAAATAAATTATTGCATAATTCAGAATTAACAATTTATTTTTATTACCTACTCTATTTTTAATTTGACGACTATCTAATATTTTGAATACCTTCTCAAAATTTTCAAGAATCTACCTCAGATTCTTGAGAATGTCGAAAAGCATAATTTTCCGTATTTTTTTTTTTACATTTGCTCCACACAGGATGTGCTGAGGAAAATAATTCCTCTCAGGGCCTATGTCATCTTTGGGGTTGCTGTGTGGAGGGTCTTTTTAGCAAAGGAAGAAGAGGGAGATGTAAGAAGGAAAAGGAAGTTATAAGGGGTGGGTAGGAATCCGGGGATCGGTGTGTACGTGTGTGAGGCGAATGTAAAAAAAAACTTCTTAAAGATTCAATAATATTGCTGTTAAACTTGTACCTATTTACAACACAAGTTAGCATTTTTGCCTCAAAATTACTTTATTTTTTTATTTTTCAGAGAATTACTTCTGGAGAAAATAAATTAATGACATTATGCTCTCGAGAAAACGGCGAGATTTCTTAAATTTTTGATGCCCGCCTTTTTGACCACAACATTTAATCAATCGTCATGAAAACGATTTAATCATCTTATTTTCCCGAAATAACTAGTGCGTGGTAATTTCTGACACGTGTTATTATAAAAAATATGTTTAGTTTCTAGAAAATCACATAATCGTCTAATTCATCTGAGTCTGACAAGTCGCAATGCGGACACGGATTTCTAGAATAGGAACAGAGACTGATTTATAACCGGATATGCCAACAAATAATCATTCACGACAACTGCTATTATTAATGCAAAAACCTTAAATTTTGCTCATGATCTGAATGTACATATTCAATAGAAATAATAAAAAGTCTCTTATTCTACATTGTCTAATAAAAATATTATCGTAAGCGGTTTCTCGGAAATATAAACACAAAAGTAGGTAATAATTAATGACGTGATTACTTAATATTTTGTTATTTTGTAGCTAAAGTCTCCGGCGTTGCTCGGCCTGTACACTCGGCCTCTGTATGTACACAAAGTACATACAGAGTGTCCTTTTTGATGGAAAATCATACTTTTAACCGCGAAGTTTAAGTCTTATATAAAAATGGAATAGGTTTAAGACTTAACAATTTAGAAGCTTTGGAAATGAAAAAAATTGGTAAATTCAAAGTTTGAAATCATTAAGGTAGTATAATACCCTAATATTGGGGGTTTGCTCAAGGCTCACATTTACTACGAATTCGTATATATATAATAACTTTTTTTTTCGAACCGTGACCCGGGTATGTACGTTATTTATATTTAAGATTAATGAAAACAATACCTCACCTATAATATATTTTACGCAGAACAGTTTGAAAATTTTATTTCCAGTATATAACTGTAAACTTAGGAGTGAGCACCAGATTTTACTTTTCTAGACGATGAATAAGTAACTTTGGGAGGGATTCTTCTTTTCTTTAATAGGGCAAATTCAACAGTAGGTCCGTCCAGCACACGGGTCGCGAGCCGCAATTTGTAAACACGGCTTCTTTACTTACTTCGTTAAGATTCTGAATATATTTTAGGGTATTAAGTCGTCTTAATAACCATTTAAATTTAACCTTCAGCCCTATTTTAAGTATGTTCCCCGTTACTTCACTTATCCCCCACTCCCCACTCCCACCTCCCTCTCACAACTGACGCCCTGTTCCACTCTAGTATACTGTCCCTTTCTTTCTTGACAATATGTTTATTGTTTATACATGTGTGCTTCTGTATTTGATATCATTATTTTTATAACAGTCCTGATGGTGGTACGGAGGTACCGAAACCGGTAGATAGCGAAAGTATATCAATAAAGTGACTTAAAACCATTTTCTTTTCATTTATTTAAAATGTCAAGTGTTTGCTTCTTTTGAAAAAAAAAATTCCTCTTATGTAGGATCAAAATTCTGCTTTAAGGGATGAGAAAGGGGGATGGGTTGTTTTGAAGGTTAAAATTTCATCAATCTCGTAATTAAACTGTTGATTTTTATAAATATCAAAACGACACCGCACAAGAGTCCCAACTGCTCCCATCTGAAGCCAGTGAGACTACATCATCCCCAGATGGGGTATGTTGTGAGGCTGAAGGTAGTGGGAAGGGGAAGGAGATGAGCGAGAGGAAGGTGGGGAAGTACCTGGATGTTCAGATCTGGTCAGCAAACACGGCAAAGCTATTTCAAGCAATTCTGAATGGTGGTCTTGCCTCATACTAAGAGTATCTTCCACCCTGAAAAAAGTGGAAGAAAACTTATACAATATATATAACTCTTTGATGAAAAATCAAAATTGCAACTTTTTCTCCATCACTATTAATATCAACCTTGTCGAATGATGGTTATGCCGAAACCAGTTCGCGTTTTGCTATAATTAAAATGTTGTACATAAAGCTACAACGTTTCGGTTTTTTTATATTATGTATTTCTAGAAAACCACCATTTAAGACCGGATGCATAAGTAATAATTCAAAACAATAATATTCAATGTATATAAATATATAAAACTGACAATACGCACTGACTCATGATATACGTTATGTATATTGATTCACCCTAGTGACGAGAATTATGTTTGTTGTATTCCTCACCTGATTCATTATTTCCTACCTGGTATTATTACTTGTTATAATTTGCGTTACCCATTATCATATCCTTGAAGCCAGTCATTACTGAACCACAAAGTAGATAAGTAAACCAATTATCGATAAGTACTTGTCTACCTCCGTACGTTACTTACAATATACGTAAAAGGCACCTTCTTACGTCAGTTGCAAAAACAATAAAAATGTTTGGTAATTCCCGGATTTTTTAAGTATCATAAACTATTCAAATAGAGCTATTCAAGTGCGAATAAATTAACATAAGGAGATAAATATACTGTTGAGAGTTCACCAAAGTTGATTTATTGTTTGAAAAGTATAAAATTTAAAAAAAATAATAATAAAAATTAATAAAAATTAGTAAAATCAGCTTCAAAGTTACACAATTAAAAAAATATACTAAAAACTTCAACAACAAAAAAAAAGTACAAAAAATTGAAACTTCGTAATAAAAAACAATAACAGCAACAAAACATATTTTCTTAACCACTCGAGCGACAGCGCGATTTAAAACTTTTTCCTCCGATTGCTTGAAGATCATTTTGAATATTTTCCACCAACATTAAAAAAATCATACCTCCGATTTTCAATATGGAGACATACAAACTGATTATAGTTCTATACAGCCAATGAATTCTAAGAATCGTAAAAAAATGTGGTCCAATTTTGGACCGCTGTCAATCGCAGAAAAATAAAAGCGGTCCATATTTTGACCTTAGTCGCTTCAAGCAAATTGGTTCAGTTCTAGGAACAATAGAAATCGCTGTCTCCATAATCATGGTTAGAAATAGGATCTAAACGGTGTTATAAAGAGAAAACACAATTTTTTTCGTTAGTTGTTTTTGGGGTGTTGTGCCGTGTTCCGCCAGGAACCTCCTACTTTAGCCAACATTTCGGACAGCGTTATAGTGTTCAACATTAGGACCTGTGAACAACTAAAAACAACTGACGAAAAAAATATTTTTAGCTGTGAAAATCTAAAATCATATCAGAAAACACCATATTTTATTTTCGAATCTAAAAATTGACAGCAAAATAATTAAAATGTATACCTTTATGAAGCCAAGTTTTTTGACCGCAGTTTGTAAAAAAATTATCAATTTTTTTTTAATTTTTATTAATTATTTTCAGATGAAACTAGTTAACTGTAACTTTTATTACACATTTGACTTTTAAAATATGTGTGTGTTTTTATTTTTTTCGTTATGAGTAATTTTAGTTAGAAAAAAACGTATGGTGAATCATTTTTAAAACTTTCTTATAAGTTTGTTTCGAATTATAAAATTTTAAAGCTTTTTTCATCACTTTCAAAAACCGTTTATAGTTTTCGAATGTGTCCAGAAATATTCCGTTCAATTGGATTTTATTGCAAAGTGGAAATATTTTGACCTTCCGACAAAATAGGCTCGAGGCCTGAGGGTTTAATAACTACGTAAATAAGACCTTCCTCTCATACACACAAGCATAGCTTTTTATCCATCCAGGAGTACCATCAAAACACAAAAAGAGGTACAAAATTATGAAAATGAAAAAATTATGAAGTGTTCCACATATTATATATGTAATCATTACTCTGTTATCAATTATGTTATATTTTGTACAAATAATTTTCCAATAAAAATAAAAATAGAGTTATTACGTCGATGACATGGTTAGTGCAATTTTACAGTAAGTGTAAATATAATAACTTTGTAAGCAATAAGTAATAATTGTGTGTATTTTGTGGTTACAATAATGCTGAACTCATGTAGATTGCCTACCTAAACAATGAACAATGAACATGTGTCTAATATGAATTATGTTGGTTTAATCTTTACAGCGAATTTTTACATCGCACTGAAAGCGCACACAATGGGACCATATAGATATATTTATTACTTACTAGTGAGTTCCCGGCATCCGTTGCAATGCTACTTACATAAAGAGCTATTTTCTCCCTACGTGGCCTTTCCCATTCATCCCCGTCCCTGTTCCCATTCCACCCCCTCCCCCTCCCCCTCCCATCCCTCCTTCCCTCCCTGCTGCTAAACTATATGAAATACACTAATTTTTCAAACATCTCGCGCGCCACCTTTTACAATTTTTTTACAGAAATTTCATAATGCCAGAACTCACCAGTAAAGAAACCTTCGCCAGCGTGCGCACAACAACTCACCAAAGTTCCCAATCCCGGGCATGCGCACATCAAATCCCCAAAGTTTCATCGCAATATGATGAACAGTACAGGAAAAAAAATCATAACGCCAGAGCTCACTGTTATTATATTTAAATCATCCCGGGCATGCGTACATCATATCCCCCAAGTTTCATGGCAATATGATGAATAGTACAGGAAAAAAATCATAACGCCAGAGCTCACTATTATTTGTAGAAACCATCCTGGGCAGGCGCACATCAAATACCCAAAGTTTCAGCCCAATTGGATGAATGGACAAACAAGCAAGCAAGCAAACATACATTCATTTTTATGTATCCATACTAATATTATAAATGCGAAACTGCTCGAGTTTGTTTATGACCTTTTCAGGCATTAACCAATAAAAAGACTTTAAAAATTCATTCACCAATAGAAAGCTAAATTATATGCGCAGACTATATTTTGTATATGATGGTAAGCTTTGGCGTTATGAAATTATAAATATTATATTTGTTATACGTTTTCTGTCGCTAACAAAAGCGAGTTAATTGCAAATGTCAGAAAAAAATCATTCCCATGGAAACGATGTTGATATATTTGTGGGCTCTAAGCTGGTAGGTACTCAGCCCCCTGGTCAGCTACTGCCCAAGAAAATTCAAATATTAGAATATGTTTTGTTTTTTGTTGGACAAGATGGAATAAATGTCAGATTACAAGAGTTCCTACATTAAAAATATAATTCGTAACGATTATAAAGACTGAATAATAAATAGTGTAATTTTGTATTAAATTAACCAACTTCCAAATATTTAATTAAAAATAAACATCCGAAATGTTTGTAAGCGCATAAATTCCGAACGAATTAACAAAATTGGATAATTCTTTTTTTCTTTGTGAAATTTAGGTGGCAGGCTAGATGTTTGAAAACTGAATGTAAGGGAATGAATGTATGGAATGGAGGGGATGGGGTGGGGAGGAAGGGGGATAATTGATAAGTTCAACCGCTACAGTAATTTCCCGTAATACCATGCGAGCGAAGCCGCGGGGAAAAGCTAGTATACATATAAATATAGATAAATGATTTATTTAACCTCTGGCAGACGTTGTTAAAAATTATCTTTATTGTTTACTTTAAAAATTATGATATTCCTGATGCTAAACACAAAATCAACCATCAAAACTACTCCAATTTATTGGGCGATATTCCGAGATGGTTCTATCCACAATCACAAAAAACAACAGGTAGATATTATCATGTGTTTTTTAGCATAATTTATGTGAAAGAAAGTTGTGTCATTTCTACGAAACAGCTAATTCGAGGGATGGATACATTAGAATTTCAAATGACATTTTGGCCACAGATTTAATTTATGTGCCAAACAACGAATTTTCCAGAAACATCCCATTGAATTAAAAATGATATCGCCGTGAAACGCTGTTAGTCCGTTCTCGTTAAAAGAATATTATTGAATTTCATTGTTAAGTTTGCGTTTCATTCTGATATTGTTCCGAATCTACGGCAGCCTTGAAACCATAACAGCATAAACGCGATCCTTTTTTAGATAGTTGGCGTCGGCCGTGAATAATTCCATAAGGACATGGCAACTGGCAACTCTTGGCTAGGTACTTCCGCCACTCCATCGCCTCAGGAAACTCACATTAGGAAACATATTCAATCAATAACTTTAGATATCCCATGATATGATTGTTTAATGTGTTTCTTTTTAATCGCCCATTTTATTAATTTTTTATTGGTGTTAGCTTCTAAACAAAATTTGTTGATAGGTTGTTAATTTTTTTTTTTACATGAGCTTCACACAGGAGGCCCTGAGGAAAATAATCTCCCTCAGGGCCTATGTCATCTTTGAGGATGCTGTGTGGAGGGTTTTTTTAAGGAAAGGAAGTGGAGAAGAATTCTGAGAAGGAAAAGGGTTTAAAGGGTGGGTAGGAATCTGGGGTTCAGGGTGTCCTGATCATCCGCCTCCAAGACCTAGACAAACCTCACCCCATAAACCCGGGCACCCCTGCTAAATCACCAAACGAAGCGAAATCGGGTTAAATACACGGTGCATCTTGACTCACTGACAAAAATTAACTGGTTTTTCCTGAGCTTATTTGGAGTAAAAAATATATAGATCATTTTGGTTTTTTTTTGTAATTTTTTCAAAATTCAAAATAATGTTATTATTTCACACGTCATCACTAGTCACTCAATCGAGTAACCGCCCAACTCCGCGTCCTGCCCCTAACTGTCCAATACTCACAGATTTAAAAAAAAAATTGTTTTAAAAAAATCACCGGAGACCAAAATTCTATCTAGGTAAGGTAGACTTTTCTCCAAATAAACGCAGGAATCATTGATTTAAGTTTATTGGATATGTAATGATACACCCTGCATTATTTTAATCATGAATATGTGATCATTGTAAACGTAATGCATACATTTTATTCCGAGACGGAAATTAACAAAAATACATGTTTTTGGGAATCGCCCCAAGTTTCATCATTTAATAATAACAAATGTTCCGAACGGAAAATGACCCAGTCCTTTTTCTTGTAACACTTTCATTTTCTTTCAAACCTAGAAAAAAAAAAACTTAACTCGATTAAATTTGCTGTGTCTCCGGCTTTTTTGCCGCTATCACACGTCCCTATCACTTAGTCTCTGATGCCAAGGAATACCCTGAGTGATGCCCTCCTGGTACGTCCTCTTAACCTCTCCGAAAATCCTGGAGGCTGCCGTCCGGATTGTACTCTTGACTTCCTTCGGCTTCTCTCCATGGTTTTCTTGACTTTCTTGGAACACGAGGTACTTCTCAGGTTTCACGTATCTAAGAAGGGTATGAAAATAAAAATGAAATATTTTTACGCAAAAAATATTTGCAAAAGATTCAATAATATAAAACTTTATTGCAATAAAATAAAACTTTATTTAGTGTTTTCTTAATGGGTATGCAAAGAGTATCTATAAATAGGTTTTCCTCGATTGCTTTAACACGATTTGCCAAGGTCTTCAGAAGGCTAAGACTAAAAAAAAACATGCATAATTCTGATATGCATGTTTACGTATCGACTTTTGTTGACAAAAACTTTACGTAAATAGGTTATTTTACATTTTCAGGAATCTGATAAAAATGCCTGAAAATTTTAGTAGGAAATTTAGTTCTCTTCTAAAATAGGTTGATCTGTATAGTACATGATAATATTATTTTACCTTTTTTGAAAGATTTTTTAAAGATTCTTTTCCTTGGATAAAATCCAAATTAATGCACTCGTTGCCCACACGGACTTTCCTTGAGTTCTGAAAATACTCGAACAATATTATGTTGCTATTTTGCATAATTCCACTCACAGCAATAAATACAGAAGATACGACTCGTTGATGATGATGAAGCATCATTAAAATTATCTCTATTTATCAACCTGTGTTTTGAAAGGATTTGATTTTATAGGGAAAATAAAACTCAAGACTTGGCTGTTAGTACACGTAAAGAGATATTTCATCTCATACATATCATTATTGCCTAAGGAGGTAACTTTAGCATGTTTCAATAAGAATAAGGGGCCATCCATTAATTACGTCACACCTTAAGGGGGGGAGGGGTGTAGAGAAGTGTGATATTGTGTGACAAGGGGTATGGGGGGGTCATCAGCTCTGTGATGTAAATGTAAAAGAAAAAATTTAAAATTGCAAAATATGTGACGTCACACAAGAGGGGAGGGGGTCTCACAAATGTGACGATGTGTGACAGGGAAGGGGGGAGGGTAAAATCATGAAATTCGTGTGACGTAATTTATGGATGGCCCCTAAAGTATTCAACATACAATCTGGTATTTGATGGCAGATAGAAATTTATTGCGCTGCTATCGTTTTAGATCGAAGATTTTAAACACCGAAAAAACAACAAAATGGCTTACAGGAAAATGAAAGTAAATTTAAAAAGATACAATTCTCTAAGTGCATATTTTTTACTAACCATTCGGTGTTCAGAAATCAATGGTACTTTCCGAAAGGAGACGATTCTACGAGTCGCACACGACATTCTTAGACAATTTTATGTTTAAACTTTTAATATTATTTAATTCTGTGCAAGGAAAAGCGTTTTGTTAAATCTAATTCACAAATCAAAGTATAAATTAAAAATAAAAAGGTTTGAAAACTCGAGTTATTTGTTTGATTTTGATTGACTAAAAGAACTGTCGAGCTCGAATGTAAAGAACCACCTCTATCTTTATTGAGAAAAAATGAAAAATAAAGATGTCGGGGAAAAACCGTGTACACATTTTCTACGAACCTTGAGCACGAACCTCAAATTTTAAATTTCGAATAACAAATTTAAAAACGAAGTGAGTAGCTTGGTGCTGCTAGTTGCCATAATATTGAAAAAAAATAATAATAATGGAATTATGTCAAGCTATACAAATATGTGTTTTTTGTGTGATACAATATTAGAATCGCAAGTAAACGGAGCAAGTATGACTACGTCGCGCATCGTGTCCATTTTGGGGAACGTTGTGAGACGGAATTAAGTGGGTAAAAGAACGAGACGGGGAATAAGGAGGTTGCAAGTTCTTGGCTAGGTACTCAGATATAATAACTAACAGTTAGGTAGCGTCCATAGCTGTGGCATTTCATGCAATGTTTCTACATATTCTGGATAGTATAATGATATCTCACCAACGTGTGTAAATAATCAAAAAACGAAATACGAATTGCATTTCAATTTCTCTACTTAAGTTTTTTTGTTACAAATCCCAAATGAGGGTTATACTTTTTTATTTGCCCTTGCCTCTTGGCCCAGAGCCAAGGGTCTTACTGCTCTGCCATGGAGGTCGAATATTTAATCGTCTTCTTAGGATTAATTACGAAAGTTAATTTATTTTTATTCCTGCAGGACTGAGAGGATAGTGCACTCCCCTTCTGCTATATTACATATACAACTTTTACACCAAGAAAAACAAAAATTATATAAAATATAAATAAAATTAGAAAACATATTAGGTAGGTACCAGTGGCGGTCCGTGAGTTATCAGAGTGCTAAGATTGAAAAACACTACGTTATTTTTGCAGCTGAAAATGATTAATATTTTTTTTTTCAAAATTTCAACTTTTTTTATGAAGATCATTCAGTTTGTGGATGCGGCGTATCCCTTAACTGGAAGAATCCCGAAAATCGTCGTACAACAAATCGAAATTTTGAAAAAAAAACGTTTTCAGCTACATCAACATCAATAAAGTCGTATTTTGCAAGCTTAGCACTCTAGCTCACTGAAAACTCACGGACCGCCACTAGTAGATACCTAGTTTCCATGACAAGTAAGGAAGTCACCCAAAATAATATTAATTATTGCAAGAGTTGAAAATTCTATAATACTATCATCTCAGTCTATCTTCTTCCTTTAATTTATTAATTCACATAATAATCATTGTTTATATGTCTTCTCTTAGAAATTTTTGTTGATTCACGTTTCTCTGGAAATTGATGAATGAACCAAAATTAGTTCATGTTATTATTGTCGAAAATTAGTAATGATATCTGTCTGCAATCATTTTTTCTATTATTAGAACATAATTAAGTAATAAATTTTCTTCTCGTTTATGTAAATCAGTCCAGCATTATATTTAGATGAAAAAAATATTATGAGAAACGCTTGAGATAAAAAAGTGTTCATTGTTTAATTTTTAACAACGCAATCTCATTACGATGACAAACAACAATGATGGCGGATAAACGTAATTATATTATTCAATACCTTACTGCGGACAAGTATTAATAATTACTATAAACGATTACTGTTATCATCCACCAGCATTATGAATTAATCGATTCGCATTACACAGTCAATGATATTTTGCTACAGTTACATTTTACAAACATTACTCAACTCTCAGCACGCGAGCCTGATTTATATCAGCTAGCAAAAGATATTTTTACTCGTTTAATACCAAGATTTTAATTTGAAAATTATTATAAAGACGCATTTCACAAGATTAAAGATGGTGTTCGCAACAAAAATATTGTCTGAATGTAAATAATGGATCAAAAGAGAATCATTTAGTATTCATGAAAATCATCGGAAAATAGGTCGGTCATTCTTAATCAGTCCGCGGTTTGGTTGTAATAAAAAGTGAATGAATTTTCTGTGAAGTGGAATTATTCCGTAGAAAGTACTCTAAACAACGTTTTCGAGGTGCTGGTGTGCGACCAATACACAAGTTTGGAAGGTGAATGTCCTCTTACCTTTAGAAAGACTTTCGTGAGTTTGTTTGTGTCCACGTTTGATCTAAGTGTAAAAACAAGTATTATTATAATGAACTGGCGAGTTCCCAGTATGCGTCGCAATGTCACTTAATAAAGAAATTGTTTCTCCCTGAGTGTCCTTTCCCATTCGTCCCTTTCTCCTTCCGCCTCCCCTTCCTCTCTTGCACCCCTTTCCCCTCACGCGTTCCCACTACGCCTTCCCTCTCCCTACTCCCCTCTCCCGCTTACCCCGTCCCATGAGCCCCCATCAAGTGTTCCCTTCCTCCTTCCGCGTCCCAGTTTTCAAATAGCTCGTCCCGGTACAATTTTTTAATACAAATTTCATTATTCCATAGCTCACAATTACATATAGAAACCTTCGCGGGCGTTCTAACAACAATTCACCAAAGATTAATCGCAATCGAATGCATAATTTCCTGACGCCAGAGCTCACTATTATATAAAGAAACCATCGCGGGCATGCGCACATCGAATATCCAAAGTTTCATCGCAATCAGATGAAGGGTTTAGCAACGCATAAGGAACAAACATACATACATACATACATATACCTATGTGCTTACGAGTCAAGGTGCAATTGGCAATTAGTGTTTGTAAGCAATGTATTCTAGGAATAATTTTGTTGAATTTTGAGGAATAGTTTTTTTAAAGATTGAAATGTCCCTTAAAATTTTAACGAAAGTCATCTTACTCGTCATAACCAAGTTCGACTTTATACATGTTGTCCGGAAAGTAGTGAAAACTGGTGAATCTGTATCACATGTGCAGTCAATTTTGTTGTATTACCTACTTTCTTTGATTTGAGCTATCTTTTTCGAGTAAATCGAGTCCAAATTTGGAGTTTTTTAGGTGATGTTTGAAAAAAAATCGTTCGCTACGGAGTTACTATCACTTGTATATTTATTACTTTTAAAATGCGTCGAAGCGTAGAACCGGCTCCAATGCTACAATAGTTTCTTAAACCTTCATTCTCCAGAAAAAAGGGGAAAAATGAAAGTGGATAGACATAGGTTCTCAACATGGGCGATAACGCCCCCTTGTGGTCGTTTCAGACTTTCAGGGGGGGCGGTAGAAGACCCAGAGAAAATTAGGCGGCGTTGAGAAGGCACGGCGAGGGCGTGGGTAGGTAAAAAAATATGGTCTAAAAAAGACAAAAAAAACATGCTAATCACGTACGTGTATTATTATTATTGAGAATTGACACCATATCATGAATACAAGAAGGAAGGATGTGGCAACCTGGTACTTAAAATACAAAATAATTGCTTTTTTAACATGCTAAACAAGAAGGTATATCAAATAACATAGGTATATTATATATATAATAATAACGAAGGTATAATCCGTGACAATTGACCCCCCCCCCCCCTCTTTCCCAGGTTAAAAAAAAATTGGGGGGCGCTAGAAAAAAATCACAAAGTGGGCGGTGGGCAAAATAAGGTTGAGAATCTATGGGATAGATTGAAAGAATAATTGGTTTTTGGGTTCTATATGTCTAAAGCCAAATAATCAAACCTGTAAAAACAAAGTTTTTTTATGACTTTTTGCCACGGTCCCTCGCATCTAACGTCACGACCTAGTAGCGCACGGGTTTACTAAATCAGAGAAATATATATGTGTGCGTGTCCATAAGTTGATGGAATGCATTTTCGTCGACAACAAGTACATCAGTAAGTTTCAGCTTGATTTGATGTCGAGAAGTGGGTTAATTTCCACTTCATTCATTCATTCATTCATTCACGAAAACAAAATCGGAATTCAAAGAGATGTATTTAAAAATATAAAATTACAAGAATACTCCTAGAAGGAGTTCCCCCTTATGCCCTTGTAGAGAGCGTTTTTAACAACAGATTTGCGTATTTTATGAATTAATCTTATCCTATGTCTTTACTTGTGTCATGTTTTCATACTCTTTTTGTCATGAATTTTTATTTTTCAAACAAAAAGTATTGCATGCAAAGTTGGTATCTTAAATCACAATCCGAATTTGAGATTTAAAGCTTTTTATACTAACTTAATGATCTTATAATATTTTAAATAATATTCAATTACCATAGCCTTCGTATACAATGTTATAGATTTTTGAAGTTTCATCATAAAATTATTGATTGCACGTCGTATAAGGTTTTCAATCTTACCTTCATTATTGTTACTTGTGTTTTATTATGCTTAAGGATCATCAATCCACATTCAGTATTAATGTTTGGCACGAGGTCATGAGATCATTCCAATAGTCCGATCTATTCCGAGTATTCGCCTCGGGAGAGTCAAGGCGAAGAAAACATGTTACATCACCTCATCACCCGAGTGGGAGGAACAAATGGTCAAAGCCTGCAAATAGCAACAACAAAGCCAGGAAAACGCTGGCCTATCACAAAGACTTCGAGCAACATTGTTGCAAAAAGGCTCGAATAAATAGATAATGCTCAACGAATGCATAAAGACACCCACACATGATCAAAATACAATGATTTCAATACGATTTAGACTTTTACAAGACTGCCAGAGTTCATAAATTGAATGAACTTTCTTGCCTAAAAGACACCTAAAATACTCCTAAACTCCTAACCCCTGGCATAACTTGAATGAACACAATTTAAAACAAGCACACCTGTGTTCAGATTCATTACCTTAATACTATTGAAATTGAACAGTCACAATTTGACATTCATTATTAAGTCCTCATTTTGTTTTTGATTTACTTTCAATTAAAAAGAAATTAATCGAGTTGTATAACAGAGAAACAATAATAATAAATAAATTATTTAGTACGTTTTCTGTTCGACTTTTACAGTTTTAACGTAATATGCAATGGATTTCAAAATATGCGGATATCGTCAAAAATACCTCAAAATATTGCCCAAAACCAAATAAAACATTGGCAAAAGAGAAACGAAAATCCTGAAAATCCATTTATTAACATTTCAGCTCATAATAAATAGGAAGTCAGTCAGCGAACGGTTAACAATCTGGTCAATATCCGTGATTCCCGGTCGGTTTCAAAATATTCTGAAAATACAAACAATCCATCAATATTAGTGCATGCACATGCTCAACAGTTCCTATTGTCAATACTAAAAACATTATTATTTGTCGTGTGTCGGATCCGGGCCCCAAACTTTGAATAATGACCTCTTCCAAATGCTTCGAGTTTTGGCGATATTTTGCAGCTATCTTCAGGTCATCACTCATCAGTCCATCTTGTTGTAGGCGACCAGTTTTCATATTATCCAGTTCACCAACCAAGCACGCCAGTAGCTACCGAAGACAAATTATGGAAAATAGCTCGTGGTACTCCAGAAAAATCAATTCTACCAAAGGATGTACGCGTTATGTTGAACGGTCGGATTGTAACAGAACCCGCTAAATTTGTCGAAGTAATCAATTTAAATTTTGAATAAAATTTATAATCGCATGATGATGAAATGGTGACCCATCGCGTCAGTCAATGAAGGTTCAAAACATGCATTCGTCAATACAGTATTTTTAGAATGAATTAGTTCCATGAAAAATAATCAAGAAAAACCCAAGTAGAAGTGTATTATGTAATTATTTTCCAATTTTATTGAGATTTTTAGGAAGTCCACGTTTTCTCATTACGTTCAATAGCGAAGACTTTAGGTTATCAATGATAAATTAAATTAATAAGGTATATTAGATATATGTGTATTAGTTGATGAAATCAGTATAATCATTATCATCGCTTTTTAATTTAATCAATTTTCTTAATTTAATGGTACCTTCGTCTACCTTGTCGAATTTATGATTATACTTGAATTGGCATTAAATTTCAAATTGCAATTACAGGTATTTTATGCAGTGTAACACTATCATAATACCATTTTCATTATTTTATTAGCCAACAAATTACCTACTTAATTTATGAATTATTATACTTACATATACTCTCATCTATCTGCAAGTTCTCGGCCCCATTTTAAGTCTTTCAATCAACCCATTCATCCGTCAAGTTATTTTTTTTAACTCGATTCATTGCTTGAAATAATTTGTCATATGAATTTCATCACATTTATTCAATAATTTTACATTCCTGAAAAAATGTTTACCTACTAAATATTTTGTAATTACACCGTGTAAAATTAAATAAATCACCAGTCCGAAATTCCAATTTAGTCAATAAAGAAGATGCGAGTAACCAAAATATTTACTAGGCAATACATCCATGAAAACAATTGACAATATTACTCAAAAGTATACATTTTTACCTTTAAATATTTTCGCACGGGCTTCTTTGCTTCACTATATTTATTCAACAAATAACTAAAGCATGTTTAGTCTGTCAAATAAGAGTAGAAAATATTATAAATGGAACTACAAAATTTCTATGCCGGCAACACCAATTTACCTGTCAAATATTCGTATAGTGCAATGACACTGAATGTATGTATAGAACACAGCAAACCACATTTAAAAAAATATTTTTTGTTCTTAAAGAAAAAATAAATTTAAATCGAAGAAGCACTGTTGTTAAGGTACCTACTTAATAACATAAATTTGATGGTGTTTTACAAAGTGATTTGCTTTCATTTAATTTAACATAAATTTGAATTTAACAGTTGATAGAAAGAAAGAATCCATAATGGTGAGTTTAGGTACACTACTCTTAGATCTGAATGAGTTAAATATATTCAGATCTAAAATTAAACACATGATCTAAAGCCCGGGCAACGCTAGGTACTAAAGCTAGTATTAAATAAATGGAAGCAATTTCTAAATTGTGCTTTATATTTTAGTAGCTTTTACCCGCAGCTTCGCTCGCATGGTATTAGGAGGAAATTACTGTAGCGCTTGCACTTATAAATTATTCCCCCTCCCCCCATACCCCTCTCCACCTCCTCCCCACTCGCCCCTCTCCCAAACCCCCCTTTCCCCTTCCCCTTCCCGCATTCCATACATTCATTCCCGGTACATTCAGTTTTCAAACAGCTCACGTGCCACCTAAATTTCATAATACCAGAACTCAAAGAAAAAAAGAATTATCAAATTTGGTGCAGTCGTTCGGAAGTTATGCGCGTACAAACATTTCGGAGACTTATTTTTATTTAAATATATCAACATCGTTTCCAGCGCAACGATTTGTTTTCTGACGTTAGCAATAACTCGATTTTGTTAGCGACAGAAAACGTATAAGAAATATAATATTTTTACATTTATAATTTCATTAGACTTACCAGAGCTTACCATCATATACAGCTTATATTACTCGCATATAATGTAGCTTTTTATTCGTGAAAGAGTTTTTAAAATAGATTTTTTGGTTTATGCATGAAAGCAGCAGCAAACAACTAAACTAATATTATAAATGCAGTTTCGCATTTATAATATTAGTACAGATTACAATATCGTTATTCTTCATTATGTTAACACAAATTGCAAAGGCATAATAATAATACACCTTTAAATAATTCAAATTTTGAGATCAGTGGGTGAGATCACTTTTATGTCTTTTTAATTTGTATAAAAATGTAGGTTTACACTGCTTTACATTACACCATGTTATGTGTTTAGTATTGCTATTTGAACAACAGTGGCGCCTTCCTATGTTTTCTACTCTTATTTGACAAACTGTAGATGTATACTTATGTATATCATTTATTAATGTGGTTATTACGGTTTTACTTCGAACCATTTTGTGTGGTTTATAGCCAGTCGTGATTGCCGTAGGAGCAGGCGTATGTAGAAGAGTGCATCATATTAATTCCTTCTTCGCTAAAGTGGTTGTCCTTGGCTAGGAACCCACTCCATCGCTGTCGAAAGTTCAAACTCTGCTCTCGAATCTATTATGCCAAAACTCAATCTGATTTCTAACGAATCAAACAATATCAAAAATCTAATAGAATTAATCGTGATGTTTCAATTTAAAAAGGTCTTTGTAAGAACAAGATCTATAAACGTAAATATTACTAAAGTGTAAAGAATTAATAATTTATTAGTACCCAGTGAAGCCCACGTTGTATATGATGTTTTAAAATAGACAATATTATTGTATCAATAAAAACATTTATAAAATTGTGAAGTGGACGAGGATGGTAGAAAAAGTTGAGGACGCACGTTTAAGACATGACACGATTAAGTGAATCAAATAATTTTGTGCTGTAAAATGAAGCGTTTGGGATGAACTAAGAAAGAAGAGTAGTAGGCTGAATTTTTGACGTGGAATTTAATGGTGTAAGAAGTCGAGGTCGCCCGAGGAAGCATGAATAAGTACTTATCTGCGGTAAAATAAAGTGTATATATAAGGGTGATGTAAGCGAAATGAATAAGATCAAGAAAGGGGTGCTTAGATTGTTTGGCCATAGATGAACTAAGAGAGGAGAGTTGTGAGATTATACAACGTGGAAGTGAATAAAAAGGAAGTCGGGGACGCTCGAGGAAGACATGACACGATGGAGTGAATCAAATACCTAAAAAAATAACTTTTTACTAGAATTCACAACCTCAAAACTTTACTTCAAGCCATTCATAACCCCAAGCAACGCCGGGTTCACTTCAGTTATTTATATAAACTAGTGGTCGCCCAATGGTCGAAATTCGACCATAATTGTAATGTTTTTTTTATTGATTTAATGTATTTTTTATGCACAATTAAAAAAAAATAGCATTCTTCACTCCTTCTCTATATAAACTATAAGTGTGCGAAATTTCAATTTTCGTAAAAAGGGGTACAAAGATTTTGCTTCACGTATATATATATAACATGGTTTGTGGCGGCCGGCGGGCAGGCGGACACTGGGCAGGCAGTGTTTGTTTGATCTTCATACAAATATATACTTGTATTCCGAGATTGATGAAATCTTGCACACTTGACTTTCAAAACAACGCAACAAAGGAACGCCACTGTCTAAGTCTGATTTTGAAAAACTAAGTAATTAAATAAATAAATAAGGTTTCATCTACAAAAAATTACCTATCTACTTTTTACGTTGAATTCTGTGGTAAAATGATAAAAGTTTCAAAGTTAAGTTTTCAACATATATAATTCGATAAAAAAAACAAGGCGATAACGCCAACACTGAGATTATTTATTAGTTTTCAACATATATAATTCGATAAAAAAAACAAGGCGATAACGCCAACACTGAGATTATTATTAATGTAAAAACAATCAGTGCTGACATTGGCAAATCCTTTTTCTTTTTCGACTTTGGTACTTTTTTGGCGAATTAATGACGAGTTAAAAAGTATTCAAAAAAGAACATATATTCTGTTGAAGGAGCTCCGCGGCAAGGTCAAAGACCTATCATCTTGACGGTTCGTGATCAATGATAAATTAATATCAGTATTTTATTAGCCAGCCATATTTTAATGATAATCTTTCCATTCATCGAGCAATCTCTGCTTGACCAAGCGGTCAATTATTATTTTGTGCCAGGCTTACACGTGTGTAAAACGTACTACGCACGAGAAAACGTACTCAGTATGGAAGTACAGGTGGTAAATAGATTCTTACCGTAACATCCGCTTACCTTACTACAGAGTTTTACAACCTTATAACTTCATTGCAGGCAATTGATTGAAACTCCGATCAAATATTTCTCATAATTTGTATCAACAACCGTTATCATTGTGACAAAATTTTTGATTTAAAATGCATTATACCTACCTACTTTTTTTTTTAACAGATGAAACTTCAAATAATTAATAATCTGCTATTTCATGGATGCTTTAAAATATTAAGATGAATCAATTGTTTGCTCCAGTAAGTACATACGCAATGCGAATATGAATAAATTGTTTTGTCCATAAACAAATTCAAATCTTTCAACAAAGACTTACAAATACAATATTAGATTGAATCACCGATACAATATTTTTTGTGTATGCCTTTCTTGAACTGCTAGAAATCCAAGTGTCTTCTTTTTCTATATAAATGTAAATAAAAGGCTACGTCCGTGTGTGTGTGTACCCTATAGACTAAAAATAGACTCCACCGATTTCGCTAAAAATTTCAAAGTTTGTTCTTTTTCAAAGTTTCTTATAAGTGTCAGGAGTATTTAAAGAGTGGTTTGAATGGTAGTAGAAGTCTAGGATGCCCGAGAAAGACTCAAAACTTTATTCCACACCATCATAACTCCAAGCAACGCCGAGTTCACGTTAGCAATAAATAATAATAGTCGGTCTTTGTGTATTACTATTTGTGTGCACATTGAAAATGTAAACATTAATTTGCATGTAACATCTTGATTGTGACAGCTTCTTAGGATGGGCTTGTTAATAATGATGACTTCGCAATTCCTATATTACAAAAATAATAAAAAAATTCTAAGATGTTTAATTGTTCAGTTTAGAATTAATATTAACAATTAATTAATCATAGGTCGTACCAAAACAATTAATCATAGGCCATACCCAGGTCGATTTACAAAAAATGGAAACGTTCAGACACGCAATGTTGAAAATACAAATAAAAACATTTGTGACCTTGGTTACTAAATGGCAAATAAAAGAAATAACCAGCGAATCAAAAAAAAATATAATTTTAGTCATTGGTACTTTATAGTTTACTACAAAGGTATAACTTGCATATGTTTTCTTTCCCTTGCCAGACTCGGATCAGGAACCCATCACTGCGATCTACTTTTCCTGCCTCCGTCTCTAATAGGCTTAATCTCTCCTCGCAGATATAGGTATATAGAGTTTTATGTATTTAAATGCTTCTTTATAATCATTTTTAACTATGTCTTTACGAAGACCTTTGTAATTTTATATTTTTCATCGCTTAATTATTTTAAGATATAATTCTTAATTGTCAATTTTTGACCGAGCACAACTGAGCACTTAATTTTAATTTTTAATAAAATGAAGACATTATGAGCGAAACTCAATCGAAAATCTGGAAACAGAAAAATCAGAAAAAGATATTGGCACCTCTGGGACTCGAACCCAGGACCTCCCTACTTTCCGGGTTGGGCGCTCTTATCCACTGAGCTAAGGTGTCGATATCCAATTCGGTCACTTTTAACTGTACCATACTTCGATTAAGAACCACCCATATTATCTTCATTTTTCTTAACGCATATTTTTATTGGCTGCCATCTTTATGTCTTCATTTAATTAAATATTACAGTTTGAGGTTTTACTCATAAAGTTAAAATAATAAATAATAACTTAATTTTAACATGGTGTACGTAATTAGCAATTATATATAACATTGATGTAATGAGTTATTCTGTTAAATAATATGATTGTGTTGCTAATTATTTCATAAGCAATCAGCGAGTAAGATCGACCTTAGATCACGCAACCATAATAAGGCGTATGAATTATTTATCTTTTAAATTCTCAGCAGTCAGGTGGCAGACACTTAATTCCATTTTTTTTAATATCCTTTAAATTTTTTTACTACAAGCAAAACAAAGAAGTCTTATTCCACGCACAAAACATTACATCTAACATAAAAAGCCGAGCGATTCGTACATGTAAACGCCGATGGATCATTTAGGATTTAATATTATCTTTCTTACATGATTTATGTTTTTCTGGCCTATTTTAATGTCTTGTGGTGATTTGTACAGCCAAATAGTATCAAAATGTTAATGAAATACATCTTATTTTATACTTCTTTAATTAAATTTAGCTTCAAAGATTACGACTCTTGTACATTCTTCCATTCCCCGCAACATTTTTTTCATTGCGATATGCATAAAAAACCTTTAAGATTTAATTTAAAAATCCGCGATTATTATTTTTATGCTAGTGCAAAAAAACAGCTGTCCCAATCGTACTTACATTGTATAATATAGGAAACATATGCAGGTAAATATTACGGGTCAAAGCTTGTAAAATATGCCTGTGATTTTTTTTTGTTTTTGTGTTTAGTTCGCAGAATATCATTAGATTTTTAAAAATTTAATTTAAATCAAATTTAATAATGTTTTTATTAAGTTCTGCAAATATTTTAGTATTTATTTTTTTACAGCTGCTTTGGCTTACAAGGCCATTTTCAGTTTGTCAGTTAGCCACTTTCAACATTGACAGTTTGATAATGGCCTTGTAAGCCGAAACAGCTGTAACAAAAATTCTTGAAGAACTTGATAAGAACATTATTAAATTTAATTTTAATTCAATTTAAATTAAATTTTAAAAAAATATATGTAATACATAATTTTAAGTCAAATCCTAACTAATGTCATAAATGTGAAAGTTTGTTTGTTTGTTTGTTCGTTTGCTCGTTTGTCCTTCTTCCATGTCGCAACGAAGCCACCGACCGACGTGATTTTTATTGGTAGATAGTGGTCTGGGAAGTGACATAGGGTACTTTTCATTTGAGAAAAACATTTCATTCATTTTGGAAAATTTCTTTATTTCTGCCCCCACTACCACGAGTGCGAAGCCGCGACTAAAAGCTAGTCAAATATAATTTTGGAAACTGATTTAAAAATATTCTTCGTAGGTACGTTTCCTGCATGCCGCGTATCACCCATTCTAACGATTATGACACGAAATTGTTAATGGACAATAAGGCGATATTTTGAAAAGCATATTCGTCTGACAATCAGGGCGAGACGATTCGAGGCGAACCATCCGAAACAAGCACGTTACCAGTTACTAAATGGATCCATATCGGCCGCCGCAACTTGGAATGGGCTGGTGTGAAACAAAAACCTCTAAACCGGAGGAAACTTTCATTATTCTACCATTGCGCAAGGGAACTGTATGGAATATAGAACGTAGAACAGTGGGCCGGGGCTGGGCTTCTAACGTTCAACTGAAGCAGAATATTACTATTACAGGATTACGGTGATTAATTACCTGTGTGCTGTACTCCTCCGAAGGTACTGCTCTAAACGTTTGTTCTGGTTTTGGGCGGACGCTGGACTAATGTCGCTATGAAATTTGTTGAATCCAATAATTATGAAACATAAAGTCATTTATTAAAAAAATCTTGTATTTTTATCTTCTTTTGATGATGTCCTCCACTATTAGGGTTCGACTATCATTAAAGCAATCTTCACGTGGAGAATGCAGCCAAGTACAATGTAGTGCGGTTACACTTATAGGTATACCATTGGTTTAGCTTACAAAGCCATGAGTCTCTTCCATGCATCAATCTCCCCCTTCAGTGGGTAATCATTTTTCGGAAGAAAATTAGGATTTCTTGCACACACCTTCACAAAACAATAAAACATAATGTTGTTCTAATAAGAAAAGCGCCGAACGAGTCACGAACCAAAACTTCATTTTATTATTGTTTTTAGATTTATTTATTTATTTTATTTTGAGAAACATTACATATTTTGTTATAATGAGCTTTGGCTGTCCAACTAGGCAATTTGCCCGTTTTAGAACAGTCAAAATGAACAGTCAAAATGAACAGTCAAAATGATTCCTTTCAGATTCTGAGTAATTTAGAATTTTAAAAACTTCTTATATTTTTAACGAAATACGACGCAAATTGATTAATAATCCCTGGTAAAAATTAAACGTCTTCGTTATGAAAGACATTTCAAATTAAACAATATTTATAAAATAATTGTGACTTACGTCACAGACCAGCAAAATATAATAACATTATTATCGCGTTCTTAATCATAGCGCCTAATTGCCTAATTTAAACTATTATGTACCCCAAATTTTTAGCACAATTATAAATTGTGTTTCTGCAAAAAAAATCTATTCGAAATAAGGATTCATCTATTGATAAAAAATAATGACACTTGCAATTTTGGTATGGGCGATGGGTGTATGCCTATATTTGCTTACTGCATGGTTGAATTATTGTTTGATATTTATCTTTTGCACGCTATTGTTCGTTATAATTGTCGAATATTCATGGTTGTAAATATGTACATAATTATTTTACATTTTTTGGCAAATTGCTTAAAATTCTGCAGATATCAAAGACAAAACGTAGAAAATCTAAAACCAAATAATATTTATAGGAATAGGTATTATATAATGATTTAGTTGTATTAAATTGATCGTGAGTTCAAGCAGATCCACGTTCATCTCAGCAGTTCTCTTGTGAAAACATGCATTAAATATCTATTAGCTTCGAATAATTGAACGGACCAACAGATCTTAACTCTCTCTCTCTCTCTCTCTCTCTTTACATTCTACTTTCATGTCGTGAATTTTTATTCAGGATTGTGTTCTCTGCATCGAGATCTTCACCTTCTATTTCTCGCGGGTACCTACTTACACTTACATTACAGGAATCTAGTACAGTTATTGATGTACTACGGTCATAATCACTGTATTTATGCCTAACACGGTGATGTGTTGATTACATAGATATTATCTACATATCTGAGAATCTACTGAGAATGACTGAGGTTAGTTGACGATTCTCACTTTTAACAAATCTAGTCACTTAAGAATTAATATAATTAAATGAATTATTCCTAGTATGGATTACTAAATCTTACAGCATTGTCCCTCCCGAACGCTTTCAACATTATTTTTAAGACCTACGAAATTTTAATTTTTTGCCTTGCTTTTTGTAACTTTTTCACCTTACCTGATTGGTACATCCGACTCGTGATGTGATGTGACTAATACGTTGAAATTTAAACGCCTGAAATAGTTATTACGATAATTATTATTTCAAATCAGTGAGTGCTTTTTTACGTCTTGTGAGATGTATTAGAAACATTGATAAAAATAAGCCGTAAATAAGTCGTAGTGTTATTTAATAAAATAGTGTAATGATTCCAAATGCGACTTTTTTTTTAAATTTACCAATCGCTGAGGAATTAAAACAATGCTTTCATAAATCCTTGAATGTGAGATTTGTGAAAAATTTCTTCAGCATTATTTATCACCGCTGAGAAAAGCCTGTTATTTTTGCAAATGAAAACTTCCGACCTTCGCCAATAAATTTCGCAAAAAAATGAACATTTGTTCAGGTGAACATAGGAACTTGCATAATTTATTGCAACAAAACAGTAAATCACAGTCCATCACCAATCTTTGCAAATTAGCAATCTGCATTGATTTATTTTCAGACAAAAGCGTGTCAAATGATTGACAGGGGAGCTTTAATGAGGTTTATTATGTGCACTTCTCGTCCAACTATCAAAGTAATTTGTGAAATCACTTTTCTAGCGCAGCTGAATCTCCAATAAATGAAGTGATTAAAATAACTTCAATTTATTTTCGAGCAGGAATCGAACAAGCACCTCCAGATTTAGTCAAATTTGTAGATCATTATACTGGGCAGACAACAATGTTTTATTGATTGATTCTTGCGTTGCAAAACAGCTGTGTTTGCATTTGTTGAACATAATTAAACTAGAAGCAAAACTGGAACCGTCTCGCCTTCGAAGCATAAACACTTTTTATGCTATCATCAAGATCAACCAAGAAACTTTAGAGGAATAATAATAATAATTGTAAATATATAGTACCTTTTATACTGTGAATGATTGTTGCTTTTTGTGTCTTGTTATGGGCACCATAACATTGTATAGCAAATCACTGATAACAAAAAATATATACTAAAACTCGATTATGCTCAGCGCCAAAACATTACGTAATTACAACAGTTAGAAAGGTTATATATATTATATATCAATCAGCAAGTACTCAAAATTAAAATGATATAGGCAGGTGATAAAAAAGAAGCGTGGAATATATTTTAAACTTAGACAAAACTGAGCTGCTTTCTGATATACGTGGTGGTTGACGTCTGAAACATTGCCAGATCCAGAGCCAAATAAAGAATTACTTTGTGTTCACATTCGCTTCCACTTAAGTCAATTATTTCCCTTACACATTTAAACCATCCTCTCCCCACTTGAAGACAATTTATTTATATTTTATTTAAAAACATTCACAATTCGCAGAAACACCGCTGAATAATTTTACATTCACCGTAGGTACCAAAATGTGGTCTTTGTTGGTTGGAAGAAGCCACCACCAGATAATAAGCACGCTTTTAACAACCATGAATAACCACTTATAATAGATAATACATTATCTGAGTGTCAAATAAATTTATAAGGTTCTGATCACCTGTAAAATCGTCTTATACGTTCGAGAGATACTTTCAAAAACCTTGGTTGTACAAAAAAGTGCAATATTAAGAAATTTTACAATTATTGTTTTTACCAGAAGTTTGAATTGAAACGATCTTCTACTTTACAAGTATCACAACCGCTTGCTTGCATTGTGCAATATCGCCTCAATTCCGTTATGAAATTTAATAATCGAGCAGCATTACAAAAATGATGAGCATTTACGAAATGCATCGTTAAAACGAAAAATAAGACAAAAGCATGATTACAAATTGAAACCTACCGAATCTTTCAAATTTATTATTTTACGTTTCACCGTACGGATTTAAGATAATAATCGTTGATATTTTAATATTAGAAAAGTGGTTTTACCATATTACAATAATGTATGTAGGTATGTATTCAAAAACTGCACTTGTAACGGGAATCGAACCCGCATATTATTATTCTAACGCGATTACGTACATACTCGTATCTAGCGCGAATGCAGCGAAATGTATTTATATTTGACTGAATTTTTGGAGTTACGGACCAAAGTTGAGGCCCCACGCTGTGTTCAAAATGGCTAGAGTTTACGGTGGACAATATTAAATATAACACAGAGATTAATATTATCATTAAATCAAATGCAGTAAAATTGAATAACAATGTAATAAATTAATTCAGTTAATTACCAACACTGTCCATTATACATTAAAGGAAAATCATCAAACAAGTGGGCAAATGCATTCACCGCCAAGACCTAGACAAACCCCACCCCATGAACCGGAGCACCCCTGCTAATCACCAAACATAGTGAACCTCTTGAGGCGACCCACAGCAAGGGTTCATTCAATAAATGGTTTCCGGGGCGGCGGTACCCATACCCGCCTCTCAAATTGAGGTTAGGTGTCGATTATCGTTTTGGGTTAGGTTGTCGCGATAGCTCAGTAAGAGCGCAACCCATGTTTCTATTGGGTATGAATTTATGAAAGCAAGATTGCTTGAATACTATGTCATCTTTAGAGCTCTGCTTTTTGTCAAACTAAAATAACCTTGGTGACCTAATTTTATAAAATCAAAATGACCTTATCAAATTTAAGCAATCTTTTCAGCTAGTTCTAGGTTCAAGGAATATTATTGATAGCTGTCAAATTTTAGAATTTTTAAAAAGTTCATTCGATTGCATTGAAAATCATGATAAGTCTGTTATTGTAGACGGTGCTCTAAGTATTGGTAGAATGTCATGATAATGCCGAGTCCTACTTGTATGACGCGTCAAACGAGTCTGTCATCCATCACTGATGACTACCTGTACTTACTACCTGTTGCCAACTACCAACTGCGAGTAGTACAACTACCAACGAGGTTCAACTAACAATAACGGATCTCAGCGTTGATTGAGGTCTCGTGATCAATCTGCAGATAGATCCTAGATATAAAAAACAGCTGATTTTCTTACGTGGCTTTAAGTTTATCTTATTGTAGGTAAGTACTATTTTACTGTCTTTATATATTATCACCACTTGTTCACGTCAACAACCTGCGAACAGATTTTCGTTGGAGGCCTGTATTTTTGTAAAAATGTTCTTATTTTTTCGTGTCATGAAATGTAGGTTAAATTAATTATAGATTAATACTAGTACCTACCTACATTAGTTGAATAAAGTTAAAAAGTCACTTGATCGGTGAGCTCTGACTTCGGTAAATGTGTATAGCATTTCTATCTTAATTTGCAATGTTATTGCAAATGTTTTTATTTGGCAAGAATGTTTCAATCATGATCAAATATGCATTATTTTTAAATAAGGCTAAAGCTATATTGTTGGTTTAATAAGGAAAAATAGTTGTTCTACTGAGAAATTGAACACGATTTTCATTTTATTAATTATTTCATTTTTCAGTGACATGTGTACCTTTCAGTACATAGTGTAATTAATATATGGTTCCATGACAACTCAACAAAGTGGAATTTCATCACATTTTTGAAAAGTCATTAAAAGTGATAAAAACAAATAGCCCATAACCTATGATGTAACCTACAATTTGGGAGGCGGGTATGGGTACCGCCACCCCGCGAACCATTTATTGGATAACCAACACCTCTGGCACATTTTCGTTATTTGTTTTTGAGATGTTATGCCGTGTTGCGCTACCTCCTTTAACCTCTGGCACAGGTCACTCCAAGCGGTTCGCTACGTTTGGTGACGTAGCAGTGGTGTCCGGGTTTATGGGGTGAGGATTTTCCGGGTCTTGGCGGCGGATGCGTCTGCTACCAATTGGATGGCAGACCAGATCGGGAGAGACTGACTGGGGGAGGCATTTTGATCTCTCCACCAGTCTCTCTCTACCCATCGCCTTACACTGCAATCGAAGGGAAGGATTCACACGTGCGTCACTCCGGGACACACTGACCCCCAGATTCCTACCCACCCCTCATACCTTTGTCTTCCCAGAACATCCTTTCCTTCCTTTCCTAACAATAAAACTTCCTTTCCACACAGCATCCCTAAAGATGACAGGGAAATTATTTTCTTCAGGACCTCCTGCGTGGATCTATTGTAAAAAAAACCTGTTTAACCAAAGTGAAAAGTCATTTAAAAATTACTTTTCAAAGGATTGATGAAGTTGCACATTATTGAGATGTTCGGTCACCGTAATAAATATAACATTCCAAATTACTGGAAAACCCGAATAGTACCTACCCACCTTAAACTAGCGAAATATAAACGTGAAGTCACTATTTCACAATGACATTATGTCAACTGGTATAAAAGTTCCCATCTTTACTTTTTACCGCAATTCTATAAACGAGTACGCAAGACAACAACTCAGCACGACTGATTTTAACTATGTCACACACATATAATGGAATAGTGGTGTACTAGTCTAAATTTAACTTAAGTAGTATAAATGTTCTAGAATGGTGATACAAACATCTTTGACAAAAATAAATATTTTTACCCAAATAGCTTCGTTCAAACACTCCATACAATGCACGTGAGCCGTTCCCAACTAGCAAATAAATAATTAAATGGTCAAAAGGGAAAATGAAATGTATGAAATCAACTTTGACTAAAATAATGTATTCATAATTCTGGAGGCGGGTATGGGTACCGCCGCTGCGGGAACCTTTTATTGGATAACCAACACTTTTGCCATAGGTCACCCCAAGTAGTTCGCTACGTTTGGTGACTTAGCAGGGGTGCCCGGGTTCATGGGGTGAGGTTTGTCCGGGTCTTGCCGTGGATGTGTCTGCCCACCGGCTGCGTGGCAGGGCGTACCGGGAGTTGAGGGAGACCTTGTGACCTCTTGGATCTTTGGATTATCGCCTTGCACCGCAGTGCGAGCGATGGATTCGTACGTCCGTCGTTCCTGAACCCACTGACCTCCAATTTCCTACCCACCCCTCATACTTTACTCTACCTAGAACTTCCTTTCCTTCCTTTCATTTCAAAGACTCTCCACACAGCATCCCCAAAGATGGCAAAGGCCTTGAAGGAAAATATTTTCCTCAGGGCCTCCTATGTGGAGCTATTGTAAAAAATATATATTCCGATCTTCTCATCAATGTTCAAATATATATTAACTTAGTTGCTTATTGGAAACGGCTCGTGTGTTATGTGAGTCTGGAGAGAGCTACTGAAAATTGATTGCAATTTATTTATTTGTGATATCTGAAAGGAGTCCCAATTTTTTTTATAATTTATTGGATTTTGTTACTCATTTGTAAATAAAGTGGATATAATCTTGGGGCCTCCCTTACAGTCTAAAAATATTAAATTTATCGTGATGTGCGGAGGATCTTCCCAAAGAAAATAAGAAGTAAAAAATATACCCCTCTTATAAAGTCTTAAAGATATACCCCTGTTGTGAAAGGAAAGAAACAAAGAAGCCGACACGTTATTCCACAGCCTGGCTATTGGACCATTCTTGAGCAAGTGTGTATCGGTGCCAAAGAAACTAATGAGGCTAGTTCTACGAAAGTAAAGCTTAATTATTTCATATATTTTAATATTCCATCAAACATATATTGCACGTCCCATAGAAAAGTGTCGTAAATCAAAAAAGTTAATTTTACAGGAGGACAAAAACAAATTAATGAATGACGAATAAGCGGTCCCGTCGAAAAGATGTTCTCGCGACATCTTGTGGAGATGTAGTGATCTAACTTATATAGTTTTCGTGGGGCATAGATAATCACAATCACTTTCAGAGATAAAACGTAAAACATAAAATTTTGACTTATGACACTTTTCTACGAGATGTGCGATATGTTATGTAGAGTTTTAATGCGAATATAAAGAAAAATTACCCAAGTACAAAATTTAAATCTTATGCATTTTCAGGTAGGTACTATAATTTAATAACGATAAATCTAGCCAAATTATAATAATGAATATTATGTCTTCTTTGATCTTAGATTGTTTTAAATGCTAGATACAAATCAGTTAATCATTACAATTTTCCTTCTTCATTTGGATCTGATGAAAGGTTTTATTTTTTTATATTTGCTGTCTCAGTTGAACGATTTTCCTGTGTTTTCCACGCTGTCGTGTGACTTTAAGTAAATGACGTGTCACGTTAACGTTATGCAGTGGCTTTGTTACGTAATAAAGCACGGAAAAACATAACTACGGCGTGTTTTGTGTCAAATTGCCTCAATTTGTATTATTTTTCTACAGTCAAATTGTGGTTCCTTTAAGGGGGGGGGGAAGGTTTTAAAACTCATTTTTAAATTTTATTTTTCAAATGTACAATATGTCGAAAGCATTGTGTCAAAATTTCTTGAAATTTTGACACAATAAGTAAGTCGGAGTATACTTGTAAGTGATGTTCACCGCATTTTAAAGGCGCCTCCGGATATTGGCTCTCACGGACTTATTTATTGATATAATTTTTAAAAATTTCAAAGATACTTCAGATGCCTATAACGTGAATATAAAATAAATAAACCAACATTATTTATATCTCCAAAAAAAATTCATGAAATCATGCCTGTTTTTAGCCTTTAAAATCTTACCCCCCCCCCCCCTTATTTCCTAATAATTTAATCCTCCGGTTTTAATAGAACTAGATTTATAATATTTAATAACCTAAAATATAACACCGATTATCAATTTTCGTAAAAGATCTCTGTCATGCGTAATATTAACAAACCAAACTTTCAGGTTCGAAGTTCGAATTGTTCATTCGACTAGGTACCTACTGAATAAAGCATATTTTTTTCGTTCGTCCGTTATTTCAACGCACGGGTGTTAACAAATATTTTCTTCAGGGATTGTTTTCAGTGATTTAATAGCGATGTTTTCGTGTTGGTGTAAAAAGATAAGTGGCAATTTTTTTAATGAAGATCGTTCACTTATAAAACATTTGAAAATTGTGATTATGACTCTAACAATCTAAGTTGGTATGTACGCTATTCCGGTTTATGGAACCAAATAACACCAGTTCGTTTAAACTATAAAATACATTGTTCCCTCGTACAGCTCTAACGTATTTAAAAATATTTATTTTCTATCTAATTAATGCAGTCAAATCAAGGGAGACCGATTGACCAAAGGGAGTCTTTAATATATTTTTATTCTGCATATTATATCTTACTTTATAAAACTAGATCCTTAAATTTCTCAACTATTTGGGAGGCGGAAATGGGTACCGTCGTCCCGTGAACCTTTATTGGATAACCAACACCTCTGCCATAGGTCATCCCAAGTGGTTCGCCACGCTTGGTGATTTAGAAGGGACGCCCGGGTTTATGGGGTGAGGTTTGTCTAGGTCTTGGAGGCGGATGACCAGGTCACATTGAACCCCAGATTCCTACCCACCCCTTAAACCCCTTTCCTTCCCAGAATTCTCCTCCATTTCCTTTCCTTAAAAAATCCCTCCACACAGCACCTCCCAAAGATGACATAGGCCCTGAGGGAAATTATTTTCCTCAGGGCCTCCTGTGTTTTTTTTTACATGAGCTCCACACAGGAGGCCCTGAGGAATATAATTTCCCTCAGGGCCTATGTCATCTTCGGGGATGCTGTGTGGAGACTTTTTTTAAGGAAATGAAGGAGAGGAGAGTTCTGGGAAGGAAAAGGGTATAAGGGGTGGGTAGGAATCTGGGGTTCAGTGTGTCCTGGTCATCCACCTTCAAGACCTAGACAAACCTCACACCACGAACCCGGGCACCCCTGCTAAATAGCCAAACGTAGCGAACCACTTGGGGTGACCTATGGCAGAGGTGTTGGTTATCCAATAAAGGTTCCCGGGGCGGCGGTACCCATTCCCGCCTCCCAAATTGAAGACCAAAAGTGTGAAGCTCATGTAAAAAAAAAAAACTAAACTAGAAGCTAAGAAAATCGGTTAGCGAAATTCTTGAATCTGTCATGTATTTAGATATGTATACAAAAATGTAATATAATATCTGTGTATCATATAAGATTATATCACAATATCTGCAGAAACCAATGTTTCACCGTCAATCACTGCAGCCTCCATTTTCATTTGTCTGTGCGATGTCTTTCGCAACAGTTAACAACAACAAGAACAAGGTAAATGGTAAATCTAGGGCGTCCCTTCTATAACAAAGCAAATATTCTCACAGAATATCTTCAACGTAAATATGTGAATTCAAAATGATAAACTGTAGCAGATATTTTGATCTGAAATACAATGATCCGATAAAATTGAATTATGTATATATATTTTTTTCTTTTGAAGTCGTCGAAGTAACAAATCAAAATTGATGTGCAGAATTGATCGTGAGAACAGTAATATTGAATGCTAAGATGTGACTGCTTTGTTTATTTGAGGCAATCAGCTAAATTACGATTACTTTTACCGGAAACACTTTTTTAAAATCAAAATCACGGTTATAACGCGAAAATTCGCGTTTCTTCTTACATAATGGACGTCTGATCCAATCGTGAAAAAACTTTAGAAGATATGTCGTAAAAGTTGCTATTTACAAGGCAATTCCCAGTTGCTTCTATCGTAGGTTAGCTGTTAGTTGTGTACTATTAATAATAGTACACAACTGATAACTCTGTACAAATTTCAAGTGCGCCCCACGGTCGAATTTGGCAGCCACCTCTGGTCTGGAGCTCCAAAATACTTGAAAAATATCCTCGACTCTGTGCAGAAATGGGCGGTCCGTTTGATAGATTCTCCCACCTTAACGAACGGATTGCAAGCTTTAGAGCACAGGCGTCGGGTGGGAATGCTATCCATGTTCTACCGGTATTTCAATGGAAGATGCTCTGAGGAACTAGCTTCATTAATCCCTTCGGCACCGGTGCAAAGTCGGTAGACACGCCAAACCCGCGCCCAACATATGTACACGGTTGACATTTGTCACATGAGACCTGGTTGTTTTATCGACTCGTTCTTGAGTTCAACAGCTCGGCTACGTAACGATCTGCCGGCTTCTGTGTTTCCTCTCTCCTGCAACATAGGTCTCTTCAAGACCAATGTTCTTTCCTTCCTCTCCTCAAAAAGACCCTCCACACAGCATCCCAGATGACATTCCTCAGGGCCTCCTGTGTGGAGTTAATGTAAAAAAAAAATTGTTAATTTGATTGCGGATACTTTATCCATGGCCCACGCATGTACTTATCCCATAAGTTATTTAATAATTGATAATTTTGATATCTATGGCCTATAAGTAAGTTGTTATTGATGTAATACCTTTTAAACCTCATTTGTAGTATTTTTTTGGAAACACAGTCAACAAATAACTAACCATATAATTTTAGATATTCACGTCCAAAAGTGTTATAGTTAATTTTGAGGTGTTATGCCGTATTGCGCTTTAGCCAACGTTTATGTTTAATTCTTCTTTAGCCAATATTTCAGACAGCATCAAGCCTCGATTACATTGAGCGAGTTTACAAGCTACTAGCATGCGAATTCACTATCTGCTAGTAAACTCGCTCAATGTAATTGAGGCTTTACAGTGTATGCACAGGATTGTTTGTTCATCAACAGGGTAGACATGTTGACTAAGGAAGGAGGTAGCGCGACACGGTATAATACCCCAAAAATAAATAACCATCAAGTCCTTCCCATTCCCTGCAGCGGTAGACCGCCACACAACTTTATTTTGACACACACTTCTTGCTTCCTTCTCATTCACACATTGTCTCATATTTAGATATTCTTCTATTATTCTGGCTCTTCTTGACTTGATTTGATTAATTTATAGTGATACGTGTTTCTCGAGCGTCCCTGACTTCTTCTAATCTTCACTTTCAGCTCATCTTTACTATATATATAATATATAATAAAATTATAAAAAGGAAAGATTTGATTGTTTGTTTGTTTGCATTGAATAGGCTCCAAAGCTACTGAACCGATTTTTTAAATTCTTTCACCAATAGAAAGCTACATTATCAGCGAGTAACATAGGCTGTAGATAATGGTAATATCTGGCGTTATGAAATTTTTATAAATGAAAATGTGTGTATTTCATATATTTTTGCAGGAGGGAGGAAAGGTAGGGGGAACGTGGGATTGGAAAGGGAAAAGACGAAGGAGGGGTAAGGTGAAGAAGGTGGAAGGGAACGGGGACGCACGGGAAAGGATAAGAAGGAAGAGTCAATTTATTTCTTTGAATAATATATTTTCCTTTCCCCGATTCTTCATTCATGCATTTTTGGAACACATGTCTGTATCCTCTTTAAAATATTATTTTAGTTCTAAGAAGACGAATCATGTCGGTCTATCAGTAATAAACAGACCATCATTATTTTATGAGCGAGTTTTTCTCACGCCGAACTTTGAAGTATGTGTGTATTCTGCTGTTCTCTTATAGTCTGAGGAATGATTGTTATTTAAGTTGTGTAACTAAATCACCATTGTTACGACGGCAAAATCTGTTCTGCTATTGCTCTTTGAAAAGGAACGTAGGATACTGATGTTCACCGGCGCCCTTGGCAGCTTAGGCAAACGCTCGGTCTCGGATTTCGTCAATGAAACTGAGTTATCGCTAAGCTAAAATGTTGCTCAATCGCAGATACCGTCTTGCTGTCGATTCAAAGACTCAGCGCATCTTTAGATTAGGGGTTAATTTACATTTTTACCAACGCATGTATAAATTCGAGCTATGCATTAACTGTCAATGTGACAATAATGTAAATAATACGTTTTTTCTGAGTAAGTGTAACTTATTTATTAAGTTTTGAATTAATTGTAAGAGTAACTTATGTATTAAGTTTTGAAATGAGAGTCCGATTCGAGCCGCGGTCAACAGTGGTTGTGTGTACCTTACCTATTGCTTAGTGCCGTTCGCCCGTTCCCGTGCCTCATACAGATAAGAGATTATTGTTACATTTTATTTAATTCTGTTTATCGTATACTTATTTGTTTGCATTCCTACTTACGGCTAATCCGTTTTTGTTTGTACAGTCAATGAAATAGACTGCGTATTATTTTTTCAGTTTAATTTTTAAAAGTTAAGTTTTTTTTTTATATAATGGAGGAAGACGAAGATAGACCTCCCGACCCAGGATCGATATTAGATTTTTCTGATTCGGAATCTAACACTAGCCAGGCTTCTATTACGCTTCCATCTCGTAAACGACGACCATCGCATAGCCTTCACATCCCATCGAAAGTTAAATCTATACCGCCGATTCAACAAACCTCGACCTCTAACGACCTTAACCCCAATAGTAACACCCAGACAAGTACTTTAGCTAGCGATAATACAAAAAGTACTGACTTACTTTATCCTGCTTCCGCTTCCGGTCCTTTTATCGTAATTGTTCAAAGAACTGAACAAGGAAAACTTATTCATCCTTTAGATTTTGGAAAATTCTTATTTGACTCAAAAAATAATAACCTTGGTATTGTTAATGGTTCAATTAAACCGGAAGGGCGATATAAATTATCTATCGAGTTTAATACTGCCGCTTCTGCAAATGGATTTGTAAAAAAAATTGACTCGCTCTCAAAACATAAATATAAATCGTTCATCCCGTCATTTAACCTTACGAGAATGGGTCTTGTTCGAGGAATTCCCACGGATATCCCAGAGGCTGAAATTGTTGATGCTTTGAATAATTCCCAAGGAACCCCGAAAGTAATAAAAGCACGTCGACTGAACTACAAGGATTCTACTGATGGAAACAAGATCTGGAAACCTTCCCAATCTGTTGTTGTTACATTTGAGGGACAATCCCTTCCGTCTCGTGTGTTTATTTATTATACCTCGCTTCCCGTCGAAGTTTATAAATTTCCAACTGTTCAATGCTTCAATTGCTGCCGGTTTGGACATACAAAATCCGTATGCCGCTCCCCTCCACGTTGTTACTTTTGCGGAGAAAATCACCCATTTGATCAATGTCCAAAATCTTCCAATAATCCCATTTGCATTAACTGTTCGGGTGCACATACCGCGGTCAGTCTAGCCTGTCCGGAATTGACAAGACAGAGGAACATAAAACATAAAATGGCTACCGACAACATTTCGTACTTCCAGGCCTCAAAGTTATTCTCTCCTGCGAAAAAATCTTTCGCAGAGATGACATCGTCCTCAGCTCCTTTCCAATCAACCACCTTTTTAAATTCAACGTCATCTTCTCACAGAGAAACCATTCTCAAGCCAGTCAAACCCAACCCAAAATATACTCCTTACCTTGATAAAAAAACAATTGAATAATATTTTGACCAGCCCGAATGGGAATGCCAAATCTCGGACCCCCAATGGGTGTGCCATTAATAGTAATACATCCCCTCCTGCTCTCCCCGAAATATTGAATAATAATTCTTTTATACAAACTTTAATTACCCTTTTAATTTCTATCCTTACAAACAACAATACTGTACCGTCCAACGCTGCCGATTACATTAAATCTTTATTATCTTGCCTCCCCAATGACTTCGAAACTGAACAAAATTCTTCAGTGGAACAGTAGAAGCCTCTTCGCTAACAAATCTGACCTAATTCAATTACTCGACGAACACGACGTTTCAGTGGCCGCCATTTCTGAAACGTGGTTAAAACCCTCCTTTCACTTAAGAATTCCGGGTTATTATTGTCTCAGACACGACAGACCGGATGGTAAAGGCGGCACGGCTCTGATAATCCATAATTCTATCCCGTTTAAACAAATTAATATACATACTCCCTCCGACGATATCCAGATAATAGCAGCTGTCTTATCTGATATCACAATATTATCAATATATATTCCTCCCTCTACCACTTTTATTGAAAATGAATGGGCACCAATCTTAACCCAGATTTATTCCCCTTTTATGATCCTAGGAGATTTTAATGCACATTCCCCTTCTTGGGGTAGCAAAATAACAAATCGTTCTGGCCGCAATCTTTTAGATTTTATTGATACCCATAACCTATGTTTTTTAAATGACGGATCTCCAACCAGATTCACCCCCCCTCATCAATGGAAAAGTGCTGTTGATTTATCTCTTTGTTCATATTCGTTAGCATCTAAATGCTCTTGGGACATCCTAAACGATCCCCTCTCTAGTGATCATTTTCCAATTATAATCCGATTCCAACATCAATCTAACACTTATCCTCCACCAGTTAAAAATAATCTCAAATTTAGAATAAATGATGCGAATTGGAGCACTTTCTCTTCTGAACTAGATAACCTTATTAATTTTAAAAAAAAATCGTCCCCGGGAGACATCAGATTGCAATGTGAGACGTTTCCCTCTATGGTTATAAATGCAGCAGAAAAATCCATCCCGAAACGCAATGCGAACATTAAAATAAAACACTCTAATCCGTGGTGGGACGAGGAATGCACTCGCTCCGTCAACTCTCGTAAAAAAGCAATTTCCTCTTTTCGTAAGTGTATGACACTAGAAAATTTTTTATCAGTTAAAAAAGCCCAGGCAGAAACCAAACGAATTTTGAAAAATAAAAAACGCGCTGGATGGCGGAAGTTCTGTGAGAACCTGTCTCCGGAAACTCCCCAATCTTCAGTTTGGTCTAGCTTAAAAAAATTCGGATCATCGTATTCTCCGCCGAGTACCAAGCATATATCAGAAGAAATTCTTATAGGATTTGCGGATAAAATAGCCCCCCCATCAGTGGCCGGATGTGAAGAAATGCCTTCTATTAAGCCATATCCATCTCACTCTAACTGGCTAGATGCTCCTTTCTCCATTGATGAGATGAAACTAGTAATAAGAACCCTTTCTGACTCTGCTCCGGGTCCCGATGGAATACTTAATAGTTTCATTAAATCATTTTCTGATATGGCGGTTGAATATTTCTTATCTCTTATTAATAATATGTTTGAAACAGGACTAATTCCGGATGATTGGAAAACTCAAAAAATCATTCCCATTTTAAAACCTGGAAAAAATCCATCTGAAATTTCGTCTTATCGGCCTATTGCTCTTTCATCATGTTTGATGAAAGTAGCGGAGCGTTTGATGAAGAACAGATTAGAGTGGTTTGTTGAAAGTCAAAATATTATCTCACCAAATCAGTATGGTTTTCGGAAAAAGAAATCTACAATGGATAATTTAAGTTTGTTCACAACTGATATCCGAGTTTCCCAATCCCTAAATTCTTATACATTGGCCACATTCCTTGACCTTTCATCAGCTTACGATGATGTTTTACTGAATGTTTTGAAAGAAAAGCTAATTAAAAAACAAATCCCCCCGAAATTAGTCCAATTTATTATTAATTTACTCTCAGATAGGTCCATTATTATTGAGTCTTCCTCTAAATGCTTAAGGCGCAAACTATGGAGAGGTTTGCCCCAGGGTTCTGTTATTAGTCCTCTGTTGTTTAATATTTATATAAGCGACCTAGACTCAGTAATTCCTTTTTCTATCAAGCGTCTTTACTTTGCGGATGATATCCTTATATATTTGTTACATAAAAATATTATTCTTGCAGCTAAGGAAATGAATTTGGCTTTACAATATATTAAAAGCTGGTTGTCAATAAATGGGATGAATCTGGCGGCATCTAAAACAAGGGTCGTGGCTTTCACGCGCAAAAGAAAAATTCCCCAATTCTCAATTTCTTTTGATAATGTGCCTCTACAAACCGCTACTCAAATCAAATTCCTTGGTCTTCTTTTGAACCATAAACTTTCCTGGCTTCCACACATTCAGATAATTTCTACAAAGTGTGAAAAGGGACTTAATATGATGCGAGCAGTTTCCAGAGTATGGTGGGGATCTCACCCTACCACTCTTAAATTAATGTATAATTCCCTAGTTCGGAGCCACTTGGATTATGGCTCATTTCTTTTTGACCCACTCCCTAAATATCTAGATAAGAAAATGGAAAGAATTCAATCAAAAGCCCTCAGAATGATTATTGGAGCTATGAAGTCTTCTCCAATTAATGCTCTTCAGGTGGAATGTGTGGAGCCTCCATTATATTTCAGAAGGCAATTCCTTGCCAATAAATATATTTTCAAGGCTTTATCGTTATCACATCATCCTATTAAACAAAGTCTTAATAGGTTAAGTGTTAATTTGAATTCTAACAAAAGATTGAGAGAAAAACAATGTTTTCCTCTCTTAATTAAAAGTTTTCATCTCTATAATTCTCTATCATCTTCCCTCCAATATCTTCAAGAAGTTCCCAATCTTCCTATATACAATATTCCATTTAAGGCAATCACTTTTATGCCAAACACAATAACATCAGTCTTTCAGAAGAATATTTTATCTTCCCCAAATAAATTTCAAAATGTGGATGATTGTTTTAAAAGCATAGTGGCTTCGAAATTCCCTGGATTTTCCATCCTTTTCACGGATGGTTCCAAATTTGAAAATAAAAGATGTGGAGCATCTATATATAGTCCAGAATTCAACATCAATCTCACTTATAAATTACCGAAAGAAGCTTCCATATTTACAGCCGAATGCTTTGCAATTGAACAAGCGCTAAATCAAATCCAGGTTCTCAACATTCATCGAACCTTACTATGTACTGATTCGCTAAGTGCTCTAACTAAAATTAGGTCAAATATTTTACGTTATCCGGAAGACAATATTATATGTAAAATAAAAAATCTTCTCAATTCTCTTAGTGAATCTGGGTTTGAGACGATATTGGCCTGGGTCCCTGCCCATTTGGGTATCGAGGGTAATGAGATGGCCGATTTTCTCGCCAAATCTGGTTCAGATTCCGGAACTATCCCACTAAATTTTAGAATTCCTATATCCGATGTCTTTCCGATTCTTAAATCTAATATGACTCGTGCCTGGGAAGAAAATTGGGCAGTCTCCAAAATAAGAACTGGATCTTTCTATGCGGGAATTCAAAACCATATCCCCGCTAAGCCATGGTTTCACGGTAAAAAACTTTCAAAACGATTCATTTCATGTATCTCGAGAATGAGAATTGGCCACTGTTCAATTGCATCTCACTTGTCTAGAATTAGAGTTTTAGATGATCCGTTCTGCCAGTGCGGTGTGGAAGAGGAAACCCTCGACCACGTTTTCTTTAACTGTAAAAACCATTCATCTTTCAAGAACATATACCGCCGGCTTATTAAAATCACACACCAGTCCCCCCTTAACATTTCATACCTTTTATCTCTTAACAATTCTCGTGTTCATACAGCTTTATGTAAGTTTATTAACCTGAATGAATTCAATATTTAATTTGTTTTAGTGATCTAAATGAGTCCAATATTTAATTTGTTTTATTATTTTCCCATTAGATTAACCGAAATTTCTTATCCATTTTAAATATTACCGGCACAAAGCACTCTCTCCAGGGTGAATTGCCTTAAACCAAAAAAAAAAAAAAAGTTTTGAAATAATTGTAATTTCTTTTAGAAATTTTCAGGGCAATATTAATACTGCACTACGGTTGTACGGTTGTAACGTTGTACGGTTGTACGGTTGTAACGATACCCGGTCGGCATTAAATATATTTTTTAAAAAAAGTACTAAGTTATCGATTTATTTTAAATTATAATTTTTCATCACAAAGGGACAGATTAATCATTTTAAAAATACCCTTGTTTATGTAGTGGGGTATCGGATGGATCAAAGTGCGCTAGCGATGGTGATAGACGATCCCAAAATATTTTTTTTTTATTCTGTTTAAGTTTGTTTAATTTAATTTTAATTTTATGCTTAGTTTTTATTGCTTTAACTTTTTTGTTATTTATGTGATGAATCTTGTCTTCATCATGTTTTAATTAGGTAGGTACCTATTATGGTATCATATTTTATTTCTTTTTTCTTATGTATATGTATTATAGTTGTTCATGAAATATGGCAGACTGGGATTGCACAACCCTCGCAGTCCTGCTGGAATAAAATCTTAAATAAATAAACAAAATATAATTTAATTTAATAATATTTTTTGCTGAAAAATGAATCGATAAACGTCGCTACGCACCCATTATTTTCGGGCATTTGTTGAGGTGATGCGACGTTCCAAGCCCGCGCGGCGTTTCAAACTCGTTCAAAAAACTTTTTTGAAATCTTCGATACAATCGACATGCATACATACACACATTCAAACGGTTCATATTTAAAATGATGTGCACTTAAATAATGTTTTCAATTTTCTTTTTACCGTGTGCAAATTGAGCAAGTTGCTCTGTGGTAGGAGCCCTGACAAGATACCGTCCCTAAATTAATAATTGAGTAGGTACCGACCTACCCTTTTGCTAAGTCTTCATCGAAGGTTATTTTTTCAACTTTAATTGATGAGAAGAAAATGTCAGTGTACACTGAACAGTAAATCAAAGAAGTCCAGTTTTTTTTTCTAAAATGGAGTAGGAGATTTTTCTCAATCCTTGTTTAATTCTGTTCTATTGTTTAAATGAATCTATTGAATAAAAACCAAAGATGAATGGCAAATGAAACTGAAGTTTTATAAACGAAAAAATAACGATGATGATAGGATAGAAAGAGATATGAGATTGGTCGAATCTTACTTTTAAATAACTAATAAAAGAGGAAGATAAAATAATAATTAAACCTTAGTTTAACTCAACTCGGTTATCTATTGTCAATTTATCTACGTAAACCTTGGGATATGTTACGCGCCTTTGACTTTTGAGAAGAGTCACCATCATGTGCTATAAAAATCTTATCTTATAATAAAATTAATAACAAACGTGTGTTCTGGTATCTGATTCTTGGATTTGTATAACTGCCGTCATTGTATAATATCTGACGACTGATGCAAAGACACGAGACGGTAGTTAGTTACTCAGTAGCGGCTCGAGGCATTTTTCAATGGTGGGTAAGAACATTTTGTACAAGAAAGTCTCACTGTCCCGACCTTGTGAGCTTATGGAGAGTTTTGTGTCCGGTAAAGTTTGTGAGGGTAGAAAGGAAAAGAGGAAGAAACATAAGAGAAAGGCAAAGAAGGGTTTAACATAAAGTTAATAAACATTGTTCATGACAAGCCAGTTCAGCAAGTATCTATACTGTTAAAACTTTTCACTCTCGATCATAAAGCAAATATTTTCAGATTTAGTTTAGTCGTTATATTATTAAGGATGAAAAGTCCTAATCCAATTTCAATTTGCCTTTTCTTCAAGTGTTAACCATTTCTTATTAATCTATGTCTACCTGCCCTTACTTACTACGAGATTTATAATGAGGGTGGTCTTGAATCTGAGTTCTTGTATTAAATTTAAAAAATTATAAAAGTTGTCGATTATTGGTTCTTACGCAATATTACATATTAGATAGGTAGATAAATTGCTTTTTTTAAATTTAATGACTTCACCCCAAAGGAGTTTTTTAGCCAACATCCAAAGATAAATTGTTTTTAAATTATTCTAAAAACGAACCTCACAATCCAACTTTAATCTTAACTAATAATCATTAACTAATATAATGTTTATCTAACTATATAATATATTTTTTTATAAATAAAGAAGAATGTCTGTGCGGACGGGCGGCCTGGCTTTGTTCTTTTTACAAATCTAAAAATTATAAGATTGATGAAATTTTTAAAACTTAGTCTTCAAAATAATAAAAACGTCACTGTCTGTATGAAATTCTGTAAAACAACCCCCATTCCCTTTCCACGCCCCTTAAAACAGAATTTTGATAATTCTTGACGAAATTTTTATATATTGCTTGACGTATATAAAAATTGACGTGCAAAATAAAAGCAAAATTACTGTCTAAACATTCGACTTCAAAAAATTCTGCCTAAAGCCCGGGCAAAGTCGGGGATTTCAGACAGTTTATTATATTTTTTTTAAATGTCATAAAGACTCACACGTATTACAATAATAAAGCTACGCTTTGTGGACTTCGTTATGGAACATGTCTTACGTAAAATTGTAAAGCAGTTTCCCACCGGAAGTACTGAAAGTTTTTATACGCTCTGCTACCGGCTTACCTACAAGTCACTGAACAAATCTAATTGTTGTAATCACTGCTGTCGTCGTTTTAGGATTTCATTGCCACCAGAGAACTTCCAATATTAATGTAACATTATGATATTCTTGCTCAAACGGCGAAATTTCAATAATTATTTATTCAAAATTCATTAAAATTCAAATTTATTGAAAAGGTTTAGGAAATTTGTATTTTCTGTCCATTTAAAATTAAAATTTTATATAATATTTAGGGAAAATCTATAAAGCTATATAACTACGTGGCCTTTTTCATACAAAAAAATAAATTTGGATTTGAGGCCAAAATACTTGACTCTATTTATTATTTTTTTTATCAAAAGTCAAAGCAAATATCTAGTACTGATATGTACTAGTTTATTTATTTGTGTTTTAAATTATAAAATATATGCCATTAAAAAATTCTATTTTTCATGACTTTAGAGGCAACTTTGACAATTTTTTGTGAGTTAATGGTAAATATTTAAAAAATTTCTTGCCCAACTTTCGATGCAAATATAATGAAATATAAAATTAAAATTATAAAATATTGTAAAAAAGCGGTTTTTTGGAAAAAAATTGTAAATTTATATTTGAAAATGAATGTGTTTCAATGTAAAACGTAAATCGATCGTTAGTAATTTAAATTAAAGTTAGTAATTTTTTATCACATATTTTCCTCGAGAACAACGGGGAAACAAAATTAATCGTTATTTTTATACATAAAACATGTATTATAAAAATTAATAGGATTTGAATAAAAGCAATAAAGTCGAAATATTTATATAAATGTTAAATAAAAAATGTTTCCAACCAGTGGAGCGATTACGGTCGAAAAAAGACCACTATTATTTTTCTGCGATTGATGGCGGTCCAAAATTTGACCACATTTTCCAACCATTCGTAAAACATTTATTGTAATTATTTAAAACTATTCCATGACCATTTATTATTTTGAAATGAAACTATTGAAATGTTTTATGTATTATGACCATAGATGTCGCAAATCCGAACTTCGTAGACTATTTCAATACGATGTTAAAAATAATTTTTTTAAATATTTTTTTTTCACGCAGAATTCCTGATCACCTGTTTACGGTTAAAATTAAGTCCCTTTTCGATAGACATGCACCTTTCATTTCAAGTATACCACACACAACATAGAGAAATCGAAAATATTCTGACTATATGTTGACTCGAATAAGTACCTCTAACGGAGTTTCAATGTAACAAACACGCAGAATTCGCGCGGTTATAAACTTAACGATTTTTTTGTATTTTTTTTTTATAAATCCTACAAATATGAGATAAACGCTAAAATACACGTTAATTAATTGGATATATAGCACTTTAATAAGTTTTTATGTCTCCTTGTTAAAATTCAAAGATATAATTTTTTTAATGTTGGCAAAAAATTTGAAAAATGATCTTCTGGAAATCTCGAGCAATCGAGGCAAATTTATTAATTTCGCGTGGTCGCTCCAGTGATATCATAAAACTTGCTATTCTAAAAATATAAGTATTCAGGTGGGATTTCTTTAAATTGTTGAACAATAGTTCTTAATAAACGGAGGTTTATTGTTTCTTATTAGCATTAAATTGGAATTATTACATTACATTTTGTTGTGGTACCTATAAAAATATATTAAAATGTTCTAAATGGCCATTCAACTTTCCCACGTCCTACACGCTGTATTGTCTTTCCTATTTGAAGGTCTCTGTAAAGTATATTTCTGATTACATAGCAAAGATTACTACGTATTGTTTGAATCTGTACAGAAATTCAAACCCAATAACCTACCTTCCATTCGTTACACTAGCTAAAAATACACGTGGTTTGAGATCCACACCTTTCAAACAATGATTAACCTTATTTAAAACAACAACAACAAAAGGGCATTATCCAGCATTTTTTTCTTTTAATTTCAGGTGACTGTGCTTGGTATGGAATGAGATGCCCACATAGATCTCAAATCACAAGGGGAGGAACAGACAGACAGAGCGGCTGCTGCAGACTGACCTGACCTTACCTGACCAGAAACCTCATCATGACTTCCGAAAGAAGCATTCCTCATCTGAGGGACATCTTCGGTCTCGGAGGTCAAGCCTTCCACTCCGGATACAGCGAAATCAACAGCTTCCCAAACCAAAAAACCAACATCGAAAACTTCGAAGATACCAATAAATCGAAATCCAAAAAGTCAACCAAAAAATCAAAAAGCAAAGATAACTACAAAACCCTCACTAACGGAGACGTGAAAACCTTAGAAAGACATTTAAGTATGAAAAAGACGATAAGAAAGAAAATAATGCGGGACCTACAGCAGGCTTTCGTGGAAGACCCTAACGAGTTCAAAACTGAAAACTCCACCCCGGAACAACTAAAAGCCGAATTGAGCGCCGAAGCCATGAAGTTTGGAGAGAAGCACAACAGGAAGAACGGACCGGACTCCAACTTCTTGGATATGCTGCGTGGAGAGGCCAAGACAGGAAAGACCATAGCCGTGGCGGTTGCTTCACTTCCACCAGACGACTACTGCGTCGGGAAGTTAGAGCAAGATGTCGAGGATCCCTCGGCCCAGGCCAACGGAGAGAAAACGAGCTTTTGGCGACGATTCACAATCAAAAACAAAACTAAAAGATAAGACCAAGAGCGCCAAAAATGTTATATTATTTGTGTCGTTGTAGTATTCGCCAAATATTTCCTGTAGGTTGTACCGAGTCCTTTGGAGCGATCTGTTGAAGCTATTCATCGTGGGCGAGCACTTTAAAATTTTATTATAAAAATAAAAACATAAGAGTATTATGTAATCAAAGCCGTGTATAAAAACCAATCTGAAGCTACTTACCTTATCTAGGAAACTGTATGTCTCTTTAAGAAAGGCAATAATGATGAAAAAACGGTTTTTAGGTTTTTGCAACAAAAACCTTACAACGATCTCAGAAACTAAAGCAAAATAACGAGTTCATTTTCCAGAATCAGACTTTACGATCGCTCTAAAATTTTGTGATAAGCATAAAATATTATTTTATTATACAAACTATGTTTTCTTTAGTTTAGTCTAGTTATAGAGTTAAAGTGACATGAATATTATTATCATCTTCAAAATAAAATATTAAAACTTTCCGGATCGAAACCTACAACGAATTCAAAATGGAGTCACTAAAATAATAGATTTGGTTAATTATTAAGTAGGTACTTACCTACTTCTGTAATATTTTGATAGTAACTTCTGAAAACCACATAATTCTTACAAGAAAAGAGAAATTTTCAATGTAGGTACCTACTACTCTAATATGGATGTTTTGCTTTTTATTGTTTGTTTGCCTATTTATAAATTAAGTTTAATTGTTAGTGGAAAGTGATCCGTCCATTAGTTTTAAGGAACTGAAATAAAATACTGTGTTATTTTCAGAATCAACGGTCTGTCTTAAAATATACGACTGTGTTTAGGGACTTTTTAATAACCTATTCTGAAAACTGAGTTAACAGTTGAGGCCGTTTTTTAACTCCATTTTGTATTAAAATGGCACCTATGCTTTTACAATAATATTCCTGAAACGAAGAATTTTGCAGAGGTTATGCTGGACAGTGATAAGTAAAATGTAAGATTTCCAGAATGTTATCATGTAAATATTTATATCAAATACTAAATATTATATAACTGCTTACATTGTTAAACCTAATATTGATAAACAATAAAGGATATTTTCCCTTACTTACCTATTAGTTATGTAATTTGTTTGCTACCCTTCAGAGATAAGCATTAATTGTTGCAAAGGATTGAGAGATTAGTATCCTTACAGGGTGACACCAACATTATTTCAAAAGATTTTTTCCACCTTGGACCATGTTTCAAATTCGAAAAATTGCTTGAAATGAATTAACCCATCCTCCGTGATTATATCTGAAGATTTGGCGACTTCCTAAACTTCCTCCTCGCCATCCTTTCCTCTGTTAATTTCTTTTAGCTTAATAACAACCCTCGTATTGGGTGGACATAACACCACCGGGTCCGAGCAGTTGAAATTGGAGAAGATCCACGAAGCACGGGGGAGACACCAGCCCTAATGATGCCACTGTACCCACAGTTCACACTTTCAATAAAAAATTAGAAACTACGTAGGTATTGATATACCTAATATTAATGTTTACAAGCCTTTCAATCTGCTGTCACAGATTTATGAGATGGAAGATGGGAAAAATTAAAAATAATATATCTCACTCCTCATAGTAGGTAAGTCGGTATGTACAAAGGTATAACGAAGTGCACGGTGGACCAACTTTTGAAATACCTTCCACCCTTGAAATAATATCATTAATTAAACGTAGTATATCTGTAAAGACCTGTTAAGATCTAAGCTATATTCGCTGCCGCTGTGGGTAGCGAAAAACATCAAACGGGATTCCGCCGGTTATTTGTACGAGCTTTCGCAGCTAGCGCGAAATAAAAACCCCTTACTTCAGGAAAACCGCCTGGGAATCTTTTTGTTTGTTTTGCTTAACAGGCGCTCTCGCTATCCATTTCAATAATTAAATGCTTTTTTCACTGGTCACGCACGATTACAGTGTATGTATTTATTCACGGACGACGAATTTCGACTAGACAGACGAAAATCAACAATGTTTCGCTTAAAATCAGCAACGTTATTAATAGCGAAGAGAAATCCGCCTAGGTTTGAACAGTGAGAATACCGCATACCCACTCGGTTTTCGCTACCCACAGCCAGCCGTAGCGAATATCGCTTATAGCTAGTGTCACACACAGCGTTAAAAGCGCGAGCACTTACTTATCTGTTGAACTGCGAGCGCTTATGTGTTGTACGGTCACACTACGCTATCAAATATTTCTTCCTATGGTAGGAGAGGGGGTCAGTTGAGTCAGAGAGCTGCCGCGAAATGTCATTTCTTTGTGCTGGATCTGTCAACTTGACAGTTGATATCCGCTTGTTTACGCAGCTCCGAAATTCGAGCACATCATCTGCTTAGGTCTGTATGGCAAGCATTATTGTGCGTTCAATGATATTTTACATTTTATATCTTATCTATTTTATATCATCTACTTATATCTGAATATCATCGACTTACTAATAATATTATCACTTTGTATAAATATACCTATACACAAAAAGGTTGAAAACTCCGCTACAGCGGAGCTTCCAACCTCCTTCACTCCAACATGATTCTAAGGAACCTTGCTTCAGACTGTCATACTTATATGTGCAGTTGGAGACGTCACAACTACAATACAAAAAAAAATGATGAATTATAAACATGCTCGTTCTTTAGTTCCTCATTTGCCCTCTGCATAGATAAAGGTGTGGGTGCGTACGTCGATGTATCTCAGGAACTGTATATTTTTAAATCAACTAAAATTAAGAAAATAAATTTGATCGAAAAGTGTTTATTTAAAAAAACTTTGATCAATAAGCATGGTATTCGAGTGGCAATGGAATATTATCTATACTGTCACTATCAAACAAAGATTTTGGACAAGTAATGAAGAAACTAAGTCAAATAGATACTTTTCTATTTACGGAAATATATTTTTAATGAGACATCCCATACAAAAAAATGTTCTCAGAAGTAAGTAAGTTCTATGATCAAAATATTTAATGATTAACGCTCAATTTTACAAAATAAAGACGCACAAATTTATCCGTCTTCAATGTTTTTGAACCAGCCACCCAAACTTTCAACCTTTTATATGTACCTTTATTTATTACCTAATACATAAGTATGAAGAATTTAAAAAATTTTTTTTTGGAAGATTTAGATTGATTCGTGTACAAATCGTCAATCTTAGAAAGAATACAAAAGTTCAGTCCGTTCGGTACCAAAGGACCGAAGTTATGATCGAACCCAAGTTCGACGAAGTGCCCATAAACGATGAAAATTTAGTATAAGGAATTTAAAAAATCTTCTTTTGTGTGATTATTTTATTGATTCGTGTACAAAACATAATTCTTTGTAAGAATCCAAAATTTCAGTCCGTTCGGTGCCATAGGGCCCAAGTTATGACCGAACCCAAGTTTGACAAAGTGCCCATAAAACGACGAAAAGTAGGAAGAATTTCAAAAATCTTCTTTGGAGATTATTTTGTTGATTCGTGTACAGAATATAATTCTTTGTAAGAATCCAAAATTTCAGTAAATTCGGAGCCATAGGGCCCAAGTTATGACAAAACCCAAGTTTGACAAAGTGCCCATGAAACTATGAAAATTTTGTATGAGGAATTTCAAAAATCTTCTTTTAGGAGATTATTTTATTGATTCGTATGCAGGTCATAATTCTTTGTAAGAATCCAATCTATACTAATATTATAAAGAGGAAGGATTTGATTGTTTGTTTGTTTGTTTGTTTGTTTGTTTGTTTGCATCGAATAGGCTCCGAAACTACTGAACCGATTTGAAAAATTCTTTCACTGTTGGGAAGCTACACTATTCCCGGGTAACATAGGCTATATTCTATTTTTAAAAAAATTAGGGATCTTTACTAAAACTACAATAATGTAACCCAAGGTGTAAAAAAATTACCGAAAATATTCTTTAAATCACGTGCGCTGCAAAAACTATTGATGATAGAATAAAATAATGTACTACAACTTTGTAGAACACATTATTATCTACAAAAAATGTTGCAACGGCATATGTCTAACTATTATAGTTATGCCACAATAAGTGTTCTTTTATTTAAAAAATTTAATTGAAATGCCGCCGCTAGAAAAGACTCTTTATTTGTATCTTGATATTAATTCTTATCAATATAAATTATTTTATATTCGAGACTGCTTCAATGCCTTTATATAACTTTTTGAATTATTCAATTCGGACATCCCATTCAAAAGATATCACGAGTTTAAAAATGTAAGTATTATACAATGTTAGCGTCACTGGGGTACGGGCCGTACGGAAGGACACCAACAAACAATCAAATCTTTCCTATCTTATGTATAAAAATCAAAAATTGTTTGTTCGTATTTTATACGCTGTCATACCGTTCATCCGATTGCGATGAAACTTTGGTGATTTGTTGTGCGCACGCCCGCAAAGGATATAGGCTATTTATAATGGTAAGTTCTGGCGTTATTGAATTTGTATTAATGAAAATGTGCGTATTTCATATATTTTAGTGGCAAGGAGGAAAGGCAGGGGGGAGGAGAACGGGGGAGGTGGGGTACGTGGGTGGGAAGACGAGGGATGGGAAGGCGGGGAAGGTAGAAGGGAAACGCGAAAGGGGAAGGGGACTCGGGAGGTGAACGGGGACGCACGGGAAAGGACATTCAAGGAGAATCAATTGATTTCTTTGCATTGCAACGCAAGCCGTGCTTTGTGCTTTGAGTTTTAGCTTTAAGCTTTGAGCTTTGATTCTTGAGCTTTAAGCTTTGAACTTTATGCATTCAACGTTAAGCTTTACGTGTTGAGCTTTAAGCCTTGAACTTTAAGATTTGATATTGAATTTTGAGTATTGAGCTTTGTGCTTTGAGATTTGTGTTTTGAGCTTTAACTTTGAGCTTTGAGCTTTAAGCTTTGTGCTTTGAGATTTGTGTTTTGAGCTTTAACTTTGAGCTTTATTTTTAAGCTTTGTGCTTTGAGTTTTAAGCTTTAAGCTTTGAACTCAAGTTTAGAGCTTTGATATTAAGCTTAAACTTTGGCCTTTAAACTTTGAATTTTTGCTTTAAGCTTGAGCTTTAAGATTGAGCTTTAAGCTTTGAGTTTAATATTTGAGCTTTATGCATTCGGCTTTAAGCTTTGAGCTTTGCGCAAAGCATAAAGCTTAGCGCTAAAAGTTTAAAGCTTAAAACTTAAGGCTTAAATCTCAAAGCTCAAAGCTTGAAATTCAATGCTTTAAGCTCAAGGCTTTAATCCCAAAGCTTAAAGCTCAAAACTTGAAGCTCAAAGCTTGAAGCTCAAGGATTTAATCTCAAAAATTAAAGCTCTAAACTTAAATTCAAAGCTTAAAGCAGAAAGCTTGAAGCTCAAAGCTTTAAGCTCAAGGCTTTAATCACAAAACTTAAAGCCCAAAGCTTTAAACTCAAAGCTTAAAGCTCAAAACTTAAAGCTTAAAGCTCAAGACTTTAATCTCAAAGCTTAAAGCTCTAAACTTACATTCAAAGCTTAAAACTGAAAGCTTGAAGCTCAAAGCCTAAAGCTCAAGGCTAAAATCTCAAAGCTTAAAGCTCAAAGCTTGAATATTAAAGATTAAAGCTCAAAGCTTAAGGTTAAAGCTCAAAGTTTAACCCTTCAAAAATTTTAAGGCTCAAAGCTTGAAGCTCAAAGCTTAAAGCTCAAAGCTTAACCCTTCAAAAATTTGGCGTATTTTGTCAAAAGGTAAAAATGTTTCGATATATATCGATTTCGCAATAAAAATTCAAATAAATGGAATATTTGTAAACGTATCGAAAAACTAAATAGGTACTGGTTTTGAAAGGTGAAATACGCTTAAATAAATGGTATTATTAGAAATTACAAAAACATTTTTTAAATACAAATTTTTTTAATGTAAACTTTAAAAAAATTTAAAAATACTCAACTGACATTTTTGATATTAAAATTGCTGATCTATAGAAAATGTGTTTGTTTCTGTCTATGTTTGTGAGATGTTTTGCGTTGCTAAACCGTTCATCCGATTGCAATGAAACTTTGGGGATTTGATGTGCGCATTCCCGCGATGTAAATGTAAAAAATATACGTGTAAAATGAGTTCTGGCATCATCTGGGACGAATGGGAAAGGGTAAGTAGAGCGATTTTTTTTCTTTATTAAGTGGCATAGCATACGCCGGGAACTCGCTATTGTATTTAAATGCCTGTGTCAGAATTTGGTAAATTGAATTATGTAATAGAAAGTACCTACCCTAAAATTCTAAATCTATACTAATATTATGAATGCGAAACTGCGTGTGTTTGTTTGTTACGCTTTCACGCATAAACTAATAAACCGATCTTAGAATTTTTTTCACCAATAGAAAGCTACATTATACGCGAGTAATATAGGCTATATATAATGGTAAGTTCTGGCGTTACGAAATTATAAATATTAAAATATTATATTTATTTTACGTTTTCTGTCGAAAAAGGCGGGTTATTATTTTTTTTTTTTTTACAGTTATTTTTTTTTTTTTTTACAATACCGCACAAGAGTCCCAACTGCTCCCGTGTGGAGCCAGTGAGACTATGGCATCCCCAATCGGGGTATGTTGTGAGGCTGAAGGTAGTGGGGAGGGGAAGGAGATAGGGAAGAGGAAGGTGGGGAAGTACCTGGCTATTCAGATCTGGTCACTAAACACGGCTAAAGCCATTTCAAGCAACGTTTCAATTCTGAATGGTGGTCTTACACCAGGGCGATACTGATAGTATCTTCCACTCTGGAACGTGCCGCAAATATACTATTTATTTTAAATGAATAAATTGTGAAATAACACAAATGAATCAAATAAAATTTATTTGCGCACGCCGGGTTCGAACCCGCGACCTTCGGATTGTGAGTCGAGAGTCTTGCCTCGGGACCACGGAGGCCGGCAGTTATTGCTAACGTCAGAAGAAAAGCAAAACAAATCGTTGCCGTAAAACCATGTTGATATATATTTTTTAAATCAGTCATCGTAGTTAATATTTATCTCTAAAAAATGAATCGCCGAAATGTATTTACGCGCATGACTGACTTCCGAACAACGGCACCAAATTGGATTTTACTACTGGTGAGCTCTGGCATTATGAAATATGCAAAAGGTGGCATGCGAGCTGTTTGAAAACTGAATGTACCGGGAAAGAATGTATGAAATGCGGGAGGGGGACTCGGGTAGGGGGTTCGCAGGAGGGGGAGGTGGGAAACCCGGGAGGGGGGGGGGAATCTGGGAGGGGGGAGGGGAGCTTGGGAGGGGGGTTCGCGGGATGGGGAAAGGGGTATTGGAGTGGGGGGAGGAAAGGTGAAGGAGGCGGAGTAAGAACGCGAGATGGGAAGAGGACGCGGGAGAGGAAGGGGAGGCGGAAGGGGAACGGGACGAATAGGAAAGGACACGCAGGAGAAAATAATTTATTTATTAAATGGCATGGCAACGCATGCCGGGTACCAGCTAGTATTTCAATAAATTTGGAGCCACAGGGCCTAAGTTATGACCGAACCCAAGTTTGACAAAGTGCCCATGAAACTATGCAAATTTTGTATGAGGAATTTCAAAAATCTGCTTTTGGGAGATTATTTTATTGATTCGTGTACAGTTCGTTAATCTTATTAAGAATCCAAAATTACAGTTCATTGGGTGCCATGGCGCCGATGTTATGACCGAACCCAAGTGTGACAAAGTGCCCATTAAACGACGAAAATTTTATATGAATATTTTAAAAATAAGAATTTTAAAAATGTCCATATAAAATCGACGTCAAAGACTTAGAAAGATTTTTTGATTTCTTGTACGGGCCCCCCCTTTCGAGCCTCACGTGATTAGTGGACGACCCCTAGGCTAGTGTTACAAAAAATAAAAATAATAAATTACGCTGACATCGAAACTTCGAATCGGGTTTCCTACAGACACAATCGGACTGCAATAAATTTTATGGTTTCCATAACATTTGAGATCCCCAACAGTTAACCCCCCGGTATTCTTATACACAATATGCAGTCGATTTAGGGAAAATACGGTATACACTTATTCAAGTATCCCCGAATGGGCGTGCAGAGGGGATGTACCGCCGAATAACGAAAGTATACAACATATTTCATTCAAATGCAATAAAAACTGCTCGTCTAGTTTCTACACATACCAGCGTATAAATATAAAAAAAAACTTTAAAATAAATTCGTTTTATGTCCATACAAACTTAATATTTAAGTTATTTTTAAGTCAATTTTAAAAGATAAAAATTGCAATTTTATTATAAACATCAATTCGGGGGGGCAACTGTCGGATCACCAAATCGTCGCCTCTGCCATAGGTCACCCCAAGTGGTTCGCTACGTTTGGTGATTTAGCAGGGGTGCCGGGTTCATGGGGTGAGGTTTGTTCCAGGTCTTGGAGGCGGATGACTAGGACACACTGAACCCCAGATTCCTACCCACCCTTTAAACCCTTTTCCTTCCCAGAACTCTCACCTCCTTTCTTTCCTTAAAAATAAACCCTCCACACAGCATCCCAAAAGATGACGTAGGACGACGTATGACGTAAAAAAAAGTTCTTATTTGTCCAACAGACCATTTTAGTTTTTGTTCAATCTCCACTTTGAAATTAATAATTAAGAATAAAAAATGATAGTTAATCACTTAACTAAGAATTATTTAAACTAATGAGACCTTTACCTTTACGGAAATAGCTTTATCTTGAACACCTATCATAATGTTTCATTGAAATAATGAAAGAAAACCTTCTCCTCCTGTAAAATTTTCTAATGGTCTGTTGGACAAAAACGAACTATGGTGACGAAATTGTAGATATACGTAAAATACCTGTGTTTCGTTATCCGACAACTTGTTTTGCTTCCCGTTTTAGTCAGAAATTATTAAACTATCTTTTTAAAAAAATATCGCCACTGCTGCGTTATTAAATTATGAATTTAACTGGGCGTTTTGAAATCAAATGAATAATCGATAGAACAATGTGCGCTGGATATCAGATGCTTTGTGAATCAAGTCTTTTTGACCCCCCCTAGATCCGACCCTGGTAAAAAGATTTGTTCCCCAGTTAGACCCGAGAATATTTCTCTACTAGCTGGGTAATTAAAGTAGTTAATAATGCGTTGTGTCATATTATTAAATTGCATCGCTTTATAATTTCAATTAAAAAGTGTGCGAAAATAATAAACAGTAATTTATAATAATTTAAAAGGAATATTATTATGTGCGCTTACAATAGGTACTTCGCGATTGTTACTTTTCCATAATTACCAAGTGCAGGCAACACTGGCTTAGATGCAGTAGAGATGGATATACCTGAAATGGGTTGTCACTGCGGCACCAGTTACCGAGACTGTTAGGGCCTTCGTTCATGGAGAAACCGAAACCAAACTTAAACTGATTTCAATAATTATATCAGCTTATTTAACAAAAATTATCAACCAAATATAATAATATTTTATCAACCTCCTGAACAAAATCGATATTCTGCTCTAACATATCGCATATAACTCGAAAACTTGACAGGTCGTGAGTCGTGAGGCGCAACCATGGCAACCTGTCAACCTGGCATCTGAAACGCGCCGGCCGCGGTAACTATCGCGATGAGTTGCGAGTGGCTGGTTTCGTCGCCCTTGGCAACTGGTCTTTGAGGAGTTGCCTGTGGACCGCCAATGAAATTCACCATTTACTTCCCTGTGGAAATCGATTGAGTTGCCAATTGGTTTTTTTTCAGTTGCCCCATAAGCGGATAGGCTTATGGCTTGTTCGCAGTTCGCATTGAACAAGTAGTAAGTCAAGTAGCGAGTATACTTGCTACGTGACTCGCCGAAAATCGTTCGCATAAAAGTAGAATACATTATTGCCCGCCGCCCGTTGCAAGATGACGCGCTGCTACAAAACAAATTAAATACTCTAATTAAGCATATTGTAATGCTTAGAAGAGGTGGAAGAATAAATTAGTAAGATGAAAATAAATAAACTATGGACACGAAAAGAGATTAATAGCAGCATAAATAAATTATTTTAGAGTAGCATCTTCGCTCTATCGCCAAGACACTTCCGTGTGTCTACAAATGAACTATCATAAAACGACGGGTTTGCGCATGTCAGTGCGCAGGGACGCGCGGTGGGGGTTGCTACTCGCCAAAAAAATAGAACGAAATGGATTGAATCTACTAAAGAGCTGACTAACCCACTTTACTAAAATTGTAGTGTTTGGACGCATTTAGTTAATACTATACTCTCCATTCGACTAAAATGCTTGGCGTGTGCAAATGGCTCTTTAGAGAATTTCCGAGAAAAGGGAATCGGTTCCTCAGAATATTTTAATATCCTGTAGGGCTGGGGTTGGCTAGAGAAATTCTAAGAAAAAACATTGTTTTCTAATATCTTTTCAATTCATTTTCATTATATGTTTATTCAAAATGGTAGGATCGGACAGGAAACAGAAAAATATTCTCAACGGTTCCAGTGACAGATGAGGAGCCGGCTCCACGTAGCTGGGAAAGAAATATCGACATCTCTACTTTGAAGTGATTTGAAGTTTGAGCAGAGCAATTGCGTTTTCCAGTTTCTTTGAGCTGTTTCGCCGTTTGCTAAGTTTTCTTTGACAAACCGGTTGTGCTATCGATGAAATAATTTTTGTCAATAACAGGTGAGCAAAATGGCTCCAACTTTGAGTAAATTAGTTACGAATCCAAAAGTGCAAATAATAGGATCGGTTTCAGCACTTTTGGTGGCATGGTACCTCAAAAATGGATATTCCAAGAAAAGGTAAGTTTGACGTTTGCGAACAATTTTTGTGTAAACTGATTTCGTAATCCATAAAGATCATAAAATCACGAATGAGGTAATTAGCAATCAAAAATAGCAAAATGTTAATTACAATAACGGCCTTTTATATTTGCAGTGTCATGTTTGATTGCATTTGGTAACCTCGTGATAAGTCTTAGAATTATGTTAGAATATGGTTTAATATTTTGTTAATTGCACGCCTCGCATGTACAATTCAGCACTATGTTAAAAAGGCCATGACCCGAGGGCCCAGTGCGACATGCCTCATTACTTATTACTGTGCAAGCAACATAAATTCTCCCACAAGCAAAACAATTCAAAATAATTTGAATAATGCCAAAGTGCTTAAATTTTAACATGTTTTACTACAATCAACATAATTGCTTAATAATTTTCATAGCTATGTTTTAACGTAATATCGGTAATTATTCCCCTAAACGCCGCTCCTTTAGGCACATATTATGGAAATTACACTTTGTTTTAACAATTTACTATAAGAAACAACCATTACATTCACAATATAGATTATTAGGTTCTTAGTGTGGGTTAATTAAGTAATTTATATGTATTTTGATTGAAACGAAACTCACGCAAATGTCAATCCACAATAAAAAGAAGGTAAAAATGTAAAAGCTCACCTCAAGGATAATATGAAATGTTCCTTTTCGAAGTACTTGGATAATACGGAATATTCCCCTTTTTTAATAGACAATCAAATATGACATTTGTCGGAAGTACCAACCTTTTAAAATAAATTCTCATCAAAATAAAGACAAAAAAGTACCTCCTTCGAATTATTCTCAGTAGTACTGGGTTGAGGTTCAAGCTGCGAAAGCTGCGTGTCATCCATCAATGAGATATATGTCCCAGGTTTTGAATGGTTTGTACGGCAAGTAGGGTTTGTCTAACGGGTATGTGTAATTATTCTAATACCTTTCCATATTCTTCTGTTATAAAAACAGGTTCAAACATGTCAATAATGCATTCACTTCATAACATGAATAAATTATTATTTTTTTTACATGAGCTCCACATAGGAGGCCCTGAGAAAAATAATTTCCCTCTGGGCCTATGTCATCTTTGGGGATGCTGTGTGGAGGGTATTTTTTTTTTTGAGGGAAGGAGGGGGAGGGAGAGTTCTGGGAAGGAAAGGGGTTTAAGGGGTGGGTAGGAATCTAGGGTTCAGAATGTCCTGGTCATCCGCCTAGACAAACCTCCCCCCATGAACCCGGGCACCCCTGCTAAATCACCAAACGTAGCAAACCACTTGGGGTGACCTATGGCAGAGGTGTTGGTTATCCAATAAAGGTTCCCGGGGCGGCGGTACCCATTCCCGCCTCCCAAATTGAAAAAAAATTATTGTTTTATAAGGCAATAATAATTTTTCTTTGCTGCAATTTTCTTTCAATGCTGCCAACAGCATTGATTGTCTATGAAATATAATATAAAAATGCTGTAGCAAAGTTTATATACAGCGTAATTGAATTAATTTTAATAAAATTAAAATGTAACATGCATATTTTTTCGTCTCCCCCGACATAAATACTCACTTTTCGTGATAATAAAGCTAAATTTAACTGCTTGAACAAGAAATATTCCGTGTTAACCGAGAAGCGGAGTAAACTCGTTCACACACAGCTATAAAAGATCATCGCACGCCAAATAATGCTCTCCATACGATCCCTTCAGACCGTTCATACCTAAGAGGTTTATGCGCAGATCAACCATAGACAATACAGATCTTACGCCGTAACCGCTCCTCACGCGATATGTGAAAAGTTATGCGACCCCCAATCAGGTTAAAACAGGTGAGGAGGTCATTTTAATTACAGAGCTGCCTAAACGCTCGGATGACAGCTGTCAAATTGACCGATTCAGTACAAAGAAATGTCATTTCGTAGCAGCTCCCTAATTCATCTGACCCCCTCTTCTACCATAGGAAGAAATATTTGGTAGCCTTGTGTGAAAGTACAAAACTCTCGCGGTTTTATAGACGTGTGTGGACACAGCTTTACACATAAAAAATTTAAAAAATTGAAATGGCGGTAAAAGAATCATTTTAAATGTGAAAATTTGAACTTTGAATAAAAATGGAATTTTACCGTCTATCCAAACACATTTACCTGTTTCTTGTAGTAATTAAGTTGAAACTTTGTGTAAATTCCAAATTCTGTGCCTAATGAAAGCTCGGCACTATGATACAGGCATAGTGTGCTAGTCGAAAAGTGTGAAAAAACTAAACAAAAATTATTTTACGAATAAAGAAAAAAAAATTATATTTGTTGAATATTTCCTGTAATAACTTCAGGATATCTGACCATGTCAGAAAAATGGTGAAGAAATCGGGAAAATACTGCATTTAATTGCTTTGCTTTCATCGTGTGCAATGACAACCATTTACAATAATTTCTGTCCTTATTCTATGACATTTTGTTATGTTAGTATTCCTATCACAACGAAGGGCTAAAAGAGTCGTTATTACCATTTAATCTGGGCCCTTTGCCCCAAATGGAAATAGTTGTCTTTTATAGTAATTAAGAGCCATTAACCAGCGGCCGAGAATTTAATTTTCTTTGAAAGAAAATTGTGCGATCGTAACCTTTTAACTGTACAAGGCGGTTCCAATGAGAAAGATTAATTATTCTCCATACCAGCATTTTAACATAATAACCCAATATCGATTTTATTTCATTCAAAATTTGCTTTGATAAATACCTACATTCAAAAATGCTCAAACTCGTGATTATAAAACTATTAAAATTATGTACTTTTTGTAATTATTTTTTGATCATAAGTATTTATAATTTTTCAATAATGTTTAAACAAAATTAGAATGTAATATGATTTTTTTTTAATTATTAGTTCGTTAGACCTTAAATAAATAGACAAACTGAAGTATTTTTGTCACAAAACAGGGGTGTGGATCTTTTTTTTAATGATTTTATTTGAACTTTAATTAAAATTCTGAAAAGTAGCTTTCCCAAATAATTTATTGATTTATTTTGCTGCATGATTTATATGATTTGAAATGTATGTCTTATAATACAAAATTTTGTTTGAAAATTTAACAAATATGCCAAAGACCTACGGGAAAACCTTATTGTACTAAAAATAAAGATATTTTCTCAAAATTTAAAAAAAAAGCTTTACTAGATAAAAGAACGGTCATTCGAAATCAATTTATAATTTTTTGTGGAAAGAGTCAAGACGTCTAAAATTTGATTTAAAAATGACGTATTTCCGGTTTTGTCTGGTTATTCCCTCTTTTAAGGTGAATCAATCAATTTTTTTTCTAAAAAATATTTATATTAAGTATCACGAAAGCGAAAGTTCACCATTAGTTCACGTGCAACATATCGTTTGGTTTGCTTGCTGCAATCCAAATATGATAGCTTCTAATTTGACTCTCAATAATGTCTGTTCCTAAAATATCAAATTATTGTGCAAAAACGTATAATTTGCGGTTTATTCTTTATATGTAGGTACTTAGATAATCACTTAAAAGGTTTTCTTGTTTTGCAATTTAACATTTTTACATTCCACTAAGCTGGTTGTGTAATTTATACGAAATTGGTTCTTAGCTTGAAACGTGAAAATCTATCAGCTTATAATTATTTCTCTTCAACATTTGAAATGATTATGATAAGTTAATGTACAGGAGCGTTCCGTTATGATAATATAATATAATCAATTTTAGCTTTAAGCGCTTGGAAACATCCCGCCCACTTTCAAAAAATCGTTCCTCCAAATTTTAATATGGAGGCATATAAACTGCGAGGTCAAAAAATAAAGCAAATCTATAATATTAGAGATTTGCTTTATTTTTTGCTTTACACAGCGTTTTTTTTTGTTTAGACCAGGGGTGCTCAACCCAAATTGTTTGGCGGGCCAAAAAAATAGTACTGAGCTTAGTTGAGCCTTACGTATAAAAAAAATAAAATCAGTTTACTAAAATTTTTGGACGAGTTCATAACAAATTTAATGATATCGGTAAATTAACCGCCCTACCTTTGGGTTATTTTTCAAAAAGTAGTTAAAAAAACATTGGGTTTTTTTTATCGGTTATACAAACCGCGCCACTTGCGTAGAGAGTACCGCTGACTAGCGGCGTTACTTCTATGGGAGAGATAAAAATACCCGTCCCATGTCCCTTAACTTCGTGATAGCACAGGAACAAACTTGATGTATACAAACGTATCACGCACGTTGGGTTTCGGGTATAGTTATTTTTTTACCTGAACGTACGTGATACGGTTTGTTGCGTTCGGGCGATAATATTGCAGACGTATCAGTACGTTCGTATGTGTAGGGCGGTTAAGAAAATTTCAGTAAATTTGCAATTCCTATTATTGTTGTTAAATTTATATGACCTTTGGCGGGTTATCAATAAAAATATGTCATTTGCTTAACCAGCTTTCGCTCTCCACTACACACCCATGTGTGTGTCCTTTGCACTCACCCTCCACTTATTAAAATTAGGTCAGTTGCATTCGATCTTCCAAAAGATGTTAGGAAAAAATATACTAAAGGGAATTGATTGCGAAAATAAATTCTTAGTGCGGCCATGCGCCTGGCACTTTTCAAGCGATAAATCAAAACCCCATTTTAATTTCACAAAATATAATTTCAAAAAGTTTTAATTTTTATAAAATATAATACAAATATGATAAATTTACGAGAATGATTTTTTGTATGAATAATTTTTTTTATTTGTAACTCACTTTGCAATTTTTGAGTTAGAAAGAAAGAAGAACCAATCAGAGAAAAACAATCTATGATTGGCCAAGACAGTATTTCTCTGATTGGTTCTCTCTGGCAGAACTAGATTATGATTTGGAGCCCACATTTCAAGCTCTAACTCAGAAACTGCAAACAGTCAGTTAGTTCACTATGGTTTAAGACGATCATTGATCATATTATTATGATCAATAATTTTTAAGGAAAAAAAAATCAGAGTGTGTAATTCAGAAAGTAGAAGTAAAACCTTCAGAAAACTAAAATAGACAAGAGAGGGTAGGCTACGAAGCACTGAACAAAGGGGAGACCGATAGGCTACGAAGCATCGCACAAAGAGGAGACCGATTACACTATCTCATTCTCTCGCAGGCTAAATCCTATATAGATGTATGTGTTTGTCTCTTTTTATTGTCGCTATTTTTCATTTCATCGAGTTTCAAATCACAATGGTGCTAAAGAAGTTTTCACTTCAAAATATTTCAATAATTTATTTATGTTAAAATCTAAGATTCAAAAGCACAGGAATTGAAATAATTCCAATAAATGTTTTAAAATATTTCTTCAAATTGGTCACATTTTGGTCAGCAGACGCTAGCGGGTGTTTGCAAATTGCAAAAGCGCTCCACTAGTTAACTTTAAAACTGAGCAGTAATATTTTTTTATTTAAGTAGGTTTAACTAATCACTTCTCTATGGCTAGTTCCACTTTAAGGTCATTAAAACGCAATCATAATAAAATTATTCATAATAATAATTTTATAATACGCATGCATAACATTATTTTGAAACGGGTCTTGCTGCCCTATAATGTAAACTTTTTGTATAAAAATTAAATAATGATTTTATCTACTTTTGAATTGACTTATAGGTGGGGACACTAGGGACCGTAATTTATCAAAGATAAAATATGATAAAAATGGTGACGGTTCCACTAAAATGACTTCTTATCTCATCCAAAGTAAATTCAATATTGTAGCACGCGTTATCTATTGAATTAGTATTCATAATTTACACATTTATTTATTTTTTATTGGAACTAGAATCTTAGATCTTTTATATTTTTGAAACAACACCTGACCTTGGATATACTTGATATGTAAATGAAAATACTCAGCTAACGTAACTAGTTGAATAAAGTCATTTTTTATTTATAATATTTTTATGTTTTTCCTTATTGTAAAATAACCCTAAAATCAAACAAACATCTAAAACGCCATGTGTATTTTTATTCTGTTTCTACCAGGGTTGAGATGATTTAAATCAAGTGATTTTAAAAAAAAAAATCAATGTTTTAAATCAATTTTTTTTACTGCAACCAAATCACCCGCCTAAGATGACAAGGGACTTACCCCGGCGTATACTGTTGTTTTGTGTTAATTTTTTAACGTTATAATGTTCAAAAATGTTTAAATAAATAAATAAAAATAATGACATTTTGGAAAAACTGGTTGATATATTGATTTTGAAATTTATAAATTAATAATTAAAATGAACAACAACAACATTGGTTTTTTTAACATGGACCGATTTCCGATTTAAAATAGGCAAAATATTTTAAAAAATCTGATTTAAATCAAATAAATCTGACTTTTCAGATTTTTTTTTTCAATTATGATTTTTATCAACCCTGGTTCCTACTCTCGCGCTCAAGGTTTGTTTTCTTTGCAATTATGTGTAACAGAATGTAGCATGTGAAAGCCAATCGGTTCCTAGAACCCGGATTATTGGCCCAGGTATTAAATGAAGCCACCGCGCAGAGGAGCTCGGTCGTTCTACCTTAAGTCAAGCTAAGTCTTCTCTCTTAAGTCAAGCCTATTATTTGACCCCTTCCCACATTTTTTTTAAAACCACAGGGCAAACTAGTCGTCTGTGCCGGCCTTTAGGTAGAGATTACATCAATTATAACTAATTAAACAATACCAGGTAAAGTTTTATAGCAATTTCTTGCTGATAAGGCATATCTAATAAGTACGTTGATAATGCCAATTAATGATGTTTTCGAATTATAATCAACATTTCGGGAAGTAATTACAACAATAGGTAACTCTGAAATCGACGTTTAAAACCGTAGCTTTATTTTTTATATATAATCAATGTTTTATTTCCACGCTCATGTTTGCTACAATGCATAGTATGTATTTTTGGCATTGCGTGAGGAAATAAAAGTATGGTTTTTGCATGCAACTCGAAAGTGCTGATTAGGAGTTATATAGACGTAGTAGTAACCCTATGATTTATAAATTGTGATGTAACCTATCATAAACATTTGGCATAGTTCAATCTAGTTTAATAATGTATTCGAAGGGCGAAACAGCTATAGCGTATTAACACCAACAGAATAAATAAATTAATTACAAATATTATAAATTACAATTCCGAGCAGTCATCGTTATGTTGGTGGATTGATTCGATCTGCACCTGTTCATGACATTAACATAATGATTGCATATTTTTATTATACCATTATGAATATTTAAACATGGCAACTGAACGTAATTGAAAATAATGAAAAAAAATTGGAATTTAAAGTCAGTTCTTATAGGGGTGGTATTCGCAGGGACACTATAGGGGTGGTATTCGCAGGCAAGCAAAGTAAGAAGCCAGGGAATGTCCACACCAACTCCTTTAAATGCACCTTTATAATTATAGTTCAAAGTAACATAAAAATAGGACAAAAACAATACAATGTAAAAGCAATCCACAATAATGCCAAAGTTTAAAAACAGATAACAACGAAATTATATAAAGATTAGGTATGCTGTTGTAAAGGTAAATTGATACGTTTGAAGTAACGTAATATGTATTATGTACAATGTAATGGTTTACATATCTTTGCGGGCAATCCATCATAGCATAAATCACAAATTTGGCCACTTTACAGAAAAGATAAAAGCTACCGGCAACAATTTTACGCAAAACTGAGATATTTTGAGAACTTGTGTAGTGAAACTGTTTTTGTTGCACCAACGCTTGTTTATGACCACTGATTTTAAGATCAGGTCAGAAACAGTTCTTCTATATAAGAATGTTTTGTGGGCATGTTATTGAAATTAAAAAATATTAACATAATACAAAAAATTTTGGAATAATAAAAAATTCTTATAAGGTAATTAGGTTTGAGGTGTTCAGATATGGAAGGAATTAAAAAGACTATTTTCGGTTGTGTCGGTAACTCCGGATCAATGTACTCTAGGACTCGAATTTGCTTTGAATGTAAGTATTGGTTTAATTTGTCATTTTCAAAATTGGAACAGTCTGAACAAATTCAGACAATCTATAAAATATCTTCCTGTAATATAATTTTTTTGTAGAAAATTATTTGAATTGCTTTGTTATATCCACCGATATTTCATGGCCTATTTAATATTCAATAATCATTTGTTATTATTCAAGTGAAGAACCTTCGAAATAATTTTAATGTACCTTTATCTACCACCTCTGTTCACATGACCCTTTTGCGAATATATCCATATATGTCACCTTCAATATGGCCTTCAATATTGGCTTATAGGTACTACTACATAGTTACTCTGAATACTGCATAGATAAGGTGCTTTCAAAATTACTTGTATTTTTATTTTTTTTGTATGAACTTATTAAAATTTATAATTTGCAAATAGAAACGGTCACTTTGTGTTAACTGAGGATTGATTTATTGAATCTTAGTTATTAACCTAGCCGGTAGGCAATGAATACATGTTAGGCAATAAAATGTGGTTAAAACATGTAAAAAACTTTTTTACTGATCTATTTTTCTCTCTGATTTTCCCTGTGTATACTTTGTACTTTTTTCTGATTCTGTATTCATTTTTTGCTGTTTTTTTTTATTTTATTTATTTTTCATTTCATCTTTATGATTCAAAAAATAATGCTAAATGATATATGTGTCGCCGCTGAGCACATAAAACCTTCCAAAGTGAAAATTTTTTACTTTACGGGAAAGTGATAGAGCCAATTTTGATGCAGGAAAATGAAGGCGGACTTCCAAAAAATATTTATTTACAAATAATGATTATTAATGTACACAATAAATAAAAAAAGACATCTAAGTCTCCCTTCATTTTCCTGCTTAAAAATGAGTTTTCACTCCTGTAAAATTTTAAAAATTTCACATTGGAGTATTAGGCTCCCAGCAACGAAGTACAGACCTATGTTTAAAAAATTAAATAGATTGTTAGTAAGAACCCATTGACAACTGCTATTTAGCAGTTTAATGTAATTTGTTGAAATTATGAAACATTTAAATAAATACAAATATAAAAAATAATAATTTTACGGGGTCAGGAAACTTGTATTGCAAGCAAGGAAACTGGCAAATGAATCTACATGACATAGAGAATCTTTTTTTTTCAAACTGAGAATGTCCATTTTTTTTACTTTTTCTTTTTTTTTTCGGCAACTAAAGTTAAAAAACGACTGGAGCCAGGTATGCGCTTTGACATATTAGTTTATATATTATTAACCCCCCAGCGAATGATTTTTTCCATATTTAACCTAAATTTTACCTAAGAAATTAAACTAACTAAATAAATGCCGAAATTAACACACTGAAATACCGGTCCTAAGAGGATTAACGCTTGCAACATATCACCAAGATTAATTGGTGTTATGTCACAATTTAGTAATTTAAAATAATGTATAGCATATTTGCGGCACATTACAGAGTGGTAGATACTATCAATATCGCCCTGGTGTAAGAACACCATTAAGAATTGAAACGTTGCTTGGAATGGCTTTAGCTGTGTTTGGTGACCAGATCTGAATAGCCAGGTATTTTCCAACCTTTGCCATTCACATCTCCTTCCCCTCCTCACTATTACACCCACAACAAACCCCAATTGAGGATGCCATAGTCTCACTGGCTTCAAACGATTGTGAGCAACTAGGATTCTTCTGCGGTATTCACATAAAAAAAAATTATAATAACAATCCAAAAAATAATCACGATAATGGAAATTATATTATTTTAAAAATTTGTAGTTCCTGCAAAGTAAAAAAATATTTTTGGATGTGAATATAAAAACATTTTATTACCATGTAAAGTGAACACAAATCTTTTTATACAATACACATATTTCATCACGATAAAGTAACTCTGCTATAACGTCACAAGTTTATACGTCAGGGTCACAATGACTGAGTTTTTTATAATTTATGCAGGATCTATAAAAATCCGATGAAGTATAAAAAACATGTAGTTAGTAGCAGCAGTATTTCTTTAGTATGATGATATTACATATATTGACTCGATGTTCAATGTACATTTCCGTTTTTTAAGTTGAATCAGGAACCAGCTCAGTGAATAAATCACACTTCATGGGTCAATGGTTCATTTCTTTCTTCAATAAAGTGAGCATTTTAATACTGAACATGTCGTTTTCGATAAGTACTTTTATTGGAGACCATTGATTATTCATTCTTTTGAGTGTTATGTTAGACTTACGCTCCCCCTTACATATTAAAACATATTTGCATAAACCAAGTGCAACTTTTAAAATAGAGTAAACCTCAAACTGTGGGTTACTTTTAACTTTTTTGTTGCATTTTATAGAGCAATGGAGGGCATTGCTCCTTGATAAGGGGCAGACTAGCTTATCAGGTGTTTATTTAGCAAATATGCACTGTTAACTCTTAAAGTCTACTTGTTCGGTTTTCGGCACAACTAATATGTCTCGTAGAAATCGTTGTGTCTCCCTTACTATCGTAGTGGGAAATATGATTTAATCAGTGTTAGAAAGAGAAAATACCACGCTTTGTATTCAAATATAAAAAAAAATACCACGAAAGAAGTCAAAAGGAAGAACTTTACGAAACCAAAGTTTCAAATCACAATTTGAAATAAATTTATCTAACTGGGAATTTTTTTATTAATTATTTTTACATGGAACATTTGTAATACATTTGTCTAAAAAATGTGTATGTGCTTTTATTTTTTTCATTATCAGTAATTTTTTTGTTTGCAGCAAAATTTTTAAATTTCAAAAATTATGTTTATTTCAATTTTTAAAATTTGAAAGTGTATTTTGTCACCTGTGATAATATTTTAAAATTGTTCAGATACGTTCTTAAAATATTGCATGTATGTGGTTTTTATTGTAAAGCGGAAACATTTTGACCCTCTGACAAAATATCGTCGAGGTTTGAGGGGTTAATGCTGAATTATACACTAAAGAAGCCAAAATGTACGCAGAGATTAAACTTAAAGATAAGAATTCGTGTTTTGGAACCCGATTATTCGGGAATTTTTTTTGATTTCACAAAGGGCCAGCAAAATTCTCAAGAAAAATAATCAAATCAGTTCCTCTTTAAATTAATTTGAACAGCTCCCATTTTGCAGAATAAAATGGCCGAAGTATGTATTAATATCGAAAAATTTCCACAAATGACTAAAAAAGGCTCAAATATGCAATAATGACCAAAAAAGCTATCAAACACATATTACATTATAATTCGATACCTAATTATTGCTATTCAGCATAGAAATCGGAACCAGCAAATAATTAATTGCAACTAAAAATTTGAAATTTTCCAACGAGGCAAAGATTTTCTTAGGATAGAATTATTATACATAGAATACTTCAGGCAATAGACAAGGCACATTAAAAATTACTTTTTTAATATACCTTTGTTTAAACTTATTCATATTTATAATTTTCAAATGAAACAGTCGCTTTGTGTCATACTTATTAATTATTAATTAACTACTTATTAATTTTTTGAATCTTAGGTATTAACTTAGCACAGTGGTCAACAGACCTTTATTTTTATACAGCAGAAGCTTTTCAGTCTTTATGGAATGCACCCCGATTATAGAAAGCATTTATATTCTATAATATATTTCTTTTAACAATAATAATTTATGTTCTTATATCTTTCCAGCTTACCCAGGTCAAAGAAACCGCAGTTCAGACCAGAGGATCAAATCCAGTACATGATCGTGGAAAAGAACTCAAAGAAACCGCGGCCGCAGGTGGACGCAAAGTTTTTTGCGCAGTTCAAAAGGCTCCTGAAGATTATGATACCCGGCTTCTGGTCCAAAGAAAACGGGTTCTTATTCCTCGTGGCCGCATCACTGGTAGCGAGAACGCTCTGTGATCTGTGGATGATCAACAATGGGACACTCATTGAGAGGTATATTTTTTTTTAAAGAAAGACAAATATTCCCGCTTTATGAAAAACCTGACATATTTGAAAAATTCCTACTACCATCATTATGAGCGAAAGATATTGCTTGTGCAATAATGGAGGACTAACCGAGGAACTGAACCCGAGATGCTCAATTGGAAGCCAAACGCTTTGTTGTCAACTGAGCCACTAACCTGTCAAATTGTAATGTAACTGTAATTACTTGTCGGTGGCTGAGTTCATAAATATAAAGAGTTCCTACCCAGGCATCATGGATTCGTTTCCTAGCTAGCTAACCGTTTGCTAGCTAAGTTCTCTAACATTGCATAGGCAACATCTTCCGCTTTGATTTTGCAGGATAATAGATAATGAAGATATTCCAGACAACCATGTGTGCTCTTTATATACCTACAGTGTTGTCTGTCGTTTCATGCCCTCTCTCTCGTGCAAGACTTCAGTCGCTCATTCATTACCTTGACCATGGGTGTCGCCAGCTTCCAACCTAGGGGGCAGCTCAAATTATACAGCTTACAGGGAAGGAACAAGGAAATAGTCAGAATAAACTATAATATTTACACACAAACTGATGAGTACTCAGTGGTGCTCGGGAATACGAAGAGTTCCGTCTTAAGTCGTGAAGGGGCCTATGGGCATACTGAGTTTGGTTGGCCCCTTTTGAAAGCCGTAAAACCGAAAAACACCCATTTTTTTTCCATAATTTTAATGATAGGGTTTGTGCGAGATAATGCTATACCGCCTAATCGTGAATTAGGCCTGTATATCAGTCAGTCCATATCCTTGCTATGTACGACATTCCTCACCCCAATTTAAGCAGGCTAAATCTGAGGGGCTTTTACATGAATAGTGCATAATACAAGACACAGTTTTTAAATAAAAAAGATGAACTTGAAGAAATAAAAATCATATGAATAGTAGATATAAAGATAAAATAGAGCATTAGAAGAAAAGAGAATGTTTTTTTAGTTAGAGATGGCATTATTATTAGAAGAAAAGATAAAGTTTTTTAGTTAGAGATGGCATAGAAATAATAATCAGTGCAGGTTATTAATACAAAATTTATAGGATAATAAATATATGCAATAGCTCTTTTGCGATGCTCCTTAATATCTACAAAAATATAAAAAAATATGCTACATAAAAGTATCATTTAGATATTTCTTAAATAGTGGTAAACTTATATTAAATACATCGATATTTGGGGTGAATTTGTTTCCAAGTGTGTAAAATCGAGGAATAAAAAATGGGTGCATGTATGTGGTAGTTGGTTTCAGAATAATTGTTGTAGAATAATATATTTTGCCTAGACGCTCGACCAGGCACCTTGAAGTTGGTGAGATGCAGGAGTTCACAACAGTCAAATTTAGAGTGAATAATTTTAAACAAAAAAGTTAAGTCAATTATTTTTCATCTATTTTCTAGGGAATGCAATTTAAGCGTACTTAGTAAGAATGTATAGTTAATGTGTTGAATAGGTATGTGTAACTTGAAGTTAATAAATAGTAAAAATTTATGCTGCAATATTTCAATATTTCTTATATGGATTTGATAAAATGGGGACTACACTATGGAATTGTATTCTAGCAAGCTCCAAACTAGTAACAAATATACGATTTTTATTACTTTCAACGATCGAAGTCTTTGATTGTTCTGATTATAAAAAAGTTATTCCTTTGTTTTTGTATGGATATTTGAGCAGAAAGCAACAAGGTTAAATCCGTGCGGTTTTTCAAAATACGCCCGGCATTCAACAAATTTAAGCAATTTATTTTTAACAAAAATGTGTAGATTACTTACAAAGGTATAAAAAAATACTCCAAAAAGAAATGCGAATACCGCATTTTTAGTCCCAATTCCTCAATAACCTCAGAGCCTGTGAAACTATTGCATCCCCAAGCGGAGTAAGTGACGAGAGTGAAGGGAGTGGAAAATTAGTTATAACTCTCACAAAGACACGAAAAAGCACTGCAGGCGAACAATATTCTATGGTATCCCCAGAGATGACATGCTATGCCATAAGGAACTTATATCCTAAAAAATAAAATAAAAATCGGTCCCTGGCCGAAGGCCCTCACCCCGAGGTTTGGACCCTAGGCCTGGGCCTCTCGGGCCTATGCAATACCTGAATCTCCAGAGGTCGTTATAATATTTATGTGTAATGTAATGCTACTGAGACCAATAAACTATTTGTGTAAATTGTCCATTTATCAATAATTTCCAATTTCTGTAATCCATACATAAATGGACAAATAACTTGGAATGACAAATTGTAATAGATAATTGAAGGTCATACGTATTGAATAATACGAGGGAGGGCCCAAAAGTAACGAGACTTTCTTTATAACTATTTTATTTTTCAATATTTTTACACCAAAATTTGGTAAGCCTTCAAAGTATTCACCATTAGAGCAGTGTTCCGCAAACTTTTTGTGATCAAGGTACACCTATCAAAACAAAAAAATTTAGAGGTACACCAAAGAAAAAAACAATGATTATTAAAATAAATATAATAACGTTTAACGAGAAATGTGACTTGCTTGTGACCTGCTTAACTGAGCACAAGCGATCAAGATTTGGAGCAATCGTTGATAATGCTTCTCTCATCTCTTCGACGATCGTCTCTTTTTTATATCGTAGTGAGAGTTAAAAACCCCAATTCACATAAATAGATGGGTTCTCATTGCCTCGCAAACTCTGGTCCGCCATCAATAGGATGAGGTGCTCCCATAGCCGTTGTGCCCATATAATGCGGTGAGGTGCAGACCACCGAACATGTGGTCAACGAATGCCCGCTCCATTCCTTCCCCGGCGGGATTGATGAGGTCCACAGGGCAACGCCTGAGGCCCTAGACTGGCTCGCAGACCTAGATGTCCCCCTCTGACCCCCCCTTATGAGTAGCCAAAAATGTGCTAGCTCTGTTTCAGAAAATTTAACTTTTAATGTCTCATTTTTTGTCTTCAGAATTCTTCCTGCTCGTTCGGTAAGTGTCCAAGGAAAATGCTATCTAAGAATGGATTTTGAACCCTGTCCATGGGTTGCAGGTCACACTTAGGAAAATACGAGTTCATTTTTTCTGCTGTGTTTCACTATCATCTGTGCTTCGAGTGTTTTGCTATCAAAGCCTGCACTATTTTTATTTAATCGGCAGCCATGACATTTGGGAACATTTCGTTACTATATACCATTGGGCGTTGCTGATCCATAACACCAATTTAGCTTTGATTCTTGACCGATGACGTTAAAGTATTAGAATTCTTGCCTTGCTTTTTTGGTTGCGCTCGTTTAAATGGGCGAATATGTCCTATTTTACTACCGATCCGATAGTCGGATTGCCTAAGTTGGTGCAGCGTTGCAATGTTATTTTGTTACAATGTAGCATTGCGGTGAGGCACACCAGCTAACGACCACGTTACACCACTGTGCCGCGGCACACACTTTGCGGAACACTGCATTAGAGTATATACATACACTTGTCCAACCTTTTTTCCACTGTTCAAAAAAATTTTGAAACTCACTAATTGGAATGTCTTTTATGACGTTTAACGTTTCCCTTTCAAGTCCCTTTTCATCCTAGGGAACAGAAAGAAGTCACAGGAAGACAGGTCGGATGAATAGGGCGGGTGAACGAAAGGAGTCATTCCATTCTTGTTCAAATACTGCTTCACAGACAACGCGGTGTGAGCAGGTACATTGTCGTTGTGGAAGAACCAGTCCGCTGTGCGCCAAAGATTTGACCCTTTTTTCCTGATGCTCTCTTTTTATTTTCACAATCTCTTTAGTACCTTCTTATAGAACTGTCGGTTAACTGTTTGGCCTGGAGGAACAAACTGTGTGTGGACAACACCTCTAACATCAAAAAACAAATGAGCATCGTCTTGAAGTTCGATTTCACCTGATGTGCTTTTTTCGAACTAGGAGCATTAGCTTGACTTTTGCTCGGTTTCGGGATCGTACCCATAACACCATGACTCATAACCAGTAACCTTGAAAAAAATCTGGGTCCTCTTCCAGCTGATTTTTCAATTTGTGGCAGACAGGCTTGAAGGCGATGCTCTCTTTGATTCTCAGAGAGGAAACGAGACACAAATTTGGCTACAACTCTCGTCATATGTAAATCCTGTGACAGAATCCGCCGAATTGAAATGTGATTCCAGTCATGTCAAGTTGATCAATTATTCGGCGACGATCTTCATGGACAAAAGTGTTGATTTTATCAACGTTTTCATTGCTCCTTGAGGTTGAGGAGCGCTCAGAACGAGGTTGGCCTTCAACCAACATTTTCTCACTTTTGAATCGCGAAAACCAGTCGTAGACCCGAGCTTTACATTGCTTCATTCTTGTAAGCTATTTGGAGCATTGCAAGAGTTTTCTCAACAGAAAAAAAAAAATTACTGCCATTTTGCATCCACCATTTCGCGTTTTTGCCGAAAAAAGAAATCTTGATTTACTTAAAATTAACCTTTGGACGAACACATGGTCTCATAGCGACGCAGCTTCGCACACTGACTGAGAAAGAGAATCACAAAACCCGTTCCCCCTCCACTTCTCCCCTCTACCGCCCGAGTCTCGTTACTTTTGGGTCTCCCATCGTACATAATATCTTCGGGTAAATGCCAAAGACGTGAATCTGCAAAAACATCATTCAGAGATATAGAGTTTTGAAGTTTAGAATTGATATCATAAATCTTTTTTTTTTATTACTAAATCAGCTTAAATAAATCTAATAATAAAAAGTTTAATAAAAAATAAGAGGCAGGCTAAACTCCGTTTAAAATGAAAATTTTCAAAACTGGCAAAAATGCAGATTCTAAACTTTGGCATTGGACCGACGATAAAGTTAGCGCCTCCGTACATGGAGCTACTTACAAGCTATTCGAGCCCGATGCGCGTAGCACGCACACCGCTCGTGGGTACCCGCCATACAATTTTGCTGGTGTTCGTACACGGCGCTACGCGACGGATGTCAGGTTGAAGTCGGTAGCGCGCTAACGACGGTGCTGGTAGCGCGCTACGCGTTGCAGCATTCGGGTCTACTACTTTCGTTTGACGTTTGACAGAAATGGCGTCTGAACATGAAAGTAATGTTAGATTTGTTCTGGAAGTGAATAAAAATGCGTGTTTACATAACTTTACATTACCAGAATACGCAAGAAAGGATTTGGTGAAGAAGGCATAGATTAATGTTGGAAAAAAAGTCATTTGACATCGTTCGACATCGTGTTAACTCCACGGCTGGACGTGAAAAATGATAAGTTCAGTATAATTCGGGTAGTGCCGCGTACGGAAACCAGCTTTAAAAAGTAGTACATCTGCAGGGTACTTGTGGTTGTGTCACAATCACGTAGTTTGTAAGTATCTCCATGAACGGAGGGCCTTATGGTTACCTATTGAAGTTCTAAAAAAATTATATATTAATAATTATCAAACATTTATTTATTTCAGTGCCATTATTGGGATGGACAAGCCTTTATTTAAAAAAAGATTACTGCAATTCTTCTACGCAATGCCAGTGGTAAGAGTTTTCTCCCACAGATATATTTATTTTTTAAACTTTACAGCATAGCTTCAAAACACATTTACATACAGAAAAATATTGGATAGATATTAAATTAAATTAACCCTGATGTTATCTTATCTTGGAAAAAATATTTGAACTAAGTCCTTGAGGTTATTTGTCATAAAAACAGCACTAAAAAAATCTTCCAATTAATATTATTATGGATAATCAATTAATTCTTTGATTTTTGTTGAAAAGTGAATTTTGAATTATTTAGTAATTCTTTTGAAAATCTGCTTGATATTTTTTTCACCATTTGTAGCTGGTAACATTTGTAACATCCTTTTTAGCAGAAGATCTGCATTACCTATTTTTCCAATGTTTGCAGACCCCATAGTATTGGGGGAGGGGGCCCCAGAGAGAAATTAATTTTTTTCGCATTTCTTGGGGTTCACACCGGTTCTTCAAATTTTTATTCAAATTTGCAGTTGTGAATAAAATTCAGTAATATCATTTATAATGTGGCCGTCACACACAGCTATAAAAGATCATCGCATGCACAATAGTCACACTTAAGCAGATGATGCGCAGATAAACCATAGTTAATTCAGATTATTCACCATAACCGCTGCTCACGCGATATGCGAAAAGTTGCGCGACCCCCTCTCCACCGTAAACAGGAGAGGGGGTCATTTTAATTACAGAGCTGCGTATGACAGCTGTCAAGTTGACAGATCCAGTACAAAGAAATGACATTTTTCGGCAGCTCCTTAATTCAACTGATCCCCTCTCCTACCATAGGAAGAAATCTTATAGCGTGGTGTGACGGTACAACACATAAGCGCTCGCGGTTTAACAGATAAGTGCTTGCGCGTGTAATGCTGCGTGTGACGGTACCTTAATTACCAATGTTTGGTATTTTTATTTTATGTTATATAGTGTCACTTTATTTGCAGATATCTTTAGTAAACAATGTAATGAAATGGAGTATAGGAGAATTGAAAATTCGACTTAGGACCAATATGACTTACAATCTATACAATCAGTATCTTAAGTAAGTATTTAATTTATTCCATTTTGAGCGTAACAATCAAATCATTGTGATAAAAATAGAAAAATTATCAAATAATTGGATTTAATTAATCTATTTTGTTTTCTTGCAGCGGTTTCACGTATTACAAAATGTCCAATTTGGACAATAGGATATCAAATGCCGATCAGTTGCTCACAAATGACATAGACAAGTTCTGTGAAACTGTCACTGACCTCTACAGTAACGTTTCTAAGCCTATATTGGATATAGGAATCTATGTATACAGGTTGACTGTCAACCTGGGTGGACAGGTGGGTTACTTTCAAATACACACATATTTTCACTAAATATAATCACAAGGTGTCATTTGCTAAATGAAAAATGTTTTTTTAACCTTTTTATGACGACGTCATTAAAGAATTTGCAATACCCGCGGACGGGTATTTCAAATTCTTGCATATATGCGTCGTGTATAGATGACGCTCGTCTTTTATGGGTGGTTTACACAGTGCGAGCTAGCGTGCGAGTCAGCCTGCCGAGTAACTGCACTGCAGTAACTCGCACTGTTTGGACGTAACTTACGAGTAACTCGTACGTGAGAGTTGGACAGTAGCTCGCATCCGAGTTACTTCAACATTTTTTGTTTTCACTCGCATGCTTGCCCGGCAGCAACTCGCACATGGCAGCAGCTCGGTCATCACTCGCATCGTTTGGATGCGTTCGGCAGTTTCATGCGCTCGCCAGGGCCAGCCGGACAGTTGTGAGCGGAACCTGTGTTTTCACGTTCAACCACGTTCACTCGACATCGCGACAACTCGCAAGACTGGGCAATAGCTACTACGTGTCGTGTAGACAGCTAAGGCGAGCCGAGCTACTGGCATACGAGTAGACAAGCCGAGTAGCTGTCTACTGGCTAAGCAGCAGCTCGCACTGTGTAAACCAGCCATTAGACACGCGATCGGTTGGCATGTATACATGACGCTCGTATCAAATAGGTTAATTTTTCAACCCGATGGCCAAGCAGGCCAAGAATACCCTAGAAAGGTGACAATTACAACAACCAGCCGTTCTTGACAGTTTTTCATTCCTAACTTATGGAATTTCATAATTTTTTTCTGCCTTTTGTGTTATTACTTTTATTCTCCTTCAAGTTTAAGGACCGATGGTTTGTTACAGCACTACACATTTTACTTAACAAATATGTTTAAACTATTAATTTGTTGTTTTCAGACTCCAGCTGTGATGTTAGGTTATTTATTCTTTGCTGGAATTCTGCTTACCCATCTTAGGAAACCGACAGGTAGTAACTCATTTATTTGTCCATATATCAATAATTTTACTAACCATGTGTGTATGCCAATACTTTTTCTTGACATTAATATATTTACCCAAGACTTATCAATTTTAACTCTACCATGTTTTCGATTTTAACACTCTGCTTCTTTATTTATGTAGGTATTATGCATTATATTTATTGTTATTGACCCCTCAGGCTAATTTGTTCACTTTTGGGAACAACTCATATAGAAATAGTTTGTCTCCCTTGCTCATGGTGAGAAATAGGATCTACATGGTGTTAGAAAGAGAAAACACCACGCTTTATTTTCAAATCTAAAAGTTAACCCCAAAATAATTAAAATGTTCACCTTCATGAAACCAAAGTTACCGAATGCAATTTGAAAAAAAAAATTTGTGAAACTCTGGGAATTATTTAATAATTTTATATTTACATAAAAGTGAAATGATGATAGCATTTGTATGTAATACATTTGTCTAATAAAATATTTGTGTTTTTTTTTTTCATTATCTGTAATTTTAGTTAGAAAAAACAATTAAGCCATTTTTTTTACTTTTTTATGTTGCTTTCAAAATTTTTGTAGTTCAAAAATTATGTGTTTGTTTAGAATTATAAAATTTCTAAATTGTGTGAAAAAGTGATATAAAATACGCTATAGGCGTATTTTATATCACTTTTCGAAAACAGTTTTTAGTTTTCTTATATGTTCAGAAATTTTCCATTTATTTGGATTTTATAGGAAAGCGGAAATTTTCGACCTTTGAAAAAATGTGCCGGAGGCCTGAGGGTTAAGTTTAATTTATAAATAAACTGTTTTGCAAATTAAAGAATTACATTATTGAATATATAGAAGAAAAAAACTTTTGGGTATTACACATTAATCTGATTAGCTCTGCAAAGAGGTGATTTACCTACCTACAAATATTTATGTATCATTTTTATTTCAGCCCGTATGACTGTGACCGAGCAGAAACTAGAAGGAGAATTTAGATATATTAATTCAAGGTTGATCACAAATTCTGAAGAAATTGCTTTCTACCAGGTAACATAATCTCTATATATATAAAAATCAAAATATGCTTGCTTGAATGTATACGTGAGTTACAAGTGGTCTATGTATTGCTATGTATAGCATAGAAAATGTTTGAAACTTTCAAAATACCTTTTTTCCAACCTCGCAAAGGTTTCTGGATTATTACGACATGACAATAAATCTGAAAAGTTTTTTAATCAATTCAAAAACTCTTAAGAAACTGTCAAAAATGTCACAATTTGAGAATGATATTTTGCAAAAGAATGATTGTTCAATCAAAATTCAATTTTCGAAACTCTTTATATGAGAAGTACTCACCTATGATACTAACCAAAATCGAATTCTTTGAATCTAAACAAAAATTGTAACACCTGTGTTAGGTACCAACTTTTATTGATTGTTCTTATAATATACAAAAATGAATGTTTGTAATAGAAAATTTGTAAAAAAAATTGTACTAGTTGGCACCCGAGCTGTTTGAAAATCTGGGGGAACGCATGAGGGGAAGGGTAGGCGGAAGGGGAACATGATGAATGGGAAAAGACACGCAGGGAGAAACCATTTCTTTATTAGTGGCATTGCAATACATGCCGGGAACTCGCTAGTCAATTATAATAATTATTTGTCTATATTATGTACCTTCTGCAGCAATCAATTTTTTGGATGCTACTTAACTCGTCAAATGCCACGGGAACAAACGAGAAAATTTCGCGATGTTTTGACTTTTACGTAATATTTTGCAGGTTAATTTTATGCTATCTTATGTAATATTTACTGAAACACATTCCTTGAATACTAAACTATGCATAAAAACAACATTACTTGCGTTTATTCGGTGAATTTATACATTTTACGATCGCGGCGCGAGACTTGACAGACGCCAATCTGACAGCCGAGAGGCGGGAAAAATTCTAGGCCCGTGTCAAACAATTCCAAAGTAAAAATATCACTGCGCTAGGTGGGTTCACGGTATCTTATACCTTATGAACAAGAATGCCCCAAGCGATTCTGACCTTCATACGTTTTCTTTATACATAAGGGTTAAAATCGCATGACAAAATTATTTTTTAGTGATTATTTTGGCCTGCGCCGATAGTGCGCCGGCGCACGAGCGGCAATCTAGCGGTTAATAAAAGTTGCCTTTAGAGGCTAGCCGCAATAGCCATCGATACAATTTATGTGGTCTTTAACTTTAATAATAATATCATTTGGATGATTTGTACAGAGCCATTTTTGTGAAAAATCACCTCAAGGACGCTATACAATTATATAATATATTTCTGCAATGCTCTATCTTATTACTAACTACAGATTAGACAAACTATTATAACTACTTATGGCTAGCAGATTGTATCTATCGGTTCGTCGATCACTAATACAAAACTGTATGCACAATTTGACCAATGAATGTGACGTTGTGTTAAAATGTACGTGATATGTTATTATTTATTTATTTTCTGTACAGGCAGATAATATACAGAACCATACATACAACTTTGTATAGTATCTGCCTAGCTAACTAAATGTTAGTTTGTAATTTAATTTACTAACCAAAACACATAAAATTTTAACAACATCTTGTGGCTTCGAGTAATGAACCATAAATCATTTATATTTACAGGGAAATAACCGAGAGAAACTTACACTGATGGCGAGTTTCAATAAACTGAAAGCCCACTTAAGGAAATTCTTGGAGTTTAGAATATTTATGGGAGTGATTGACAATGTAGTAGCTAAATGTGAGTCATTTCAAAGGATTTATTTGTTTCAAATTGTTTTCTGTATTGGTATAAAATTATTGTTAAATTTTTAAGTAATTATTGACTTATTATATGCTTTGACTACAGTATTTTTTATAAATCTGTATATTTTTTAATGAAACCAAATTTCTAAATCCTCTTGGATTTATAAAGGTACATAAATATATACGTATTACAAACTTTGATATTTGATTATGTTAAATACATGCTCACATGTGTATTTATTACCATGTTTTATTTTGTTTCTAGATTTTGCAACTGTTATTGGATTCTATTCAGTCTCTCTTCCATTCTTTGTTGCTGACCACAAACTGCTGTCTGTTAACAAAGAAGATAGATTTAGAGTAAGTATCTTTTAGTACGCATTACCATCCTTCAAGTATTTTAGTTACTTTTGCCATTCAGTTATATTTCTGAAATGTGTTAATTTGCAACTTATTAAAGACTATCCTAACGTGATGATTTTGTTTTACTTCCAGCATTACTACACGTTTGGGCGCATGTTGGTGAAACTAGCTGAAGCCATCGGAAGGCTCGTGCTTGGAGGCAAAGAGCTGACAAAGCTGGCCGGCCTCACGTCTCGGGTCACTGAACTGATGTCTGTGCTGAAAGATCTCAACGATGGCCATTATGAAAGGACCATGGTAGATGGTTCTTCCGCTCTTGAGAGTGGATCAGGTTATTATTTTTTTTACTTATTTATTAAGCAGCAAAACCAAATTTTCGTTTCTCTTTTGACACTTCTCTACTCATTAATTACTATATACGCACTAGTTCAATTGTTTTGGTAATTTAATGTACCTACCTAGAAAGAATTTCCGTAATGATCTTTGGCCATCATCGTTGGAAATCTTCATTTATTTTTAATCTACCTAAATTTATGTAATATTGTTTTTATGTCGCCATCTATGGAATAGGTATTCCAATAACTACTCACTTGGTTTGTTTCCTCTTGGTGTTTAGTTGGAAATATAACCTACTGTATATGGAAAAGACTTGGTGAAGGCAGTCTTTAATTATTTACAAATGTTATATTGAAAATAATTATTTTCTTTTATAGGTAATGAACTCATGCCGCCACTGGTTCCAAACTCCGGGAAGATAGTATTCCAAGACAATGTTATTAGGTTCACCAATGTTCCTCTGGTAACGCCCAACGGAGATGTTCTGGTTAAAGACCTTACCTTCGAAGTCAAGTATGGTTCAATCAAATAATAATTAATTAAAAATAATATTTCAGCAATATGCTGGTGGTTCAATACATATTTTTCTCTTATTTCAGATCTGGTATGAATGTGTTGGTCTGTGGACCTAACGGTTGTGGCAAATCCAGCCTCTTCCGAATTCTCGGAGAACTGTGGCCGATGTTTGGCGGCACCCTGGTCAAACCGCCTCGAGGAAAACTCTTCTACATTCCTCAGAGGCCTTACATGACTCTCGGAACTCTAAGAGATCAGGTATACGTCTTATTTGGATCAGTGACATCTATCTGCCTGTGTTTCATTCCTTACATATTACTTGTCTTTACACTGGAAAACAGTTTAAGAATGACAAGAAATAGGAAGAGATGAGATGAATACATAATATCTAATATATGTAATTTGAGGTTACATAATATGTATTTTAAACATGAAAGTAACAAATGTAGAATTGCATAATATGTATTGTTAAATCAAAAGTACTGTGATTTTTTAGCATGTAACAAAATGACATGTTACTTATGTCTTCATTTCTCAGCTATCAAAGGAAGCTTAGCTATTGGTTTTCTTGTACGTCAAATATAAAATGTATTTATCATCACCAGCGCTACAAAGCTTGGAATGTTCTGTCCGTCTTTAAAAAACGCCTCCACTCCTGCTGGTCTTCAGTTCCTTATTCCAAGGATGTGGTATTTGCCTCCTCGTCTTCCAATACATTAATTCCTTTTGCATTGCATCAGATGTGACAGTAACAATGTTTTTTCTAACCAGGTCATCTACCCCCACACACGCCTAGAGATGACAAGGCGAGGTCGCACTGATGAAGAACTCCTGAAGTATTTGGACCTTGTCCAGTTGTCATATCTGCTGACGAGAGAGAAAGGGTGGGATGCCATTGCAGATTGGTTGGATGTCTTGTCCGGAGGGGAGAAACAAAGAATTGCCGTAAGTTATTCAATATGTACACTTATATTAGTTATTCAATATGACATTGGGTTGGTTCAAGGATTCAATAGATATTATTACATATTATGTATAGAAAATATTGTCAGTCAAATTAATCTTTCTATTTCAGATGGCTCGATTATTCTACCATGCTCCACAATTCGCCATCTTGGATGAATGCACCAGCGCCGTCTCAGTTGACGTAGAAGGCTCCATGTACCAATACTGCAAAACTGTAAGATTTTTACTTGTATTTTAACTATGTTTATTGACAACAAATTGTGACTACTTTCATACATTATCATAGCTAAAGAAACAGGACTGTTATAATTGTGACCGTTCTAACCTTCCCTTCTTTTGACATAAACTGAAAATTGTTTATTCTGTTTCTAGGTGGGCATATCTCTGTTCACGGTCTCCCACAGAAAGTCCCTGTGGACCCACCACGATTACTACCTGAAGATGGACGGAAGGGGAAGCTTCAAGTTCGGGCTCATTGCTGAGGACACGGAAGAATTCGGCTCATGATAAACCAAACGTACATAATAAGACATCATATTACAAAAAGATTATGTAATACTTAATACTGTAAATATTGTTCATAATATTTGACTGTGATCTTATAATCATACATTTTTTTGGTGAATTATTTATGATTTTAAACAGCCTTGTTGGTGTAGATCGCTGACTTCGGGCTGAGAGGTTGCAGGTTCTATTCCTGTAAAAGTGCAGTTATAATATAGAATTTTTTTCTGTATTCAAAATACAGATTCTTCAGACCGGGTATTAGTAAGAATTATTTTTTATTTGTTTGGATTATATAATTATGTTAATGCTTTTGAAAAAAAACATTGAAATAATTAGTGTGCCCATTTTTATTTATGCTAAGATTAATCGTGTGACATACTTTATGAAAGGCTGTTGAAATAAAATTCTTACATTATAATCTTTTGAAGTATATAAATTGGATGTATGTCTGGTCTCTAAACCATTAAGTTCAGTTCTCACCCTTACAATGAATTTAAATCACAATTTACATAGTTTTTGTGACTTTTGTTAGTAAAACATTATTCTAGTAAATGTATTCTATTTCTTAGTTTAATAAAACCTCTTCGTATTGTTTCAGAACATTCTGATTCTAAGAAAGTACTTGAATGACACAATGTATTATCCATTGTCCTTCAAAGAAACATTTTTGTGACTTTTGTTAGTAAAACATTTTTCTAGTAAATGTATTCATATAATTTAAAAAAACCTCTTCGTATTGCTTCAGAACATTCTGATTCTAAGAAAGTACTTAGAATGACACAATGTATTATCCATTGTCCTTCAAAGAAACATTTTTGTGACTTTTGTTAGTAAAACATTTTTCTAGTAAATGTATTCATATAATTAAAAACCTCTTCGTATTGCTTCAGAACATTCTGATTCTAAGAAAGTACTTAGAATGACACAATGTCCATATATATACAATATCCATTGTCCTTCAAAGAAACATTTATGATTACTTTTGGTCTTTCATAGTTATGTTTTAGTTTTTTGACATATAGCCCAGTCAATGAACGCATTGAACTGGAACATGCTAGAGGAAAGCTGAATTTTTGCAGGTGAATAGTACTTCTTATGTGGAGTATTTTCCAAAAAAGTCCCTACCCCTCCCCCGCTTGCTTCCTCCCCTGTCCCCTTCCAAACTTTACAATTTTAGAGTTCTACAAAATCCATTATATCTCTTAAACTATTATATGCATCTGAAAAAAAATTTCTCCGTTAAACTTCTTAAAAAGTTGTCTAAAAATTAGTTGTACTTTTGTCTTTGTTATCTATTACGGTTTGGCAAATAATAATGACATTGTCGCAAAAAAAAAATTTTTTTTCGTAATTTTTGATTTAAAGGTGAATATTTTTTTTATCTGGGGGGACACGCAAAAACATTTCATATAATTTATTTGCCAAATTTAGTAAGCTTTAAAACGATGTATAATATTGCTTACCTTTATTCTTAATACTGGTCAAAATCCGATTCGATAGCAGGGCGGCACGGCGTGCTTGGCGGTCGGGCCTAGCTCGCTGTGCTTGCAGATGACCGATTTGAGCTTAGGTAGGTATTTATAGTTTTAAATTGAAACACCGAGTACTTTTTAATTGATTCACGATATAAAAACGCTTTAACACTAAGCTGTATAGTAATAGTAGTAATGGAGGCTTTCTTACCTTTCTTTAAAAAAACGTCTTCAAATAAAGGTGAATGCGAAGTTAGTTCAAACTCAAAGTAGGATTTGAGCTTTGCAGGACTGTCACATACGCGTAATATTCTATTGAATATCTGATTAGGGTTGATTATAAATTCTTTGTTTCTAACTTTGTTAGATTTATTACTGGCTTGAGTATCAATCATATCCGATCTGTGTAGTTTTACTTCTGAAAAACTTTGCCTTGCCATTTTCTTCATAGCTTTGAACCCTACCTCATAAGCATCGTCATATGTTGAGTCTGATACTAATCTTGAAGAAATGCAAATTAATTCACCAGACTTTCGAGCAAAAGTATTGTGCGTCACCAGTATGAATTTTGTTAAGTCTTGGTTATCCCGTAACTGGCTCTCCCTAAGCTCAACTTTTCTGCTCACTTTTCTTGTAACTTAAACCCAAGAAACTATGAAAAGCTTCACTGATTGAAAGGAATAATGGAGCTCCTAATATCCATTTACTGAGAAATCCCACACCCTTGCGTAAGTGCTCCTACTGTTTTTAATGACTTCATCAAGGATTGTTCATGTCAATGCACGCATCAGTCCAAACTCCTGAGCAAAACATATTGTTAAGTAAAAACATATTATTGTAAGTTTTGCTGTCCGACTTGTCGCTTTGATCGTGTTTTAAGTGTCGGTGAAATGTTTAAGATTTATTGCAACTGATTCGTCTTCACGAGCTAATTCATGTGGCATCTTCTTGTTCACAATATTTTTTTTATTTCACGAGGAAAAAGTGTATCATGAGAGTCATTGCAAATTATTTTGACGATTGCAGCACCTGTAAGAACATAGGCTCTTGCATAAGAACAGCTCTTGCATAAGCGTGTCCTTTTATCATGTGTATCACTGTGGGACCTCCGTACACAGTTTTCCATAAATCTTCGAGCCCACTTTCTTCCGTGATCCAATACATCCCAAATATGATATTTACAAAAGAAACTTCCTAGTCGTACAATAATTTTTGAAATTTCAGATGATCCACCAGCCCCCGCTACCATTCAATAGGTTTGAGAAAAAGCGGTTGGTCGAAGTTACAATGTCACACAATCGTTCATAAACCCCTTCGAGTTACATTTTTAATGCACAATGCTAATTTTATGTCACTTAACCACAAATAATTGGTTGGAGATACAAAAGATAATGAATCGGCATGCTCTTTTCTGAAAGATATACATTCACTGAGATCTTTGATGGTTACATCTTTCAAGCCGCTCTTTTTTCTCTTCGCGTAACAAGGTTGAAGGATATTTTCTTGATTAACTAAATTTCCATTTCATCACTGAAGACGAAGTACATCTAGACTTTTAAAATTAGAGGCTGGATTGATGCACAGCACTTTATTCTTCCCACGGCATGAAATGTGCTTAGGCCATCAAATGTTTTTATATTAACGTCGTCATTTTCGAACACAAATTGTGTGAATGTATCATCTTCGATTGTAGGAGGCCCAACTCTTATTACAGATCTTTGGTATCTGTCACCTTCATGACACGACGAACAAATGCCCAATGACGACAACACTTCTATTAAATTCTTAGATCCGTACATTCTCTGTAGAAAACACAAACTTGTCTGAATTGATGACAAAAAGACCTTGGCCTTGCAGATGCTATTATGGCGTGGTTAATTACTAAACGTCTTCTCGTAACATCAGGTCCATTATCATACAATCTCTTCTTGGTTACAGTTAACGTGAACAGATTCAGAGTTTCAGGAACTAAATCATCACCCCCACGACTGATTTCCGGAACATCAGGATAGCTTTCACAATCATGTGGCATTTTTTTAATATCTTTTCTGATTATTTCTGCGGCAGCAAGTACAATTCTTAAACATTCCAGATTTGCATTCTTTTCTTTGTTTCTGTACCAGTCGCCTAGTATCTTATAACTTGAGTGAGACATGCACATGACAGTTTTTCTGCCAAAAATACACGTATACATAAAATCTTGAAAATAGTCAATTACTTGTTTTTTATGAAATGTATATGAGTACGGAAGATCACTGCCACAAATGTCTTTTACTATTTTACCTAATTTCTCTAATATAAACTGACATTCGTCAGTATTTTCTAAAAAAACTACAGAGTTTAAGAAAATTTTTAGCTGAATTATCATATTTAGGTGTTCCTATATACTGAGTTGGTTTACTTTTACAGAACTTCTTGTAGCAAATGCCATGATGGCGAGCTTCTGCTACGACCAAATGAAACACACCTAAAAGTTTAGATTTTATTTTTGCACCCCATTTGTCATCTATTATATTACAATGTTTCCCCTATTTCTGGTCTTAACACCAAATGTATTTGTTAACGATATTTATGAGATAGTTTAAGATCAAACGGTGTTTTTTATTATCACAAATAATACTCACAAATAGTTCTCCGTGAAATTAAATGTATTTTCTAAATGCCTTAGGAATGGCTGAGGTGTACCTACTGGTCAATAGACTACAATTAACATTTGTAAAAGCTTTAATATTGCTAGGCTTATTATACATTTTTCTACAATCTACGTGCACAGTTGGTTACGCTACCTAAAGTGGTTATTTTAACATAATTATTATCTCTTTCAATACTAGCGTTAATTAGCATTTGTAATCCTTTCTTTACTTTAACAAAATTTCCTGGAAGGTATTTTTTTTACATAAAATACACAATAAGTTCTCTTCAGACATTTTCAGTGGTTTTTTTTATTTATTAATTGTTAATTAATTTTTTCTCAATATTTTAACCTGATGAAGGAGGGAAAACGCACAAAAAACTTGATACACGGCTTGGCGCAACCACGTCAAAATATAACCACAAAACCGACACACACCTTAACCTTAAGACATATCTTTTTTTTAACATATGAGATCAAACTGACCATATTTATTTATTTTTTCGTTTGTTTCAACTTGATAAAACAGTCAGTAGCGACACGACAAGAACGACACGTCGCTTGGCCTCGCCACTCCGTGTTACGGCCAGCCCGCGCACGCCGTTGCGTTTGTCCACTATTTTCGATAGAAATAAAAGATGTAAGTAAACATTGTTATGCATGGTTTTAAAGCTTATTAAATTTGACAACTTATTTGTTAAAAGTATTTTTTCATATTTTCTCAGACAAAAAAAATATTCAACTTCAAAAAATAATTTTGCAAAAAAAAAATTTTTTTTAACAACAATCTCGTTATTATTGGCCAAACTAATGCAGATTTTAAAAAAAATATTATTATAGAATTTTTAGGCAGTTTTATAATAAATTCAACGACGAAATTTTTTTTCTGATTTATCTTTTAGTTTACGAGATATAATCGCTTTAGTAGAACCCCACATTGTAATGTTTGGGAGGGCACAGGGGAGGAAGCAAGCGGGGGAGGGGTAGGGACTTTTTTGGAAAATACTCCACATAAGATGTACTATCCACCTGCAAAAATTCAGCTCTCCCCTAGCATGTTCCAGTTAGGGCCTGTTTTTTGTCTAGATTGACTGGGCTAATATGAATGATAATCTCATTCCCTTCATAGATTATCATCATATTTTTAAGTTAAGTAAATTTATATTATTTTGTACATGGGTACTTTTTAATCATAACATTTAATTTTAATTATATTTAATCATAATACTTTAATTTAATAATTATTATTAATTAGATACCTGCCTAAAATATTTTAAATCAAATTCATATCTCAATGACTTGATGTCATTAAAATTGTTTATTTTTAACCACTGAAGAGTTCCACTGTCTGTGGCAAGGGGGACTATTGCATCCTACAAAAATTTTACGTTTAGCAACCAAAATATTATGGTCTTGACTGTTTCAGAATAAATATTATTTTTATATTAAATGGTTGTTGGTAGATTTTATATTATGCATTACCCAAGCTATGTATTGTTATTGTGTTGTTATTTTTAAAGCTGTACGTTGTTTATTATTCAGCCAATACCTTATGGATGTTCATTACAAAAATGAAATAATTTCACTTGGTAAAACACCAATTTCATTAAGTATTTAATCCTTTAAATGCCATAAGGTATTGGTAGGTTTGGTGTGAATGTACGAGCAGACCGCAATTTTTTTTTAGCAAAAAAACAAATTAAAAAATAATCTTTTTCTGAAATATATTAAAAATATGTTTTGAAGACTTACCAAATATGTGCATTGTCACCGTGGGTTCCATATTTTCGATTTTTCTAAATAGTTGAGTTTGACACTCTAAAATCGTCATTTAGAACATTCAGTCATTTAGCTTGTTAACAAGCTAATTTTTTATGGCCGGACTCCTGAGCACGGCTACTTAGAGCGTGTAAACAAGCTTAAGGTACATAAGAAGTTAATAAAGTGGTGTTTTACTAAGTGAATTTCTTAACTTTTTTTTCTTAAATTTTTAAGTTTATTAACTTGTTCATATCATTATATGAAATGTACGAGGGTGTATTAAATAGGTTGAAACCCATGAATCCATCTTTTTAATGATTATTTTTCCATTTCATTGTGTATTTTTTTACAATGTTTATATTTTATACATACTTTTTTGATGTTATGTTTTGACATGGGCGAATGGGTTCCATGCCAACTCGGAAAGAAACCAACTCAGAAAAGTCATTTATAGTGATAAAAAAATAATTTTAAATTAGCCGATAACCCTAACCTAACTTAACCTATTTAACCTATTTTTTATTTATATTTTTTTATCACTCTAAATGACTTATCTGAGATGGTTCTGAGTTGGTTTCATTCCGAGTTGGCCGGTCACCGGGCGAATGGACTAATACTATTTTCAGATCAATATTTTGAAATAAAGCATAATGCATAATTACTTTTTAGAATCATCAAAGGTGGATTTTAATGTTAGTTTATATATGCATATATTTATAATGATCCAAAAGATTGAGTGGCCTCAAATCATTTTGTCAAAAAAAAGATTTGAAAACATGGGAGGGCACCACTGTTATTCAAATGGCAATACTAAAAATAAACATGGTTGAAATATAGAGCAGTGTAATCCACATTTTCGTAAAAAAATAAAAAGGCATAAAAGTGAAAAAAATATTTTTTCATTGCAATATAGATACCCACTGATCTCCAAATTAGAATTGCGCATAGAAATATTATACCTTTGCAATTTTGTATTAACATAATGAAGAATAACGATTTTGTAATAAAATATAAAGCACAGTTTAGAAATTGCTCACATTTATTTAATACTAGCTTAAGTACCTAGTGTTGCACGGGCTTTAGATCATGTCTCTACTTTTAGATCTGAATATATTTAACTCATTCAGATCTAAAAGTAGTGTAACTAAACTCACCATTAGTGATTCTTCCTTTCTACCTACTGTTAAATTAAATGAAAGCAAATCACTTTGTAAAATCCCATTTAATCAAATTTATGTCATTAAGTGGGTACCTCAACAACAGTGCTGCTTCGATTTTAATTTTTAAAATGTGTTTTACAGTGTTCTGTACATTAAGTGTCATTGCGCTTTAGAAGAATATTTGACAGTTAAATTGGTGTTACCAGCCTACAAATTTTGTAGTTCCATTTTTAATATTTTCTACTCTTTTGACAGACTGCAAGTGTTTATTTTAGCAGCCAAGCTATTTGTTTAACCTCCCGAAGAATGAGAATGAATCCTGCCATTCCAAGGATTCCAAGGAACAAAGGAATATGAGCGAACAACTGTTTTTGATTTATCAAAAAAAAAAAAAAAAATTTGACCAGAATAAATAAATTAAAACTTTATGTAGGTGCCTATTATATCTAATGAAGTTGTAAAATGTAAAATATGTTTTACTTTGTGATTAAAAAATTAAAACTTCATTGTTGTGGTAATCAGTGTTAATTCGTACTTGCATCAGAATTGGAATCATTGTTTTACTTATTTTTATTTCTAAGCTAGAATTTCATTACAATTTCATATGCGTGGCTGTCATTGAAAATTGTACACACTATGTTTTGGTAAATCAATTTATATCATCCTCAAATAGTAATTTCTAAAATATGCCCGCAGGAAAACATCAAAATTGCCTGGAATCTTTTGTTCATTTGAATTAATGTTTTAAGTAGGTATATATGTAGATAGATTATATTTATGATATCTTTGATAGATAAATTTTACTAAATTGAAGCCTCTTCTGATGAAATGAGTAAACGGTTAATTCTGCTGGATCTGTAATTGCTTGTGTTCTCTTGTAACTCGCAATGAATGTAAAAAAAAAGAGTTGTGAAAATCTTAAGAAACCCCAATTACAACTGACCCTTTACCGGCATTAAATATTGTGTCAAATAATATAATAATGACAATAATACAGTTCTCCATATGAGCAGGGTCCAGTGCCTTTCAACCTTTTTACGATAGAAGTATGTAAAAGCCCTGAAAAAGGGCGTTGATCAATAAATAAAGAAGTATTTGACATTGTGTACATTGTATTAAATGTCTCACATTAATATTATAATCTTACCTACTTACTACTAACATGGTGCTATAATTAGTTGTTTATGTTTATTATGTGATTATGACTTTTATATTCTTGTTTGAAACAAATCGACTACTTTATGTGAAAAAACATTATCAATTTGTCTGAGACATGCCTAAACACTACATATTGTTACGTTTGCAAAAATGTCTATATGCCAGATTTCACGGAAACAATTTTTTAGACCAAAATTTTCATTAAAAATCAAGGAATCGGGCCCAATGTCGGCTATGAGCATTAGTTTAACTGTTATCACACGAAACTCTTTCAGATGTTGTTGTTATCGCATCTGAATACAAAACTTGGAAGGTTTTTTGTTTCCTCTGTAAAATTTGGTAAAACTTGCATATCTGGTATTGTAAGCGCAAGGATGATATAATATTATATTTATTATTTTGTTAGTTAAATATTGAACTAATTTTGTTTTGGAAATGGGGCTGGTATAAGCTTCCTTTTCCTTTTAAAACAAATAAATGTTTTTAGAGCCCTGTATGAATTGATTAGCCAAAATACTTGACTTTGTAATGAAGTGTTTAAAATTATGCCTGTTTTTAACCACAGATTGGTTATTTCTATTTTTATACATAAATTTTTATCTGTTATTCATGAAAAATAAATAATTAGTTTGTTAAAAATTTGTTTTTATTTCACAAAAAAACTCACTGCGTTTATTATATAACCTATGATTAGTGATTGCGTTTATTATTTAACCCATGATAGTGATAACGTTTATTATTTCACCCATGATTAGTGGTTGAGTTTATTATTTCACCCATGATTAGTGGTTGAGTTTATTATTTCACCCATGATTAGTGGTTGAGTTTATTATTTCACCCATGATTAGTGGTTGAGTTTATTATTTCACCTATGATTTGATTGGAAGATCAAATTATATATGAAAGATGTGTATGTTTAAGCCTTTGTTCGTTAGTACATATTTGTGCTTTTTTTCGTCATTGATGCGATGATCAGACAACTCAGAATCAGGCCCGGATCCAGCCCTCAAAAAAAGTTGTGGTCACAGCAACCCGAAAATCGGCCAAGTGCGAGTCGGAGTACGAACTCGCTGAACAAGCATGACTCATGAACAACTTTTGAATTTGATTATTTCCTTTTTACCGCGCATCAGGACTTAGGAATTGAAATAATCATTGGAGGAAGTCAGACCCGATTTCGTCCAATTAAATAGTCAAACAGTTTCGATTAAATTCCAAATCAATTTCAATCAATAAATTTTTCTTTTTTTCTAGTAGCCAGTAAGTCAATATAGGGACCCTAGACTGGGTAAATAGGTATCTCGACGCTTGCGTGGCGTGGCGCACCCACGTGGCGAAATAGAAAATGCCACGTGCGTTGGATACAACTTGTCCGGTGACGATTGCAACGTTTTAACGTCCCGTGATTTTTCAGCCTTCCCCAGCATTGAAACTTTAGCCAGTCAAATCACAACGCAAATAATTCGTCAAAGTTTATGAAAATGAATTTGCGCCTTGCGAATGAAGGAGTAATGAATAATAAAATTCGAATGAAGGGATGTAAACATCGCAACCACGAAGTTATAAGATTGAAACTGGCGGTATCTAAAGTGCTGAATGATATCCAGACGCTCTACAAGACTTCCATACCTTGGACTACTTTGCAGACAGAGTATTCTTGAGAAGCAAAAGGCCACCGAAGAAAATGACGTGCCATCTCTTCAAATTTCCGCAGTTTAATCTTGAAAAATTAAAATTTTCTGCAATTTAAAATAATGTCCTATACGCTCGGATGGCAGGAAACCCCTTGAACAGAATGTAGTAAAATTAATGAACAGATTTTCCGGATACTATTTTTTAATAAATTGTAAATAACACAATTCATCATAATTATGAAACATTTAAATAAATACAAATATAAAAAATAATAATTTTACGGGGTCAGGAAACTTGTATTGCAAGCAAGGAAACTGGCAAATGAATCTACATGACATAGAGAATCTTTTTTTTTCAAACTGAGAATGTCCATTTTTTTTACTTTTTCTTTTTTTTTTCGGCAACTAAAGTTAAAAAACGACTGGAGCCAGGTATGCGCTTTGACATATTAGTTTATATATTATTAACCCCCCAGCGAATGATTTTTTCCATATTTAACCTAAATTTTACCTAAGAAATTAAACTAACTAAATAAATGCCGAAATTAACACACTGAAATACCGGTCCTAAGAGGATTAACGCTTGCAACATATCACCAAGATTAATTGGTGTTATGTCACAATTTAGTAATTTAAAATAATGTATAGCATATTTGCGGCACATTACAGAGTGGTAGATACTATCAATATCGCCCTGGTGTAAGAACACCATTAAGAATTGAAACGTTGCTTGGAATGGCTTTAGCTGTGTTTGGTGACCAGATCTGAATAGCCAGGTATTTTCCAACCTTTGCCATTCACATCTCCTTCCCCTCCTCACTATTACACCCACAACAAACCCCAATTGAGGATGCCATAGTCTCACTGGCTTCAAACGATTGTGAGCAACTAGGATTCTTCTGCGGTATTCACATAAAAAAAAATTATAATAACAATCCAAAAAATAATCACGATAATGGAAATTATATTATTTTAAAAATTTGTAGTTCCTGCAAAGTAAAAAAATATTTTTGGATGTGAATATAAAAACATTTTATTACCATGTAAAGTGAACACAAATCTTTTTATACAATACACATATTTCATCACGATAAAGTAACTCTGCTATAACGTCACAAGTTTATACGTCAGGGTCACAATGACTGAGTTTTTTATAATTTATGCAGGATCTATAAAAATCCGATGAAGTATAAAAAACATGTAGTTAGTAGCAGCAGTATTTCTTTAGTATGATGATATTACATATATTGACTCGATGTTCAATGTACATTTCCGTTTTTTAAGTTGAATCAGGAACCAGCTCAGTGAATAAATCACACTTCATGGGTCAATGGTTCATTTCTTTCTTCAATAAAGTGAGCATTTTAATACTGAACATGTCGTTTTCGATAAGTACTTTTATTGGAGACCATTGATTATTCATTCTTTTGAGTGTTATGTTAGACTTACGCTCCCCCTTACATATTAAAACATATTTGCATAAACCAAGTGCAACTTTTAAAATAGAGTAAACCTCAAACTGTGGGTTACTTTTAACTTTTTTGTTGCATTTTATAGAGCAATGGAGGGCATTGCTCCTTGATAAGGGGCAGACTAGCTTATCAGGTGTTTATTTAGCAAATATGCACTGTTAACTCTTAAAGTCTACTTGTTCGGTTTTCGGCACAACTAATATGTCTCGTAGAAATCGTTGTGTCTCCCTTACTATCGTAGTGGGAAATATGATTTAATCAGTGTTAGAAAGAGAAAATACCACGCTTTGTATTCAAATATAAAAAAAAATACCACGAAAGAAGTCAAAAGGAAGAACTTTACGAAACCAAAGTTTCAAATCACAATTTGAAATAAATTTATCTAACTGGGAATTTTTTTATTAATTATTTTTACATGGAACATTTGTAATACATTTGTCTAAAAAATGTGTATGTGCTTTTATTTTTTTCATTATCAGTAATTTTTTTGTTTGCAGCAAAATTTTTAAATTTCAAAAATTATGTTTATTTCAATTTTTAAAATTTGAAAGTGTATTTTGTCACCTGTGATAATATTTTAAAATTGTTCAGATACGTTCTTAAAATATTGCATGTATGTGGTTTTTATTGTAAAGCGGAAACATTTTGACCCTCTGACAAAATATCGTCGAGGTTTGAGGGGTTAATGCTGAATTATACACTAAAGAAGCCAAAATGTACGCAGAGATTAAACTTAAAGATAAGAATTCGTGTTTTGGAACCCGATTATTCGGGAATTTTTTTTGATTTCACAAAGGGCCAGCAAAATTCTCAAGAAAAATAATCAAATCAGTTCCTCTTTAAATTAATTTGAACAGCTCCCATTTTGCAGAATAAAATGGCCGAAGTATGTATTAATATCGAAAAATTTCCACAAATGACTAAAAAAGGCTCAAATATGCAATAATGACCAAAAAAGCTATCAAACACATATTACATTATAATTCGATACCTAATTATTGCTATTCAGCATAGAAATCGGAACCAGCAAATAATTAATTGCAACTAAAAATTTGAAATTTTCCAACGAGGCAAAGATTTTCTTAGGATAGAATTATTATACATAGAATACTTCAGGCAATAGACAAGGCACATTAAAAATTACTTTTTTAATATACCTTTGTTTAAACTTATTCATATTTATAATTTTCAAATGAAACAGTCGCTTTGTGTCATACTTATTAATTATTAATTAACTACTTATTAATTTTTTGAATCTTAGGTATTAACTTAGCACAGTGGTCAACAGACCTTTATTTTTATACAGCAGAAGCTTTTCAGTCTTTATGGAATGCACCCCGATTATAGAAAGCATTTATATTCTATAATATATTTCTTTTAACAATAATAATTTATGTTCTTATATCTTTCCAGCTTACCCAGGTCAAAGAAACCGCAGTTCAGACCAGAGGATCAAATCCAGTACATGATCGTGGAAAAGAACTCAAAGAAACCGCGGCCGCAGGTGGACGCAAAGTTTTTTGCGCAGTTCAAAAGGCTCCTGAAGATTATGATACCCGGCTTCTGGTCCAAAGAAAACGGGTTCTTATTCCTCGTGGCCGCATCACTGGTAGCGAGAACGCTCTGTGATCTGTGGATGATCAACAATGGGACACTCATTGAGAGGTATATTTTTTTTTAAAGAAAGACAAATATTCCCGCTTTATGAAAAACCTGACATATTTGAAAAATTCCTACTACCATCATTATGAGCGAAAGATATTGCTTGTGCAATAATGGAGGACTAACCGAGGAACTGAACCCGAGATGCTCAATTGGAAGCCAAACGCTTTGTTGTCAACTGAGCCACTAACCTGTCAAATTGTAATGTAACTGTAATTACTTGTCGGTGGCTGAGTTCATAAATATAAAGAGTTCCTACCCAGGCATCATGGATTCGTTTCCTAGCTAGCTAACCGTTTGCTAGCTAAGTTCTCTAACATTGCATAGGCAACATCTTCCGCTTTGATTTTGCAGGATAATAGATAATGAAGATATTCCAGACAACCATGTGTGCTCTTTATATACCTACAGTGTTGTCTGTCGTTTCATGCCCTCTCTCTCGTGCAAGACTTCAGTCGCTCATTCATTACCTTGACCATGGGTGTCGCCAGCTTCCAACCTAGGGGGCAGCTCAAATTATACAGCTTACAGGGAAGGAACAAGGAAATAGTCAGAATAAACTATAATATTTACACACAAACTGATGAGTACTCAGTGGTGCTCGGGAATACGAAGAGTTCCGTCTTAAGTCGTGAAGGGGCCTATGGGCATACTGAGTTTGGTTGGCCCCTTTTGAAAGCCGTAAAACCGAAAAACACCCATTTTTTTTCCATAATTTTAATGATAGGGTTTGTGCGAGATAATGCTATACCGCCTAATCGTGAATTAGGCCTGTATATCAGTCAGTCCATATCCTTGCTATGTACGACATTCCTCACCCCAATTTAAGCAGGCTAAATCTGAGGGGCTTTTACATGAATAGTGCATAATACAAGACACAGTTTTTAAATAAAAAAGATGAACTTGAAGAAATAAAAATCATATGAATAGTAGATATAAAGATAAAATAGAGCATTAGAAGAAAAGAGAATGTTTTTTTAGTTAGAGATGGCATTATTATTAGAAGAAAAGATAAAGTTTTTTAGTTAGAGATGGCATAGAAATAATAATCAGTGCAGGTTATTAATACAAAATTTATAGGATAATAAATATATGCAATAGCTCTTTTGCGATGCTCCTTAATATCTACAAAAATATAAAAAAATATGCTACATAAAAGTATCATTTAGATATTTCTTAAATAGTGGTAAACTTATATTAAATACATCGATATTTGGGGTGAATTTGTTTCCAAGTGTGTAAAATCGAGGAATAAAAAATGGGTGCATGTATGTGGTAGTTGGTTTCAGAATAATTGTTGTAGAATAATATATTTTGCCTAGACGCTCGACCAGGCACCTTGAAGTTGGTGAGATGCAGGAGTTCACAACAGTCAAATTTAGAGTGAATAATTTTAAACAAAAAAGTTAAGTCAATTATTTTTCATCTATTTTCTAGGGAATGCAATTTAAGCGTACTTAGTAAGAATGTATAGTTAATGTGTTGAATAGGTATGTGTAACTTGAAGTTAATAAATAGTAAAAATTTATGCTGCAATATTTCAATATTTCTTATATGGATTTGATAAAATGGGGACTACACTATGGAATTGTATTCTAGCAAGCTCCAAACTAGTAACAAATATACGATTTTTATTACTTTCAACGATCGAAGTCTTTGATTGTTCTGATTATAAAAAAGTTATTCCTTTGTTTTTGTATGGATATTTGAGCAGAAAGCAACAAGGTTAAATCCGTGCGGTTTTTCAAAATACGCCCGGCATTCAACAAATTTAAGCAATTTATTTTTAACAAAAATGTGTAGATTACTTACAAAGGTATAAAAAAATACTCCAAAAAGAAATGCGAATACCGCATTTTTAGTCCCAATTCCTCAATAACCTCAGAGCCTGTGAAACTATTGCATCCCCAAGCGGAGTAAGTGACGAGAGTGAAGGGAGTGGAAAATTAGTTATAACTCTCACAAAGACACGAAAAAGCACTGCAGGCGAACAATATTCTATGGTATCCCCAGAGATGACATGCTATGCCATAAGGAACTTATATCCTAAAAAATAAAATAAAAATCGGTCCCTGGCCGAAGGCCCTCACCCCGAGGTTTGGACCCTAGGCCTGGGCCTCTCGGGCCTATGCAATACCTGAATCTCCAGAGGTCGTTATAATATTTATGTGTAATGTAATGCTACTGAGACCAATAAACTATTTGTGTAAATTGTCCATTTATCAATAATTTCCAATTTCTGTAATCCATACATAAATGGACAAATAACTTGGAATGACAAATTGTAATAGATAATTGAAGGTCATACGTATTGAATAATACGAGGGAGGGCCCAAAAGTAACGAGACTTTCTTTATAACTATTTTATTTTTCAATATTTTTACACCAAAATTTGGTAAGCCTTCAAAGTATTCACCATTAGAGCAGTGTTCCGCAAACTTTTTGTGATCAAGGTACACCTATCAAAACAAAAAAATTTAGAGGTACACCAAAGAAAAAAACAATGATTATTAAAATAAATATAATAACGTTTAACGAGAAATGTGACTTGCTTGTGACCTGCTTAACTGAGCACAAGCGATCAAGATTTGGAGCAATCGTTGATAATGCTTCTCTCATCTCTTCGACGATCGTCTCTTTTTTATATCGTAGTGAGAGTTAAAAACCCCAATTCACATAAATAGATGGGTTCTCATTGCCTCGCAAACTCTGGTCCGCCATCAATAGGATGAGGTGCTCCCATAGCCGTTGTGCCCATATAATGCGGTGAGGTGCAGACCACCGAACATGTGGTCAACGAATGCCCGCTCCATTCCTTCCCCGGCGGGATTGATGAGGTCCACAGGGCAACGCCTGAGGCCCTAGACTGGCTCGCAGACCTAGATGTCCCCCTCTGACCCCCCCTTATGAGTAGCCAAAAATGTGCTAGCTCTGTTTCAGAAAATTTAACTTTTAATGTCTCATTTTTTGTCTTCAGAATTCTTCCTGCTCGTTCGGTAAGTGTCCAAGGAAAATGCTATCTAAGAATGGATTTTGAACCCTGTCCATGGGTTGCAGGTCACACTTAGGAAAATACGAGTTCATTTTTTCTGCTGTGTTTCACTATCATCTGTGCTTCGAGTGTTTTGCTATCAAAGCCTGCACTATTTTTATTTAATCGGCAGCCATGACATTTGGGAACATTTCGTTACTATATACCATTGGGCGTTGCTGATCCATAACACCAATTTAGCTTTGATTCTTGACCGATGACGTTAAAGTATTAGAATTCTTGCCTTGCTTTTTTGGTTGCGCTCGTTTAAATGGGCGAATATGTCCTATTTTACTACCGATCCGATAGTCGGATTGCCTAAGTTGGTGCAGCGTTGCAATGTTATTTTGTTACAATGTAGCATTGCGGTGAGGCACACCAGCTAACGACCACGTTACACCACTGTGCCGCGGCACACACTTTGCGGAACACTGCATTAGAGTATATACATACACTTGTCCAACCTTTTTTCCACTGTTCAAAAAAATTTTGAAACTCACTAATTGGAATGTCTTTTATGACGTTTAACGTTTCCCTTTCAAGTCCCTTTTCATCCTAGGGAACAGAAAGAAGTCACAGGAAGACAGGTCGGATGAATAGGGCGGGTGAACGAAAGGAGTCATTCCATTCTTGTTCAAATACTGCTTCACAGACAACGCGGTGTGAGCAGGTACATTGTCGTTGTGGAAGAACCAGTCCGCTGTGCGCCAAAGATTTGACCCTTTTTTCCTGATGCTCTCTTTTTATTTTCACAATCTCTTTAGTACCTTCTTATAGAACTGTCGGTTAACTGTTTGGCCTGGAGGAACAAACTGTGTGTGGACAACACCTCTAACATCAAAAAACAAATGAGCATCGTCTTGAAGTTCGATTTCACCTGATGTGCTTTTTTCGAACTAGGAGCATTAGCTTGACTTTTGCTCGGTTTCGGGATCGTACCCATAACACCATGACTCATAACCAGTAACCTTGAAAAAAATCTGGGTCCTCTTCCAGCTGATTTTTCAATTTGTGGCAGACAGGCTTGAAGGCGATGCTCTCTTTGATTCTCAGAGAGGAAACGAGACACAAATTTGGCTACAACTCTCGTCATATGTAAATCCTGTGACAGAATCCGCCGAATTGAAATGTGATTCCAGTCATGTCAAGTTGATCAATTATTCGGCGACGATCTTCATGGACAAAAGTGTTGATTTTATCAACGTTTTCATTGCTCCTTGAGGTTGAGGAGCGCTCAGAACGAGGTTGGCCTTCAACCAACATTTTCTCACTTTTGAATCGCGAAAACCAGTCGTAGACCCGAGCTTTACATTGCTTCATTCTTGTAAGCTATTTGGAGCATTGCAAGAGTTTTCTCAACAGAAAAAAAAAAATTACTGCCATTTTGCATCCACCATTTCGCGTTTTTGCCGAAAAAAGAAATCTTGATTTACTTAAAATTAACCTTTGGACGAACACATGGTCTCATAGCGACGCAGCTTCGCACACTGACTGAGAAAGAGAATCACAAAACCCGTTCCCCCTCCACTTCTCCCCTCTACCGCCCGAGTCTCGTTACTTTTGGGTCTCCCATCGTACATAATATCTTCGGGTAAATGCCAAAGACGTGAATCTGCAAAAACATCATTCAGAGATATAGAGTTTTGAAGTTTAGAATTGATATCATAAATCTTTTTTTTTTATTACTAAATCAGCTTAAATAAATCTAATAATAAAAAGTTTAATAAAAAATAAGAGGCAGGCTAAACTCCGTTTAAAATGAAAATTTTCAAAACTGGCAAAAATGCAGATTCTAAACTTTGGCATTGGACCGACGATAAAGTTAGCGCCTCCGTACATGGAGCTACTTACAAGCTATTCGAGCCCGATGCGCGTAGCACGCACACCGCTCGTGGGTACCCGCCATACAATTTTGCTGGTGTTCGTACACGGCGCTACGCGACGGATGTCAGGTTGAAGTCGGTAGCGCGCTAACGACGGTGCTGGTAGCGCGCTACGCGTTGCAGCATTCGGGTCTACTACTTTCGTTTGACGTTTGACAGAAATGGCGTCTGAACATGAAAGTAATGTTAGATTTGTTCTGGAAGTGAATAAAAATGCGTGTTTACATAACTTTACATTACCAGAATACGCAAGAAAGGATTTGGTGAAGAAGGCATAGATTAATGTTGGAAAAAAAGTCATTTGACATCGTTCGACATCGTGTTAACTCCACGGCTGGACGTGAAAAATGATAAGTTCAGTATAATTCGGGTAGTGCCGCGTACGGAAACCAGCTTTAAAAAGTAGTACATCTGCAGGGTACTTGTGGTTGTGTCACAATCACGTAGTTTGTAAGTATCTCCATGAACGGAGGGCCTTATGGTTACCTATTGAAGTTCTAAAAAAATTATATATTAATAATTATCAAACATTTATTTATTTCAGTGCCATTATTGGGATGGACAAGCCTTTATTTAAAAAAAGATTACTGCAATTCTTCTACGCAATGCCAGTGGTAAGAGTTTTCTCCCACAGATATATTTATTTTTTAAACTTTACAGCATAGCTTCAAAACACATTTACATACAGAAAAATATTGGATAGATATTAAATTAAATTAACCCTGATGTTATCTTATCTTGGAAAAAATATTTGAACTAAGTCCTTGAGGTTATTTGTCATAAAAACAGCACTAAAAAAATCTTCCAATTAATATTATTATGGATAATCAATTAATTCTTTGATTTTTGTTGAAAAGTGAATTTTGAATTATTTAGTAATTCTTTTGAAAATCTGCTTGATATTTTTTTCACCATTTGTAGCTGGTAACATTTGTAACATCCTTTTTAGCAGAAGATCTGCATTACCTATTTTTCCAATGTTTGCAGACCCCATAGTATTGGGGGAGGGGGCCCCAGAGAGAAATTAATTTTTTTCGCATTTCTTGGGGTTCACACCGGTTCTTCAAATTTTTATTCAAATTTGCAGTTGTGAATAAAATTCAGTAATATCATTTATAATGTGGCCGTCACACACAGCTATAAAAGATCATCGCATGCACAATAGTCACACTTAAGCAGATGATGCGCAGATAAACCATAGTTAATTCAGATTATTCACCATAACCGCTGCTCACGCGATATGCGAAAAGTTGCGCGACCCCCTCTCCACCGTAAACAGGAGAGGGGGTCATTTTAATTACAGAGCTGCGTATGACAGCTGTCAAGTTGACAGATCCAGTACAAAGAAATGACATTTTTCGGCAGCTCCTTAATTCAACTGATCCCCTCTCCTACCATAGGAAGAAATCTTATAGCGTGGTGTGACGGTACAACACATAAGCGCTCGCGGTTTAACAGATAAGTGCTTGCGCGTGTAATGCTGCGTGTGACGGTACCTTAATTACCAATGTTTGGTATTTTTATTTTATGTTATATAGTGTCACTTTATTTGCAGATATCTTTAGTAAACAATGTAATGAAATGGAGTATAGGAGAATTGAAAATTCGACTTAGGACCAATATGACTTACAATCTATACAATCAGTATCTTAAGTAAGTATTTAATTTATTCCATTTTGAGCGTAACAATCAAATCATTGTGATAAAAATAGAAAAATTATCAAATAATTGGATTTAATTAATCTATTTTGTTTTCTTGCAGCGGTTTCACGTATTACAAAATGTCCAATTTGGACAATAGGATATCAAATGCCGATCAGTTGCTCACAAATGACATAGACAAGTTCTGTGAAACTGTCACTGACCTCTACAGTAACGTTTCTAAGCCTATATTGGATATAGGAATCTATGTATACAGGTTGACTGTCAACCTGGGTGGACAGGTGGGTTACTTTCAAATACACACATATTTTCACTAAATATAATCACAAGGTGTCATTTGCTAAATGAAAAATGTTTTTTTAACCTTTTTATGACGACGTCATTAAAGAATTTGCAATACCCGCGGACGGGTATTTCAAATTCTTGCATATATGCGTCGTGTATAGATGACGCTCGTCTTTTATGGGTGGTTTACACAGTGCGAGCTAGCGTGCGAGTCAGCCTGCCGAGTAACTGCACTGCAGTAACTCGCACTGTTTGGACGTAACTTACGAGTAACTCGTACGTGAGAGTTGGACAGTAGCTCGCATCCGAGTTACTTCAACATTTTTTGTTTTCACTCGCATGCTTGCCCGGCAGCAACTCGCACATGGCAGCAGCTCGGTCATCACTCGCATCGTTTGGATGCGTTCGGCAGTTTCATGCGCTCGCCAGGGCCAGCCGGACAGTTGTGAGCGGAACCTGTGTTTTCACGTTCAACCACGTTCACTCGACATCGCGACAACTCGCAAGACTGGGCAATAGCTACTACGTGTCGTGTAGACAGCTAAGGCGAGCCGAGCTACTGGCATACGAGTAGACAAGCCGAGTAGCTGTCTACTGGCTAAGCAGCAGCTCGCACTGTGTAAACCAGCCATTAGACACGCGATCGGTTGGCATGTATACATGACGCTCGTATCAAATAGGTTAATTTTTCAACCCGATGGCCAAGCAGGCCAAGAATACCCTAGAAAGGTGACAATTACAACAACCAGCCGTTCTTGACAGTTTTTCATTCCTAACTTATGGAATTTCATAATTTTTTTCTGCCTTTTGTGTTATTACTTTTATTCTCCTTCAAGTTTAAGGACCGATGGTTTGTTACAGCACTACACATTTTACTTAACAAATATGTTTAAACTATTAATTTGTTGTTTTCAGACTCCAGCTGTGATGTTAGGTTATTTATTCTTTGCTGGAATTCTGCTTACCCATCTTAGGAAACCGACAGGTAGTAACTCATTTATTTGTCCATATATCAATAATTTTACTAACCATGTGTGTATGCCAATACTTTTTCTTGACATTAATATATTTACCCAAGACTTATCAATTTTAACTCTACCATGTTTTCGATTTTAACACTCTGCTTCTTTATTTATGTAGGTATTATGCATTATATTTATTGTTATTGACCCCTCAGGCTAATTTGTTCACTTTTGGGAACAACTCATATAGAAATAGTTTGTCTCCCTTGCTCATGGTGAGAAATAGGATCTACATGGTGTTAGAAAGAGAAAACACCACGCTTTATTTTCAAATCTAAAAGTTAACCCCAAAATAATTAAAATGTTCACCTTCATGAAACCAAAGTTACCGAATGCAATTTGAAAAAAAAAATTTGTGAAACTCTGGGAATTATTTAATAATTTTATATTTACATAAAAGTGAAATGATGATAGCATTTGTATGTAATACATTTGTCTAATAAAATATTTGTGTTTTTTTTTTTCATTATCTGTAATTTTAGTTAGAAAAAACAATTAAGCCATTTTTTTTACTTTTTTATGTTGCTTTCAAAATTTTTGTAGTTCAAAAATTATGTGTTTGTTTAGAATTATAAAATTTCTAAATTGTGTGAAAAAGTGATATAAAATACGCTATAGGCGTATTTTATATCACTTTTCGAAAACAGTTTTTAGTTTTCTTATATGTTCAGAAATTTTCCATTTATTTGGATTTTATAGGAAAGCGGAAATTTTCGACCTTTGAAAAAATGTGCCGGAGGCCTGAGGGTTAAGTTTAATTTATAAATAAACTGTTTTGCAAATTAAAGAATTACATTATTGAATATATAGAAGAAAAAAACTTTTGGGTATTACACATTAATCTGATTAGCTCTGCAAAGAGGTGATTTACCTACCTACAAATATTTATGTATCATTTTTATTTCAGCCCGTATGACTGTGACCGAGCAGAAACTAGAAGGAGAATTTAGATATATTAATTCAAGGTTGATCACAAATTCTGAAGAAATTGCTTTCTACCAGGTAACATAATCTCTATATATATAAAAATCAAAATATGCTTGCTTGAATGTATACGTGAGTTACAAGTGGTCTATGTATTGCTATGTATAGCATAGAAAATGTTTGAAACTTTCAAAATACCTTTTTTCCAACCTCGCAAAGGTTTCTGGATTATTACGACATGACAATAAATCTGAAAAGTTTTTTAATCAATTCAAAAACTCTTAAGAAACTGTCAAAAATGTCACAATTTGAGAATGATATTTTGCAAAAGAATGATTGTTCAATCAAAATTCAATTTTCGAAACTCTTTATATGAGAAGTACTCACCTATGATACTAACCAAAATCGAATTCTTTGAATCTAAACAAAAATTGTAACACCTGTGTTAGGTACCAACTTTTATTGATTGTTCTTATAATATACAAAAATGAATGTTTGTAATAGAAAATTTGTAAAAAAAATTGTACTAGTTGGCACCCGAGCTGTTTGAAAATCTGGGGGAACGCATGAGGGGAAGGGTAGGCGGAAGGGGAACATGATGAATGGGAAAAGACACGCAGGGAGAAACCATTTCTTTATTAGTGGCATTGCAATACATGCCGGGAACTCGCTAGTCAATTATAATAATTATTTGTCTATATTATGTACCTTCTGCAGCAATCAATTTTTTGGATGCTACTTAACTCGTCAAATGCCACGGGAACAAACGAGAAAATTTCGCGATGTTTTGACTTTTACGTAATATTTTGCAGGTTAATTTTATGCTATCTTATGTAATATTTACTGAAACACATTCCTTGAATACTAAACTATGCATAAAAACAACATTACTTGCGTTTATTCGGTGAATTTATACATTTTACGATCGCGGCGCGAGACTTGACAGACGCCAATCTGACAGCCGAGAGGCGGGAAAAATTCTAGGCCCGTGTCAAACAATTCCAAAGTAAAAATATCACTGCGCTAGGTGGGTTCACGGTATCTTATACCTTATGAACAAGAATGCCCCAAGCGATTCTGACCTTCATACGTTTTCTTTATACATAAGGGTTAAAATCGCATGACAAAATTATTTTTTAGTGATTATTTTGGCCTGCGCCGATAGTGCGCCGGCGCACGAGCGGCAATCTAGCGGTTAATAAAAGTTGCCTTTAGAGGCTAGCCGCAATAGCCATCGATACAATTTATGTGGTCTTTAACTTTAATAATAATATCATTTGGATGATTTGTACAGAGCCATTTTTGTGAAAAATCACCTCAAGGACGCTATACAATTATATAATATATTTCTGCAATGCTCTATCTTATTACTAACTACAGATTAGACAAACTATTATAACTACTTATGGCTAGCAGATTGTATCTATCGGTTCGTCGATCACTAATACAAAACTGTATGCACAATTTGACCAATGAATGTGACGTTGTGTTAAAATGTACGTGATATGTTATTATTTATTTATTTTCTGTACAGGCAGATAATATACAGAACCATACATACAACTTTGTATAGTATCTGCCTAGCTAACTAAATGTTAGTTTGTAATTTAATTTACTAACCAAAACACATAAAATTTTAACAACATCTTGTGGCTTCGAGTAATGAACCATAAATCATTTATATTTACAGGGAAATAACCGAGAGAAACTTACACTGATGGCGAGTTTCAATAAACTGAAAGCCCACTTAAGGAAATTCTTGGAGTTTAGAATATTTATGGGAGTGATTGACAATGTAGTAGCTAAATGTGAGTCATTTCAAAGGATTTATTTGTTTCAAATTGTTTTCTGTATTGGTATAAAATTATTGTTAAATTTTTAAGTAATTATTGACTTATTATATGCTTTGACTACAGTATTTTTTATAAATCTGTATATTTTTTAATGAAACCAAATTTCTAAATCCTCTTGGATTTATAAAGGTACATAAATATATACGTATTACAAACTTTGATATTTGATTATGTTAAATACATGCTCACATGTGTATTTATTACCATGTTTTATTTTGTTTCTAGATTTTGCAACTGTTATTGGATTCTATTCAGTCTCTCTTCCATTCTTTGTTGCTGACCACAAACTGCTGTCTGTTAACAAAGAAGATAGATTTAGAGTAAGTATCTTTTAGTACGCATTACCATCCTTCAAGTATTTTAGTTACTTTTGCCATTCAGTTATATTTCTGAAATGTGTTAATTTGCAACTTATTAAAGACTATCCTAACGTGATGATTTTGTTTTACTTCCAGCATTACTACACGTTTGGGCGCATGTTGGTGAAACTAGCTGAAGCCATCGGAAGGCTCGTGCTTGGAGGCAAAGAGCTGACAAAGCTGGCCGGCCTCACGTCTCGGGTCACTGAACTGATGTCTGTGCTGAAAGATCTCAACGATGGCCATTATGAAAGGACCATGGTAGATGGTTCTTCCGCTCTTGAGAGTGGATCAGGTTATTATTTTTTTTACTTATTTATTAAGCAGCAAAACCAAATTTTCGTTTCTCTTTTGACACTTCTCTACTCATTAATTACTATATACGCACTAGTTCAATTGTTTTGGTAATTTAATGTACCTACCTAGAAAGAATTTCCGTAATGATCTTTGGCCATCATCGTTGGAAATCTTCATTTATTTTTAATCTACCTAAATTTATGTAATATTGTTTTTATGTCGCCATCTATGGAATAGGTATTCCAATAACTACTCACTTGGTTTGTTTCCTCTTGGTGTTTAGTTGGAAATATAACCTACTGTATATGGAAAAGACTTGGTGAAGGCAGTCTTTAATTATTTACAAATGTTATATTGAAAATAATTATTTTCTTTTATAGGTAATGAACTCATGCCGCCACTGGTTCCAAACTCCGGGAAGATAGTATTCCAAGACAATGTTATTAGGTTCACCAATGTTCCTCTGGTAACGCCCAACGGAGATGTTCTGGTTAAAGACCTTACCTTCGAAGTCAAGTATGGTTCAATCAAATAATAATTAATTAAAAATAATATTTCAGCAATATGCTGGTGGTTCAATACATATTTTTCTCTTATTTCAGATCTGGTATGAATGTGTTGGTCTGTGGACCTAACGGTTGTGGCAAATCCAGCCTCTTCCGAATTCTCGGAGAACTGTGGCCGATGTTTGGCGGCACCCTGGTCAAACCGCCTCGAGGAAAACTCTTCTACATTCCTCAGAGGCCTTACATGACTCTCGGAACTCTAAGAGATCAGGTATACGTCTTATTTGGATCAGTGACATCTATCTGCCTGTGTTTCATTCCTTACATATTACTTGTCTTTACACTGGAAAACAGTTTAAGAATGACAAGAAATAGGAAGAGATGAGATGAATACATAATATCTAATATATGTAATTTGAGGTTACATAATATGTATTTTAAACATGAAAGTAACAAATGTAGAATTGCATAATATGTATTGTTAAATCAAAAGTACTGTGATTTTTTAGCATGTAACAAAATGACATGTTACTTATGTCTTCATTTCTCAGCTATCAAAGGAAGCTTAGCTATTGGTTTTCTTGTACGTCAAATATAAAATGTATTTATCATCACCAGCGCTACAAAGCTTGGAATGTTCTGTCCGTCTTTAAAAAACGCCTCCACTCCTGCTGGTCTTCAGTTCCTTATTCCAAGGATGTGGTATTTGCCTCCTCGTCTTCCAATACATTAATTCCTTTTGCATTGCATCAGATGTGACAGTAACAATGTTTTTTCTAACCAGGTCATCTACCCCCACACACGCCTAGAGATGACAAGGCGAGGTCGCACTGATGAAGAACTCCTGAAGTATTTGGACCTTGTCCAGTTGTCATATCTGCTGACGAGAGAGAAAGGGTGGGATGCCATTGCAGATTGGTTGGATGTCTTGTCCGGAGGGGAGAAACAAAGAATTGCCGTAAGTTATTCAATATGTACACTTATATTAGTTATTCAATATGACATTGGGTTGGTTCAAGGATTCAATAGATATTATTACATATTATGTATAGAAAATATTGTCAGTCAAATTAATCTTTCTATTTCAGATGGCTCGATTATTCTACCATGCTCCACAATTCGCCATCTTGGATGAATGCACCAGCGCCGTCTCAGTTGACGTAGAAGGCTCCATGTACCAATACTGCAAAACTGTAAGATTTTTACTTGTATTTTAACTATGTTTATTGACAACAAATTGTGACTACTTTCATACATTATCATAGCTAAAGAAACAGGACTGTTATAATTGTGACCGTTCTAACCTTCCCTTCTTTTGACATAAACTGAAAATTGTTTATTCTGTTTCTAGGTGGGCATATCTCTGTTCACGGTCTCCCACAGAAAGTCCCTGTGGACCCACCACGATTACTACCTGAAGATGGACGGAAGGGGAAGCTTCAAGTTCGGGCTCATTGCTGAGGACACGGAAGAATTCGGCTCATGATAAACCAAACGTACATAATAAGACATCATATTACAAAAAGATTATGTAATACTTAATACTGTAAATATTGTTCATAATATTTGACTGTGATCTTATAATCATACATTTTTTTGGTGAATTATTTATGATTTTAAACAGCCTTGTTGGTGTAGATCGCTGACTTCGGGCTGAGAGGTTGCAGGTTCTATTCCTGTAAAAGTGCAGTTATAATATAGAATTTTTTTCTGTATTCAAAATACAGATTCTTCAGACCGGGTATTAGTAAGAATTATTTTTTATTTGTTTGGATTATATAATTATGTTAATGCTTTTGAAAAAAAACATTGAAATAATTAGTGTGCCCATTTTTATTTATGCTAAGATTAATCGTGTGACATACTTTATGAAAGGCTGTTGAAATAAAATTCTTACATTATAATCTTTTGAAGTATATAAATTGGATGTATGTCTGGTCTCTAAACCATTAAGTTCAGTTCTCACCCTTACAATGAATTTAAATCACAATTTACATAGTTTTTGTGACTTTTGTTAGTAAAACATTATTCTAGTAAATGTATTCTATTTCTTAGTTTAATAAAACCTCTTCGTATTGTTTCAGAACATTCTGATTCTAAGAAAGTACTTGAATGACACAATGTATTATCCATTGTCCTTCAAAGAAACATTTTTGTGACTTTTGTTAGTAAAACATTTTTCTAGTAAATGTATTCATATAATTTAAAAAAACCTCTTCGTATTGCTTCAGAACATTCTGATTCTAAGAAAGTACTTAGAATGACACAATGTATTATCCATTGTCCTTCAAAGAAACATTTTTGTGACTTTTGTTAGTAAAACATTTTTCTAGTAAATGTATTCATATAATTAAAAACCTCTTCGTATTGCTTCAGAACATTCTGATTCTAAGAAAGTACTTAGAATGACACAATGTCCATATATATACAATATCCATTGTCCTTCAAAGAAACATTTATGATTACTTTTGGTCTTTCATAGTTATGTTTTAGTTTTTTGACATATAGCCCAGTCAATGAACGCATTGAACTGGAACATGCTAGAGGAAAGCTGAATTTTTGCAGGTGAATAGTACTTCTTATGTGGAGTATTTTCCAAAAAAGTCCCTACCCCTCCCCCGCTTGCTTCCTCCCCTGTCCCCTTCCAAACTTTACAATTTTAGAGTTCTACAAAATCCATTATATCTCTTAAACTATTATATGCATCTGAAAAAAAATTTCTCCGTTAAACTTCTTAAAAAGTTGTCTAAAAATTAGTTGTACTTTTGTCTTTGTTATCTATTACGGTTTGGCAAATAATAATGACATTGTCGCAAAAAAAAAATTTTTTTTCGTAATTTTTGATTTAAAGGTGAATATTTTTTTTATCTGGGGGGACACGCAAAAACATTTCATATAATTTATTTGCCAAATTTAGTAAGCTTTAAAACGATGTATAATATTGCTTACCTTTATTCTTAATACTGGTCAAAATCCGATTCGATAGCAGGGCGGCACGGCGTGCTTGGCGGTCGGGCCTAGCTCGCTGTGCTTGCAGATGACCGATTTGAGCTTAGGTAGGTATTTATAGTTTTAAATTGAAACACCGAGTACTTTTTAATTGATTCACGATATAAAAACGCTTTAACACTAAGCTGTATAGTAATAGTAGTAATGGAGGCTTTCTTACCTTTCTTTAAAAAAACGTCTTCAAATAAAGGTGAATGCGAAGTTAGTTCAAACTCAAAGTAGGATTTGAGCTTTGCAGGACTGTCACATACGCGTAATATTCTATTGAATATCTGATTAGGGTTGATTATAAATTCTTTGTTTCTAACTTTGTTAGATTTATTACTGGCTTGAGTATCAATCATATCCGATCTGTGTAGTTTTACTTCTGAAAAACTTTGCCTTGCCATTTTCTTCATAGCTTTGAACCCTACCTCATAAGCATCGTCATATGTTGAGTCTGATACTAATCTTGAAGAAATGCAAATTAATTCACCAGACTTTCGAGCAAAAGTATTGTGCGTCACCAGTATGAATTTTGTTAAGTCTTGGTTATCCCGTAACTGGCTCTCCCTAAGCTCAACTTTTCTGCTCACTTTTCTTGTAACTTAAACCCAAGAAACTATGAAAAGCTTCACTGATTGAAAGGAATAATGGAGCTCCTAATATCCATTTACTGAGAAATCCCACACCCTTGCGTAAGTGCTCCTACTGTTTTTAATGACTTCATCAAGGATTGTTCATGTCAATGCACGCATCAGTCCAAACTCCTGAGCAAAACATATTGTTAAGTAAAAACATATTATTGTAAGTTTTGCTGTCCGACTTGTCGCTTTGATCGTGTTTTAAGTGTCGGTGAAATGTTTAAGATTTATTGCAACTGATTCGTCTTCACGAGCTAATTCATGTGGCATCTTCTTGTTCACAATATTTTTTTTATTTCACGAGGAAAAAGTGTATCATGAGAGTCATTGCAAATTATTTTGACGATTGCAGCACCTGTAAGAACATAGGCTCTTGCATAAGAACAGCTCTTGCATAAGCGTGTCCTTTTATCATGTGTATCACTGTGGGACCTCCGTACACAGTTTTCCATAAATCTTCGAGCCCACTTTCTTCCGTGATCCAATACATCCCAAATATGATATTTACAAAAGAAACTTCCTAGTCGTACAATAATTTTTGAAATTTCAGATGATCCACCAGCCCCCGCTACCATTCAATAGGTTTGAGAAAAAGCGGTTGGTCGAAGTTACAATGTCACACAATCGTTCATAAACCCCTTCGAGTTACATTTTTAATGCACAATGCTAATTTTATGTCACTTAACCACAAATAATTGGTTGGAGATACAAAAGATAATGAATCGGCATGCTCTTTTCTGAAAGATATACATTCACTGAGATCTTTGATGGTTACATCTTTCAAGCCGCTCTTTTTTCTCTTCGCGTAACAAGGTTGAAGGATATTTTCTTGATTAACTAAATTTCCATTTCATCACTGAAGACGAAGTACATCTAGACTTTTAAAATTAGAGGCTGGATTGATGCACAGCACTTTATTCTTCCCACGGCATGAAATGTGCTTAGGCCATCAAATGTTTTTATATTAACGTCGTCATTTTCGAACACAAATTGTGTGAATGTATCATCTTCGATTGTAGGAGGCCCAACTCTTATTACAGATCTTTGGTATCTGTCACCTTCATGACACGACGAACAAATGCCCAATGACGACAACACTTCTATTAAATTCTTAGATCCGTACATTCTCTGTAGAAAACACAAACTTGTCTGAATTGATGACAAAAAGACCTTGGCCTTGCAGATGCTATTATGGCGTGGTTAATTACTAAACGTCTTCTCGTAACATCAGGTCCATTATCATACAATCTCTTCTTGGTTACAGTTAACGTGAACAGATTCAGAGTTTCAGGAACTAAATCATCACCCCCACGACTGATTTCCGGAACATCAGGATAGCTTTCACAATCATGTGGCATTTTTTTAATATCTTTTCTGATTATTTCTGCGGCAGCAAGTACAATTCTTAAACATTCCAGATTTGCATTCTTTTCTTTGTTTCTGTACCAGTCGCCTAGTATCTTATAACTTGAGTGAGACATGCACATGACAGTTTTTCTGCCAAAAATACACGTATACATAAAATCTTGAAAATAGTCAATTACTTGTTTTTTATGAAATGTATATGAGTACGGAAGATCACTGCCACAAATGTCTTTTACTATTTTACCTAATTTCTCTAATATAAACTGACATTCGTCAGTATTTTCTAAAAAAACTACAGAGTTTAAGAAAATTTTTAGCTGAATTATCATATTTAGGTGTTCCTATATACTGAGTTGGTTTACTTTTACAGAACTTCTTGTAGCAAATGCCATGATGGCGAGCTTCTGCTACGACCAAATGAAACACACCTAAAAGTTTAGATTTTATTTTTGCACCCCATTTGTCATCTATTATATTACAATGTTTCCCCTATTTCTGGTCTTAACACCAAATGTATTTGTTAACGATATTTATGAGATAGTTTAAGATCAAACGGTGTTTTTTATTATCACAAATAATACTCACAAATAGTTCTCCGTGAAATTAAATGTATTTTCTAAATGCCTTAGGAATGGCTGAGGTGTACCTACTGGTCAATAGACTACAATTAACATTTGTAAAAGCTTTAATATTGCTAGGCTTATTATACATTTTTCTACAATCTACGTGCACAGTTGGTTACGCTACCTAAAGTGGTTATTTTAACATAATTATTATCTCTTTCAATACTAGCGTTAATTAGCATTTGTAATCCTTTCTTTACTTTAACAAAATTTCCTGGAAGGTATTTTTTTTACATAAAATACACAATAAGTTCTCTTCAGACATTTTCAGTGGTTTTTTTTATTTATTAATTGTTAATTAATTTTTTCTCAATATTTTAACCTGATGAAGGAGGGAAAACGCACAAAAAACTTGATACACGGCTTGGCGCAACCACGTCAAAATATAACCACAAAACCGACACACACCTTAACCTTAAGACATATCTTTTTTTTAACATATGAGATCAAACTGACCATATTTATTTATTTTTTCGTTTGTTTCAACTTGATAAAACAGTCAGTAGCGACACGACAAGAACGACACGTCGCTTGGCCTCGCCACTCCGTGTTACGGCCAGCCCGCGCACGCCGTTGCGTTTGTCCACTATTTTCGATAGAAATAAAAGATGTAAGTAAACATTGTTATGCATGGTTTTAAAGCTTATTAAATTTGACAACTTATTTGTTAAAAGTATTTTTTCATATTTTCTCAGACAAAAAAAATATTCAACTTCAAAAAATAATTTTGCAAAAAAAAAATTTTTTTTAACAACAATCTCGTTATTATTGGCCAAACTAATGCAGATTTTAAAAAAAATATTATTATAGAATTTTTAGGCAGTTTTATAATAAATTCAACGACGAAATTTTTTTTCTGATTTATCTTTTAGTTTACGAGATATAATCGCTTTAGTAGAACCCCACATTGTAATGTTTGGGAGGGCACAGGGGAGGAAGCAAGCGGGGGAGGGGTAGGGACTTTTTTGGAAAATACTCCACATAAGATGTACTATCCACCTGCAAAAATTCAGCTCTCCCCTAGCATGTTCCAGTTAGGGCCTGTTTTTTGTCTAGATTGACTGGGCTAATATGAATGATAATCTCATTCCCTTCATAGATTATCATCATATTTTTAAGTTAAGTAAATTTATATTATTTTGTACATGGGTACTTTTTAATCATAACATTTAATTTTAATTATATTTAATCATAATACTTTAATTTAATAATTATTATTAATTAGATACCTGCCTAAAATATTTTAAATCAAATTCATATCTCAATGACTTGATGTCATTAAAATTGTTTATTTTTAACCACTGAAGAGTTCCACTGTCTGTGGCAAGGGGGACTATTGCATCCTACAAAAATTTTACGTTTAGCAACCAAAATATTATGGTCTTGACTGTTTCAGAATAAATATTATTTTTATATTAAATGGTTGTTGGTAGATTTTATATTATGCATTACCCAAGCTATGTATTGTTATTGTGTTGTTATTTTTAAAGCTGTACGTTGTTTATTATTCAGCCAATACCTTATGGATGTTCATTACAAAAATGAAATAATTTCACTTGGTAAAACACCAATTTCATTAAGTATTTAATCCTTTAAATGCCATAAGGTATTGGTAGGTTTGGTGTGAATGTACGAGCAGACCGCAATTTTTTTTTAGCAAAAAAACAAATTAAAAAATAATCTTTTTCTGAAATATATTAAAAATATGTTTTGAAGACTTACCAAATATGTGCATTGTCACCGTGGGTTCCATATTTTCGATTTTTCTAAATAGTTGAGTTTGACACTCTAAAATCGTCATTTAGAACATTCAGTCATTTAGCTTGTTAACAAGCTAATTTTTTATGGCCGGACTCCTGAGCACGGCTACTTAGAGCGTGTAAACAAGCTTAAGGTACATAAGAAGTTAATAAAGTGGTGTTTTACTAAGTGAATTTCTTAACTTTTTTTTCTTAAATTTTTAAGTTTATTAACTTGTTCATATCATTATATGAAATGTACGAGGGTGTATTAAATAGGTTGAAACCCATGAATCCATCTTTTTAATGATTATTTTTCCATTTCATTGTGTATTTTTTTACAATGTTTATATTTTATACATACTTTTTTGATGTTATGTTTTGACATGGGCGAATGGGTTCCATGCCAACTCGGAAAGAAACCAACTCAGAAAAGTCATTTATAGTGATAAAAAAATAATTTTAAATTAGCCGATAACCCTAACCTAACTTAACCTATTTAACCTATTTTTTATTTATATTTTTTTATCACTCTAAATGACTTATCTGAGATGGTTCTGAGTTGGTTTCATTCCGAGTTGGCCGGTCACCGGGCGAATGGACTAATACTATTTTCAGATCAATATTTTGAAATAAAGCATAATGCATAATTACTTTTTAGAATCATCAAAGGTGGATTTTAATGTTAGTTTATATATGCATATATTTATAATGATCCAAAAGATTGAGTGGCCTCAAATCATTTTGTCAAAAAAAAGATTTGAAAACATGGGAGGGCACCACTGTTATTCAAATGGCAATACTAAAAATAAACATGGTTGAAATATAGAGCAGTGTAATCCACATTTTCGTAAAAAAATAAAAAGGCATAAAAGTGAAAAAAATATTTTTTCATTGCAATATAGATACCCACTGATCTCCAAATTAGAATTGCGCATAGAAATATTATACCTTTGCAATTTTGTATTAACATAATGAAGAATAACGATTTTGTAATAAAATATAAAGCACAGTTTAGAAATTGCTCACATTTATTTAATACTAGCTTAAGTACCTAGTGTTGCACGGGCTTTAGATCATGTCTCTACTTTTAGATCTGAATATATTTAACTCATTCAGATCTAAAAGTAGTGTAACTAAACTCACCATTAGTGATTCTTCCTTTCTACCTACTGTTAAATTAAATGAAAGCAAATCACTTTGTAAAATCCCATTTAATCAAATTTATGTCATTAAGTGGGTACCTCAACAACAGTGCTGCTTCGATTTTAATTTTTAAAATGTGTTTTACAGTGTTCTGTACATTAAGTGTCATTGCGCTTTAGAAGAATATTTGACAGTTAAATTGGTGTTACCAGCCTACAAATTTTGTAGTTCCATTTTTAATATTTTCTACTCTTTTGACAGACTGCAAGTGTTTATTTTAGCAGCCAAGCTATTTGTTTAACCTCCCGAAGAATGAGAATGAATCCTGCCATTCCAAGGATTCCAAGGAACAAAGGAATATGAGCGAACAACTGTTTTTGATTTATCAAAAAAAAAAAAAAAAATTTGACCAGAATAAATAAATTAAAACTTTATGTAGGTGCCTATTATATCTAATGAAGTTGTAAAATGTAAAATATGTTTTACTTTGTGATTAAAAAATTAAAACTTCATTGTTGTGGTAATCAGTGTTAATTCGTACTTGCATCAGAATTGGAATCATTGTTTTACTTATTTTTATTTCTAAGCTAGAATTTCATTACAATTTCATATGCGTGGCTGTCATTGAAAATTGTACACACTATGTTTTGGTAAATCAATTTATATCATCCTCAAATAGTAATTTCTAAAATATGCCCGCAGGAAAACATCAAAATTGCCTGGAATCTTTTGTTCATTTGAATTAATGTTTTAAGTAGGTATATATGTAGATAGATTATATTTATGATATCTTTGATAGATAAATTTTACTAAATTGAAGCCTCTTCTGATGAAATGAGTAAACGGTTAATTCTGCTGGATCTGTAATTGCTTGTGTTCTCTTGTAACTCGCAATGAATGTAAAAAAAAAGAGTTGTGAAAATCTTAAGAAACCCCAATTACAACTGACCCTTTACCGGCATTAAATATTGTGTCAAATAATATAATAATGACAATAATACAGTTCTCCATATGAGCAGGGTCCAGTGCCTTTCAACCTTTTTACGATAGAAGTATGTAAAAGCCCTGAAAAAGGGCGTTGATCAATAAATAAAGAAGTATTTGACATTGTGTACATTGTATTAAATGTCTCACATTAATATTATAATCTTACCTACTTACTACTAACATGGTGCTATAATTAGTTGTTTATGTTTATTATGTGATTATGACTTTTATATTCTTGTTTGAAACAAATCGACTACTTTATGTGAAAAAACATTATCAATTTGTCTGAGACATGCCTAAACACTACATATTGTTACGTTTGCAAAAATGTCTATATGCCAGATTTCACGGAAACAATTTTTTAGACCAAAATTTTCATTAAAAATCAAGGAATCGGGCCCAATGTCGGCTATGAGCATTAGTTTAACTGTTATCACACGAAACTCTTTCAGATGTTGTTGTTATCGCATCTGAATACAAAACTTGGAAGGTTTTTTGTTTCCTCTGTAAAATTTGGTAAAACTTGCATATCTGGTATTGTAAGCGCAAGGATGATATAATATTATATTTATTATTTTGTTAGTTAAATATTGAACTAATTTTGTTTTGGAAATGGGGCTGGTATAAGCTTCCTTTTCCTTTTAAAACAAATAAATGTTTTTAGAGCCCTGTATGAATTGATTAGCCAAAATACTTGACTTTGTAATGAAGTGTTTAAAATTATGCCTGTTTTTAACCACAGATTGGTTATTTCTATTTTTATACATAAATTTTTATCTGTTATTCATGAAAAATAAATAATTAGTTTGTTAAAAATTTGTTTTTATTTCACAAAAAAACTCACTGCGTTTATTATATAACCTATGATTAGTGATTGCGTTTATTATTTAACCCATGATAGTGATAACGTTTATTATTTCACCCATGATTAGTGGTTGAGTTTATTATTTCACCCATGATTAGTGGTTGAGTTTATTATTTCACCCATGATTAGTGGTTGAGTTTATTATTTCACCCATGATTAGTGGTTGAGTTTATTATTTCACCTATGATTTGATTGGAAGATCAAATTATATATGAAAGATGTGTATGTTTAAGCCTTTGTTCGTTAGTACATATTTGTGCTTTTTTTCGTCATTGATGCGATGATCAGACAACTCAGAATCAGGCCCGGATCCAGCCCTCAAAAAAAGTTGTGGTCACAGCAACCCGAAAATCGGCCAAGTGCGAGTCGGAGTACGAACTCGCTGAACAAGCATGACTCATGAACAACTTTTGAATTTGATTATTTCCTTTTTACCGCGCATCAGGACTTAGGAATTGAAATAATCATTGGAGGAAGTCAGACCCGATTTCGTCCAATTAAATAGTCAAACAGTTTCGATTAAATTCCAAATCAATTTCAATCAATAAATTTTTCTTTTTTTCTAGTAGCCAGTAAGTCAATATAGGGACCCTAGACTGGGTAAATAGGTATCTCGACGCTTGCGTGGCGTGGCGCACCCACGTGGCGAAATAGAAAATGCCACGTGCGTTGGATACAACTTGTCCGGTGACGATTGCAACGTTTTAACGTCCCGTGATTTTTCAGCCTTCCCCAGCATTGAAACTTTAGCCAGTCAAATCACAACGCAAATAATTCGTCAAAGTTTATGAAAATGAATTTGCGCCTTGCGAATGAAGGAGTAATGAATAATAAAATTCGAATGAAGGGATGTAAACATCGCAACCACGAAGTTATAAGATTGAAACTGGCGGTATCTAAAGTGCTGAATGATATCCAGACGCTCTACAAGACTTCCATACCTTGGACTACTTTGCAGACAGAGTATTCTTGAGAAGCAAAAGGCCACCGAAGAAAATGACGTGCCATCTCTTCAAATTTCCGCAGTTTAATCTTGAAAAATTAAAATTTTCTGCAATTTAAAATAATGTCCTATACGCTCGGATGGCAGGAAACCCCTTGAACAGAATGTAGTAAAATTAATGAACAGATTTTCCGGATACTATTTTTTAATAAATTGTAAATAACACAATTCATCATATTTAAATAAAACTTGTTTGCGCGCGCCGGGATTCACAGTTGAGGATTTTTATCGCTCGACCACGGATGTTTTGAGCATAATATACTGAGTTTAGAAAAATGGTTGTTACATATTGTCACATAATATAGCCACATGCTTTATCCTCCTCGGAACCAGGGAACAAAGTGTTTCAAATTTAAAAAATGTGAATTTGAGTTTCTGAAAGTGTGAAGTTACAAGTTTATTAGGGTTGTGGGCATGCCCACAACGGTGAATCCGCCCTTGAATTTATGTCTAAATTTAGAATTGAATAAAAAAAAAACATAAAATATTAGTACAAAGAGTAAATGCAAAACAGTTTTGAACTTTTTTCCACTTATTTTATTTGACCGTTACATTACCTAGCCTATTAAGGCCATCTTCAGACTAATACAATGATTTTTTTATATAAATGAAAAATCACATGGTAAAACACCACTTATATCAAAATTATCTACATGTTTCAAAACCCAAGGTTTCTCCATAAGAAAGATTAACATAATTTTATTTAATAGTAATATACAATAATATTTTTATTATCATTTTATTTTTACTTTATGGTCCAACTAGCTAGGGCTTGTAAAGTTTCCATGCTAACTCAGAATCAAGTCAACTCAACACTTCTTCGAAAAGTCAAGCAATGAAAAAAAAAAATAGCCCATAACAATTTTTACACCATTTTTAATGACTTTTCAAAGAAGGTTTTGAGTTGTTTTCCTTCTGAGTTGTCCGGTCACCCTTATAACAATACCCTTTCATGTTGCTAACTAACTTTAAACTATGGTTTTCGAACATTTAGGGCGGAGGGGATAATAGGGGTGGTATACAATGATTTCATTAAAATTATATGTATTTTTCTTTTCTTAGTTGCTCTGACGCATTTTACGATTGAATTTATTACCAGTTGGCATAATTCCTTGGTTTTACAGAGTCAAGCTTTAATTTATTATTAATTCAAATAAACAATTTATTTAGAAATGCATCAACTTGATAATATAATGCGCCTTCGAATAGTTTATTTTTCACGATTTAGATATTATTATACGACTACTAAATTATCAGGTTGTAACGGAAATTATAATAAATTCTGGTTAGTAGGTACCTACTCGTGCGGCATTATTTGCGGCGTGGCTGATTTAAATATCAGCGCCAAATTTTGTGTTGTCATGCTGTTCCCATCAGATGTTCTAAATTGCACCGACAGTGGTACTTATTTAGAAGCATTCGATGAAAACTAAGATAAAACAAAATACAAAATATTTTTTTAAGTGAATAATAATAAAAAGTAGATTCTATTGAAATTTTATTCCGAATTAAGCGCCCAGAGTGGATTATCCGTATTTGATTTGTTGATGATGCAAACGATTTTTCTTAGTTGCCATACTCGCGGCCACATCGAATCTGGGCCCTGGCGCAGAGTGACCCTGTTTTCTTGTTACTAATTAACAATATCACCCGTAAAAGGAATTTCGCTACGTAATAGGGCCCCGAAAAGTGCTAGTTAATGGTTCCAAAGTAAAATATCTATTATGGAAAAGCCTACATCGAGTGAAACCCTTGGGTGTGGCTCAAGCCAATCTTCGGAAATAACACTAAACATACAAACAACTACAGGAGGTAACTTCTCAATAACCGTGGATGATAATTATACCGTTGATCAGCTCAAGAAAATAATATCAAAAAAGCTTAAAGTGCCAAAAGATCGTATATGCTTGCTTCATCGTGAAAGGTACCTTATTTCCATTTGATTATATTATACGTACTTATTTTGTTGTCAACTTGATTCCGATTACGTTTCGCTTTATTCGATGATTAATCAACTTTACAATTGATTGAATGTTTGCTCATGATTCGTATTTTGTGGTTCTACAAGTGATTTCTTTTTGCAGGCAATTGAGGGATGGAACACTTAAAGATAACGGCCTTATGGATGGCTCCAGAGTTATCCTGCTGCCTAGTGTAGAAACTGGACTATTGGTAAGTTTGACTTGATTTGGAGATGGGGTGATGGGCCCTTTCCTTTTCATAATTAGTATCTCCACTCTCCATTGAACAGAGTATTGGTAGAACAAATATGTTTGTTTTACAGTTTATGCATCACAGCAGTAAATAATCAATATTAGTTTGCCTTCAGTTTCCAATACTTTCTTATCACAGATTTATTTGCAATTTGGAATTATTGAAGTCGTAATTAACTCTTACAATAAATAAATTACCATTTGTTGTCAGCTTATGTACAAATTTTCTACCTATTCTACTATTTTACATTGACCGATTTTATTTTCTCAATGCCCTAAATTTATTTGATAAATTAATTTTATTTTTTATGGTTATGCATTATTGTAAAATCATTATATTAGAGTCAAGCACATTGACCCCGAGAAGAGAGGAGGCCAGCTCCACGGTCAGTCTGGTACTTATTTCAGAAATTAATGCTCAAAAGACATAACCTTGTCAATACATTTTGCTCATTCGCAGTTATTTTTATTGCCTGTCATCTGAATGAAAACTGCCTGTTTTAACTTGTAAAGGTATTGCTGCCTGTGTGTGGTATGTAGGAACTCCGAATAAGAAAATATATATTTGTAATTTGTTCAACAGACACAGCGCCCGGAAAGTTCTGTAATGCAAGCTTTAGAATCTTTGAATGATTCTCAAGTGAACGATTTCTTAAGTGGAAAATCTCCATTGAATTTGACAATGCGCCTGGGGGACCACATGATGCTCATACAACTCCAGCTGTCCACCCTGAACCCCATTTCCAACACCCTGGCTGGAATCAGTGCTGCTCGTGCAGAGGCTGCTGCGGCCGCTGCTGCCACCAGCACCCCCGCCTCCACCAATAAGCCTCGCACATTCGTCGCCCCACCTCGCTCCTCCAAAAGCACTCCCTCGACCTCTGACGAAGAATCCAAATTACGCCCTAAAAGTCCTAGCAAATGTCCTCCACTTGAAAAGTCTGATATACACACAGCCACAGTAAAGTCAGAACCCGCTGAGCCCAATACTGGAACCCCTGATGAAAAGGGCAAGTCTAGAAACACGGAAAAGAAAATGGGAACTCAAGTCAAGAATGCCGATGATATCAAGTCATTTTTAAGAAAGCAAGATATTGAAACACTTCAAAATGCATTTGAAATCTTTAAATCGCTCGCTGAAATGCAAGAAGATATGGAAAAAGACTCTGATGATACCTCTCCAAATGATTCCAACAACCAATCTTCAAGTAGTTGTTCATCTAAATATTCTTATGATAATGAAAACAGTGTCATGGATTCATCGTCGTCCAGTGCCGATTTAAGCTTTGAAGAGCAATCCCCCATCAAATCTCTCTCTAACCTCGTTTCCAGTCCTTTGAAGTCCGCTCTGCAGTCCAACTATTCTCCAGTTTCAATTCCTTTAAACGATAAAGAAGATGGTGAAGAAATGGAAGACAAGCCACCGCCCAGTTCCAGTATTATTCCACCCAAATACGTTCCATTGCCCAGCTCCCTAAAGAACAACTTGATTGATAGTTTAGTAGAAGAAGATTCTGGCGAGGCCAAGTCGCCACCCTGCAGTCCGGATATCACAGACCCTATTGCCGCTAACCTCACATCCTGTCTTTGCTCAAAGTTAAATCCCGACTACAACTGCTCCACCAACTGCCATACAACCGGTCACACTATTACTAAAGTAGATAATCCTCAAAGTGTCATGATGGAGACAGATTCTTGCGATGACCCCATTTCTGGAGATGGCATTCTCGGTGCTTATCCTGAAGACCAGTTGATCCATGCTGAGGCTGAGAAGACAATTGACGGTGTAGAATATGATTGCGAGCCGTCCAATGAAGAAGGACTTGCTTCACCCAATGAAGGAAGCAAGTCAGGGGAAAAATTAGTGGAGGACAGAGAAACCCTGCTGTCAGAGAGACAAGATGTATCCGAATCTACAAAGAACAAACGACTCCATTATCTCTTACATAAAACCTCCAAGCAAAGCAACCCTATCGCACAAAACAAACAAAAGGCATTTATGCAATCTGTAGTCAATAAACACCTTAAGAAGAAGATGCAGCAGAACTCCAGCAATACAAGCAATGATTCGGCTCAACCATCCACATCGAAGCAGAGTGATTTCTCACATTCCGGTTATTTAAGTAATCATTTTGAAAATTTGAGTGAACCTTCGACATCCCACTGTGCAAAAGAAACATCGGTCTTCCGCGTACCCAATATTCCCACTCCCAAGAAGGTGGAGAAGCCCCCACTTCTGTCGGCGTCTGTTTCTGACACCAAAGCTCTCATTGAGGCTTCCAAAAACTTAACTCAGACTCTAAAGAAGTTGTCCAAAGAAGTACTCACCAGCAAAGTGGACTTGACCAATGAGGAGAACACGAGAGCCAAGATCGGCCAAGGAGCCGTCATAGAGTCTATGAAACATCACGGAAAAGGCATTTACTCTGGAACCTTCTCTGGAACATTAAACCCAGCCCTCCAAGATAGGTATGCCCATTTTGCCTTGTTATCAAGCCTTTAAAACCCTGCTAGCAATTTATTATAACTTATCAGGTTTATGAATCTGGTGACCATTCGTACTTTTATTTTAGACAATGACAATATCATCTTATATATAAGAAATTAATATGGTTAGCTCCGCAGGTTTTTACTGCTAGGCCCTGTGGGCGGCTTTTGGTTCGGATTCGCCCAATTAGTGTTGGTGACCATTTTATAAATCCAATGGGAACTGGTTCCAAAATTAGCCCATTCCTTGGATCCATTGTCATCCAGTAATGGCTAGTCATCAGGACAAAGTAACCAGGACGGGCAATGACGTCATTTGTAATATACAGCCAGTTGATACAATTACCGTCAATCTTTCCATAACCGGAGAGATACTGCAGATTCACCAATTCGTAGAAGTTATACCTTTAGGGGGGGCACTTCCCTATGCATCAAGTGGAAGTGGCGACATCTTGTTTCTTGAATTCAAAACCGAATTACAACAGTAGCTTTGTTTGAAATTCCACGTACACAGATGTTATTTGTGGCGCGGCGCATTTGGCGTGGCGTCAGACATGCACTCAAAGCCGGGTTCTGAAATTTAACCACGTAGACGCAAGCCGAATAACATAATACTAACATATTATTTGCACAATACGTATTATTTATTATATTATTTGTCAAGGGGGTTTTAGTTCCATTTTAACAATTTTATGTTTTTAGGTTTGGCCGTCCAAAACGAGACATCTCCACGATTATTCACATCCTGAATGATTTGCTTTGTGCCACACCACCACAATATAGACGTGGAGCTCGCATTACTTTTGAACCGACTCACAACACTAGCAACTCTTCTGCGCGCACCAAACAGCGTGATGCTCGCCACCAGTCCCAGTCTGCATCGGCCAGCTGCTCTGGCGACCACCATGGTAGCTCCGAATGTGCCTGCAACAAGTGCAGCAGTTCCTCGGGGAAGTGTCCCTATGGTGAGTGCAACGGCCACTACCCCACCCCGGCGCACAGCTCCTCCGAGTCGGGCAGCACCGACTGCTCTTGCAAGGCCCTGCACTCTTCCGATGACCACACCGCCTCTTGTGTCGCCTGCTCCATGGGCAGACTTAACGCCCCCCTGAAGAAATGTCATGATAAAGAAAAAGACGATAAGTTGAAAAGATCCAACAAGAACTGCAAGAGATGTCACTCTGTTAGCGCCCTCGCATTAGAGAACTCTAAAACCAAGTGCAAGTTAGATCACCTGCGGCTTGTGATGCAGCAAAAGAAGCAGAGGCGCGAGATGAGGAAGATGAAGACAGCTCCCTACGTCACCCCCACCTCCACCTCGGTGACTCCTCTCCAGACGGACGCCCCTGGTGTGATTGCCGAAGAAATTGAAACTTTAGCATAGCTACGATCTCGTAAATACTATTGAAACGGTATTCGTGTCCGAAAATCACAAAGAGTTAGTTTATTTTATTTTGGTGATAGTGTTCATAAACATTTTGAACTAATTTTTTAAAAATATGCTTTAAATTGTGAAAGAATACTGAGCCCCTGATGCTCCGTATGTCCACCTTAGTGTGGTTACACTAGGGCTACATAACAACACCAAATACATTATTTCTTTTCTTCACTTTACATGTTCATCATGAATTATTCATCTCACTAAACAGACTTCATAATCTAGTCAGATACCTTAGGTTGAATGTTGAACATTATTATTTGGTGATCTCCTAGAAAACTTCTTAATAAATATATTATTTACTTCTACGGGATTCTGATACTTTGCTGAATCGTCTTTTTTACCCTGCTCAAGAATCCATGTTATAATTTCTAAATAGGCCAACATCAATACAGCTGACTGAAATTTTATATTTGTTGTACATATTGCAAAATATTTATGATTGATTTGCTTTTTGATTTTAAAATTGTTAGTGGCTTCATTATCGTTTATATTCTCGTTTTTGGGGCCTCGGTAACATCATGATTCCATTTTTTTAAGTCAATAATTAGATAGTCTCTATTATTGATACCATCATTCGAAGGTTTATTACCTTTTTAATATTATCTGTGCAATTTATTTAAGAGCGTCGATTTGAAATACATGTGTTGCATTTGCATCACCACCTAAGTGGGTCCTAATCTTGGGAAAAACTGCAATAGAGTATTTAAGGACGGAACCAGCAAGAATTCAAATAATATCAGGAAATGTTTGTATTATTGGATCAATTGTCTCACAATACAATGAAATGTTTACAAATTCCAAGAAATATCCAAAATTCAATGTATATAGTAAATAGTTAGAAGCCAGGTGAATTGCGTGTTAGATGATTTTGAATATGTACAAGAATAATAAATATTTCATCCAATATAATAAATTGGCGTATCGTATCGTATATTTATTACGTTTATAAAATAAAACCCTATTTGACATAAGGTTTGTTTGTGACAATTCAGTTGCTTTTATATTATTGCTTGAGCCGAATTTTGAGAATTAGCCTCGAACATGGATTTAGAGTTATTATTTTTATATGATTATAAATATTTCATTAGATGCACACAAAAATCATATACATTTTTCATTCACATTTGGAGTAAATTCATCATCCTTTTTGAAATTGTTATTTTTTTTTTACTGATGAATTTTATTGTTTTTATAAATTGTTATGTTAGGTATGTTAATTATTTGATTTAGATTATTGTATTAGTTTTTATATCTCTTTTTTCGGATTTTGTTATACTTTTGATAAGAAAAAACATCGAGAGAAAGGAGAGATAAATAATTATTCTTATGCTGTAAAAAAATAAACATTCTAAATTATAGTCTAGGCTACTACCGTGTTATAAAAAAATAATTAAGATTAGTATCATTATTATTGAATTCAATGTAGACGCTATAAATGAATGTGTATTGTGATTTTGAATTTTAGCTTGCTTTCGTAACTAAATTGTCATTTGCCTCTGTTGTCTTAAATTTGAGTTGTATCGGTATCGTAAATGTAATTATTGTTCTTGATGGACTTCAGTGAATTGAGAGGTTTGAGAAATATCAATTTACCGAGTACGCAAAGCAATAGAAAGGTGATGCCTATGTAATTGGAACAAATATATTTAGTAAAACTTTAGTTTCTATGTATCCATGTAGAAAACACCATATTTTAATGATTGTAAAAATTAACAAATAAATACATCATTTGATTTGCATAAAAAACCAAACAAATTATTATTATCAACTTATTTGCGGCTGCACAACAAAAGAACGGGAAATATACACGGGATCAATTAGAAAATTGTTTTATTATAAAATGCTCTCGCAGTCATACCGAGCAAAACTCGGGCTAATATTAAAACGGCGAATGCACTTAGCTATAAAAGATCATTTGGCTTTGCCTATTTCAGCATATCGCTCGCCAAATATTTCCATTGGGAATGTACGGCGAGCAATATGCCAAAATACGCCAAGCCAAATGATCTTTTATAGCTAAGTCTGTCGGCCCCCTAAGTCTACTTATTTCTTCATTGGACAATTGATGGTGGCTTCATTGGGATGCTGGGTGGAGATCCTCCAATATGCGCTTTGAGATTGTGGTATGATCTTGTTCATACAAAGCATAGTGTTTTAGTTAACATTATGGCATCATGTATGCACAGCGGCTGCATTACAATGTTCGCACTTTCCATGGGAGAGAATACTGTAGCAATTTTCTGCAGTAGTGGTGTTTGGGAAGTTCCTGGTTTAAATCACAAATATTCTGGTGAGTTCTTGGGACTAAAGGAGAGTTAATCCTCAAGGGATTTTGCAACATGCGACAGCCTGAGACTACCTATGGCGGTGGAGAAATTGCTTATTTTTATTCCTAGCTTGCATATACATAATTATATCCTATTTACAGTCATGCTAAATAATGAGTTGATTGCCTAAAGCGGAGAGTGAGCACGGTACCCTACTTATTTTATGTTTCTGTCTGTTGCAAATCAATCGCTTGAAACACAATTAAAAAAAAATCATTTCTCCAACCTTGGGAAACTGCTTATGGTAGTTTAAATATTATTATTATCCATAAAACATCATTTTGCCAAAAACAAATAAGTTATTAGACTTGCCCAACATGAAATCTAGGTATCATCTCAACAAGCATGACCATATTTTTGGCACCAGGAGGGTTCGAGATGCTTTGAATAAACTAGGACAGTGTCGGTACAAATAACCAGATCCTGCTCAGAAAAGAGAAGTTCTCTAAAGTAAGGCAAAGGTTTGCTGCGCAGGATTGGATTTCATTTTTAAACAAACCACCTGGCATAGCTACACTAAAGTTGAGTGAGGTTTTTTTTTTTTTTTACATGAGCTCAGCCTATATCATCTTTGGGGATGCTGTGTGGAGGGTTTATTTTTAAGGAAAGGAAGGAGGGGAGAGTTCGTGGAAGGAAAAGGGTTTAAAGGGTGGGGGTAGGAATCTGGGGTTCAGTGTGTCCTAGTCATCCGCCTCGAAGACCTGAAACAAACCTCACCCCATGAACCCGGGCACCCCTGTTAAATCCCCAAACCTAGCGAACCGCTTGGAGTGACCTATTGCAGAGGTGTTGGTTATCCAGTAAAGGTTCCCGGGGCGGCGGTACCCATTCCCGGCTCCCAAATTGGGAGGTGAGTAAATTCTAACACTTTTCCTTATTTATTTTTTGGATGTTATGCCGTGTTGCGCTACCTCCTTCTTTAGCCAACGTTTCGGACAGCGTTACAGAATCCATCCAATGTGTGACACATCTGCCCTGGTGATGGACATTGTAACGCTGTACGAAACGCTAACTAAAGGAAGTAGCGCACAACACACCAAAAATAAATAACGAAAATACTTTTGGCCGTTATAATCTAAAATATCAAATTTTAACATATTTGTTTTTAAATTGTTATTATATTCAAAAACTAATTTGTTAACAAGCCTGATCTTTTGTTTATCAGATTTGATATTTGCAGTTAAGTTTTTTACGCAGCCAGCAATTTACGCTACAAACTACTAGTAGTGCGTAACTGTAACTCTCAATTTAGTGACTTTAGAAAAGAAACTAAAAATAATGGAAGCGATAGAAAATGGTGGTAGATTTGCAGCTGTAGGATTCAAATTGCCTACAGTGCGGATCAATTGTGCAGCAAAAAGACAAAAGATGCTCTACTCATGTCAACCAATGCCTTGAATGCTAATCCGAGTTCAGTGCTCTGAAACCTTTTGTGATATGTGTTACCACGTAATGTGTTAAGTCCTGCAAGCTGAAACTGACATGAAATTCATCAAAAACAAATCGCCTTCACAGCGCTGAGCTTTTTCATTGACTTCTGTGTTTGAGATGCATTTTATAGGTTCCTGTTTTATACAATACCAACAGTTTTGACAAAGTTTTGTTGATAGAAATTGACAGCATTACCGACAGAGATTTGAAATTTTCGTCTACGGTACTTTCTTTTTATGTTCTACTAGCGACTTCCCGGTATGCGTTGCTATGCCACTTAATAAAGAAATTGTTTCTCCCTGTGTGTCCTTTCCCATTCGTTCCGTCCCCTTTCTCTCCCGCGTCTCCCTCCTCTTTCGCTTTCCCACTCCGCCTTCCCTCTCCCCACTTTCCCGTCCCGCGAACCCCCCTCCCGAGTTCCCCTTCCCCCTTCCGAATTCTAAAAACGTGGATAATTGTATGCAAGAATTGAAAGAGATGGGATTGGGCGCGAAATTGAGTGATCTGGAAGTATGTTGCCTGTTGTATGCTGATGATGCAGTGCTGATTTCTAACAGTATGGAAGATCTACAGTCTCTCGTGTCTAGGATGAACGAAGTATGTATGAAGAATGAGTTAATGATGAATGTAAGTAGTCTAAAGTGATGGTATTTGAAAGAGAGAGTACGAAAACAATCTGCAACATAGTTGTGAATGACGAATACTTGGAGCAGGTGGATGAGTTTGTATATTTGGGAAGTATGTTTACGAGAGATGGAAAGACTGACAGAGATATCGAAAGACGGGTAAATACCGGTAACTCCATTAATGGAGAACTGAACGCCGTTGGCGCCAACAAAAATCTGTCAAAAGAAGCGAAGCTAGCCGTCCATAATGGAGTGCTGGTACCTACCCTGATGTATGGCAGTGAGGCATGGAACTGGCAGAGAAAGGATGAAAGTAGACTGAATGCTGTAGAAATGAGATCCCTGAGACGTATGTGTGGTAAAACCATGTATGATCGTGTGAGAAATGTGGAGATCCGCAAAGAATGCAAGGCTGATGTAAGCGTTATGAGTAAGATTAAGAAAGGGACGCTCAAATGGTTTGGGCATGTAGAGCGAATGAATGAGGAAAGGAGTGTAAGGAGAATATATGACGCAAATGTGAATGGTAGACGAAGTCGGGGACGCCCGAGGAAGACATGGCATGACCGAGTGAATCAGATACTTGAGTCGGGCGATGTCAAGAGTCAGAATAATAGAAGAGCATGTATGAGACGATGTATGAATGTGAACGAAGCAAGAAGTGTGTGCCAAGATCGAGTTGTTTGGCGGTCTGTCCTCTCTGCCTACCCCTGCGGCGAAACGGCGTGATGGTTAGTTAGTTCAGTTATCAATAAGCTCACATGCCACCTATTGCAATTTTTTTATACAAATTTCATAATGCCAGAGCTCACCAGTATATATAGAAACCTTCATGGGCATGCTCACTACAACTCACCAAATTTTCCTCGCAATCGGATGAATAGTTTAGTAATGTATTTTCATGATGCCAGAGCTCGCTATTATATATAGAAACTATCGCGAGCATGCACACATCAAATTTCCAAAGTTTCATCGCAATCGGATGAACGGTTAGCAATGCATAATTTCATGATGCCAGAACTCACTACTGTTTATAGAAACCATTGCAGGCGTGCGCACATCATATCCCCAAAGTTTCATTGCCATCGACACATAAGCAAAAATATTTTGATTTTTATATATCGTCCCTTAGCTTACAACACCGCTCAAGTCGAAAATTGGCGGTTTTCACATTTTAATGCCTTTAGATGGAGCTGCTCTTTGCGCGTCTAACCATTGGTCACATGATATAGATTTCAGTCAATCAGAAACCGTAATTCGAAAAATAGTGACAGCGCGCAAGTCGGTTGGTCTCTCAACACCGCACAGTTTTTTCCGTCCTCCTGTAAAGTTGGGAAAAATGACTTATGCGGTGTTGTTAGCTAAGGGATGATACGTAGATTGAAATTTGATTAGAAAATTATGGTTTGATCCCACCTGAACTATAGAATCTATGAAATAGACCATAGAATAGATAAAAAGGAACCCAGTATTATTAGAGTACCTATCTATCTTCTTGGTATGATCCAATCCTGTCTTTTATCGAATTCACTTACAAACTTTAACATAATTTTTACCACTATTCCAATGATGCAAAAGCTACAAAGTTTACTAAAACACGCCTTTGGCCACAAAGGAACAACCATTAGAAAAATAAGTACACAGAGTGATTGAAACATTGTTTAGCTAAAAGAAAATATCCTTTTCTATTTGTCTTTATTTATTTTTTCTTGAGATTAGATTTCTGCAGTCTCGGTGCATAGTCGGGAGACACACCAAACGCGTGCCCAACATATGTACACAGTTGACATTCGTCACATGAGAACGGGTCGCTTCTTCCACTCGTTCTTGTGTTCAACAGCTCAGCTGTGGAACAATTTGCCGGCCTCCGTGTTTCCTTCTTCCTACAACATGGGTCTCTTCAAGACCAATGTTCATTCCTCCCTATCCTCAAAAAGACCCTCCACATAGCATCTCAGATGACACAGGAGTGGAGTTAATGGAAAAAAAAAGTCTCGGAACAGACTCAGCGTAGTGAGGTGGTTTAGACAAAAAAAAAATTTTTTTGTATGGTTGATAAATAATTTTTTTAAATTTAAAAAAGTACCCACTTTTTAATTTTTTTTAAAGAAAGTCAAACATTGTGAATAACCTGACAATATTCTTAAATCTCATACTACCATCATTGTAAGTGGAAGATTTTACTTGTGCAATAATGGACTTAGCCAGCCGAGGAGTTGAACATGCGATGTCCAGGCGGGAACCCTACGTGTGGTGGTCAAGATATTATATACGTTCATGTTATACTTACAAATTCGCTCCAGTGTTGATGAGCATTCCTTATTTTTAAATTACATTAAAAAAACTAATATTTATGCATTTTTTTAGGGATTTTTATTTAAATTTCTCTTAACAAAACATTTTAATCTATAGTAGTGATTCAGCACTTAATTACAAATATCTAACATTTATGAAAAATGAAAATATTTAAGTTACCCTCTAAATGTCGATGGTTTTCAGTCCCAAGTCGAGGACAAATTAAATGCAGTTCTTCTTTTAAATAAATAATGACACTGATTTATAGTACAGAGTTAACGATGTATAAAAATTATGAGTACATTTGAAATAAATATTTGTAAACAGGTGTTTTGAATGTAAAACGCTTGAAGATTTCACAAGAACTTGCCGCAATACAGTCATGAATATTTTGAGAAATCACATTGATGAATTACATTCACACTTTTTTCCAGTTTTGGTCATAGAGTTCCCAAACCCACACAAATATCACCAATGAGAATGTCCACAACAGTCGCATCCAACTGACTCATGAACAACCAACACCTTCACTCACAACCGCTTCCGGTATTGTTTCCTCTGTGTGAAATATTCTACCTGTCTTCAGTTCTCTAGAACAGGAGAGTACTCATTCCTCCCATTTCTGATTGTTCCTTGACGAAGATTTCAAAGTACTGGTAGATGATGGTGACAGCCAGCAGAATACCCGTGCCCGATCCAATGGCACCGAGGAAATCAGCCAGCACTGAGAGAGCACCGATACACAGGCCTCCAAAGGCAGCCGCCGTCGGGATGTAACGGTTCAGCTCGTGGATCATCGAGTTGTCTCGGTGTCCCCTCATCACCATCTGCTGTTCTTTCAGTTGCTTGGCCACCTATAAACAAACACATTGCATTAGTTACCAAACTCCACACATTCAAATATTAGTACAAATAACACAACAAGGTACAAGCAAAGAATACTCACGTCCTTGGCAGAAGATCCTGAAACATCGATCCAGGTCTTTGAGAAGAATGCGCAAGAGCCGAGCATGAAGATGATGTACAGGACGGCGTGAACAGGGTCTTGTGCTATGTGCCCCAGTGATTCAGGGGGACTAAAGTAGTAACACAAGCCCCCCACCGGGTAGGCTCTGGCGGGGCCGCCACCACCCACATCGGCCCAAACTCCTAGTAAGTTCACTAGGAAATTGCCCCCAAATTTCACTGCCAACATCTGAGAAGAAAACAAGTGGAATTAGATATTTATTCAATTACCTATTCTGAAATAAAGAGCAGTTAAATCTAATGCAGTTAAATTGGCATCTAATAGACATTAGGAAATATGTTTTCTTACCTGAGATATAACGTAAAGATTGGAAACAAGCGCACTCTGGAGAATGATGGGAATGTTTGAAGTGTAGAATAGTTTGATGGGATATGAAGAGTACTGTCCTCTGTAACGAGCTGACTTGATTGGTAAATCTACTCTGAAACCCTGGAAGAAACACAAACAATTCAAATAATGTATTCATTCTTGACACTAGATAACTAATATATAAGTGTCAAACTGAATCCAGTCAACTGTGTAAAATATTGTATCAGTATCGCCCCAATAGTCTAGCTGTAAGAGTAGTTGTAAGAGGGGATCACTCTGTGAAATATGTTAACACTTAGGGCCAGTTGTTTCTCAGAACTTGAACAATTCAGCACATTTAAAGTTAATATTTAAGTTCTATTATTATTCCATTGTTAATATTCTTTGAAATTTGGTAAATTGTTCAAGTTCTGTGAAACAACTGGTCATATCATCACAAGACTTCTCTGAAAGGTACACATTAGAGAATAAATAATGAAAACTATAAAACCATTACTAACATAATTGGTTCAAATTGATATCCCCTAACATTTTGATTTGCAACTAAAAGTGGATTTAGTCCAAACAAGCATAGAGCTAGAGCTGGAACAAGAGCGTTTTTTCTCAATCTTTAGTGTAAACAGTAATTAGTTTTCACCATTTACACTAAAAGAATACCAACAAACAAGAACGAGAAAACAGGAACTAGAATTCTGCAGATGCTCTAGGGATGTTTAAATCAGGCAAGCAAATGCTCATTGCCCATTCTGTCTTCACTTCACTATATCCGACAGTGAGATCGATATTGTGATTTCAATTGCTGCATTTATCGTTATGACTCAATTATTGAAAAAGAAAAGAAGAAATTATTTTTATTTTATTTTCCGTAAGTTGGATCCCACAGATATCTGAAATTTTGACACGCTTCAATTATTTATAGACTTTTTCATTACTCCAATCCATAATTAGTATAAACAAGTCAATGCAAGTTCCAAGAACACTTTCAAGAGACCGCCTCGAGGAGCGATCGCATCCGAACACAAAGGAATGCTCTAGGCAACTGTTCATTCAATGTGCACATTTACGTCGATCCAATGGCGCTTTTACTTCAAACGAAAGAGCATTCTGTTAAATTTTGGCAAATGCACTCGGAGCACCGAAAGAATGCTCTAAAACTGTTTACACCAAAATAATTTATAAAAACAGACTAGATCGAGCATTTAAATAGCTCGTTTGGTTTAAATCCTTCTTAAGATCAAAATTGTGCGAGTAGAACAGAATGATAAAATTGATCTTAGGTTTTCACGGCCAAAAGTATTTTTGTTATTTATTTTTGGGGTGTTATGCCGTGTTGCGCTACCTCCTTCTTTAGCCAACGTTTCGGACAGCGTTACAGTGTCCGAAACGTTGGTTAAAGAAGGAGGTAGCGCAACACGGCATAACACCCCAAAAATAAATAACAAAAAAAACATAAAATTGATGTTTATAAAAATATTTAATAAGTGTCAGTATCTCACCTGGAAGTATATGACTATAGCAAAGACGAGAACAGTGGCCAGCAGGTTCATCAAGTTGGGCAGATTCTGGCGGTAGAAAGCCTCGCGCAGAGCACGGACCTTGTCTTGCCTGGTGGCCAGAAGGTGGAACAGGGCGATGACTGCTCCCTCGAATTCTGTGCCACGACCTGATCAATACAATTATACAAATTATTAGTCAGGGTTTCTTATTAAACATATATATCAAATATGCCCTACCCAAAGAGATTAGCATCCGTAAAGATGACATAGCCACGAGGAAAATCTCGATTGTGGCAAATACGATTCATGAGGTTTCAAGTCCAAATTATTTGACTACAAGAATTTAATTTAAAAGTTTTTGTTTGTTCAGAAGTAATTATTAAACACTTAACAAAATATTTCCTATAGTTTGTTATCTGGAATCAGTATTATTTCAAAAAATATTTATGATAAAAATAAATTTTGTATTTTATTGTTCTATTTACACCAAGTAGAAACTATATTTTGTTCTTTTCATGTTGAACAAAATATATTTAATATGGATTGCTACTTGAAACTTGCGTGCGAAAAGCAATAATAAGAGGCAAACCAGAAGGAGCTAATGGTGACCTTCCAAGCAGCTAAGTCCCTTCTTCCACAGAGACATGAAGTATTTGAGAGTCGACAAGTCAAGTATCTTGGCGACTAGTCGCCACTACCATGCATCTGCGCGGAGGTTCTTTCACGGGCACACTTTGCCGACATTTTGTAAACTCGTCGGCAATGCCAATCTCCCGCGACCAGTTGGGTGTGGTTGTTCCAACTATTGCCGTTGAGACTTTAAATGTGGCATCACATGTGTCAAACATTTTGTAACAACGCATTGCTTTAGATCAATGCTAAGAACAAAGCAGTCAGCAAATAATGACAGCTACAACTCTTTGGTTGTGAGGAAGGTTATGAAAGAATTCTAGTTATAACGTTTCAAGAATTCAATAATGATTGGTGGCGAAGCGGGTCTCATGATTTCAGTTGTGACTTTACGGACTGTGTGCGACAAGTTGTTTGCTTTGTGAGTATACAATAAAAGTATCGGCAGGAGAAAGGACAAAAGTATCTACTGACCTGTGTTGACTGTGGCAGGCGAGAATGCCTTCCATACAATTGTTTCGCAAATGTTTGTCGCAATGAAGAGTGAGATACCAGATCCCAGACCATATCCTGCAAAGTGAAAATAACAAACAATTAGAAAAAAATATATATTAAAAATCAATTCTTCAAGATTATATGCTCTAAAAGACTTGTTGTATAGACAAGGGGAATCAACAAACCTTTTTGTAGGAGCTCGTCAAGTAGCAGCACAATTAAACCGGCTACGAAGAGTTGGATGATAATCAGGAGGCATACTCCAGCTCCGATTTCACTTGGCTCTCCGTACATTCCAGTCATCACATACACGATTGCCTGACCCACGGTGATTACCATGCCAAACACTGGGGACAAGGAAACATACATAGATTGTAGTAGACAGACAATAATAGACTTCAATAAGTTAATGATACTAATTTTAATGATAATTTTAGAGAATAGTTCAAATAGCTGAAAGTATTTTGGCTGCAGGTTCTGCTCAACCTATATTATGTACAACCTGCCGAGAGCTTCATTTGTCAAAGGGAGAGATTTTAACAGAGCTATTAGCATTATGTTCACTCCTTCCTTTCCCCACACAGCATCCCCAAAGACGACATTACACCCTGAGGGAAATTATTTTCCTTGGGACCTCCTGCGTGAACTTGAGTGTCTTTAGTGCTAAATGCACATAACAAGGATACAAATGAGGCAGTCAGAGCAGAAGTGAGTTTGACACATCAAAGCAAATAACCCAAAAAATAAAGTTAACAATCGGAAGGAACTTTCAACAATATTTTTTAATAGAATTGGATAGATTAACTAAAACATATTATTTTACCGTGAATCCCAAATTCTTTTTTTGCAACGTTTACTCAAACCATCACATTTTAAAACTTTAAATGCGATATTTATCTCAGCTCGGCATTTTTGTGGGTAATGCCACTTATGCTCAGATCGTCTCAAAAGAGATAGAAGATCCCCAGGAGGTGTTGGTTTAGGAGAATTAGTACTTAATCCTATTTCAATAGGCCTTAAGAGCGATTTTCTTTCTTTTGTGGGATCGTTATCGAAATAAGGGACGTGATCTCCTGTCAGATTTATGTGATTTATTTGCTTTTCTGTGTACAATGTACATTAAATGAATAAATAATCATGGATACTTGCAGGAATTCATGTTTAAAACAAACTAAACTAAAATATGTTACAGTAAATATATAAAAATCACATTGACAAATCTGACAGGAGATCACGTCCGTTATCTCGATAACGATCCCACAAAAGATAGAGAATAAGAAAACTGTTCGATAAAATAATTCTTCGTAAACATTTGCACTTCTATATAGAATCTGATAGTGATAATAATATGATGCAGGAAATTATTTAACACATTGTTTGCGGGAGACGCTTTAACGTGTCTTTTGCATACTGTTGGTAGAGAACGGGAGACGCTTAAAAGCGTTTTTTGTACTTGTACACTATTGGTAAAGCGCGGGAGACGCCAAAACGCGTTGTACACTCAGCGTAACAATATATTACGAGAAACGTATGATGTTGGTTACTCTGTAAAGTAAAAATTAGGCATCAGCTCTCGTGAAACATGTACTAGGTACCCGGCAATTCGTGGAATTAGGGTCGGGTAGCCGGCTGTGATCATAAATCATGCACTTGAAATACAATAGCTGTAGGATAAACATTCCGTTTTTTTAATCTTCACATTTCTTCAGTGTTATAGCGATATTCTTTCGTTCAAGACGTTCTCTATTTTCGTTTCTGCCTACATTCCGCTTTGAAAATTTCATACAAAATACCTACCATTGTATGATATATTCGTATTGTGTGTTTAAAAGTTATTTGTGTGTTGTGCTTGAAAAAATTGTTTTCATAATAAAAGGATATTTTTTCATAAAAAATACCCAATAAAAATGGACTACGGTAATGATGAGTGATGGAGAATTGTGTGCTGATTTGTCAAATTATTCTTGTGGTAGTGACTATGACATACACAAAGGGAATTGTTTCCAACGATTTCATACTTTCAAACAATATTAGTGTTTATTGTTTTGTATTTTACAAAATACATATATTATGTTTAACGTGCATAAAATGACTAAATTGACAATACGACAAGAGCAATTTTTTCAAAATTTTAAAATTTAAACTTAAATATCGTTAATTGTTTATCCAAAAATATTTTTAAAAATTACCAGATCCTAATAAAAGATTTATAAGGTAAAATACTGATTTTTTTTTAAAATTTGATCAATAACTCAGAAGTTACAGCTATTTTACATGAGATGTAATTTCGAGCGAAACCTGATAAAAATTTCCCACTTTACAGCATAGATTGATTGAAAAAAAAACCCTGCAAACTTTGTGTATCAGCAATTGAGATAAAATTACCAATTTGACAGATTGTACATGAGTGTCCAATTTGAATGACAAATACAAATAGGAAATTAAGACAGAAGATGCTGATTCGGTGAAAGGCTGATCCATTATTACCTCTTCCTCATGAATGACACATGTATCAGAAAGAGTGGTAACGGATCTCTCAGCGGCAGGACCGTATTTGTTGTGCTCTACTTATTAGTCAAACCAAAATTAAAAATACTCAAGCTGCTATGTCAACAGTTGCATATTAACTCAGATTAAGACAGACATGTTGATCACTTACATTTCTGTGCACCATTGAAGAGAGCTCGATCTTTGGGAGTGTCTCCGACTTCAATGATCTTGGCGCCGGCCAGCAGCTGCATGATCAGGCCCGAAGTCACGATGGGGGAGATTCCCAGCTCCATGAGTGTTCCTCTGTTGGAGGCCAGAATAACACGGATCCAGTAGAAGGGATCTGCGCTGTCTGATGACATTATACCGAACAGAGGAATCTGAAATAATTAACTCATCGTTAAATTTTTTTTTTTTTTCGGAATCCAAACATAAATTAATATTAGATAGCATTACTGAAAATGTTTGAATAAAAAATGGTGACATAAGAATGGTTTAGGTTTTGCCACAGAACAAGGAATTTACTAGGATTGAGGGTGGTTTATCGTGTTGCAACCTCGCGCAAAACTTCAAAATGATGTTTCCACAATAATTTTTAACATTATTTCAGATATTTAATATTATAATGAAAGGATGTGAAACACACAGATGTGGTAACATTGCTTTTTACAATAAATTCCATACATAAATGAAAGTAATTATGTATACTCAAACATATGTCACTGCCACATATCAGTAATATCGAACTTCACTTATTTTGCACATCAATATGTTATTTATCTGTTCGGCCGATCACCAACGACTTTTTGGAGGTACATTGGAAATTCAACAGTTGTTCATGAATTTAAAAAATGGAACAATGTATATTGTATTAGACCAAAAAATACTTTACCTGACAGCATACTAAAAAGATAAATAGGGTGATTGCAGTCCATAGTACTTTCTCCCGGAATTGGATCTGGAAAGAAGGTAATAACGTTTAGAACACACCGCAATGAGATACCGTTGTGACTAATCTGCAATTTCGATGGTTGCCGAGTCCATATTGCATTTTTTATACAAAAAATGTCAATTTTATGGAATAAAACACAACATTACATAGAAATCCAGTTAATTCTTACAAAAATAGGTCATGAAATTGTCATATCAAAAAGAAAGGTTAATGAGATGACGTGCTTACCTTTCTTTCGGGTTTCGCTATTTCTGGTAGAATACTACAGAAGGGCTTGATAACTTCGAGGAATTTAACTGAAAGAAACATAATAAACTTAGTCGATATGCTTATAATAAATCTTCCACATATAAAAGTGAATTTGAAAATAAATCTGTGTACGTAGGCAAAGCGGTACAACCATTTCCGAAAATCTTGACAAAATAACGAAACATTTACTGAATTTTATAAATAAATATCTTTATAAACATAAAGGATATCAATCTACTTACTCCCCATGATGATTTATTTATTAACTTAAACTATAAACACGACTAAGGCGACGAAAGAACTGACACAAGCAACGGAACCCAGATTCCTGAAAAAGATCGAACGCGAAGTGAGCGTGCGTAGCCGCCGCATCAACTCTTTTCGAATGACACGTCCCCAACGTCACGTCACGTGACCGGTGATGTTGGATCCCTTGGGTTGCCACCTTTCAAACGTGTGCGTACGTATCTACCTGGCGGCTGGCTTGGACACAATCACGCAATAAATATTTTCAAAAATAAATCATTACATCATTTAGGAAATTAAACAACTACTTCAATTAGTGCGTAAAACCTAATACCATTTCTCTGATATAGGTATGTTTTTAGGTTTTCACGGCCAAAAATTTCTCTGATATTTTCAAAACATTACGGACGCATAAAGAATATATTGGGATCATAAATATTGACAATCAATTTTATTTATAACCCCTTTGCATTCTGAAACTTCCCAAAGTACCCACAAATGGCACAAATCCTGTATTTTGGAAATCAAATAATTCTGTATTCTTGCTCTGCTGTAATGTGCCAAACCAAAAACGCCATTCACCACCAGAAAAAGTCTAATCCGCTTACATCTTTTATAAATGTTACGAAATAAACATTAAAAGTAAACTTTTGATTTGAATTCAGGGGCGCACTTCTAAATAAATCTTTGAGGAAAAGATGGGGTCAATAAAAGCAGCATTCTTATAATCAAAAATCATTTTCCTCAAGCCGTGTAATAGTTATGAAAGATTTATGAAATATTATTTTTGAAAATAGAGATTTAAGAGGGTAAATTGAAAGAAAGATGTTTTTAAACCCGATAAAACTCGACTTTTTTGTAAAAAGTTATACAAAAATCTTAAGAAATGATTTTTTTAGAGGGATTAATGGGGTTCACTTAAAAAAAGTTACCTTTATGTGTTTTATTCCATCTAATCATTTGCTTTGTTGGATACTAAACTTCCTAAGTTCATTCTAGTTTTTCTCTCACACTTTTGCGTTTCAAAGAATTCTTGGAGACTTCCCACAACAAATAATAACAACGTACATACCTACCAACTTAGTTAAGTCAGCAAAATGTTGTTAAGGATTGTATTACTCAAATGCCGCATCAAAAAAAATTCTTGCAGCTTAATAAAAGCAAAACATTTTCAATTCATTTCGGTTGATGTGCTATTTATTTTTTAAGTTTTTAATCCAACAGGACTGGGAAGACAGTAAACTCCCAATCTGTCATATTATACATTTATTATGTGTAAAGAGATAAAAAAAAAAACAAAACATAATGAAAAACTAAATAATATATTCAAAACACCATGCGAAAAAGTAAAATTAAATAAATGAAATAAAATCATTACTTTAGAAAGTTGTAATATTTCTGACTTGAAAAGGTCTATGATACAAAACACAAAATTAAAAAAACCCTGGACAGAGCATAGTGCAGTTTTGGAGGAATAACGGAATTAAAGCCAAATTTAAGGTCAGAGGAAATTGCCCGGCAGTCATCTCGAATGACAAACTTTTGAAATGATCGACCACCCTGCGGCCAATATTCAACTCCAAACTCCGAATTCCAAAATTGCGGACGTCAAACAGCTGTGGCTACGCTGTATCTTATCAGTCACCCACAATTATTATGTAGAAGTATATACACGAAATGTAGAAGTATACACTGTATTGTTTTTATATACCGTTTCTATTAGAGCGATTAATAAAAAAACATATAAACTTTTTAATTATTTCTTAATTTACTATGGAGATATATATTTATGGAGGTTACACTTCGTAACCAAGCATCGTGTAATAAAACTTTGTTTTTGTGCTGGCGATGCTTCGGATTCCATCACATTGATTCCGATCCTATAAACGTGTGTAGAATTGGTGTTTGGCCATTGTGATAAAGTTGGTTTATAATATGTATATTGTGAATTTTATGCATGCCATTAACATTGTCATGTTAATGGCACGCTGTATCTTGTATATGTGCCTTGATCGCCTGCCGTTCGCAAACTGATGTGTGGACGGCTGATTCGTGCGGGTTGCCCCAACTCGCTCGAACCAGCCGTCGTTCGCCTCAAAGATGATCCCGAGCCAACTCGAGTTCCAACCTTCCAATTCAACTTCCAATGCACGAACTACCCCTCCACACAATCGTCTAACCCGTAGAGTCTATTTGACCCCTGGAGGGGTCAACTCTTGTAGGTCTCATAGAAATGGTTGTATTTCTTTTACTATCATAGTGAAAAATATGATATAATCGGTGTTAGAAAGAGAAAAAGGCAAGTTTTATATTCAAATACAAAAACTATCCACAAAAAAAGTAAAATGTACATCTTTATGAAACCAAAATTTCAAATCGCATTTTGAAATAAATTAAAAAAATTTTGGAAATTTTTATAAATTATTTTTACATGAAACGATAAAAAGTGAGGTGATAATAACGTTTATACATTTTTCAAATAAAATATGTATGTGTATTTATTTTTTTCATTATCAGTAATTTTAGTCAGAAAAAAACGTCGGGTGAGCTATTTTAAAAAAATTTTTGGGTTTGTGTGCAAAATTTTAATATTTAAAAAATTGTATGTTTATTTCGATTTATAAAATTTAAAAGCGTATTTTATCACCTTTCTAAAAAAATAGTTTTCGAATGCATTCAAAATTATTCCATTTATTTGGATTTTAATGTAAAGCGGAATTATTTTGCCTCCCCGAAATAATACGGTCGAGGCCCAAACGGAAGTTTGAAGTTGGAAGTTGGCCTCAGTGTGGCCGTCCAAAAGGTAATTTCTACGAACCTTGCACAATAGTTGTGGAATACCGTAGAGCCACTGGTTTATTTATGCGTAGAGCGTAGAGTGGCATCAATTCATAATCAGTTTGTTTATGGTAATCAGTAATATTCTATGGGATTAGTATATTTATTATTATTCTATGATGGGGATTAGTATATTTATGCTATGATGATTCTATGGTTGACTTCGTTTGACGTTTGTCGGTTTTTTAAGTTTTGGGTGCACTGATATAGTAATAAGTTCAATAGTAAAAAGCTGTATCATGCAGGCAACGCATAGGCCAGGAGCCTTAAAACAAGTTAATAAAACCCACAAAGTTGGAAAACATCGATCTAAGGGGTCCCTCGATGCTGCCATGAAAGGTAGTATTTCCTCACGTGGGTGACGGATAACCTATAAATCTTTTTTCAAAACATTGTCCTATGGTATCATTTAATATTATTTATTAATTGTTTTGCAAGCTATATGATGTTTATTGGTTTCAGGGAAGGTGAACGTCAAGACTGTCACCAAAAGGAATCGTCTCCTACTGCGGAAGGATGAACGCAAACACCAAGCCCTGCAAATCAGAAGAGTCAAACGGGAAGAAATATTCTCACAGAAGAGAGGACTCGGAGGAGTGAACACACCGCCATTCCTCACCTGTATTGTACCCCTAAATGTGCAGCTAGACAGTAAATCTGCCATTGCTATTCTGAGCTCATGCCATGATGATGCTGTTGTCACTTCTACTTCCGGTGGAGTAGTGCATGTTAGTTTACCTGTATTCAAACAACGTTATGCCTTCATCTGCCCCGAGGTTGACAATGAATTTGAAACACTGGACGCCCTGAAGGTGGCCGATTCAGTCTTGTTCTTAGTGTCTGCCCTGGATTCCCCCATTGATGAATGGGGAGAGAAGATATTGGCTGCTGCCATTGGCCAGGGAATGCCATCTCCAATAGTGGCGGCCATGGACATTGAAAGTTTGAACCCCAAGAAAAGAACACAGGAAAAACAAAATATACAAAAGTTAATATCAAAGTGGCTCCCTGAAGAAAAAATCTATCAGTTTGATAAGAATTCTGATGCTTTGAATTTATTCAGACGTATTGGCACCATGAAGAGAAAATACCTCCATCACAGAGAAAAACGTCCCTACATGTTGGCTGAACATTATGAATTCGCTCCCAACGAGGACGGCGATACTGGCACCCTCAAAGTCACAGGTTATTTGAGGGGCGTTCCTCTCAGCGTCAATGGAATCGTTCACATTCCTTCTCTAGGAGACTATCAGATGTCACATATATATGCACCCACTGATCCACATCCTTTAGAGAAAGTCAGGTAACTTACTTATCCTTTTAAATACTTGTATATTGACTATGTATACAGGTAAATTTATTTATTTACATTTTTATTAGAGGATAGTGCGATCCCAGTCTGCCATATTATATAAACAACTATAATATAACACAGAGTAAATTAAAAAACTTAAATTAATTATAAAATTTAAAATATGATATTGACAAATATGACGGTTTGACGGAAGTTGGCAATGGCGGAATTGGAAATTGCGCACGTCCCGGTTAGACGAGAGATTCTGGGTTCGAGTCCCAGTTGCGACCATTATCTTTTTTTATTTTTCTGTGTCTTGTTCTCTTTCATATTTTCGTTTAGATTATTATTGTTATCTTCATCTTCAATGATATATTAATTTTTATCCAACTAAAAAATCACAAAATTCCATATTACCAAGCACACAGCCCCGGAGTTCAAGGGTTTTCTAGCACCGTAAGGGAAGCGTTAAGCGTTTTGCCAAAAAACTACCTTACATTAAGCCGCGGCATTCCGAATTTCTACCATTTTATAACATTTCTCTTGAACACTTTTAAGTTTCTTAAAAAATACATCTTATTTCTGAAGATAATATCTTATCTTCTTCTTCTTCAATGGTGCTAGAGCCCATTTCGAGCCTTGGTCTCCTTCAGGATAAGCCTCCACCGCTCTCTGTCCTCGGCCGTCGTCTTCCAATCTGCAACATGGATCCCCTTGCATCCTTCCTGACATCATCCTCCCATCTCAGCCTAGGTCTGCCCGCCTTTCGTTTACCTCCCGGGTGTCCTGTTAGAACCTTCTCTGGTACTTGTGTGCTTAGCATTCGGTGCACATGTCCGGCCCATCTTAGTCTTTGGAGCCTTAAATGGGTAGAGAGGCTGGGAGCTTGGAGATAATTTCTATACTAGAGATGAAATGGATATTCGGTAACTATCCGGTATCCAGCATATCCGGCCTAAATTTAAAATCTGGCCGGATACCGGATAATAAACAAGTATCCGGCCAGATACCAGATATGAAAAAATATACGATATATAAACTTTAGTTAGAGGCACTTTATTTAATTCACAAAACAAAGATTATTCATCGGCATGTTTTATTTTTACATGATTCTTCATGTCAGAAATACCTAGAAAATGTAGGATATATCATTAACAGAACTATGTTACCTACTAACGTGACTTACGAAAAGTAGTGAAATAAAAATCAGAAACTCGGTGAATCCGACGTAGGTAAATGCAATCGGCTTTAGAAGTGCATTGCCTAGCAAGAACCGCGTCAAACAATTGAAGTTTTCACAAAAATATAAGTAAGTATAAATTATTAAATTACATTATTCTTATACAAAAGCAATGATAGATGGGCTGACGGGCCATCTGATAAAAATCCATTATTAAATATTTCAAAAGTATTTATCAGTTTTAAGACAACTTCACCCGTCTAACTAACGATTAAAACTGTAATAAGCATTTTTGGCTATATTCGGCCGGATATTCGGCGGCCGGATATCCGGCTTCAAGGTTGGTCAGATATTCGGTATCCGGCAAAACATCTATCCGTTTCATCTCTAATCTAGGTATACATTTGCTTCGGCGAAACGGTAATTTTATGAAATTCACTCGATAAAAAAAAAACGCAAAGTATGCCCCGAAAATTAAATATAAACACGTTTTTTCTGTTCTTTTACAAGTTAAGTGTATGAAAAAAATCACAGTATTTCTTTAAATGCTATTTTAGACGTTTCCCATGAGATTTTTGCTCTATTTTAAATGAGTCATGTTTTATTAAACATTTTTACAATTTTCACCTAATTATTATCTTTTTCAATATAAGGGCGTTCTCTCTAACATTCGTATTTACATATCTCCCCTTCTTCTTTTTGAGTGTTTACTACCGGGCCTTACCTAACTGCTTGATCAAAAAATTAACCCGGTAAAATGTTTGGTAAAATGTGTAAGCCCCCCTCACAGATAATACGGAACGTTTGTGTTGTCGAAGTTCCGAAGTTTGAATATTTCTTTTTTAATTAATAAACAATCAAATATGACATTTGTCGGAAGTACCAACCTTATAAAATAAATTCTTGTTAAAATAAAAACAATAAGTACCTAATTCGAATTCTACTGGGTTGAGATTCAAGCTGCGAAAGCTGCATGTCATCATTTGGATATACATCCCAGGTTTTGAATGGTTTGTTTGGCAAGCAGGGTTTGTCTAACCGGTATGTTCTATTTATTTTTTTGCAGTACAAACAGTGCATAATTACATAGTAGAAAATAGTTACAAAGTTTTAGAATTTAATACAATAATTGATACCAATGATAATATATCATTTGTATAATTATTCTAATACCTTTCTTTTATAAATATAGGTTCAAACTTGTCAATAATGCATTCACTTCATAACATGAATAAATTATTGTTTTATTAATTAACAAATGTTTCGGGAATCTCCGAGAATTCGAGACTAATGTGCAAAATTTGAGTTAATAAACAAATATTTTCTAACTAGCTGGTACCCGGCATGCGTTGCCATGCCATTTAATAAATAAATTATTTTCTCCTGCGTGTCCTTTCCCATTCGTCCCGTTCCCCTTCCGCCTCCCCTTCCTCTCCTGCGTCCTCTTCCCGTCTCGCGTTCTTACTCCGCCTCCTCCACCTTTCCTCCCCCCACTCCAATACCCCTTTCCCCATCCCGCGAACCCCCCTCCCAAGCTCCCCTCCCCCCTCCCAGATTCCCCTCCCCCTCCCGGGTTTCCCTCCTCCCCCTCCTGCGAACCCCCTACCCGAGTCCCCCTCCCGCATTTCATACATTCTTTCCCGGTACATTCAGTTTTCAAACAGCTCGCATGCCACCTTTTGCATATTTCATAATGCCAGAGCTCACCAGTAGTAAAATCCAATTTGGTGCCGTTGTTCGGAAGTCAGTCATGCGCGTAAATACATTTCGGCGATTCATTTTTTAGAGATAAATATTAACTACGATGACTGATTTAAAAAATATATATCAACATGGTTTTACGGCAACGATTTGTTTTGCTTTTCTTCTGACGTTAGCAATAACTGCCGGCCTCCGTGGTCCCGAGGCAAGACTCTCGACTCACAATCCGAAGGTCGCGGGTTCGAACCCGGCGTGCGCAAATAAATTTTATATGATTCATTTGTGTTATTTCACAATTTTTTCATTTAAAATAAATAGTATATTTGCGGCACGTTCCAGAGTGGAAGATACTATCAGTATCGCCCTGGTGTAAGACCACCATTCAGAATTGAAACGTTGCTTGAAATGGCCTTAGCCGTGTTTAGTGACCAGATCTGAATAGCCAGGTACTTCCCCACCTTCCTCCTCCCTATCTCCTTCCCCTCCCCACTACCTTCAGCCTCACAACATACCCCGATTGGGGATGCCATAGTCTCACTGGCTCCACACGGGAGCAGTTGGGACTCTTGTGCGGTATTGTAAAAAAAAAAAAAATAACTGTAAAAAAAAAAAAAAAATAACCCGCCTTTTTCGACAGAAAACGTAAAATAAATATAATATTTTAATATTTATAATTTCGTAACGCCAGAACTTACCATTATATATAGCCTATATTACTCGCGTATAATGTAGCTTTCTATTGGTGAAAAAAATTCTAAGATCGGTTTATTAGTTTATGCGTGAAAGCGTAACAAACAAACACACGCAGTTTCGCATTCATAATATTAGTATAGATTTAGAATTTTAGGGTAGGTACTTTCTATTACATAATTCAATTTACCAAATTCTGACACAGGCATTTAAATACAATAGCGAGTTCCCGGCATATGTTATGCCACTTAATAAAGAAAAAAAATCGCTCTACTTACCCTTTCCCATTCGTCCCAGATGATGCCAGAACTCACTTTACACGTATATAAACCATCGCGGGAATGCGCACATCAAATCCCCAAAGTTTCATTGCAATCGGATGAACGGTTTAACAACGCAAAACATCTCACAAACATAGACAGAAACAAACACATTTTCTATAGATCAGCAATTTTAATATCAAAAATGTCAGTTGAGTATTTTTAAATTTTTTTAAAGTTTACATTAAAAAAATTTGTATTTAAAAAATGTTTTTGTAATTTCTAATAATACCATTTATTTAAGCGTATTTCACCTTTCAAAACCAGTACCTATTTAGTTTTTCGATATGTTTACAAATATTCCATTTATTTGAATTTTTATTGCGAAATCGATATATATCGAAACATTTTTACCTTTTGACAAAATACGCCAAATTTTTGAAGGGTTAAGCTTTGAGCTTTAAGCTTTGAGCTTCAAGCTTTGAGCTTTAAAATTTTTGAAGGGTTAAACTTTGAGCTTTAACCTTAAGCTTTGAGCTTTAATCTTTAATATTCAAGCTTTGAGCTTTAAGCTTTGAGCTGAAGTTTGAGCTTTAAGCTTTGAGATTTAAGCCTTGAGCTTTAGGCTTTGAGCTTCAAGCTTTCAGTTTTAAGCTTTGAATGTAAGTTTAGAGCTTTAAGCTTTGAGATTAAAGTCTTGAGCTTTAAGCTTTAAGTTTTGAGCTTTAAGCTTTGAGTTTAAAGCTTTGGGCTTTAAGTTTTGTGATTAAAGCCTTGAGCTTAAAGCTTTGAGCTTCAAGCTTTCAGCTTTTAGCTTTGAATTTAAGTTTAGAGCTTTAATTTTTGAGATTAAATCCTTGAGCTTCAAGCTTTGAGCTTCAAGTTTTGAGCTTTAAGCTTTGGGATTAAAGCCTTGAGCTTAAAGCATTGAATTTCAAGCTTTGAGCTTTGAGATTTAAGCCTTAAGTTTTAAGCTTTAAACTTTTAGCGCTAAGCTTTATGCTTTGCGCAAAGCTCAAAGCTTAAAGCCGAATGCATAAAGCTCAAATATTAAACTCAAAGCTTAAAGCTCAATCTTAAAGCTCAAGCTTAAAGCAAAAATTCAAAGTTTAAAGGCCAAAGTTTAAGCTTAATATCAAAGCTCTAAACTTGAGTTCAAAGCTTAAAGCTTAAAACTCAAAGCACAAAGCTTAAAAATAAAGCTCAAAGTTAAAGCTCAAAACACAAATCTCAAAGCACAAAGCTTAAAGCTCAAAGCTCAAAGTTAAAGCTCAAAACACAAATCTCAAAGCACAAAGCTCAATACTCAAAATTCAATATCAAATCTTAAAGTTCAAGGCTTAAAGCTCAACACGTAAAGCTTAACGTTGAATGCATAAAGTTCAAAGCTTAAAGCTCAAGAATCAAAGCTCAAAGCTTAAATTTCAAAGCTTAAAGCTAAAACTCAAAGCACAAAGCACGGCTTGCGTTGCAATGCAAAGAAATCAATTGATTCTCCTTGAATGTCCTTTCCCGTGCGTCCCCGTTCACCTCCCGAGTCCCCTTCCCCTTTCGCGTTTCCCTTCTACCTTCCCCGCCTTCCCATCCCTCGTCTTCCCACCCACGTACCCCACCTCCCCCGTTCTCCTCCCCCCTGCCTTTCCTCCTTGCCACTAAAATATATGAAATACGCACATTTTCATTAATACAAATTCAATAACGCCAGAACTTACCATTATAAATAGCCTATATCCTTTGCGGGCGTGCGCACAACAAATCACCAAAGTTTCATCGCAATCGGATGAACGGTATGACAGCGTATAAAATACGAACAAACAATTTTTGATTTTTATACATAAGATAGGAAAGATTTGATTGTTTGTTGGTGTCCTTCCGTACGGCCCGTACCCCAGTGACGCTAACATTGTATAATACTTACATTTTTAAACTCGTGATATCTTTTGAATGGGATGTCCGAATTGAATGATTCAAAAAGTTATATAAAGGCATTAAAGCAGTCTCGAATATAAAATAATTTATATTGATAAGAATTAATATCAAGATACAAATAAAGAGTCTTTTCTAGCGGCGGCATTTCAATTAAATTTTTTAAATAAAAGAACACTTATTGTGGCATAACTATAATAGTTAGACATATGCTGTCGCGACATTTTTTGTAGATAATGATGTGTTCTACAAAGTTGTAGTACATTATTTTATTCTATCATCAATAGTTTTTGCAGCGCACGTGATTTAAAGAATATTTTCGGTAATTTTTTTACACCTTGGGTTACATTATTGTAGTTTTAGTAAAGATCCCTAATTTTTTTAAAAATAGAATATAGCCTATGTTACCCGGGAATAGTGTAGCTTCCCAACAGTGAAAGAATTTTTTAAATCGGTTCAGTAGTTTCGGAGCCTATTCGATGCAAACAAACAAACAAACAAACAAACAATCAAATCCTTCCTCTTTATAATATTAGTATAGATAATGTCTTAAATATTTATTTAGGAAGGGGAACAAAACTTCCGTTAAAAATTGCTAATAAATTTTTTGGGAGAAACCAGGGTTCCGCCAACAACTTTTCAGAGCTTTAGTTAAGGGGACCCGGTGGTCTAGAAATAAATTTTTTTTTTTTTTTTTTTGTTCAATATTTCGAAAGAACAATTGTTTAAAAATATCATAGACATATGAATATACCTAGGCAAGAACAGACAGGTGAGGGGTACAAACCAAATGCAGAGGGACACGAAAGGAGGAAGATGACTGTGAGATATGTGATTCGTCAATAAATCAATCTGACAGTACATAGGCCTCGCATTACAATACCACCATTTAGTTCTTAAAAGTAAAATCTGCTTTTGAATGAATAGACCTTGTTACATGGGAGCAAAAAGCAAAGCAGGGGTTACAAGAAATTAGAAGCAGGTGACACCGGTCCACCACCAGCCCGAGTTACACGGGAAGGTAAGGACTGGGACACTGCGGCTAAAATAGTTACTCCCTCCAGAGTTAAATGGGCGATCGAAGGGTTCGACCCCTTTAAAAGCGCGGGAGAGGATGGAATCTTTCCGGCACTTCTACAGAAGGGCCTAGATACAATCTTACTTCCGGTGACTAAGATCCTGAGGGCGTGCTGCGCCCTCGGATACATTCCCATATCATGGAGGAAAACGAGGGTAGTGTTCATACCTAAACCTGGGAGAACCGACTACGACAAACCAGGCTCATTCCGTCCAATTAGTCTCACCTCCTTCCTTCTGAAGACAATGGAGAGGCTAATGGATAGACATATAAGGGACGGGGCACTGAGGAAAAAACCCCTCCATGAGCTACAATTTGCGTACCAACCAGGCAAGTCGGTTGACGCGGCACTGCACAGGTTGATGTACAAACTGGAGCAGGCGCAGGCGACTGGGGAACTGGCGGTAGGACTCTTCCTGGATATAGAGGGAGCATTCAATTGCACCACTATTAAATCCATCGATGAAGCGGCAGAAAGACATGGACTCGACAAAACCACCAGAAGGTGGCTGAAGAACATGCTTTCGGGCCGGATACTTACGGTAACAAGGGGTGAGGTGAACATCAGAGTACTGGTGACACGAGGGTGTCCACAGGGAGGGGTCTTGTCACCCTTGCTGTGGAGCCTAGTGGTGGACAACCTCATCCGGAAACTCAATAACAGGGGCCTCTATACACAAGGGTATGCGGATGACATTGCAACCATAATAAGGTGTTGGGATGCAGACACAACCAGAGGCCTCTTACAATCAACACTGGCGACAGTGGAAGAATGGTGTGAAGAAACAGGGCTGTCGGTCAATCCAGACAAGACAGAACTAGTAATCTTCACACGCAAAAGAAAACTAGAGGGATGGAACAATCCAACCTTCTATGGAAAGGAGTTAAAACCCTCGGACACGGTCAAGTACCTCGGAGTCATCATAGATGCCAAACTGAGCTGGAAAAACCATGTGGAAATTATGGGCAGAAAGGCATGCGCACTAATGTGGGCAACCAGGCGGATCTGCGGCAGAACGTGGGGACTCAACCCTAAAATGATGCAATGGCTGTACACAGCCGTTGTAAAACCGAGGATCATGCATGCAGCCCTGGTCTGGTGGAGGAGAACAACACTGAAAACAGTGATGGTCACACTCAACCACATACAGGGACTCGCATGCAGAGGAATCACGGGAGCTATGCGAACCACTCCGATACTAGCCATGGGAGTGCTGCTGAACCTACCCCCACTAAACCTAGAAATAGAGGGGACAGCGATGGCGGCAGCCTACAGGTTACAATGTAAAGGTCAATGGAGAGGTGAGCTGCCCAAAAACAGTCATACAGAGATCGGAACAAGACTGAGGGCAATTAGCCCGACAGCAGGAATGAAGCAGGACGGCAAACAAGCCGACTATTTCTTTAAACAGCAGTTCGGGGTGATCTACCCCACAAGGGAGGAATGGGACACGGTTCCAGGTCCAACCTCCTCCAACCTCCAACAGGAACTAATCTGGTTCACAGATGGATCCAAAATGGAGGAAGGAACAGGGGCCGGGGTCTGTCTGCAGGGATCCAAGAGGGAACTCAGTATACCTCTAGGAACATACTGTACTGTGTTTCAAGCTGAGATGGAAGCCATCTTGGCCTGCGCACAGGAGAATATACGTATCGGGTACAGGAATAAGAACATAAGCATATGTTCTGATAGCCAGGCTGCCCTAATGGCACTGGAAAGTAACCGATGCGACTCTAGACTGGTGATGGAATGCAGGACTATTGTTACAGAACTTGCTACCATCAATAAAATAACCCTGATCTGGGTACCAGGACATAAAGGTATTGAGGGCAACGAGCGGGCTGATGAACTAGCAAGGAAAGGGGCGAAAGCACCACTTGTGGGATCCGAGCCGGCTGTAGGAGTAGCAGCTTGCCACACAAAACTACATATTGATAGGTGGGTCGAATCCCAGCACTGCAAAGAATGGGAGAGGGCACCTGGAATGAGACAATCTAAAGTACTCATAAAAGGACCAGACCCTAGACGAACCAGGAAACTACTCAATATGGACAGAAACTCGCTGAGGGAACTGGTAGGACTACTAACGGGACACTGCCATCTCAGGAGACACATGCAGATATTGGGAGTGGAAAACACCAATAGATGCAGGAAATGTGAAGAGGACGAAGAAACTCCAATTCACTTATGGTGCCAATGTCCTGCCCTGGTGGGAACTAGGCTCAGATACCTGGGGAGACACACAGTAGAACCAGAAGACATAGCCACATATCAGGTGACAACCCTGGTGAACTTTATTAAAGGGACTGGGTTGTTACTAAATGATTGAGGTAAAATGGGAGATAGCACAATGGGCCTATGGCCTAAGTGCTCACGGGAACATATACTTGTAAACCGTCTCCGCCTTTTATATAAAAAAAAAAATACATGGGAGCGCGAATTGCTCGCCACGTTATGAACAAATTTGCGAAGTCCAAATACGGCAAAGTAAGGTTCACTTGTTTTCAGAGTCAAATATTTTGTTGCCGTGTTTAGTTAAGACACTTTTACAAATGTTTCATAATTTACTTACCCCAATAAACAGCGACGAGCACACTTGAGAAACGCGTACATTTGTTATGGTGAATAGATGGTTATTAAAACGGATCATATTATATGATGTGAATAAGCTTAAAATAAAGTAAAATAATGCTTTCCTATGGAATGTAATACGACAATTGGGTTTATTCTCTTTTTCATTTCCATTTTTACACGTTTTAATAGAACAAGCCACCATTTTTGCCGTATTATTTCGTAAAATGTTCCGATCAAAGCCCGACGCTGGTTCGCACAAGAATGATGACGTCGCATTTTTTAGATTCGCTCGAGGCCATTCGTGAGCCCAGCCGGTTCCAAATTCCAAATGGAACCGGTATGGGGAGGGGGAAATAATACGCTTTTTATCACTTAGGGCAGGTCTATATATTCCTGTCTATGAAAAATATACTGTAAATTTTTTGTAATGGTATTCCAAAACTGCTTATCGAAAAAAAAAAATTTTTTCAATTTTTCGAAAGTATATAATACTTTAAAAATATATTGTAAAATTTTCGCAATGGTATTGACGATATTTAAAGTTCTACAGCCCATTTAGCAGGTCAGCGCAGAAGCAGGTAAAAGGGTCGGGCGAAACTTCAAACTCATTTATTTAAAAACTACTTTTTTCTGCATGGTGTGAGGCAAAAAAAAACTACTCGGCCGATTCGTCTCAAATTTTACTTTGTTATTTCGTACACCAGTACCTATCGCAGGAACTAAAACAAAGTTTTTACGTTGAATTCTTCTATTTTTTTACATACAAAATATAATGAAAAAGCAGTCTGTTTTCTGTATTTAAATTTCAACAACGCGCCATTTTGTCAATTTTTTATTCTAGTTCCTGCGATAACTGCACTCATACTGATTAAATATTTTTTTGTTTTTGTTTACGGATAAGTGAAAGAGCCAAAACTGGACACACCACCAAGGTCCGTATTTATGAGGAGGTTAACTTCAGCGCAGTTCCTTAACTACTTAGAATTAAAATTTTTTTTTAATAACAATATTTTTGTATACTATTAAAGTCATTTAATATATCTATAAAGTTTGAATGGCATTGTGCAGTGTTTTCATTTTTAAAAAAAATCCTAAAAACTCGTCGAAAATATGGGGGCTAGACCACCGGGTCCCCTTAAGAGACACATTCTTCTTGAAAATGTTGACTAATTTACACGAGATATTGGAAACTACGGCAAATTTAATTTGGCTCCCTCCAAGAAAAAATTCTGGGTGTGCTGACCTACAAATTCATAATTCTTATATTTTTTCTAGACATACTGAAAGTAAAGATGTTGCAATGGAATCTAAAGGAGTTATGAAACTGTTGGAAGTAGCTGACCCGTCCAAGCAGGAGAGTCTTATTGCTGTCAACACACCCGATCCTATGGATGCAGAACAAACCTGGCCCAATGAGGAGGAAATCAAAATAGCACAAGAAGAAGTATGGCATGCTTTCTATTTTTCAAAATACTCCAAATGGATTAAAATCAATAAGTACAAGTATTCATGCTATTGTGTATTTTATATTTTAGACAAAAAAACAGAAGATGAAAAAGATTCCAAAGGGTATGTCAGATTATCAAGCAACTTGGATAGGAGAATCAGATGAAGAAGATGTATCAGACGTTAGTGGTGATGAGGTATTCTTTCAACCTTTTTATGCAGTATTTTTTAAATAATATATATGTACTCGCTTTTAGTTTATGGTACTAAAAGACTTTCTCAAAAAAGATGACTGTGATGTATGTAAAATAAATAGTGTCCTTTTACTCTCTTCGGCACATGTTTTGCACATACATAATATTGATAAATGTTATTATGAGACAACAAGTTCTTATTGAATTGAAGATGTTGCAATTGAATATTTCAACAGAGGCTAAACTATTATTTTTTATCTCTTTCAGAATGAAGAGGGATTTATGTCCTGTGACGATGATAACTCTGATGTTGAACTCAATGACAAAGACGAATATGAAACGATAACTGAGTCTGAAGTAGGAGTGTCTGACGATAAGTATGATCAAGGTATGGATGCCGTTGAAGAGATGGAGATGCTGGAGAAAATAAAAGCAGCTCGCAGCGACCAGCAATTCCCGGATGAAGTGGACACTCCAGACAACGTTCCCGCCAGGGAAAGATTCCAAAAGTATAGAGGGCTTGAATCTTTCAGAACTTCTCCTTGGGATGTAAAGGAGAATTTACCAGAGGATTATGCTAGAATTTTCCAATTCAAGAATTTTGATCACACTAGGAAAAGGATGTTGAAAGATACTGATGATCGTGATGGTGCTCTTGTAAGTAGTTTCATTAATTCTGTATTTCTGTAAAACAGGGTGACACAAAACGACCTTAATGGTTTGAATTCCTTATAATATTTTTATTTCAGTAATTTTTTTCATAATTTTGCTAACAAGACTTTTGGGGAATTTAATATGGAACTGTGCACAACTGAACGATGAAAAAAAATCATAATTTTTTTTAAACCAGCAGAGCAAAATTCCGATTTCATCCACAATTTGTGAGCGATGATGCCCATTTCCAATTAAATAGCTTTGTTAACAAGCAAAATACAGGATATGGGCTGTGGAGGATCCAAGAGCACTTCATCGGCAACAATTATACCCACTTAGGTATACTGTTTGATGCAGTGTTTCGTCCGAATGGATCATTGGCCCCCTTTTCTTTGAAAATGAAGCGGGTACTGCAGTTACCATCAATGCTGCTCAATATAGCATTATGTTGGAAACTTTTTTGAGGTCAGCTGTGCAAAATCATCCACTACTGTGGTTCCAACTGGATGGAGCCATAGCACATACTGTCAGGGACACAATGGCTCTGTTACGGAATATCTTCGATGAGAGCATTATTTTGCGCAGTTGTGACTTCAATTGGCCGCTGGGTTCACAGGATTCAACCGCTCCCGACTGTTTTCTTTGGGCCAATTTGAAAGAATGTACGTCGATAAGCCAGTACAGCGAGCATCCCCCAACTGAAAACCAATATTTGCAATAAAAAATCAATGCCATAACACCTTAAATTTTGCGAAAGGTGATGGAAAACGTGTCAGAAGGAACAGGATTTTTGCAAAGCGGAAAATGATTACGTTCTGACCAATAAAATTCCACATTTGAAAACTATACTAAAAAAAATTAATTTAATTTACTCTGAAATAAAAAAAAGTTGCAACAAATTCACACCATAAGGGTCGTTTTGTGCCACTTTGTGCAATCTCTATGCAAATAAATGTTTTTGATATTCAATGCCAAATGTGTACAGCAGCTTTTATCAGCTTCTGTGTTACTAAAAATTATAATTTGTAATTATACTTTAACTTCGAAAACTTACATTTATAGTTAATTATCCAAAAATTAATTTGGCTATATAACAGCCACGAATGTCGTAGTTTTTAGCCAGTTTAAATATGGAAATACATAAATTTTATTTACAATTTACTTCTCTTAGCCCGGATGGTACGTGACAATATTCATAGTGAATGTGCCCAAAGTGTGCTGGGATGCTTACACCTCCTCCACCAACCTGACTCCCAAGGGATCCCTCATCATGTTTGGTTTGTTGCCACACGAGCATAAGATGTCCGTTGTGAACGCTGTGTTGAGGCGCACTGGAGCCAGCGAGGAACCCATCAAGAGCAAGGAACGCCTCCTCATGCAGTGTGGGTACAGGCGATACGTCGTATCTCCCATTTTTAGTCAACACACTAACGGAAAGAAGCACAAAGTAAGTTGTTTCGTAATAGTAATGTTACCATCTACTTTTATTATTATGTATATTTAATTAATCGTCAAGTTATGTTGGTTTTCACTGACATATTTGATATAGGATTGTATGTATCAAAATAGTTATTTTGAATTTGCAGTATGAACGGTTCTTCCAACCAGCATCCACCTGTGTGGCCACATTCTTCGCCCCTATTCAGTTTAATCCTTCATCAGTGCTCTGCTATAAGGTAAGTTTCCCTATTCTTAAGTTACATGCTTCTTTTTTTTTATTTGAAGAAAATCAAAAATTACACACCTTGTCGAGGACATTTGCTTGGTCACATCGATAGCTGTGTTCGAATGGAAGACGAGTGATTAATTTTTTGCTTTGGAGCTTGAGCAACCGCTCAGAACAAAGAAAATTTTAACCGTTTCAGATTTTTCATAACTCACCTTTCAATATATCGACTGTTATGTACTATATGCTTATTATTATACTCCTGAACAACTTATGTATCTAAAATAACGAATAATTTGTTTAGCTTAGCAATAACTCACTTTTTTAGAGACAGAAAACGTTTGATAAATATAATATATTAATAATTCAGAGTTGAAGATACTATCAGTATCGCCCTGGTGTAAGACCACCATTCAGAATTGAAACGTTGCTTGAAATGGTTTTAGCCGTGTTTAGTGACCAGATCTGAATAGCCAGGTACTTCCCCACCTTCCTTTTCCCTAAATCCTTCCCCTCCCCACTACCTCCAGCCTCACAACATACCCCGATTGGGGATGCCATAGTCTCACTGGCTCCAGACGGGAGCAGTTGAGACTCTTGTGCGGTATTAACTCGTCTCATGCCGTTCGATCACCGGTGATCAATCGACGCAAACCAAAATAATCACTAAAAAATAATTTTGTTATGCGATTTTAACCCTTATGTATAAAGAAAACGTGTGAAGAAGAAGGTCAGAATCGCTTGGGGCATTCTTGTTCATAAGGTATAAGATACCATGAACCCACCTAGAGCAGCGATATAATTTCTTTGAGATTGTTTATGACACGGCCTGCGAGGCTGCGCGTCGCCCGGCTGGACAAAATGGCGGCTGTGAAGTCTCGCGTCGCGGGCGACGAAATGATCGTAAAACGTATAAATTCATCGAATAAACGCAAGTAATATTGTTCTTATGTATAGTTTAGTATTCAAGGAATGTGTTTCAGTAAAGATTACATAAGATAGCATAAAAATTAACCTGCAAAATATTACGTAAAAGTCAAAACATCGCGAAATTTTTTCGTTTTTTCCGTGTTATTTGAAACGTAGTAAAAAGTATAAATTCATTGAATAAACGCAAGTAATATTGTTCTTATGTATAGTTTAGTATTCAAGGAATGTGTTTCAGTAAAAATTACATTAGATGGCATAAAATTAACCTGCAAAATAATACGTTAAAGTTGACGTTTTTTCGTTTTTTCCTGGCTCGTCAGGGGTTAACTGTAAAAAAAATAATATTTGTAATTTCATAACTCCAGAGCTTACCATTATATACAGCCTGTATAACTCGCATATAATTTAGCTTTCTATTGTTGAAAGAATTTAAAAAATCTTTTTAGTGGTTTATGCGTGAAAGCGTAACAAACACACGCAGTTTCGCATTTATAATATTAGTATAGATAAATTTACCCGAAAAAAGTCTTAATGTTTGTGTTTTTGTAATCCACAGACTAAAAATTCAACTACTCAGTTGATAGCCACTGGTTGCATTTTGTCTTGTAACCCCGACAGAATCATCATTAAGAGAATAGTCTTATCGGGACATCCATTAAAGGTTAGTAACTCATCATTTTTTTAATGGAAATAATTGATATTAACCCCTTTTCAGACCTGAATTAAAACTGGCAGTGACGCAGAAAAATAGAAAAAGACAAGGTCGCAACTGAGACTCGAACCCGGACAATTATAATTCATATTATATTCTTATAGTGAAATTGGATAACGCGCACGTCCCGGTTAGACGAGTGGTCTGGGTTCGAGTCCCAGTTGCGACCATTGTCTTTTTCTATTTTTCTGTGTCTTGTTCTTTTCATATTTTCATTTAGATTATAAGTGTTATCTTCTTCTTCAAATATATATTACGTTGATGGGAATAACCTTCAAAAGTTATAAAAAGAGAGTTTCTCTTATAAAAAATTGAACATAACTTTTTATTCAATTTTAAAAAAATTACATAAAAATAAAACATTGAAAAAACTTATATCAAAAAATATCAGGAGAAAAAATTCAGTTGAGATTAAACACAAAAATCATCTTTCAAAATTTCAAAATGTCTACTGCCTGAACTAGTAGAAAATTCATTAAAAAACAGCATTCAGAGCCAGTAATACAGTAATAATATTTGCTCTAGATAGTAAGAAAAAAAAATCTGAAATTTATGTAATTTCAAATATACACATGGTCTGAAAGGGTTAATACATATAATGTGACAATCATTGTACATATTATGTAATAATATTCTCGTTTCTTTCCAGGTTCACAAGCGATCAGCTGTTGTCAGATTTATGTTCTTCAACAGAGATGATGTTCTATATTTCAGACCTTGTAAACTACGCACCAAATATGGACGAACCGGTCATATCAAGGAATCTCTAGGTAAACATGCTATTTGAAAACCAAAAGCCACATATTGATGGGTAGTAATGTGTGACATGCAATTTTATATAAATACAAAATGTAATACAATACAAATGTGCATACCACATTTCTCAATGAATTTCTCTTATGAAATTTACGTGAAATAATTAACCCCATATTAATATTACCCATGATATTTCAATCCTTATAAACAGGGTGTTATGGACTACTTGACTTACTGTAATCAGTGATTCCTAAAAAATGTCAGTGAAATTTTGGTCTCCGGTGACTTTTTTGACGACTTTTTTTTTTTTCAAAATCTTTTTCTTCGAAATCAAACCAAAAAAATTTCTCCCTCATGTCTTCACTGGTCACTCAGCCGAGTATCCGACCAACCCCTAACCCCGCCACCAACTGTCCAACACCTACCATTTTTCATGTTTTTGAATCACTGGTTAAAGTAAATCAAGTATGTCCCTTATGACCCGTTCGCAGTGGTAGAGTATTTTAGTTGAGTGGAGAGGATAGTAGTAACTAAACGTGTCCGAACACCATAAATTTAGTAGTTAGTAGTAGCATTTTGGTCAGTCAAGTGGCAAGTATACTCGTTACTCGACTAACCACTTGACCAATGTGAACAAGCCTTTACCCTAATATTAAACTTTTAAGTTTTCACATTTGTGCACTGGGCCAACTTTGTGGTCCAGCCGTGGAGGGCCCCGTTATGTGTAACATATTTTTTGTATTACCTGCGTTTTGTACGAGAAAAGGGAGAGGGAACAACAGAGCTATCAGATGAATGCCTATATATTATTATGTACTTAAAATTATTCTTTTAACCCTTAGCGGAATTGTGGCATCCTGATGGGCACACATACAAAATAATTTTTTCCTAGAGCAGCAGTGAGATTTTTTAAATAACACAAATATATTGAAGTAACTAATCTGCCAACTATTTTCCGCTGCCAAAAATTTCCTTAAAAATTTAAAAAACATGATATTTACTGACATTTTTGTCATAAGTTAAAAATTTTTAATAAAAAAAAAAGTCAAAAGTTTCGCTAAGGGTTAACCATCGTTAATGTTCTGTTTTCATTTCTAAATATTTTTGTTGTTGTTCAGGTACGCACGGGCACATGAAGTGTGTCTTCGACAGTCAACTCAAGTCTCAGGATACTATTCTGCTGACCCTCTACAAGAGAGTTTTCCCCAAATGGACATACGATGAATGTCTTCCAAATAGCAATACTAATGAAATTGCTGGAAAAGCTGAAAACATGCAAGAATAATTCTATCACAAATGTTTAAAAAGGATGTGAATGAAATTAACTAAAATTATTGTATAAATAAAATAAAATAAAGAAGCTTGCATTAAATATTTACAGTACTTGTTTTTTGTACTTACCTATTTTTTTTTTAAAGTAAAGATTATTTTCGATTAACTGTGAAACTCTCTTAAGAAGTTTTCCAAGGGACTAGAAAAAACAAACTTCTTAACCAGGAAAACCTTATATGTGGGAAAAATTGGGACAAGGGACAGAAAAACCAAACTTTTTAATAAGAAAATGATATCTATAAACTTTTGCCTGTCAAGGTTTATGCGCAAAATTCCCGGTTCTTCCCAAGCATTTTAAAAGTTTCTTTTTATTGGTTATTTTTAACCATTTTGCAAAAAACAAAAATGGTTCTAAAATCCAGATAAAATAATTTTTCCGATGTGTTTATTAAAAATCAACATTTTTGTTTCCAAATATTAAAATTTTCAAATTAAAAGTGTAAATTGGCTTAAAAATACATAACCGTTACTTATGACCGGGTTTGTAAAATATCTGAACAATATAGCTCCCGTATTTCGAAGGCAATGAGAAGCATTATTTCTTTCACTTTCTAACACAAAAAAACTCACAAATATTCGCATGAAAAGAAGAGAGATATCTAACTTAATAATGCTCAGTCACTCTGGGATAATTTGGGTCTCCTGTTATTATAACGGCATATCGTCCCTTAGCTTACAACACCGCTCAAGTCGAAAATTGGCAGTTTTCACAATTTAATGCCTTTAGATGGAGCTGCTCATTAGGGTGGGTCATGACTGTATGGGGAAAAAAATCTTGTTTTGATTTGTCTAATAAAAGGGTGTTAAATGGAGATATAAAATCACGTAATTTATTTTTAAATATTTGGATATCATCTTCCTCCGGATTGACTTTGAAATTTCACATTATAGAGAAAAACCCACCCCTTTTAATCTTAAAAAAATGTTAGATTAACCATTAAAAATGAACTATTTTTAATAAACCACAAAATAGAGGGAATATTTTAATTTATTTATTAAAAAACATTTGAATATAATTCAAATTATCTCAAGGCAGTGTATTCAAATACCAGCAAAATCCTTCCAGCACCAGCAAAAAAAAAAAATGTATATTTTTTTTTTAAGTATTGAAATTTTCAAAACTTTGAAGTGAATTTTCGACCACCACAACACGGGCATGTGCCTAGCATGGTGGTCGAAAAATCACAAAATTCATGTAACAAACATTTTAATGAATAAAGAAAACTTTAAAAAAAAAAAAATCTGGAGGAAAAAGATTGTATCAGAAATTTGAAAAATTTTAAACACGTCGTTTTGAACTCACTTGGCACCCTTTTATCGCTCTTAGAATTTAAAAATAACATTTTTTGTTAAATGACCCACCTTACTGCTCATTGTGCATCTAACCATTGGTCACATGATATAGATTTCAGTCAATCAGAAGCCGTAATTCGAAAAGTAGTGACAGCGCGCAAGTCGGTTGGCCTCTCAACACCGCACAGTTTTTTTGTCTCCTGTAAAGTTGGTAAAAATGACTTATGCGGTGTTGTTAGTAAGGGACGACATGATGTTTTGGAACAATTTGGGTCTCCTTGATTAGACGGGTTAAGGAACTTCTTAAGAGGGTTTCACTGTATATGTAAAATTACATTTATTTTTCATATTACATATTCACCCAATTTTTTATGATTTAATAAAGGAGTGTTTCTGCACCATGTGATGGACACTTTTATTTCGAGAATGATGAAATTTTGTCACAGGAAGGTCGCTGTCTACATGAGAAAACCCCTGCGTAAAGCCCAGGCAACATCGGGGGCTCCAGCTAGTTGATGAATAAATAAACTAAATCAGCCAGTGGTGTGCATTTGCACTTCATAGAAACTGTGCAACTATGTTTGCCACAATAATTAATAATTTATGAAAACTTTGGGTTCATTTGTGGAAAATAACACTGTTTTTGGGGCGTAAATGTTTTGCTTTAAAAATTCCAAGGGAGTAAGTATAAAACAATGAAATACAAAATTAGACCAATATATATTTATTACAAATTAATTAAATAAAATGACCAATATTATATTGTTTAATACAAGTACTTAAGCAAATTTAAGAAGCAACTCTTCAAATCGTATCTTGTCCATTTGAGTTTCAAACAGGATATAATATATATATGTAATTGTTTTTAAGAAGCTCTTCATATTATTACTTTGTTAATTTGTCATTTTGCTTATAATAGTCATTTTGCTTATAATAGTCATTTTGAAACATGTTTGTTCATATGTAATAACTTGATTAAAATCTCCTGTGGTTAAAATTATATAATATGTACATAATATATTTTAAAAATCAATTTTAGCTTTCATTGCCTTTTATGAATTAGTTTTATTTGGTTATTTTGAAAAAATATAATATGAGCAAAACATAATTTGAAAAGTAGTTCCTCATTTGGCCAGGTTTTTACAGCAAGTGTCGAGTTAACCTTGACAGGCTGACTTCATCACAACAAACAAAAAGATATCTTTGTTAAAGCCAACACGTGGACCAGGGGTCTCCAAACTACGGCCAAAACTGGCCCGCGACAGCTACTGGACCAGTGTCATCAATCAGGCCCGCGACAGCTTATGGCTAATCGTTGTTGTGATAAGTTCAGCAAAAAACACAAAATTATAGTTTTTTAAATATTTAAAAAAAAACACGCCTGGGGGCATGACAGGGTAATGCCATCTTGCCCTCTCCATCATGCCGTTACGATTATTTTATTTATCTATCAATTATTTAAAATACGAAATGGAAAGCTGGAAACAGCAAAAAAAAAACTGAGAGAAGTCAAGTGGTTGAAAAAAACTTATATTTTCTGAAGACGAAAAAAATATGTGTTGCCTTTATTGTAAAGGAAGATATTTGGAGTCAGTAGGAGGATGTGTCAAAAGTGGGTTCACTGTGCAGGTGTCGAAGACGGAGAACAGGAATCAATAATACCCCAAGTGTGAATCTTAACCCCATCTTGTCCTGGCGGTATACCCCGTCTTACCCTCCTGGTGGGGCAAGACGGGGCAAATGATAGTTTTATTTAATTACACTTTTTAGCTTTTTAAAATATCTATTAGCATTTTATTCTAAAGAATGTTACAGCTACATGACCAAAGTTTATTTGCACAAAATGTAGATTTTGGAATATTTGAAGAAAAGTGTTTAATTTATCATTAAATGTTGGGTACCCCGTCTTGCCCCCTCCTCCCTACTCGGTGGCTAGAAATTATAGATAATGGCAGGAAAATTAAAACGGTTTTGGCCCTTGGAACTTAACTTGGAGCGATCAGTATGGCCCTAAGGCTGGAAAGTTTGGAGACCCCTGACATAGACAATACCATACCATACTTGGTAAAGTGACATTTTTTATCTTTAACAAACTGTAGAGTGTAGAGGTAATAACCGAAGACGAAATGAATGTACAAGGTTGACACTGCGATTGCAAATGCTGTTCAAATCTAAACCTGTGGGGTGATGGATAACTAATAATTTCAGATCAACATGAATAATAATTATTAATTAAATGTTATAATTATTTCTTAGCAGTACTTCAGAAAGGTACACTTTTAAATACATACCTACAGGTACATAAAATGAAGCATCATTGAACATGAACACATAACATTATAATATGTATGTACATTATTGTACATATATAAATACTTCAAAGTCAATACATGTCTAAATAATAAAAACAATAATTTATAATTCAAATAATTAGGTTTTCTATGATACGAAATTATTATCATTGGAAAACACAGATTGAATTGTCCTTTGCAACATTGAACATTTCATATTAAGAGTTGAACAATCAAGTATTAAAATAAGTCTCCCACGCATTTATTCAGACCAATTGCACAGTTCTGACGTCAAGTTGCATTAGTAATTTCCGGAATTCAGAGAGGTAGGTTCAATTGTTTACTAGAGGATTCAATTGTATATTGTATTTTTTATAATGATACATTTATGAATTAAGCAGCCATTATTAGAAATCTCTAACAAACATAAAAGCTGATTTCAGATTATATTTCAACATTAATAAAATTATAAATATTGAAGTTATAGCATCCAGCTACATGTGTTAAGATATGTATTCTTATGATTTATTGCTGAAACAATGGTTTTTCATTTGAATTAAAGATTGTTGAGAGTATATATAAAAAAAAAATTATGTCTTTCTGATATTGAATAAAGTCTAGTACGCACATTCGTTGTTGCTCAATATTGAGTGTATCACCGATTGGGTGCAAAAACTCATAGCTCGCTTCGAGCCGGCTTGAAGAGATTTGGAACTGCTACTTACTTGTTTTGAAACATCGAGCTGTGCTGTAGTGTAGTGTAGATACTACATCGAGTAAGTTGGCATTGGCACAGTGCTGAGCCGTGGGGTCACACTGCCTTGCCACTTATTTTCATGTATTGTTCTTTTAAAACCCTTTAGATTTCTCCATAAGTTTCAGGTACAATTTCACAAAGGGCTTGCTTTAAAATTATTGCAGAATATTGAGGGCCTGTGTAAGCTCTTCCAGTTGCTATGTAACGCAACATTATAGATAATCTTTGGTGAGATGGAATTGATTGTCTCATTTGGGTGCCATATTTTTTTGTAACCATTTGCAAAAGTTCACTGTACAACCCTTCTGGCATTCTTTTAGAATAAGTGGCTGTAATCTGCCAGTCATTTCAACCACTCCTTCACCCAGTTTCTTTTCTTTCGCTTTAAACTCAACATTTATAAGTGGGCAATGAGAGATTCGCAATTCACTATTTTTTTCATATTAACATTGAGGCTCGAACGGTTTGGCATACACAAAACTTGGAGCCAATCTCGTAAAGTAAAACCCTATGTGTGGACTCTGCCTCAAGCCTTTGTTCTTACTCGATCAGGTAAGATCTCCTTCCCAGAACTCTCCTCTCCTTCCTTTCCAAAAAAAAAAAACCCTCCACACAGCATCCCCAAAGATGACATACGCCCCGAGGGAAATTATTTTCCTCAGGGCCTCCTGCGTGGAGCTCATGTAAAACAAAAAAAAGAAAGAATGTGCGTACCAAACTTTTGGGTGATTTTAATCAAATTAGAGTGGAAATTTAAATATAATATTAACATTGCCATAGAGAACAAGTGATTGCCTTCGGCACATCAAAAAATTACCCCCTGTATTGGATAATATTTTCGTGCCAGTAAGATGGTTGGAAAAATAATGGAATGTTTTCTTTGGGCTGAATACATTGAAACAAAAACTCATTCATTTTTAAAAGATTCAATAAGAGGCTTGCGTAAATAATACTAATTGATGTTTGACATATTTATTTCGGAGAGTTGTCTTGGTTTGAAAATAATGAATACAGTAAAGTAAAAGCGATGCCAGACATACATTTAGCGCAACAAAGCGATGTCTTGAATAAATTGTTTCTACTATAAACACTTGTGCATCAGCATTCCATTAATTATTTTTATAAAGCGATTATTGCACAGGAGTCCTTCTATCCGGGGGCAGGGGCATAAGGTTACCCTAATTGGAGAATTTGGGATATGAAAGGCAATGGAAAATGGAGAAGTTACTGGCTATTCAGAACTTGTTACTGAATACAGCTAAAGTCATTTAAAACAATGTTCCGATTCTGAAATTTCACACCACTCGAAACAAAGTTGTTTAAATAGTATGTACTTCCAACAAGTGTTATAAAAATGTCAGTGTTAATACATTGTTTTTGTTCACAGTGTTAATACATTCTAATTAACAATTCCTATTACTAGCAAAGGACACTTGCAATGTGTAACAAAGTGTATTATTTACCGATGTTTTATGTATTTTTGCTTCTATATAAATTTATGTACTAGCATTACATTTCACTGTAATTGATGTTTTTTTAAATGTTACACAATTTATATTGTAATGTCATTACAAATTACATATTGCACTGTCAATTTTGAAGACAATTTTGTCTGTTATTTCTTTGGGTCTTTGTGAATATTATTCCGCATTAACAAACTCGGTTATTTTCAGTGGTTATTCTTCAAGGAACAACAATAACACAACATGAAACTAAAAATAATTGAAAATCCATCACAGGCATTCAAATAAAGATCTAAGATAGGACATATTAATAAATTTACGTAAGTACATAATATCATATTTATGTACATTAAAATAAAGTAAAATTTAATTACATATTATTTATGAAGTTTTATTTTAATAATTTTTACTGAAAATAAAACAACATCAAAAAGTTTTGTCTCTTGATAACATTAAATCTTAAAATGACAAATTAAAATCAAAACATAATAACAATTATTAGATAATAAAATCGCCATGGATGTATTTTTCACACATACTTAGTTCATAAATCAGTAATGTATATTGTTAAGGTATAGTCCTTGTTCTGGCAGTAAAAGATAAAGTCGTTGACTTACATATTAGTCAACGTTTGCCAAAATGGACAATATTTTCATCTTTGCATATTCAAAACATTTGCACACAAGAGTGACTTTTCAGTGGCAGAGATTTAATGGTAAAAAGGATGTTTGAATTTTCTACAAGCATTAAAATTTTAGTTATCCACTCCAGCGACAGCTACCCAAATTTAGGGAGGTGATTTTTATACATTAAAATGAATTATAATTTTAAAAAACTTTAAAAATGGAATAAACGGTGAAATCTAGGTGGATTCATTGATTTTAAACCACAGTAAGCAGTTCATATGTTTCCAAATTGATATTAGGAGGTATGATATTAGGGTGATATTTAAAATAATTCATAATCATCTACTCTTTATCAGATGGCGTGATTTTAATTATTTTAGGAAAAAACCCTTTTTATTACAGTTTCTGCTTTACAATATTAAGATAAATTAATTGTTTGTGCCCATACATACGCAACATGAAATCATGATTAAATAATTTTGACCATAAAAAAATTCAAATCTTCCAAGAAAGGCTACTAACAAATTCAACATATTGAAGATCGAGAATTGAATATCGATACAGTATTGCATTTGTAAGTCTGCGGTGTAAGGCGATGTTCCGAGAAAGTACGGCTGGAGAAGTCAAAGGGACTCCCTCAACCATTCTCTCCCGATCCGGCCTACCATGCAGCTGGTGGGCAGATGCATCCGCCGCCAAACCCCGAACAAAACGCACCCCATGAACCCGGTTACCCCTGCTAAGTCACCAAACTTAGCAAACCACTTGGGGTGACCTATGGCAGAGGTGTTGGTTATCCAATAAATGGTTTCCGGGGCAGCGGTGCTCTTACCCACCTCCCAAATTGAATGAATTATTTTAAGTATAACCTTAACCTATTTGAGACGAGCATCACATATACATGCACAACCTATCGCGTGCCTAAAAGACGAGCGTCATCTATACACGACGCATATTTGCGAGAATTTTATATAACCGTCCACGGGTATTGCAAATTCTTTAACGACACCGTCTTAAATAGGTTAATTAAATCGAATGGCCAAATCGAAAACTGAACACCCGGAAATCTCCATCACTCGAGTTGCTAAAGAAACGAAGCTTATGTATGCTGAATAAAGAAGAGGCACAAAATATAATTGAAAGAAGATAAAAATAAAATGTCATGATGAGGTATTTAAACGTATTATGTATAATAAGGTGTGATGATAATGTGTACATTTGTTGCTTATCCCCAATACTAACCATTTTTAAAAGAGCCAAAAAACTGTATTTTTTGATACAGCATTTTTTGCATGTTGCATTTTTTACATGTTTTGCAAATGGGCTTTTAATTATGCTTCAATAGTGAAATACGTAATAAAATTTATAAAAATTCAACAAAACCCAAATTTTTGGCTCTCCTAAAAAAATTACAAGTATGAGAAATTCCTGTTTGTGTTGTGGGCGACAAATTAGAAGTCCTACAGGTATTTTTTTAAATATATGTTTGATATTACTGACATGAAATAATACATATCTAAGGCGAGCCGACAGATTAGTTATTCGGGGCAAACAACAAACTTCTCCATCTCTCAATAAAAATGGTGCATTACTAAACTTCATAATATTATTAAATTAGTATTGTTGTAACAATAGGTTACGGAAGGAAGGGGCTGTGAAGTGTAGCTTATTCTGAAAACAGGACAGTCCTTAACTCTAATTCTTAATTAAATCATTTATTGGGTCCAAATGATGGTGGATTGTGACACCTCTGTTATAAAAAGTTAGTTACAATAATTTCACGCCTCTTGCCACATGTGAACATTTGAACAGACATTGTACTAGCGTAATGTAGTGATTGTACACAAGTCAGATGTTATTCTCTTAAATGTATGATAAAAAATAACTGTAGGTAAAATACAATAACAGGAGTTCTTTTATAAACCTTTGGTAGAACAATCATTAGAATAATATTCTTGGTTTTGAAAAAAATACCATTTAAATCATTTGTTTATTGTGACTATAAAGGGAAAAAGAGACTCTTATGTATTATATTAATAACTATTTATTAACATATTGGTTCTACTTGTTAATACGCTAATACTAATGTTAATACATTAACTAATGGGAACACATAATAAGAATACATAATTATAGTATTAGAATACATAATTATAGTATAGGATTAGTTTAAGCGCAGGTCACTTCAGCTTCAGGGCTTGCTCTTCTTGGTTTTCTTCTTGTTCTTGACTTGCTCCCCGCTTGCCCCGGTGGGGGGCATGTTCCTGGCAGCTCCGGGGGTCGGTTGCCCACTCTTTGTGTATAAGTTATTGAGGAAATCTTCTAAATTGGCATCATGAGAGCTGCAAAATATAAAAACATGCATTAGGGGGCTTGGTATTCTGATCCCTCCCTCAGATATAATCCTCAGATATCCCTCAGATAGAAGACATTTCTCAACTTTCCTTCAGCATAACACACATTAAGGGAGAAGATATGTAGTTAGTTACCTGCTATTGAAGCTTTGTTTTCCACTGGGTGCATTGCTCGGTTGTGATTTATTTCCCAGAACGATTCTGTACTGTACATGGTGAGAGTTGGCAACCAGATGCTTCAAATTCTTTTTCTGAAACAATACACACATCTGTTATTTATTTACTTATATTGCAAAAGGCTAATGCCTTTTACAGATTATTAAAGAAGACACAGATATAAAAGATTATAAACTCAAAACTGTATAATATACACAAATAAAAATGTTGGTTACAGAAGAAATATGGAAATATTTTTGTATCTCACGTACCTGGCAAGATGCCCATTGCGTAATTTGATAGACAGCTCCGTCCATACAAGCGTAGTACATCCAAATGAAACCCCAGAAGTTGGATTCAGCCCATATGTCACCCTGTTGGACAGCAATACAACATTTTTACAACTCGCACATACATACAATTAGCATTCATTGGCACAAGGAAAACAAGCAGGCGGAAAAGATTATACAATAATTGAACAACCCGAATATTTATTAGCATATAAAACAAGGGTCACTGATTCTTAACCACTCCGACAATATAACAATAGCAGTCAAGTACAATAAGCGTGTTTTCACGTTAACGCGTGTGTTCCCACAGAAATCGTTATAACTCTGTTATTGTTCTAGTGAAAACCCTAAAACAAAAAGGAGAATATCCATATTGAATCAAGCTTTACATATTTTTTCAAAGTTGTCCATAGAAGTACATAAAAAAGACTTATTTTCTAGAAACAGATTTCACCCGCCAAATTGCCTATGTCCGTTAGATATTGTTAATTCTTTAATATATATTATTGTATGAAATGGTGTTAAAGCGAGGTAACAAAATTGTTTATTATACATTTATAGAATAGAATAAGTGTTTCTTTTTAAATAATCCGTAATTTTAGTACCATTTTCACGTAAAAACATCATGTGAGTAATTTTTACAATTTTTTTATGTTTGCATTATAAATTTTAATATTTAAAAAAGTTAATATTTATTTGTAATACAACAATTTGAAAGCTTATTTCATAACCTTTAAGGTTTTTAGTATTCGGCCACGAATTATTTCATAACCTTTAAAGTTTTTAGCATTCGGCCACATTCAGAAATGTTTCGTTTTTAGAGCTAATTGTGAAGCGGAAATAACACAAAATTTTTATAAATCTGACAGTTCGTTTAAGACAAAAAAATTTGCACAATCGCAAAATACCTGAGTGGTTAAGGAGGTACTTCATAGTTTGAACAGTTAATAAAATTGGGTAAAACACAGTGGTGTAGTATGTTGATAATACGCATTCAGCTTTGCAATCTCTAGATAGGAAGTAAATGTTCTCTGACAGGGCCAGCAGGGGCTTTAGTAACTGTCATGGCGGGTCCATAAGGACCAGTCGTGGTTGGTGACTTTTTATAGAATATATGTATATACTTGCTGTCGAACATACAAATCTACACACCGGCCCCTGAAAAAGATGCAATTACTGACAAATATAATATATTAAATTAGGTCTAATTCAACAATTATTACAGATTCAGAATTAAACTAATTAAATAGGTGATCGGAGGATTTCAGTGTTTCAATAATTCAACTTCAGTTATTTAAGCCAAACTGACATAAATGCAAACCTAATTCTGGTCATACTAAAAATAATCTACTTAATTTGTAATAGGTAATAGGGTATGCTATTCTGTGCATTATACCCATAAGCATTATCCTAGTTTCACATTGTCGATTTAGCAGCACGACTCAGCTGTGCGATTGTTTCAATATACATAACGATTTACGCGTCTGAATCGCGCTGCTAAATCGTCAATGTGAAACCAGCCAAAATTTTTTTTTTGTATGTTGGATGCTGCTGTCAAATACATATCTAGCATTTAAAGACCTAGGCAGGCGAGACTACATGCACATGCAAATCGAAATACTTTCAAATTTTGTGGATTTCAAATAAAACAGAATCCACACTATTGGTGGAATCTGTGTGTGTATGTGTGTACTGTGTTTAAGCGATTCCACAGTATTTGATCATTTATAAAGTACATACATGTATTTGGACTCACTCCATGCGTTGTGTAAATGTGTAAAGTCTCTGAGGACGGGATGGTGTCATTAAAGTGCAGTGTTGCTGTTTACGGTTAGAGAAAATGAGTCCACAAGCTTTTTATTCGGGATGAATGAATGAATAAATAATAATTATTATTACTGACTCTAGAATAGATGATCTGGAACATCCAAAGCATGAATGAAGGGACCACGCCTGGCAATACATACTGTGAATGCTGCGTTTCCTTTCTTTTCTAGGTTTAAAATAAGTATAATAATACTTTTTTTTTGTTATTTATTTTTGGGGTGTTATGCCGTGTTTCGCTATCTCCTTCTTTAGCCAACGTTTCGGACAGCGTTACAGTGTCCATCATCAGGGCAGATGAGCGACACTGTAACGCTGTCCGAAACGTTGGCTAAAGAAGGAGGTAGCGAAACACGGCATAACACCCCAAAAATAAATAACAAAAATACTTTTGGCCGTGAAAACCTAAAAACATACATAATAATACTTATTCCGTATTTATTCCGAATTAAAAAGCCTTGGATTTATTTTTTTCTAGCCGTAAACCGCACTAGATACTGTAATAACGACACCGCCACTGTCCCAACCTCAGAGACCAACAAAAAACGACACACGGAGCAGGCCAAAATACATATGTAATATGTATACATTCTCAATGCTCGCACGTCGCGTAAACTCACCAACACCAGCAAAACAGTGGATGCTACGTTCATTCCGAAGCAGAAACTAGTGTGATATGTTTGATATCTGCGCATGCGCTTGTAGTCAAGCCTGCGATGGTTGAAGTAAGGCCGAATACGGATTTCATAAGAGCATCCAACGCACAGAAAACGACTTTAATTCTTACAGGCATAGTGCACAGAATAGTTTATCCGAAGCGAGCGGACTTAGTACCATTAGAGATTTGTTTGCCTGACCACCTTTCGACAGTTATTTGTTGTCTTGAAGAGCCGAATTCGATTGATACATTGAATATCTTTCGGAATACATATTTAATTCATTTAATTAGGGAACTGTAATATTTAATGTGAAGCATAAAGGTTGCATAGAGCTAATTTGACAGACTATTTTTGTCGATAGACTTTATATTTGATATTAGGTATATATTCCAGCATCCCTTATACAAAAAGTCACTGACTGCCACTGGCGCCTGATTCAGACGCGTGTAGTGTGTAACGAATCGTGTTGTATTAAGTGAGTTGAATACACACCTCTTTGGCAGCGTGGTGAATCTTGCACTGGTGGCAGTAGCGCGCAGCATAGGCAGGCCTGGCGGTGAGCGTGCGCGCGTGTCGCCGCGAGCAGTTGGTGCAGCGAATGGTGGCAGCGGCGTGGCGCACCTTGTCGTGCAACTGCGCCAGGAGCTCCGACACCTCAGACCAGGCTGCCTCCATGTGCGCTGACTCCACCAGCTTGCGGTCGTACGCCTCGCGTCGCTCCTGCAATACACAATCACACCACATTCTCATTCACTCATACATCCCAGTATATTCATGTGTTACACCAATGCTTGTACTTTCATTTTATGCTTTTATGTTAATAAAATGTAGGTCAATAAAAGTAAAAAAAGTTTCTCACAGGTTCACCGATTAGGTCGAAGGCATGTTGCAAGATCTTAAAAGCTTCCTCCGCCCCTGGCTGCTGGTTCTTGTCTGGGTGAACAAGAAAGGCTTGTCTTCTGTAATACCTCTTGATGTCATCATCACTGCACTGCACACCGACCCCCAAAATACTGAAAATATATTAAACCAATGGTAAATCATCATCATCATCATTAAACAGTATTAATAGGCTAGAGACTGTACAGTTGAAATTTAAGAATCCGGCTAAGAACACAACTCTAATGCCGCGCCTTACGCAAAACCGTTTTCATACATGGAGTTTGTATACAAATGTACTTTTGTAATAGAGCCGAATTAAAGCAATGCCAAAAGATGGCGCCACTTACATTAACAGTTTGCGTGATTAGCATCGCCTGGCAAGCATAAATACTACAAATTTTTTTCAGGATATGGAAAGATTGACGATAATATGATTATTATTTTAACTGGCAGTTGTGAATAATAGTACTACGCGGCTATATATGACGTCATTGCTTGTCGCGGGTACTATGTCCCTAGCTTTGACTAGCTGACACTGGAACAGTGGATCCGAGGAACCGGCTATTTTTGGAACCAGTTCCTATCGGGTTTATAAAATGGTATTGGTTTTAAAAATGGCTCACCTTACGTTTTTTCTAACTAAAATTACTGATAATGAAAGAAAAATAACAACATATACAAATTTTACTAGGCAAATGTATTATAGACGTTATCATCAACTCACTTTTTTTGTCGTTTCATGAAAAAATAATAATTATTTTTTATTTAACTTTTATGAGTAAAACCTCAAATTGTAATATTTAATTAAATGAAGACACTACGAGCGAAACTCAATCGAAAATCTGGAAACAGAAAAATCAGAAAAAGATATTTGCAGAGGTTTGTCCCAGAGGTGCAAACATCTTTTTCTTATTTTTCTGTTTCCAGATTTTCGATTGAGTTTCGCTCATAGTGTCTTCATTTAATTGAAAAAAATAATTAATAAAAAATTCCCAAGGTTTCATAATTTTTTTTCAAATTGCAGTCAGAAACTTGATTTTTATAAAGGTGTCCATTTTAGTTATTTTGCGGTTAACTTTTAGATTTGAATATAAAACATGGTGCTTTCTCTTCCTAACACTGTTTAGATCAGTTTTTTATCAGTTTACATACTTTTTTTTCTCGTGGACCACTTTCAAAATTTTACTGGTTTCGGTGGATCCCCTGCTCCCCTGTCTCGACACAGGTATATCCTAGTGAGACAGGTGGTGTCGCGAAACTGCGACTCCACTGCTAATTGGCGGTAAATGCTGCAAAGCAAAGCCTATGCAGCCCTCGAAGGACCAGTCCCGAAACTACGTGAAATCGCTAAGTTATACGGGACGATTAGATAGCATACACTCGCAAAACCCGATGGATAGTCAGTCGATAGTTCAGATCTGGGCTTTTGGAAAATTAGATAAGCCCAGATTGGAATAAGGAAAATAGGACTCACCGTTGCAGATGGGGCCTCGCTGATCTCCAGTTTTGGTGTACACTTCTCACTGTTTAAAATTCGCAATATTCTTATAACAATACATGCGCCCTGTCTGAGATGTTATTTTGTACTGAGCAGCAAATCACACTGTCACCTCTCCAAAGTTTAGTACTTTTTGCAACAATTTTTATGGTGACATTTAGGAGGGAAAGATTAGGTAGGTGGGATAAATTCAGGATTTTGACATATCTACCCATCAAGTCCGCGAATGCAATACCCAACCAATCCCATATAAAATTGCGCGAACATTCTCCCGGCCTTGGAAGTACCTACCGAAACTGAAGGTACTTTCAAAATAAAGTAAAGAATTATAGTGAAAAATAAAAATGTTAAATTTAAATATATATATAAGCGATTGATATTACATAGTTAAGAAAAAATAAAAATAAAAGAAATAAATAGAGATAAAGAAAAATAATTATTATTGTGTAGGCAGGGGACACAATTTCACGACTGGTCGTTTAAAGTTCCCAGAAGGGGTTCTTACGAGTGCCACCCGAACCACTCCGTCTTTACCCGGAAATATTTCCTCAACAACCCCCACCGGCCAATAAAGTGGAGACGCATCTTCTTGATGCACCAATACTACAGTACCTACAAGAATGTTATTGACGGGACTATTCCATTTTTGTCTCATCTGCAGAGAGTGAAGATACTCTATATGCCACTTCTTCCAATAAGATTGAACGAGGTGGTCCAAAAGCTCTTTCCTTTTCAGCAGACTAATGCGTTCCTTAGTCATATCATAAGCGGGCAAATGCTGAATCGGAGAAGACATTAGAAAATGAGCCGGAGTAAGAGCTTCTGGATAATGACAACTGCTTAATAAACATAACGGCCGTGAATTAAGTAAAGCCTCTATTTGCGTCAGAACTGTGAGAAGCTCTTCATAACATAAAAGTTGAGTACCCACAACCCTATACAGATGCGATTTAATGGATTTAATATTTGATTCCCATAATCCTCCAAAGTGAGGAGCGCGAGGTGGAATCGTCTTCCACTCAATTCTCCGAATGTTAAATTCATTGCGAAGGACTTCATTAGTTGAATTTGCCTCCAAAAATTTATATAAGTCATCAAGACAATTCTTCGCGCCTATGAAGTTTGTCGCATTGTCACTGTACATACACGAAACGGGTCCGCGTCTGGATAGAAAACGTTTAAATGCGTTTAAAAAATTGTCCGTGCTTAGATCTGATACCAATTCTATATGTATAGCCTTCGTCGTTAAACAAATAAATAGACATATATATGCCTTTTGACTTTTTACTCCACGACGCCTAGAAAGGGTTATCTTTATCGGTCCGGCGAAATCTACACCAGTATGTGTAAATGCTTTTGCTTCTTGAACTCTAGCTGTAGGTAAATCAGCCATTGGCGGTATAATATTAGAAGGTGCGGTTTTAAAACAGAAATTACATGCATGTACTCGTTTGCGTATTAAGTTTCTTCCCGATAAGATCCAATAACGCTGTCTAATTATAGACATAAGGAGATGAGCACCAGTGTGACAATTCACACGATGGTAAAAATCTATAATTATATCGACAATATGATCCTGTCTTGGCAGAAGTACTGGATGTTTGTTTTCATAAGGTATATTCGCGTTTGTTAATCTACCACCTATGCGTAACAATCCATTATGATCGACGAACGGGTTTAATTTTCGAATCGAAGATGAACATAATTTTTTCCTCTGTATTAATTGTATATCGGCATAAAAATACTTTTTCTGTAGAGCTTTTAATACATTTATTTCAGCAATATTTAATTCCGTGGAATTTATAACTGTTGAACACGATAACTTCCGCGTAAATCGTAAAATATATACGACAATTCTTAGCAGTTTTGGCCATGAAGAAATTTTTAAAGCAAGATTATATATTGGAGAATTATTCTCTATTGACGTTATCGTGAACGTACGCGACTTTTTCAATTCCAAAGTATTCTCCTCCTGCGCTGAGCGGGAAAAGCTTTTGACAGGCCACTCGGACACTGGGTTCGCAGCCCAGGGTGGACCGTGCCACCAAAGAGGATGATCAATTAGCTGAGCGGGCAATAGTCCACGTGATAAACAATCACTAGGATTGGTAACTCCATCTATATGATAAAAATGTTTCGCAGGTAAATTTTCCTGAATTTCACTAACTCGATTAGCTACAAAAGTTTGCCATCTGTGCGGGGATGAGTGAATCCAAGAAAGTGCTATTTTTGAAACTGAAAAAACAAATATATCGTTTATAAAAACGCGATTTTTATAAGTATCTATAATAGATTTAACAAGTCTAGATAAAATAAGCGCAGCACATAATTCCAATCGAGCGAGCGAAACTATTTTTAAAGGGGCTACCTTGGATTTCGAACATATCAAATTCATAGTAGCGTTGCCACTCTTATCTGTGACATGAAGATATACTACGCACCCGTATGCTTTCGTACTCGCGTCTGCAAAAGCAATAATATTTATCGTGCAGTCCTCTTTTACTTCCAAATATCGAGGTAAATTTAAATTAGAAAGCATCGGTAATTCTTCCTTGAATTTGACATATCGTTTGACAATACTTTGGGGTAGTTCTTCATCCCATCCTACTTTCTCTAACCACAGCTCTTGTAAAAGTAATTTGGCATATAAAATTACCGGAGCAACCAAACCTAATACATCAAATAAACGTGCTATTGTGGAAAGAATTGATCTTTTACATATAGTTTTCTCCTCCGTGGGACATATCATAAAATGAAAACAATCAGATATCGGATCCCATTTTAGTCCTAAAATGTTACAATTATCCGAGAAATCCATCGTTGCACGGTGCGACTCTGGTAATTGAGCGAGCAAATGAGCAGAATTACTCGACCATTTAACTAATTCAAATCCTCCAGACTTGAACATCGCCATTAATTCTGTAGACAAAGTGACGGCTTCACTTATAGTATTTACAGAATATACAAAATCGTCCATGTATAAATCATTAATTGCAACTTCTGCGGCTTTCGGGTGACGATTTCTTTCATCGCTCGCTAGCTTTCTTAAAGTTCGCATCGCAAGGAACGGTGAACAATTTAACCCAAAAGCTAGCGAATTAAATTGATAAACTCCAATTTCTTCATCTTCGTGAAATCTATAAAGAATTTTTTGATATTTACGATGGCTTTCCGTTACCATTATACGTAAATACATTTGTTTAACATCTGCCGTCAATGCTACAGCGAATAAGCGAAATTTAATTAAAAGTGTAAATAAATTAGATTGCAAGTTTGGACCAGTATACAAAATATCATTAAGTGACAACCCTGAACTGGTCTTTGTACTGGCGTCCAATACAACACGAGTTTTAGTTGTTGCTTTATCTTTACGAATTACTGCATGGTGAGGAATGAAATATCCCTCATCAATATTAGATGAAGACGGAACTTCATACCTTATATATCCCTTTTCCAGATATTCAGAAATTACTTCATTATAACTCCGATGCAATTCTGGTGACGTATTAAATTTCCGTTCTAAATATTTATATCTGCGTTGCGCGACACTGAGCGAATTTCCTAAATTATTAGGATCTATCTTAAAAGGTAAAGACACAATATACCTTCCCGAGTCATCCCGTTGGACGGACTCGACGTACATTTTCTCACATTCCGCGTCTTCAGCACTCATCAATGACTTAATAGGCATGTCTTCCATTGTCCAAAATTTGGTTAACGCATTGTATAAATCCACGTTGGTTATGGGGCCGAATGTCCACGAAACGTCCGGCGTACACTTAGGTATTTCACCCATTACAATATATCCGAATACCGTTTGTATAGCGGGTGGTGCATTCGTATTATGTTTAGATAAAACCTTATTTCCTAGCATAATATATGGAAATAACTGAGCACCTAATAAAATATCGACATCGGATGGAACGTTCCAATTTTCATCGGCTAGATTTAAACCAAGTAAATGCTCACATGACTTTGTGTCAACATATTGTGTAGGGAGCTTGTCCGTGATTTTCTCGACCACTACTTATTTTATATTTATCTTCTGAAACACGGGATTTAATTGTTAATGCAACATGCCCCAAAATTGGTGTCTCCACTGAACCAACACTTTTAATAACTGAATTATTTAAAGGAATTATTTTAAGATTCAATTCATTACAAGTATTTAAACTAATCAAATTTTGTTGCGAGGCGCAATCAATTAAACACCTGACGGTTACTTGATTATTTTTAATGTCGTAAGCGAATAACGCGGTTGACAATAGTACATTCGTAGCTAAATTACCCGCCGTAAAATCATTATGATGTTTATTCCTTGTTATTAATGTGACAGCTTCGTTTTTCGAATGACTTTCGTTGTTCACCGTACCCTCAAAATGCAAAGCAGTATGGTGACGTTTTTTACAAATTCTACAATCCGATTTAGATGAACATTTTACCGTCTTGTGTTTATCGCTTAAACAGTTTGCACATAAGTTATTTAATTTTACAAACTGAAAGCGAGCCTTTGGCCTCAACTCATTAAATTGTTCACATTTAAACAATTCAACATGATCGCTTCGATTGCATTTCCGGCATTTATTATTATTACTACGATTATTATCAAACGACTTCGGTTCAACCACAGCGAAAGAATGCGAAACCTTATTTTTATTATTATTAACTTTACTTTCTGGTCCGGTTCGTTCAAGAATTTTAACATGCGAACGAATATATTCTATTAAATCGGTATATGTAGGTAAATCTTTCTCCCGTATGGACATTTCGAAATTTTGCACCAATTGCATATCTAATTTTTTCAGTGCAATATGTAAAATTATAAAGTCGGTTAGGTCATCAATACCTAATTCTTTGAGCGCAGACATGGAAGACGCAAACCGTTCAATAAAATTATTTAACTCGTTTGAGTTAGAAGGTGCCAATAATTTTAAATTCAAAATATTGTTCAGATAAAAGGTGCCTAGCACGCGCTTGTCTTGATATTTCTTTTCGAGAGCATTCCAGATTACAAAATAATTTTTTTCATTCGGCAGTACTCCGGCAAACACCGATAATGCCTTTCCTTGAAGTTTTCCTATCAAATATTGCATCTTTTGCGACGTATTCAAATTTTCATTAGAGTGGATGTTTAATTTAAATGCTTCATAAAATACCGACCAATTCTCTTGATTTCCATCGAACGATGGCATATCAATCGCTGGAAGCTTAATAAATTGGGACTTATTTAATTTCTGCGTACCACCTAAATCTTGCTTCGCCACAATACTTTCGCATATACTAACTACAAAGCAGTACTTATTTTCGAATTTATTCCATAAATCTAAATTTATATTATAGTTTGGATCCTTTTTCAATTGAAGTAAAAGAAATTCATCACAATACGTGTTAAATTGTGAATAATATGTAGCCAAATTAACCGTTTGTCTAACGAACTCCTCCGAACTCCTTGTCTCCCTATCTGCAATAATTTTCGCTTTCTCATATAAATCATTGAGACGATTATGCATCAAATTAATCTTAGATTCTAGTAATTTGATTTTAACTAGATCCTGAGCCTGAGTACCATCACTCGTCGACATGATTAATTCTATGTAGGAATTTTAATGCAACAATAATTAAAAAAGTATGTCAGTACAAATGACTTAACAAAGTATGAAAAGCAAATAATAATTATTTGCAGGTTAAATATATTAATTTTAAATACCCCGTTGGTAATCCGACTCGAAAGAACCAAAAATGGTGTCGCGAAACTGCGACTCCACTGCTAATTGGCGGTAAATGCTGCAAAGCAAAGCCTACGCAGCTCTCGAAGGACCAGTCCCGAAACTACGTGAAATCGCTAAGTTATACGGGACGATTAGATAGCATACACTCGCAAAACCCGATGGATAGTCAGTCGATAGTTCAGATCTGGGCTTTTGGAAAATTAGATAAGCCCAGATTGGAATAAGGAAAATAGGACTCACCGTTGCAGATGGGGCCTCGCTGATCTCCAGTTTTGGTGTACACTTCTCACTGTTTAAAATTCGCAATATTCTTATAACAATACATGCGCCCTGTCTGAGATGTTATTTTGTACTGAGCAGCAAATCACACTGTCACCTCTCCAAAGTTTAGTACTTTTTGCAACAATTTTTATGGTGACATTTAGGAGGGAAAGATTAGGTAGGTGGGATAAATTCAGGATTTTGACATATCTACCCATCAAGTCCGCGAATGCAATACCCAACCAATCCCATATAAAATTGCGCGAACAACAGGCATCGACAAAAACCTTATGTAAACATACTATTTATAGATAAATAAATAAAAAAATCTGTTAAAATAACACATAAAATTAATTCTATAACAATTCAATCATATTTATTTTTGGGGTCCTTGGCAACCCCACGCGACACCCCGTGTTAAAAAAAAGACGTGATGAGCGGAGGGTTAAAATCAGGGTATCAACTTGACTGTTCAAGTACACAATTTCAAGAGTAAGTTACTAACCTATACGGATCCTTTCCTTTGCACGCGAGTAACCGTTTCATTGCGTCGTCACCAGTGGCTGGCAGAGGAATATTAATTTTACTTTTCTTTTGGTTGTCCTTTTCCTCTTCATATTTAGCTAATAAACAAGAAACAAAACAACATTTTCATTAATTTAGAAAGAGACACATGTTGTGGATGTGGGGTGATCACCAAGTCATCCAACGGTAGTTAAAAAAAAGATTGTGAAGTTTTTTTGCTGATTGGAATCTACAATTATTGGAAAGATGGCTGATGCTAATACATAATACAACAAAAGTGGCAACCAATACAAATTATCAAATAAAACAAGGTGGCAAACATTATTTGCAAAAGCCTAAAATAAAGATATCATTCTTTAAACACGTTGATCACGGAAACATGAAATACTGTACGGGGAAAAATGTTAATGTTCAGGAAAGCGAAAAGAGAGGATTTTATTTTTTCAAAAAATCATATCTCCTGTTTTTGTAGACCTATAATTATGATTTTTTTTAAATATAAAATAACAAGAAATAGATCTTTCAGAATATCTAATACTTTTAGTAAATTTCTTTAATAACAGTAAATAATTTATTTTTAATTTTTTAGAAGAAAAATCCTCTTCAAACGCATGTCGTAAAAGATGCACTATTTTCCTAGAAATATTTCGACTACGTAGACGAGAAAGAGAAAAAAAAAGCAGAGAAAAATGACATTTTCAAATCATTTTTGAATTTATTGTCGTTGACAGCATTTCAAATTTCCGTGTTCGATATACTTTGGTTTTGTTTCATCAACTATTTTTCAAGGATAAAAAACATGTATATAAATATTTTTTGTTGAGCATTGTTTCTTCAATAAACCCTTATTAATGTCAATTAATATACTTAAAGGAAGAGAGGAAACCCGCAATTGCCATCTGCCATGGGATGACAAAAACATTGCCAGAGGGAAATATAATTCACATATAATAGCCAGGTACTTCCCCACCTTCCTCTTCCCTATCTCCTTCCCCTCCCCACTACTTTCAGCCTCACAACATACCCCAATTGGGGATGCCATAGTCTCACTGGCTCCAGACGGGAGCAGTTGGGACTCTTGTGCGGTATTCATATAAAAATAAAAAAAAACACATCGATCGTCTAGTTGATTACTCAGACATCTCCAAAACTAAGTTTTGAGATAATGAGGAATGCAGTATTTGAATGCTCGCCATAAATCAAATATTATTTACACTTCTATGTTTAATATATTAAATATGCTATAAAATAACACCGGGAGGCACACCGTATATTTCGTCCGGTCCGGTCCGGTACATTAGTATGACATGAAAACATTAGCATTTTGTTTAATTCACTAAAGTTTTTCTGCATTATAATTAATTGATTTGGTGGTGTTTATAAGTAATCTGAGTATTGTACTAGATAAAGCAGGTCCGGCGCACCTTCATGCGACCTGCGAAGTTTGTTAATTTTCTCTATGTATTTTAATTATCTTTCCTCTTTATTTTTGTACTGCACGTGAACTTTATATTATTTTTTTCACTGAAATGTGTAAAATTTGTATTACCACCCCACTTAACGTTGTGTAAATTCCTCCCATTCCAAAATGAGTTTTGGAACTCATCAGAATTGCTATGTAGATAGCAACATAAAAAATAAAAAAAATAATGCGTTTGAATAAATAAATAACTTCGGCTCACCGACGGGCTAGAGTAAGTCTGCCAAAAAACGGAAAACGAGCATAACTGTGACATCTTTGAATAAAATTTTAAAGGCCAAAAGCTTTGTTGGTAATGAAGCATTCATTTCATATTATTGGCAATAATGTTTGTTCAGTTTGTTCCTTGATATTTATGTTTGAAGGCAGTCAACCGCCATTTAATTTCTTCAAAATGGCAAGCGGTTCTAGGCTTGTGGCAGTGGCCCTTCACGTCCCCGATTGCTTTGAGAACTATCATAACGAAAAAAAATTATGAAAAAAAAAAAACTTATATTTCTCTCCTTGATTACCAGTATTTTTAATTTTTTGTTAATTTTTTTATTTATCTTAAGCCAATATGTAAGCAAATTTTTAAAAATTAATTGATTTGAATATATGGTTTAAAATTTACATTAGATTTAGTAGACCAATGCAAATTTTCTTTTTTTTTTACAAAAATAATTCAGGGTGAAGGCCATTTTTTGGCTCAATAATTCTGGAGCCAATGGGTTAAAGAGTCACTTGCTGACTCTCAGTGGAGAAAAACCACTTTCTTGTTCTATCTGTAACTATTTATGTCCACAAAAGTCTAATTTAAATAGTCACGTACTGACCCACAGTGGAGAAAACCATTCTCGTGTCTCATATTCTTCAGAAAAGTCCAGTTTAAGAGGCGTGTGTGGGCACAGTGGAGAAAAACCACTCACTTGTTCCAACTGCATCTATTAAAAGTCTTATTTAAATAGTCACACACTCACGGTGCATGACTCACAGTAACGATATCAAATTGCTCAATTGTGACATAGATATGATATTTTTGTAAAAAGCACTCACTTTGTGGTTTGACATATTTAATAAAATAAAATACTTTTTTTTTTTTGTTTTTTGTATTAATTTGTACCCTGAAGATGCTTGATTAAAGCGAAACCGGTCGGTTCATAAATTAATAAATCTCGTGGTTTTAAACAAAAAAGTATTTTATTTTATAGACTATAGATATGACCTGTGAGGCCCTTGGAAAACTTTAGGTTGTCAATGCGGCCTGTGGTGCAATTTGAGTTGGCCAGGTCTGAGATAAAGGGTACAATTTTATACATAACTGGCATACTCAATTAAAATTTCGATTTTTTGGAGGTGTCTGACGACTCATCAACTGGACAATCGATATATTGACTTCACACTTCACCCCACCAAGTATAATACGTAATGAAACTCACAGTTCATCTTCATCCATTTCAATTTACGCCAAAATCCAAACCATGTATGTCCTATTTTATTGTCAATATAAACTCCAATACTGCATAACCATTCTGTGCTTGTAGCCTTTTCCTTCGTCAATATCCACAGTTCTGATGCCCAGGAATAAGTATTTTTGCATGTCATTGAAAAGCTGAAAACAAAATAATAAAATTACATTCTGCTAAACTAAATAATACATTTTCAGGTGAATGATTTTATCAATAATTTAAATGTAAGAAATTTGATAAACTTACAAATCAACTGAGAGCTGAGCACTCATCTGAAAAATGTCCGATACTAGATTGAAGAACCATAACAGGACATGTTTCAAGATAATGATCCAACTGTCCATGCAGTTCTGTAACTTTCCCATATAACCTGAACCCTTAGACTTCTTCTGACGATTCTGCGAGTTCTTTTTATTTTTTTCAGAAAGTATTTTGCGAGAGGCACTGCTCGATTTATCTTTATTTTTCCGTTTTAGTTTATCCGATTCGTTGATTGTTTCTTGATATATTAATGGATCAGCATCACTGGTGTTGTATTCCGAATTGATCACATCGGGTTTCTCACTTTTTTTTACATTGGTTGATTCGTGCTTTTTAATATTCTTCTTCTTTGGATTACCCTTCTCCTCAGGTTGTGAAACAAAAACAAATTCTGAGTCACAGTTTGTGTAGCCAGGCTTCTCTTCTATGGTTGGATCATTGTCATTAGAGAGATCATCCAGAGACACCCACTTTCTGTTTACATTGTCACCCTTGCCTCTATTCTTGCCATTCAGTTTGTGGCCTTTAATAGGAAACTCAATATTTGGCTCACCACTCTCACTTCCCGATGATACCTGGCTTTGGAAAACAGTCTTGCGGCCAGAATCAGACTTCTTACCCTTTTCATCAGTTAGTAAAGGCTTTTCACCAAATGCAAAATGGTTCCTGGCTTTATCGGACTTAGTACCTCCGGGTTTAGACGCATTAGGTTTCACTTGCTCTTTGGTGTTGTAACCCTTCTTCTTATTGCTTTCAGGAACATTGGGACCCTTGGGTGTTTGAGATAACACAGCGGAATATGAAGGTCGCATAGGTTTCACTTCGGCGACGATCCGTTTCTTTCCAGTGGTATCGGAAAATATGAAACTCTCTGTTTCCTTCCTGCTAATTGGCTCCGCAAGTTTTATTTTTTCAGGCTCAGGATTATAGAAAACATTTTGGTCCGGAATAACTGGGCTTGCAGTGTTACTTACATTTGGAGACTCTCTTTGCAGAAGTAAGTTGGGTTGAACATTGAGGAAGGAATGGCCGAAAGGCGTGTATGTTCCTGATGGATTATTGTTCCAATTGCCGAGGAAGTTATCAATCAGTTGGTTTTTCCCAGCGGGTTGTCGATCAAAAGCCTGTGCGTACTGAGCTCCAGCGTCCAGCGTGGAGTGGTTGCTGTCTGGTGCTGCCTGGATCACTTCCTGGTAATGCTGAGGAATGAGAGGATCCCGCAAGTGAGCCTGATTGAAGGACTCGGCTTCCATGCGCAAGGTGGAGTTATGTTGCTGATGATGTGGGGGCATATAATTCATCATCATCGGATAGCACTGCTGTTGTAGATTCATATTGTGACTCAAGTCCTGATTGAAGAGTTCGTAGCTATTGGCCGGTACCATATTATACTGGGGCTGGTTATTACCATTTACATTATTATGATGGCGCCCATTACCCATATCACCACGGGCAAAATTTTGTTGAATTGAATTTGCATCATAATTAGCGTTCTGGCTTACGAACATGCTTTCATTGTAATTGTTATGATTACTGGTAAGTGGCGAAGAGTTTCCAGTCAAGTTATCAGATGGCTTCGTTGTGTAAAGCATATTTGGTGAATACAGTTCTTGGCTCACGTATTGATTTTGCATGCAATAGTCTTGATGATTTTGGTAGCCTTCGTCATTTCCATTTTTTGGTTCGTTCATTTTCATACGGCTATAAGAATTTTCATCTTGCATGTTAGACCACTGACCCTGCAGCTCGCGGTACATGGACATATCGTCCCGTTGGTCTGACATTCTTGGTTAGGAGCGTTTCATTCATTTGGTGAATAAGTTCACACCGTTGAATAGGTTTAATTATGATGTATCGATATTAGGAGAAATATTGTTAAAATATTACCGTTAATCTTATAAGTATTAATCAATCGCTAAGCAAAAGAAGTCAAAAATAAGAAGTGACAGCCCGACGCAGAGAGGCACCATAAACAACACATTTTGCATTTAGGTCAAACCATAGAAATTACTTAAATTTCCATGAAGCCCTGAGGATGAGGAGCGATTCCGTAGGGGAAATTGCCTGGCAGCCATCTTGAAAGCCCTGAGGATGAGGAGCGATTCCGTAGGGGAAATTGCCTGGCAGCCATCTTGTATGACAAACTTTTGAAACGATTTTGACATATCCTTAGGTAAATATCAAAATCAAAATATATTTCTAATGGATACTATTCACAGAACGACCTAATTTTAAACATGCGCTGTATTCTGACTTCATAAATTCACCAGTAGAGGAATGTGGCGATTATACGACAGGGGGCTAAAATTTACTTATGAACGGGCGGAAAACACGAGTAAAACATTTTATCGCTAAGCTAAAAAGTCGGCGATTAACACAGGTATTACGACCCAATCATAAATAAACTAATCGACTCAATGACAAACTCATAAATTTACTAATGCCGCCAAACAAATAAATCCCTAAACCCTAAGAACGCTCAAGACAGACATTTTTAAGGGCAATAAAACCTTTCCTAGATCCCACTGTTCACCGCGGCAACCCATGAGAATGTTTCATAGATATAAATAGGTATACATTATGTAGACTAGAGCTATTTCAATATTTAACAAAAATGATAAGAGTTAATCTCGACGTAAAAACACTATTGCAAACCTAGATTAAGAAATATAATTGTAACCTATGAAAATACCATTTAATTCAAAAATACTGATTACAAGAACCTCGGAACCTGCTCAGCTTAGTGAGGTTGTGTTTTTAAAAATATATTATGAATATTGTCATATTATCTTGGTTAATAAATAAAAATAAAAAACAAGAAAAACATATAACTGAAATGAAACAATAACTTTGTAACCACGATTTGTTTATTTAATTTTTTAATACTGACCGGTTTTCGCTTAACACGAGCATCTTCAGGGTATAAAACCAAACTATTTTTTTTAAACATTGACCGATTTCGCAATTAAACTTTAAAAAGTTATTGTTTTATTTCGGTTAATATGTCAAACCAAAAAGTGACTGCTATCTAAAAAAAAAAACATAATAATTCGTGATGCCGGTGACGGAACGAGCCCCCTAGCCCTCTAGGGGTAAAAATGGTGACCCCTTTCTCTCCCCCTGGGATTGGTTTATTTATGCTTCCCCCCCACCCCACGGCTTCAAATTTTTCACGATTAGTTCGAGAAAAGTCCCTAGTCATTTTTGTAAAAACAGTCTTATTTCACTTCGACGGTTAGTAGGTCCAAACTTTGACATAAAACCAGTTTTCAGATAAAAAATGTTTATGAATTTTGTTAGGAACGTTTTTTTCATTCACTACTTTTTAAGTCCTCTGGGTGGAGCCTCGTAAAACCTCTCGATTCTCCTTACACAATTAGGTCCATCGTCCATGTAAATTTTATTTTCTGATGTGGAAAGTAAATTCTTTTTTTTTATAGCTTTTCAAAGTAAAAGTCAAAGTTTCAAAGAGTCAAGAAGTCAATAAGCTTGTCTATGAATTGAAATTTCCTATGGTATCGAATGTCAAAACACAACTATGTTAATGTCAAAATGACAGGTGATGGAATAGTATAAAATCAATTAAAAACCTCGATTTTGATTATAATAGTGTTTCGGTAGCTTAGTGGTTTCATTATATATTCATATTTTTAATGAATGTCTCACGATGGAAGTTAATTTAGTTGGGTGGATATTTATAGTGTTTTTATTATTTGTAACAACATTTGGTTTACAAGCATGCATAAACATTATATTATCATGTATTGCATTCGTAGCGGGTGTATTGACGATGCTTTATTTGGCCAGTGATAAAGAAACCACAAATGTGACAACACAAGACCTTTTGGACAATCCTTTAGACCAGTCGTCATACACAAGTTCTCTGGTGCAAGTAATGCGTATCTTCAATGAACCAAAAAAAGTTACCAAGAGAGACAAAAGGATTACTGGGAGTGAATCTGTCGATACATTCTTACACGAAATATTTGGATATTTAATGAAGGATTATGTTACACCTTGGTACAGCATCATAACATCGGATAAAGAGTTTGAAGAAGGCATCAGACAAACTGCGCAATCTGTGGCGGTCAATCTGTCTAATAGAATCAAGCAAGTCAATTGGTTGAATTATTTCATGGGTCGACCTGTTGAAGATCTGACAGGACACCTCCGCCTGTTCCGAGGGGCCGGAGGGGGGCTGCTTGGGGCGGCTGCTGCCCCCTCGCGCCCTCCCCGCCGAGGCTCACCCGCCCGCTCTCCCCCCAACAACTCCCCTCAACAGCAGCACCGCCGCAACAAGAGTGATACAGATGTGGCAAGTTATGCCGGCAAACAGAGAAACATCTCTAACTCCAGATTTTATGTAGAGACCAACAGTACAAAGAACCTCTCCTTCGAACAGCAGTTTTTCAAACTTGAAAGAGAAATGGAAAAGAACTTAATTTCACGGGAAAAGATGTGTACTGATTTAGATACAGAAACATCGTTCATTGCAGAAATATGTCAGTTGCTTTTTTATATATCTTTGGAGGCTGATGATTTTAAAGGTGGTGCTTCTCTGGCTATCATGAGAGTGATCTCTTGTGTGACTCTTCAGTCAGCATTAAACTACATAACTGATCCCGATACTTTGAACACTCTCGTTTTAAGATTTATTTGTTACGACGGCTTGTCGTCGGAATCCTTCTTGTCCGTCATTCGATCTTCAGATAATGTTGATGAGTTAAAGTGTACTTTAGATTTAGTGCAACAAGAAATCCAAAACTTGGTTTCCCACGATACCGTCGGAGAATGTGATATAGCCGTCAAGCAGCAATTGTCATCTTTACAATACTTGGTTCGTATGCTGAATACACGAAGTTCAGCGCTGACCCCATCCGAGTCTTCCCAACAGAGACATGCTGTGGCACAACTTCCTATGAGTTTTCTCTTAGAAAACCACCTGGCCCTGGGCTATTTCCTAGATTATGCACAATCCATGGGAGCTCATGAATACATATTTTGTCATTTACAAATCCAGGCATGGAGAGCGGCTGCTGTTAAGCATTTAGCAACCCAAGTAAGCGGGAAACACAATGTTCGAGAGGGAAGTGTTTCAGAGATTAAATCCGCTGCTCAAGCTATTTATGACCAATATTTGGCTGGAGGAATACTGAACAGTGGTGATGTTCCACACACTTTAGTGCGGAATCTTATTACAAATTTAGGCATGCCACTGGATGAAAAATGGTTTCAAGAAGTAGAAGATTTTATTTTAACCAAACTTAAAATAGTGGGTGCTGGTTTTAAAAATTCAAGACAATATACAATGCTTTTAGCGGAGTTGGATCTTGAAAATTTTAATTCGTCTGAATTAACTAAGTTCGGTGAGCGGAACGATAATGGCTCACAAAATTATGGTTCAAAAACCAGCCTAAGTTCACTATCCGATTGTCGTTTAAGTGATAATTCTGAGACTGATGTTGAAAGAATCTCTGGATCATCAAAATTCTTTATCGATAGTTTGCCTAACTCTCGATCCCAGTCTCCGGGCCCTACTAAATCTACTGAGCAAATCATCAATGAAAGCAGCAAGGAAGCGAAAGTGGAATCATCCTCTTCCGTCCAAATACAGGATCCTCAGAAACAAATACAACAATGGATCATTCGTAAGGAGTCCTGCCTGCTTGAAGCAGATATTTATGAAACAGGCGTAGTTCATGAACGAGGAAAAGCGTTTGGTGTTTACGCAGTTAAAGTTACACGACGCTGTCCATCAACTGGACAACAGTTTTGCTGGCACGTGTATCGCCGGTACAGCGACTTTCTCGACTTGTATAACAGTATTAAAGATCAGTACCCAGAGCTTGGCAAAATGGAATTCCCATCGAAGAAAACATTCCACAATACATCTCGCAGTGTTCTAGAACGAAGGAAGGAAGTTTTGAGTATTTGGCTAAGTGCTCTCGCTGCATTGGGATCTCCGAATGGGCCTCCTCGATATGTTATCTTGCATTCTTCCCTACTTTTACCTTTCTTGAGTCCCAAAGACGTTCACGATAAGCAGAACCAACGAGTTATAGACACAATGTTGGTGCAGCCAATACGCCAAGGAATGCGGACACTGCGCGGTGTTCCGGGGCAACTGTTTAGCACCGTGGATGATTTGATGGAAGGTCTATCTAAAGTGCTTAGCAGCAGTAAGTCCGAATCAACGGTGGTTTTACCCAGCCAATTACAGACAGCGGGAGAGAAGGAGAGAAGTGATGTGGGGACAGAATTACCGCTACGAGTTTTGCTTTTGTTGCTAGATGAAGTATTTGAGCTTCGAAAACGCAATCAATGGCTTCGCAGACAAATATCGGCATTGCTTCGACAGCTTCTGACTGTCATGTTTTCCGATGTTTTGAATAAAAGAATCATAGATTGTATTTCATCTTTAACGTCGCCAGGGACAATAGTTCAATTCTTGGAAATTGTAAAGCGAACTTATTGGTCAGTGGGCAATGGGATTCCTAGAAGAACAAACCCTCGCGATGCGGCTGAAAGAGCTCGGGCACGAGTGGCGGTCAAGGCCGCCCTGCTCGCCGTTTGCCAAGAGGAACTGAAGCACATCATTGGCTCCGAGACAACTCACAGGGGCCTCATGACGGTATTTGAACTTTTCCAGAATCCCTTTTTGAACAAAAGGCTTTTGTATCTGTTTGTGGAAGGCTTGATTGGTGCTCTGTATCCCGATATGGAAGTCAAAGTGGTCTTTAGAAAACTCTTGAGAACAGCTCATTCCTCAAAGATGGCACATCTCCAAGTGAATTGAAATCTTATCATTATTACATTTTTTTTGGAATGTGATTCTTCGAGTGAAATAAATGGGGTGATGAGAAAACATGAAGAGATGAAAAAAAATGGAGCCAGAAATTAATTTATTGAAATGAAGCCTTGGATAAGTTAACACATTGTCATCGGGACACGGCATTTGCCGTTTTTCGCGGACTGTCGGTCAACTGCGGGACACGGCAAATGCCGTTTTTGTTGACTGTCGGTTTTTGGCGGGAAACGGCATTATACGGGTTTGTTATCAGCGTGAAATAAAATGCCTTGAAGGGTAATTTGCTACCTGGGTGCTAGGCGACAGTCTGTCGATGTTATTTGAGATGCCTTGTCCGGATTGGCTAGTGTGCCGCTTGTAAAGGCGTCGCCAGAAATCTAGAGTTTTTATGCGATCTCAATCTCCAGTTTAGTTTGAGTCATTTCACGTATTGGACTATTTTTCATACCGCTCGCACTGTTTTGTTTAGCATTGTATAGGACGTTATCCTTACAAAAATGTCTTTCGTATTTTTTTGTATTTTGTTTTATTATGTACAGTTATATCATGCTGCCAAAGTTTAGTAAGGAAAAGTGACAACCGAATGTGTAATCAAAGCAATTATAATTTATTTTTGATGATCAAATGTCATATATGATTTTTTTGAAAATTTCAATCGAAAATATTATTTGGTTTAGAAATTGTGTCAATTTTAAGAAATCGATATATTTTTGCGCTAATCGCGAAAAACACCAGCTAAAGGCTATAGTCCATTGTTCGAAGCTCCCGAATACAATGTGTTAACTGATACATAGTTTAAAAATAATAAAATAGGTACATAATACATTAAAAAATGTATTTGGTGATTGTCAAAAGAATTCGTATTCTACTCTTTCATAGAGGGCGCGTATAATTATTTTATGGAACAAGTTATGCTTTAAAATATTAAGAATAATTAATTGTTCGCGCCCGCGAATACGCAATATGAATAAATAGTTTTGTCAATAAAAAAAAATCCAAAACCTTCAAGAAAGGCTGACAAATACAACATTGGATTGAATCACCGATGCAATATGGTATGTACTTGTCAGCCTTTGTTGAAAGATTTGAGTTTTTTTATTTAAAACTATTTATTAATTTTCATATTGCGTATGTACGGACGCCAACAATTAATTATTCTTAATATTTTAAAGCACGACTTGTAAAAAGCGTTTTTTCCGTAAAATAATTATATGCGCGCAATCTATGAAAGAATAGAATATGAATTCTTTTGACAATCACCTTAAAAGAAAGAACTTTGGATAACAATTTGTATGTAAATAAAATTTTGAAACTTATTTATTGACTAAACTTGTAAGCTTGTATTTTGGAAACCACCATAATATTGTGGAATCTTTAGAAACATAATTATTATTTTAATACATATTTCAAAGTCAACATGTAGTTAAGTACAATAATGATATTTATGTATATTCAAAGTTGTAAAAACAATGGAAAATATAGAATAAAAATAAAAAAGTTTAATTTAATAGTTTTTATTGTCTTTTCGTAGCTGTTTCTACAGAATAAGATATTAATATTATTGTATTAGGGTTTGAAATAAATTAATGCTTCCTTAATATGATATGTATGTACTACACTCCAAGTCTTACACAATTCACTACCACGTCAGTCTTGAAACGTGATCGGTTTTCCTCTTGGAGGTTTTTATGAAGCCAAGAAACTGCAGCTCCGATACGGCGCGGGTGAAACGTGCTCTGAATACTAGTTAAGGAATAATATACACTTATCAATATTATTGTAAACTGAAAGCTTTACCACAAACACTGTCTTGACAAGTATGTTAGATTTTTAGAATGGGCATAAGTTGATACATGTTATGAAATTTTGTCTTTATTAAATCAGTGTTAATAAAATAATGAACTAACAAATCCTTTCTTGACCATTTTGTCTCAAAGAGGTTAATCTCTCGGTGCCCTCTCCCTTCGTAGGTTGGCTATCACCAAGAGAATCTTAACTCTGCAGATTGCAGCCCGGAACTTAATTTGGGAGGCGAGTATGCGTACCGCTGCCCCGGGAAGCATTTATTGGATAACCAACACTTCTGCCGTAGGTCACCCCAAGTGGTTCGCTATATTTGGTGACTTAGCATGGGTGTCCGGGTTCATGAGATGAGGTGTGCTTAGGTCTCGGCGGCGGATGTGTCTGCCCACCAGCTGCGTGGCGGGCCAGATCTAGAGAGGACAGTTTGGGGAGACTCTTTGACCTCTCCAGCTGGTCTCTCTCGATCTGTCGTCTTGCACCACAGAGGGAAGGATGCATTCATACGTCCGTCACTCCTGGACCCAATGACCTCCAGATTCCTACCCAACCTTCACACCTTTTTCCTTCTCAGAACTTCCTCTCCTTAAAGAGACCCTTTAGCATCAAGAGATGACAAAGAAGACCTTGAGGGAATATGTTTTCCCCAAGGTCTCCTCTGTGGGGTTTATGTAAAAAAAAACTCAGTGGAACTTCACTCGTACAGGATTTTATCTTATTTTTAAGTGACACCTCACAAGAACGCCCCTGTCCGCACAGTGTGTACAGGAATTTTGAAATTTTAATGTGACACCTCACAAGAATTCCCCCGTCTGTACAGGATTTTATATAATTTTTATGTGACACCTCACAAGTGTAAAAGTGTCGCCACACGGAGGCAGCATTGTGAGGCGGGTACGGGATAATATCATTTAAAAATGAAATATGACACTTTGAAGGATACTGTATTTCAGGATGGATGTCTCTTCTTTCTTCATCATCGTTGTCAGTGCATTCAATGGGGTCCACAATAGTCAGGAAGGCTTGGAGCCAGTCGTACAGGTTGATGAGCTTACCACACTCCAGGTGTAGTTTATACACAATGGAAAGATCAGGGAATGTTGGCAGAATCATCTCTTCGCTCGGTAATTCACAACATTTGCACTGAAATTAAAATAAAATCATTAGCCTTATGTTACCAAACTTTCATCCACCGTGGCTTTCTTGACTTTGCCAATAGTTTTAATCTATATCTTTTTGGTGACACGTTTAACTAAAAAACAGATAAATTAAAAGACTAAATAAATTAAAATTTTACCTGTAAGTAGGCAGAAGGATTATTGAGTGCTGTATGAATGGATGCTCGAGGTGTTCCTACGATGTGTCTCTTCACTTTGTAAACGTCGCTGAAGAAGAACAGTTCGTAAAATGGCTGGGTGTATGGAGGTTGTAGGAATGTTCCGAAAACTTCGCAGGAAAGGTATTTTATAAGTTCCCCACGGACGGTATCAAACTCGGACACGGGTTTTTCTTTAGTGGAGGCTTTCAAAAGTTTCTATAATGTAAAAAGTATGGTATAAAGAAAGAATGTACATAATTTAATAGTTTGGAGTACAATAATCTTAATATATATATATTTCTTCTGTCCGTGTGTATGTCACTGAACTCCTAAACGGCTGGACCGATTTTGATGAAATTTTTTGTGTGGGTTCAAGGGGATTCGAGAATGGTTTAGATTAACAATTTGGTCAACTGGAAAATGTTCTTTTAATTAATTTTTTATTTCAAGGAGTTGTTGATTTTGGAATGTTTTACATTGGATCCGGCAGACAGCGCTACCATCGCAGTATCGAATATTCAATATTATTCTATTTTAATTTTAGTTTGTCCCGACAGTTGTGTACATTGGAGGTTATCCACCGCATACCCGCCCTGGTATAAGTAACATATGGTTACTCCTTCAAGGCTCTCGCAAGATACTATTTTTTTTGTTAAACGAAGCTACATTTATTTATTTTTGAACGAATCTAGACCTCCAGTGTCCCTGCATACGTTGTTAGTAAGCAGTATGCAAGTGCTTAACAGGAAAACAAAATGCAAAAATATGTTAGTAAAGCAAATATGAATTAAACAGGGCAAAATGAAAAAAAAACTCATTCATGAGACTCCGTGAGGCGGCATTGCATCGTGTAAAAAAACCTGCAAGCACCTGTATAAAATGGAGAACATAAAAAATACAATAAATCTCAAATCAATAGGCGAGTACCAACAAAAAATGTAAATGGCATTCGGTCTGACCATAAACCACACTTAGCTTCCGTGTCCCTTAGCCAACCACTCAGTGAAGCCTCAAAGAATTTTAACTGAATATTTGGGGTAAAATACCCGAAGACTAAAAGAAAATTCAGCATTGAGTAGTCAGAGGCAGGACAAAGGACAGTCAAGGTCGCCTGATCAAGCCTCAAGCCTACACATGTCATTGGGGGAGGCGCAAAGATTTGAGAGGGACCTGCAAAACAGATAATGTAAGTAAATATGAAGCAGGAACGAGGTCCATCACACCCCCATACGGGGATAGGGAAATAAAATAATAAAAAATAAAAAAAAGTTGGAGTTCAGTTCATCCAGCAAAACAATGAAAAGGTTAAAGACAAATATAACAAAACAAGGAACATGACATAAATAACAGGTATTAAAGTAATTATTAATAGAACAAATCGCAAGACAATTATATATTTTTTTTGAAAATATAGTGAACAAAATAGATAAATAAAATATTGCAAAAGAATTAACTATTATATATTTATATATAAATAAAGAATAAACATAACGCAAATATGTAAAATACAATTGAAAAATATAACTAATAACTAATAATAAAATAACAAATAACAGAAACACAAAATACATATTACATAACAAATAAATCCAAGCAGTAAAGGAATCATAATGAGTGTCCATGGATTCAAAAGCAAAATACACCTGGTACCTAAGTAATTTTACAGCTAGTCAGCGACTCTAAGAACAGGCCATCTCTCAACCCAGACTTTCGTGAATTTCCTCAGGCACTCAAAGTTTACCTTATTCGAAACGAGATCTGTATTCCAAACAGGTCTCGTAATAACCTGCAAACCATCAATCATTTCATCTCGAGCATCCGTCAAAATCTCACAGTGCCACAAAATGTGCTCGGCTGTTTGGTCAGTATCACCACAAGCGCAATTGGGATGGGATGATAGAGTCAGTCTGTGAAGTCTACCTCTAAACTCTCCATGCCCAGAAAGCAATTGGGTGATATGGTGGTCCATTAAAAGATATGCCCCTTCCATTCTGATTTTAACTGATGGAAAGAAGGAGAAGGTCCATCTTCCCATATTCGATCTATCCCATCTCATCTGCCATTCACTCAGCGTTCTTTTTCTCATCATCTTTAGAAGTTCAGGGAGAGGCACTGCTCCACCAGGTATTAATTCAATACCAAGGTGGTTTACAGGTCTTCCTCTTTTCAGACACTTCTTTGTCAAAACTTCCCTAATTTCTAAATCTATTGGCAAAATGCCGGCCAAAATTGGCAAAGCATCCGATGATACTGTTCTGTAGGCTCCTGAAAGCGCCAGTAAAGGGATTCGCTGGCTCCTCTTAAGCGCTGAATGAATGAGTGAATTACCCAGTCGATGTTCCCATACACAGGCACCATATGAAACTTGTGCCACATATATGCATGTGTATAATAGACGGAGCGCAGGGAAACGTAAACCCCATTCAGCAGTTGAGACTCTTCTCAGTTTTAAGAAGAGCCTGGGCCTTACTAGAAACAGTTGTGTACAGGACAACGTCTGTCGGGTCCGCTATAAATAAATAAAATAAATTGTGGAACATTCCAGAACACTCTCGAATGTTGTCCTGAGCGAAGCCGGGTAACCCAGTTAGTGTTAAAATAAAATTATAATAAAAATATCACAACACAGTGATTAAATCGACACACTATTGGACAATCTTCAATAAATAATTTTTAAAATGTGCTAAATAAAATGTGTAGCCTGTACCTCTCTTAAATTTTGCCTATTAAGTTTCTCTATTATTTCTTCAGTTTCATCTTCTTCTTTGATACTGCCGCAGTCTAAACTGGCATTCTTTATCTTCTCTTTAAAAAGTACCAGTCTCTCTTTTACTGCAGACATTCTCTTTGTGGTAGAGGAGTTTGGCATATTCATATCTTGGGGCTTCCTGGATGATAATGATAAGCGTCTTTTCTTGGGCGTGGCCACTGCTTGGCTTTTTAGGATGCTGTCAAATTGGGATAAAGTTTTGTCAAGGACTTCCAGAAACTCGTCTTTGGATTGAAAACTGATGAGGAGCATGCATTGCTTGTACTGAGGAGACTCCACTACACTGGATGAAACACACAAAGCGTACAGTTCTCGTATCTGTAAAGAAAAATAAATTTATTTTACATATGTAATGCATTATCCTAGTTCAGGGGTCGGCAGATTTTCTGCGGTGTGACCAGATGCGGCTGTTTGCATAGGCGTTTACAGCTCATAAGACATCAACTCCATTCAACAGCCGCCATGAGATGGGCCAAGGGGCCGCCGAATGAACTTTGACTGGAACAGCATTTCAGATCTTTTAGAGGACATCAGTTTAAAAAAAAGTTTGTCTTCTTAGCTCCTAAAGGGGGCGTTGGTAAGATCAGGGGGCTGGGTTGGCCTTGAGGGCAAATGGGGGGCGGTAAAAGGCTACAAGGGGGCAGATGAAGGACTGAAAACGTGGTCAGAGGAGTTAAAAAAGCACATTTTCTTAATGAATTCAAACCAATCGTAGGTAGACCATTGCAAGAACCTTGCATTTGCACCGCTTAATTAGTGATTAGGTATTATTGATGTAGTAGTAATTTTGTTATTTTGATTTTGAAGTAATCCGCCGGCCACAGCCAGGCGGACATCATAGCATATCTCTTATATTATAATATCTTTTATCAAGTAAACACTAACAATTTTTAAAATTTTTTATATAAAAAATAAAATACTAAGCACTTGTGGTACTAAGCAAAGCTAAATCAAGTGATTTTGGTTTGAAAATTAGATCGCTTAGAAATATTTTAGATAAATACTTGGAGTAGAATACATATTTGTCTTTAATAATCAAGTATTTTTTGATTAATCTTTTTAAAGCCCAGAAAAAAATAAAGTTTCAGGACTATAAAAACTGCTTTAAAATCAAAATCTCCTACTTACGAATCCCTTTTCGGCTATGGTTTGATTCTATCATAAAAATTTAAATATTTGTGGCTCAGCTTCGCAAAACAAAATAAATACGCTTTTTGACAGTATTTTTTTGTGAATATGTAAATCAAAACAGGCGGCTTGCAATTTAGACCTTATCGCCATCTACATAAAGAGTATTAGCGGCCTGATACCGAATTTCACATGACGTGGCGCATAACCTTAAGAAGCGATTACAATTTTTAACATTGTGTATTTAAATATTATGTACACATTAGAAAAATACAAGTGTAAGATTATATTGTTGCAATCACCTGCTTTCCCAATGGAGCATTGGGAAGACTGCCGACGATGGTGAGAAGAACCTTCATTGACACGTGAAAATCATGCAGATAGTCATGCAGATTTTCAACAGCCTTTGCCAGATCAATTCTGAAATAATCATCATTTTGCAAAAGGGATATTCTGGTAGAGGCCGGTTTAGCTTCGACATACGGCCTGAAGGAGGGCAGGTGCCTTACAGCTTCCAGATCTTTGGTCTTCATCTTGGATATTGTGGAAATAATGTTTTCTCTCGGACAGCAGAGGGCACTGATCTTGTTGGCGTAGTAATGTTCCATCATGCAAAACTGAAATAAATTAATTAAATTATGACACACACCTATTTAATGAGGCGCTCAGCGGAAGAGTAGCCCAACCCACATCAGCAAAAACATCATATTGTATACATTTTTGTCATTTCTATGAAGCCACAGTGGCCCAATTTTAGTTTTCACTGATTTAAGGGGGCGATACATGTAAAAAAAAATCGTTTTTTAAAAATAGTTAAATAGCACCTCAAAAATACGCCTGTAAATGTTTAGAATGAAATTCGCATTATTTATCGATTAAAAACTCATTTAAGTGCTCCGCCTCAACTCAAAGACAAAATCGATGACCAAAGGGTGAGTCGAGAAAATCGCCACAGCTCTTTGACGACCAAAAAAGCTTGTCAAGCATGTCAAGAAGAACTTAGGAAGAAAAACAAGTACTACGAACGCACCGAAGGACTTCTGTATGGCCTTGGAATAGCTGACTGGTTGGGAGGTCTTTGTAATCATAGTATGTGTCAAAACTTTACACATGTTTCTCCTCAAACTACTTTTTTTAAATTGGCGGGCAAGATAACTCAAAAATTTCTCAACCGATTCTTATGAAATTTGGCACACGTCTTTCTATAGTATTAGCTTCTAGTTGAACCTCAAACATGCTAAAAAAATTTACAAAAATTGTCATTTTTGACCCAAAAAGGGTGAAAAATCGAACTTTTTTATTCTGAGGCATGCCAATTTACGATTTTTTTGTTGGTTCAACTAGAAGATACATGTTTTATGAACACGCTCAAGCCAAAATTTTAGATTTCAGATAGCTGTAAAAAAAGCTAAAAATCCCGCCAATTGATGCCTCTTGCCACGAGGGTCTCAGGAGATTGGTTACTACGGCGTCCATTTTGAAAAAAAATAAAAATCTGATTCTTGTATTTTAATATATAATAAATAGACATACTGAATTTAAAAACAAGTCAAAAATATATAATAAATGATGTTTTCGCTGATTATGAATTTTTGTAGGTTGGGCCACTCTTCTGCTGAGCGCCTCCAACAATCACAATTGCAGTTATGAAAATGGGTGACCGCCGTAGAGTACTACCGCGGTAAATATAAACAAAGTAATTCACATGGGAGTCATTCTCCAGATTGAAGGGATGATTTTTTACAGTTTATTTACACATTTATCATTTTATAATTGGCCAAATGTAACGATTTTTAGCCACAACACTTGCAGACATTTATTCTATATTATCACATAAAAAAGTTTGTAAAATATAATAATACCTATCAAAAATGTATTTTCGGTTTTCATTTATCAAAACTTGTGTGCACAAAAGTGAACTTCACTGAAGTGCCTGTCGTAAATAAAAAAGCAGTACAATGTTTTCTTTAATTAAACTTACTAATGTTGAAGGTTTATCAAATTATTTATTTGCACATTAAGGGGGTATTCTAGTCTAGAAAAAAAAAAACAATTTTTTTCTCTTCATATTTTCAAAGTTTAAATATTCAAAAATATTTTCTTAAAAGGATTTTTCGAAATTCGCATTATTTCAAATGTTATAACCATTTAAATTTCGCGGTTTAGTCGGAATCTAACCAAAATCTAAATAGAACAAAATTTTAAATGTATTTTTCTCAAAACCACTTTTTTCGAGACGGTTGACACGATATCTCAAGTTCTACTAAACCAATTTACATGAAATTTGGTGTGAGCCTTCTCTATACATTACTTTATCGCATGAACTAGAACTATGACAAAATTTTAATTTTTACTATTCTAAAAAAATTCGGAAGTAAAAAAAACTGGTAAAAAAGTGTTCTTTTATTTCAGACAGCCGCCATTTTGCGAAAAAAAAAATTTATGACTTCTCCGAGGTTCATGCCATAGCAGCATTTGTTTGGATTAAAAATTAATTTGGTTTTTTTTTCGGATTACAAAGAGGGTTGCAATTGTGTCAACCAGGGCGCGCCATATTTTTGAGAACCCCCACTTCAACACCCTGTAACTTTTAATTACTTTAATTTTTTCGTTTGATTTTTTTTTACGTATTCTTTAATGTTTAATAAATATTTGGTAAAATAATGGCTACAAAAATATTACTGTTTTTTTTTTAATGTACCTGAAAAAACACCTACATTTCATGCTTCTAGACTAGAATACCCCCTTAACTCCACATAGGAGGCCCTAAGGAAAATAATTTCCCGCAGGTCCTATGTCATCTTTGGGGGTGCAGTGCGAAGGGTCTTTTTCAGGAGAGGAAGGAATGAACATGGGTCTTGAAGAGATCCATGTTGTAGGTGGGAGAAAATACAGAAGCCGGCAAATCGTTCCATAGCCGAGCTGTTGAACTCAAGAACGAGTAGAAGAAACTACCAGTTCTAGTGTGGCAAATGTCGAAATGTCAATGGTGTACAAATGTTGGTTGGGCATTTGGTGTATTTCCCGACTATGCACCGGTGACGAAGGGATCAATGAAGCTCAATGATAAATGAGCACCTTCCATTCTATTTTATCAACTTAAAAAGTGTTAAATATTTACCTTTATGCTTTGAATAAATCCAGTGACAGAAAAATCGTAAAACAAGAAGACATCAATTAAGAGCTTAAAAGCTTTTCCAGATAAATGGAATGGGCATTTATCAATTAGGAAAATATTCTCCAGTACCTACAAACATAAGAATATGTATTAATATTTTACTAAAAACACATGTAAACAAGTTCTACTTGAAATATCGATCTTCCAGTTGATTAGTCAGACATCTCCAATATATATATATATCGTCACCATTTAGACATAAGTCAACAAACCACAACACACATTTCTGAGATAATACTGCAAATTTGAAAGCCAAAATATGTTACGTAAACTTTAAAATAAGGTTTGAAATTTATGTAACCGATATTTCAAAGTTTTATCTGCTTGCACAATAGAAATATATTAAAAACATTCAAATAAGATTACTACCCTCACATTCAAATTTAGATTTCTCAAAATTTTTGCACGTGATTTGGTGACTTTTTACCTGAACGGCGACGATATGTATGTTTTTTTCTCTTTATTCATTGCATTGATGGTTACATAAATTGTGGATTTTTCTACTACCATGCTAGGCACATGCCCGTGTTATGGCGTAATTTTGTTGTGTTTTTTATAATAGAAACCTGATTTAAATACAGCGTTGAAGAGTGAGATTGGAAGACTTGAACCAATAGTCTGGATGACACGTGGTAAGGAAAGCTCTTGTGCAATGCGGAGACGGATGTAGCCACTCCAAACACCAATACAAATGGCAATGCTTCTGTATATCCACTGAAATTGAAATATTATATTCATCAGATTTTGCAGTGCAGCTAGGTAGATGATTGATATTGTTGAAGAAAAAAATATTTTAAGATGCCTATTTACCTCAGAATCAAAATGAAATCTTGCAAAGTCTCACAGTTAAAGCTTTCAAAATCTGGGATGATGATGACAAGATGGTTTCTGGCACTGGTAGCTTTTAATTTCTTGGATGGAGATAGGATGTTGGACCCGTTCCTGGTACCGTACAACTCCTGAAACCAGGAGGCCAGCATTGTCATGTTGCACTGGGACTTCTTGATCTTCGAAGGTTTACTGAGTGACTTGTTTGGACTGTCCAATGGTTCGTAAGAGTCTGAATCCTGGAACATAAATAATACAGTAGTAATTTTTGGATTGAAAATTTGTAATACGGGCAAAGTTGCATTTTATAATGTAACAGCCAAAATAAACAAAAATGTATACAATTACAGTGTGGTCTCTATAATCCAAACAATTCAAAACCAAGCCTGTTTAATGAATTTTCGGATTACTGAAATCTTTGCTGGACAAATTTGAAAGTTTGATGTTTTCCGGAATCTTTTAAGGTAGATGCCACGCAGTCGATAATTTTATTCTTTATAACTTTCAAAGAGGGTACCGCGGATTTACCAATTTTTTTTTTTTTTACATTAACTCCACACAGGAGGCCCTGAGGAAGATAATTTCCCTCAGGGCCTATGTCATCTTTGAAGATGCTGTGTGGAGGGTGTTTTTGAGGAGAGGAAGGAGTGAACATGGGTCTTGAAGAGATCCATGTTGTAGGAGGGAGGAAACACAGAGGCCGGCAAATTGTTCCTCAGCCGAGCTGTTGAACTCAAGAACGAATCGTAGAAACGACCCGTTCTCATGTGACTAATGTCAACCGTGTACAAATGTTGAGCGCGCGTTTGGCGTGTTTCCCGACTACGCACCGGTGCCGAGGGGATCAATGACGCTAGTTCCTCGGAGCATCTTCCATTGTAATACTGGTAGAACAAGGACAGCATTCCCACCTGGCGCCTGTGCTCTAAAGATTGCAATCTGTTTGTTAAATTAGGAGAATCTATCAAACGGACCGCCCGTTTCTGCACAGAGTCTAGGGTTTTTTTCAGGTATTTTGGGGCTCCATACCAGAGATGGCTGCCAAATTCAACCGTGGAGCGCACTTGCGATTTGTACAGGTTTAGCAGTTGTGTACTATTAAAGTATCTGCATGCCCTGTACAGTATGCCCAGTTTCTGAGAGGCTAACTTAACTCTGGCCTCGATGGAGCCCCCGTACCTGAGCTGGTCACTTAGAGTTACACCAAGCATATCAATGGAAGGCCTGTTCAGGAGAGTGCTTCCGTTGAAGGAGACTAGATTACATTCCGTCACTAATTTCTCTCCACTACGGCCCGGTACATCAGAAAGGCTATTCCCTAGAATTTGTGATAAGGGATCATTCTCCCGCGAGAAATGTTGCAGCAGGGAGTCCACCGAAACCAGTAAAATTTTGAAAGTGGTCCACGAGAAAAAAAAAGTTTGGGAACCTCTGATTTAACAGCTCTAGAAAATCACACAAATCTGACAGCACTTCTCGCGGGAGTACGATCTCTTATCACAAATTTTAGGGAATAGCCTTTCAGATGCTTTGAGCTTGGTTGGTTGGAATGTCAAGCTGTAGCATATAAATCCATAAATAAAAATAATAAATAGGTTGTAAGCATAGATATCACCAATACACCACAATTTGTCTACGATTTTAATATAATAAAGTGTTTCTGTCTTTATTGCAAAACAAATACTTTTGTTGCAATGTTTTAAAATGACAATGACCGCATTTTATTTCTACAAGATGATCTTATTTTGTTTTGTTAAAGTTCCCCACTTCAATCAACAAGGTGGTTTTTGCGAGGATACTAATTGTAAATAGTGATTATGATAAACTAACTTTCTTAGTAATACAAACCGTTTTCTTCAACGGTTAAAGTCTTGTATTTTCCACCCATCTACCCTCCCCGGCATCTGGTGGATGGGATTTTCCTTTATTTACTTAAATTTAATAACAAGAAGACTAAATAAGAAAATAAACACAAAAATACATTTTACAGTTAATGTAAGCGAGCATGTCAAAAAGATTTTTGAGTAAGATTCAATAAAAAATTGTACTACCTCAGAATCATCATCATTAATGAACTGCAAAATCATGTTTTCAATAATTTGTTTCACTGAATTGGCATCCTGAGAGTAAATAATAGCAACGTGAGAAGTCACTTCAGATCTGAAAAGTAAAAGAAAGGGTATCTATTTACTCAAACATGAAGAAAAATAAGAGGGATAGGCACAAATTACAAATTTGTCTACTTACAGAAGCTGATCTTTCAGAGCTGTAAACTGTACAATATGATCCGGTTGATTGATTCCAGTGAGGAGAGTAGCGCATGGAATAATTTCATCGTAAAACACTGAATGACTGTTGTAGCATTCTCTCACATAGTTTACTAAGTCCCGCAAAATGCGGTTGTAGGTGGTCATGTTCAGCTCCTGGAAATATATAGCTTTGAAAGCAGGTATATCTATCTGAATATAAAAGAGAACTATTATAGGTTCTGGTAAACAAATCGAAACAAAAGTAAATATCATGTGTACCTCGATTTGTTTCTCAACCTTCTGCCAGGAGTTTCGGTAGGCTTCATACCATAATTCGTCAGTAAACTGCTGCTCAAAAAGGGGTATTGAAACTTCCCTTTTACTCTTTTGTTTCTTAGAGACACGCTCAAAACCATTTTTGAAGACAAAGCACCCCTAGAAGAAAATTTATTATACTATTAGTTCCCCACAAATCTAAGCGAATAAAAATAATTAGTAAAGAAAGAGCCAACCTTAGAAACTGAAACTGTTGATTCCATTTTATTGTGAAGCAGTAGGCACGATCACAAAATTTCTTAGCGCTTCAAATAGACCAAAATCAACAAAAACAAACTAACCAACAAACTTTGACAGCTGCAGCCAAATAAATAAAACGAAATTTGGAGGGAAACCGGCAAGCAGTGATGCCATATCCAAAAAATATAAACAACCATATTTCAAAATCCATGTTTTTCTGAAGTTTTTTTTTTAATTGAAAATTTGAATAAGAAAACAACGGTATCTAAGTGAATTATATACAACGCTGTTAAAAACTACCATTTTGTAATTTTTCTTCGATTAACAGGAAAACAAAACAAATAAAAACTTTAAAAAGTTGTATATTTTTAATTATATATTTAATTTAATTCAAATAAGAAAATAACGGTACCTAAGTAAATTATTTAACAGGAAAAAAAAAACTTTAAAAGTTTTATATTTTTACTGTTATCAAGTTAAATTTATAGAATTCCATTTTAAATGAAATAATAATATTAAAAAATAAGGGGAGAGATATTCTCTCACAACTCCAATTATATTTTTTTCTACATTTTATAGTACTCACGCCAGTACTAGTATAGACACCTAACTAAATTTAATTTTATAACGTATTAATGTTTTTTATTGACAAAGATAAAAATGAGATAAAATGGCGTTGTGAAACCTTACTGAAGTTCAAGAACTTATTCCTGAATTTAGGATACCCACGATACTGCACCCAATTATTACCGTTATTACCCAAAAAAGCAACTCATTCAAAAGTGCATACATTTAGAGACCACAAAAAAAACCATACAAACATGGTAAAAAATATACATTTGGCAACACTACCGGCAAGTGAAGATTTCACGTTTTGTCGATAGATGTAGATGTAATGCATTTTCTAAATCTTGGGTGAGCAGGGCGAGTGGTTTGGTTTATTTGATGACCGGACAACTCAGAATGAAACCAACCCAGAACCACCTCAGAAAAGTCATTAAAAGTGATGAAAAAAAATATATTCAAAATTGGTTAAATAGGTTAAGTTAGGTTAGGTAATGGGCTATTTTAAAATAATTTTTTTCATAGGTTTTAATGATTTTTAAAGGTGGTGTTGATTTGACTTTATTCTCAGTTGGCATGGAACCGGTTTATTTATGGGTAGAGTCGCTATAATTGTTAAACTATTATTGGGTATAACTATTATTGGGTCGCCATCCTTCTTACATAAAAAAATCAATTTTTGTTTGTCTGTTTGTTTGTTTGTTCGTTCGTATGTTATGCGCTGCCATCCATTCATCCGATTGCGATGAAACTTTGGTGATTTGTTGTGCGCACGCCCAACAAGCATAGGTTACGCCCGCGAAGGTTATAGGCTATATATAATGGTAAGCTCTGGCGTTATGAAATTTGTATTAATGAAAATGAGTTTATTTTATATATTTTAGTAGCAGGGAGGGAAGGCATAAGAGGAAGGGTAATGAAGGAGGTGAGGTTAGCGGGAGGTTTGACGAGGGAGGGAAGGCGGAAGGGGAACGTGGGGGGAAGGGGACGGGGAGGGGAACGGGGACGCATGGGAAAGGAAATGCGGGGAGAAACAATTTATTTCTTTGCATTGCAACGCATGCTGGGTACCAGCTAGTAAATATTCGTATAATTTTAGTTCGGTCAATATTACAACAAGAATATCGACATTTTGAAAGACAAAATTAACACACGTGAGGTGACTTTCCACAAAATCAGCGCCATATTTTTTTTTATTAGTTAGTATTTCAACTAAGCCTGTACATGATTAGGGCCGGTACATCAATTGCTTTTTATGCTCACTATGATAGAGATTTACGTGCGGCGTACCTAGTGATACCGTTACTAAAAAATACTGATTTTAAAGTAAAATTACATATTATATAAAACATATTAAAATAATATGTACTTATAAGAAAAATATCACAATTTGTTATTATAACAATGTTTATTAATTGGCAAGAAAAATGTTAAAGAGTTTTGCTCTTGATTATCGGTAATTATTATAGGATAAATAAAATAAAAATTCACACTTGGACTGCTGTGTTGTGAAATATGATAACAAATAATTAGTGGTGAGATTCCGATTTTTTAAAAACAAAAATGAAGAAAATTTATTCAAGAAATTATTTTGTTTTGTTCCTCCCGAAAAAAACATGTTATTGGAAAATTGGAAACTTCTCCAGACTAAATATAAATTTTATCATAAGTATTAAAACCCCTTTTGACCACTTTTAAAGATAATGATGCGTCTTAAAGACGTACTGAAGTTTAAAAGTGTATATTTGATCATCATATCAAAATCATCATACTTTAACAGTTTAAAGGTATTTTAATAATTAGTAAGGGTTTTTTACTTCAAATAAAAACCAAAATAATTACAAAAAATATTTTGTAATTAAAAAAGTAACAAAATGCTGTAAACTTTTTACAAATCAACTATAAACTATTAAGTCTTTTTTTAATGAAAACTAATATTTTTATGTCTAAATCATAATTTTTTTATATGCTATGAAAGTTTAAATGCTAATGAGTCCTAATACTTAAAAATAATAAAAAAAATATTCGCTTAATCACATTTACAAGAAGTCCCGAAAGTTAAACGAAATATATCATACGTCTTTAGAACGTATGGTGTATGTGGTAGTAGAGCCGCCCGCGCAAGCTCTGCTCGGCAACTGAACTAACTGATATAGAAAGCGCATAACGTTGCAAAAAAAAAACAGCAATACTTGTGTCTCGCTTATGTCGCAAAGACGTAGATTATCTTTCTAGGGTTAAAGAACATTTATTACCAAGTCAATACAACTTCAACGTATGTAGTCTATCATACAAACATAAGAAAGAAGCAACGAATAACATTTTTCGTAAGCTGTCTTATTTATGTCTTATGACCTAAAACAATGCAAAAATTTATATCACAACAATTATTCAAGTTTATTTTATTGATTCCTGTTTGGTTAATAAATTCATATTATGATTTTGGAAAATGAAAACCTAAGTAAAGTAATTCTCGATTTCCGACTTTTTGCATTTTTAATTTAGTTTATTGGGGAAACAAACAGTTATTGAAGATAAAATGAAGTACTCAGAAAGAGTGGCGGAGTGTGTCGGTAGGTCTTTATAATTATTGAGTCCTCTACAGTAAAGCAAGAATTTTAGTATTTCAATTGTTTATTCATGCGTACGCTAAATCTGCATCACTATTTAAAAACTATAAAAATTCTAAAATAAATGTATTTTTTAGTAATTGCATTGAAAATGAGGTAAAGCACAAATAAAACGCATTTATTAAAATAAAAGAAACAATTAACACGTAACAAAAATCCCAGTCATTTTTGTGAATAGGTAGAACCCCTATCACCGAAGGCTGCAGATTTTCAACCCACATAAAACATTAGTCTGTCTAGGTACTGATAAAACTATGTATTCATATCGCGTATTTATGGGCGAAAACAAACAATTGAAGCTGAAGAGATCATCTGTAATCTGACGAGGATCTAACTGCCAGTAATTGTACGTTGACGTGGCGCAATTACGCAGTAAATGCGTACTAATGGAAGATTGTTGCACCTAACGAAAGGTCCTGCGAATAGTAAATATCATCTCTAACAAAGGTCACAAGTACCTACTCACGATTCTTGATTTTATAATTGTACTACTTCCCGGATAACCAAATAAAACTAGGACATGTCGGTAAAGTTCACGTTGCCTGAAAACTATATATATATGTATTTTTTTAAGTTAACAAATGTAAGTATGTGGAGGGGGAGGGAGGGTGTACCCACTAAAATGAATTATTGAAATAGTAAGGGGGTATTTCACCATCCTCCTCATAGAATATCCATACGACAACGCACATTTTCGATCAATTAAACACGGTTTATTTATTTAAAAAGTCTGAGTTTCCCATTTGGTACTTGAACCTATGAATAGTGGCTATATACAGGATAAGTTAACTGAGTCTTTTTTACCTGTTGCGTATATTTATTTGTTTGTTCATAAATCCTGAGTTTTCTTAATTACCTTTTTGTTATTATTTGCAATATTTTATTATATACTCAATTAAATGATTTCATATAATTGAGCAACAAGAGCCATATCTCTTTGTGACGATGAAAGGATAAATTTACAATCCTTTATAACACTGCATAACATAAAAAAAACGTAAGCTTATTATAAACAACACACAAATATTAAATAAATAAATAAAAAAATATTTTTATTCTTATCGGATGGATAATCCACTAGGAGGATGGTGAAATACCCCCTAAGTAAAATTGGTTGACATTGCACAATATTATAGATTAAAAAAACGTTACGTAAAACAGTTTTCTGGAAAATTCAAAAGAAAATCGACAATTTACAATTATTAATCAACTGAACTGTGAAATCACTCAGAAAAAATAAGGTAAAATTAACATACGTTTTCTAAAAAACAATAATCGAAGTCACTGATACTTATTTTTGTAAAAAAGATAAGGATTGTTAATGTTACTAGATTGCATCAGAATAAGATTTTAGTTTCATAGTATGATGCATTTGGAAATGTTGTAAAATTATTGTTATTTTTAAAAATTATTTAATTGAATAATAATCCTTTTTTTATATTTTTGGTTGCACTTTGATATTATTTATTTGAGTCAACACATCAAGTGGGGAATGATGTGGAGACTGGGAATGGATGTGTAGGATTATTATCGGGGCTTGAATGCCCGAGCCATGCTCTATTTGGATTAGGGTGCATGGGAAGTTTGGAGTAGAATGATAATTCCACGTTATGTGTTTTCAGGGGTGGGATTTTCGTATCTGAATTTATAATGCCGTTTCAGGGCAAATAGAGGGCTTTTTGTAAATCTTCCATGTGTTAGATTCTGAAATGCCTCGAGTGCGCGAAAGCATCTGCGAAATTAATATTTGAAATAATCGACATTTATTTCTAGAGATAGGTACATAATATAATTAGTAAGAAATGTGGTTTTGATCAATATAATAATGTAAGGCAAGGTATATAAATTTAAAGTAGCATGTTGTTAGTCGCATTTAAAAAAAGTATGCAATTTCTAAAGCAAGCCCATTTTTTCCTTACTCTTGTTGAAATTGATCAAACATATTCAAAAATTGAATTTCCAATGCTTAGTAGTCGATAAATTAACATACCTGAAAATAGCATGAACATATCGATAAAGGTTTTATCGATAATGTCGGTGACTTGTCATCGTTTTCTAGCACGGCTGCAGATCGCCAACGAACAAACAACCCATAAATTTAGCTATTCCGATCTGGCCACAAAACGTTTGCGGCTAAAGTAAATTTAAAAAAAATATTTTTTATTCTTTATTCTAAGCACCCGCTAAACTGCCAAAGCAGTTTGTTAGCAGGTCAATTCCATAATATTAATTTTAACGAATACTGGTGTTATTTCAAAAGGTGGTACTGAAATTATCTGTGACCCTATAGGAATAGATAATGGGCAAGCAAAAGTAATATTTTTTGTTATAATTTACGCAATTATATTACATTAAAGACTATTTTTGTTCTGACAGAACACGCCGTCAAAAAGTCTGAAAAATACTTTATATTTTTTCTTTCAACGTGAAATATTGTCTTTTAATTTAATACCTGACCATGAAAATAATAGATTCAGGCTGTAAGTGTTAAATAATGCTGTTGGTAAAATAACTCTTGTGTGGTGTTTTAAAAGAGTTAATTAAATGTTAACTTTTATACAATTTCCGATTCCCCTCTTGGATTATGAGCATAAATAACATTGATAATTTTAAGACAGAATGTCTCTTGCGTTTGTGAAAAATGATAGTTAAATTTTAGCTTGAGTAGATTTTCTGTATAAATTCTTTGTTTATTACAACATCCCAAACCTTGATACTTGACATATACAAATATAGAAAGTATTATTATGGTTAGGTAGGTACTATACTTTCAACATATTTGTGGCCCTGTGGTCTCATAATTAGGTGAATTATTTCGTGTTTATGACTTGTGTTTCCTGTCCAGAAGGATTTATTTAACCCCCAGACCTCAAGCATACCTACTCTGTCAGATGGTCAGAAAATTTCCGTTTCGCAATAAAATCAAAATAAATCAAATGTTTATGAATGTAGCCGGAAACAAAAAACTGTTTTTGAAAGTGATGATGTATGCTTTGAAATGCTATTATCCGAAATAAACATATACTTTTTGACAAATGCAAACATAAAAAAGTTTGAAACTGGCTCACCTTACGTTTTTTCTAATTAAAATTACTTATGATGAAAATTGTAAAAGCACGCACATATTTTATTAGACAAATGTATTATAAACGATATTATCACCTCACTTTTGGTGATTTAAAAAAAGGTAAGTAATAAAATATTAACGAAGTTTCATAAATTTTTTTCAAATTGCGGTTTGCTTTGCTTTTTAAAGAGGTGCATATTTTAATTTTTCTATGGTTGACTTCTATTTTCGATAGGTTGGTGTTTTCTCTTTCTAATACCATTTAAATCATTTTTCTCGCTACGACAGTAAGATACAACTATTTCTGTGAGACTTGTGAGCTGTTCGCTTTTGTGAACAGTGACCTGTGAGCTGTTCACAAAAGCGAACAGTGACCTGTGAGCTGTTCACAAAAGCGAACAGTGACCTGTGAGCTGTTCACAAAAGCGAACAAATTAGAATGAGGAGTTAAGGAGGGTTGCTTAACTTTAGGATCTCTTTGCAAATGGTGTTGTAAAGTCAATATTATTTTTACTCGTTGTATTCTTGTAATATACGCACAGGATTTTTATTTAGCCTGCTTCCGACGACACGGCCTTTGAGTAAACTGAACGAATAGTACCTCTTTAAATATAATTAGGGTGACATATTACCATTAACCTTTGTTTAGAAGAAGTGTTATCGAATCGATTAACTTAATTCAGTTTCCTAAGCTTACTATCGATATGGTAAGTGGTATGTGCAATCATAAATAGTGCGATTAAAAAACTAAAATAAAACATCGCACCGATTTAAGAGGTTAGGACGTTATATTATTGTACATACGTACATTCGCCGATACTCACACATACACCTTGTCCTCATAAGGTAGGTTAGTTATTTGTGAAATTATCGGATGAAATCTTGACTGTGCATGAGTTTTTTCAAATTGGTATTAACAGAAGATGAAATATTATACTATATATTTGGAAATCTACGTTAATTATACCTACATTAATATACCTAGTCAAGTAACGTGCATTTCAATGGTACAAATGTTTAGTTATTCAATTATATAATAGGCAAGTCGAGACTAGACGGGGTACTTCCTTCCAAATGATATTTAAATGTCGAATATGTAAACCTTGACCGCAGATGGCCTTCGAAACCGTCCGATCCAATCCTGTTTCAAACTATTAATACGTTAAATTATTCCGAAAGAAATGGGAGACGACATCTTTTGGTCTTTCATAATCTCGGGTTTGGCGTTGAAATGTTTGAACTTTGCCAGCCGGGCCCGTGGCCCGTGGCAGTTGCGGTGATTATATATTTAAAAACTTGAAAAAATCAATAAAAGTTATCGAACATAAAAAGCGAAGGTGATGTCAAGTACTGCGGGAGTTATGCTAATCAAGCCAAACGAGTCCGTAGGCGTTTGGTGATGACCACCAGCGCCGACTCCACCAGCACCGGCACCGGATGGCCTTGCGGGGCTTTAATTCCTCGGCCAAATTAGTATTTCACTAAAACATATTATCAAAATAAACGAAAAAAACATAACGATTGATGAGCATTTTATTGCAAACTTAATAGGGTACAGAATTTATTCTATCGGTTGTCTGCCTTTCGATTTCAAGACTGAGAAACGAGAAAGGAATGCATTGCCGAGAGGAGCCAAATAATGTTTTTTATTTCTATTTTATTTGAAGATTTAATGATTTTGTTGTATAAATGGTGGGTAGTGGAATGATGCACATTAGATTAAGTTATTAGTACTTAATCGTTATTGGATTAGACGATTTTATCGAAACCGAATTACACAGTGATGATAAGAACGTAGGTAAATGTGCATGTGGAGATATGTGACACAAGCATTGAGTAACATCTTTACTTGGGGATTGATGAATAGCTAATCAAGGGATCAAGGCTGCCCATTAAGCGATCATTTTGGATACAAAAATTGAAAGGCACAATGAAAACGGATTGAGTTATTAATCAAAAATTATATCAGTAGTTCTTTTTGCAAATTTAAAATTAAATTATTGAATATACGTAATTAAATTATGATTGTTTTTCTTTGACCAACTAGTTTCGGTTATCGACAAGTTGGTATCGGCGTGAATCTCCAAGAAATGTTTTACGCGGCACTGTGTAACCTTTTCTCTTACGTTTTTCTAGAGATAATAAATTAATGTTGTTTCAATCATTGTAATTAGATGAGGCAATACATTAAAGGAAGATGTTGTCAGTTGAGCGTACAATAACGTAGTCTGTAATGTTGTGTGAGTCGATGATACCAACTAAGTTTAAAATAAGTATGAGGCGTTACCCAAAGTGACACTGATCTCTGAGGAGGATATTCTTGGAAGTTAATAACTAAGCTTGTGCTGACACCAAACAGTAGCATTAGAGACAGGTTGTCCTTGAGGACGTGGTCTCACCAGGCGGGGCAAATTCATAGAATAATTTTCTGTATTTAAAACACTTGTGCAAACATCCCATGTCATCTTCTTAGGTCAGATCTCAGATAAGCGGCGATATCCTTTTTCTCTTGTGATTTTTTAGTATTGTTTTAATATTTAAGCTTGCTTATCATAAACCCTACTTTGATTTCCCTATCCTTAAACCATCTTGACACTGTAAGTCAAGATGGTTTAAGGATAGGGAAATCAAAGTATTTTTTTATATTTCCAAGAACACTAATTCAATAAACGACACTCACCGCAGTTATTTTAAATTTCCTTGATAATATGAAGGTGTTTTCAGACTATTATGAATGAAGTAGGTACTTGTTATTTTCAATTGCGTTTCTTCATGGTTTGTTTAATTTCGTTTTAAAAATGAACACTTGATATTTTTTAACATTTTTTAAATTGGGCTTCATGAACGTTTCCTGGGCCTCTGCTTTTCCAAATTGCTTCCGAGGAAGAGTTTTGAAGGTCACGACTCACAGTAGCAAGGAGGATAAATTATCTCCTCATGTGATTACCAAAAATCGATTTGAAACATGACAAGGTGTTATGTATTATTAAACATAAAGGCGCAGATTAAATATTTAATAAAAGTTCTTTAGCTCTCAAAATAATTTTCAATGCAATTTTAAGTACATACCTACCTAATTATAATTGCTGACATTTGATAAATTAATCGTTGTGTTGTTGTAGTAATTATACTTACGTACTGTTATACAGTGATGCATTATAATTTTATTTTATTTATTTAGTGTAAAAATATCTTTCTCGAAAATCTGTTAAAGCATTCAAAATGCCTATAGGAACACGTATGTTTCATTTTAAAGAGATTTAAATGTTCGATAAAGTATTTATGTACCTCCCTGCGTTATAACTATTTATGTTGTATTTAGTTAACAGATGATTGGTCGTTGGATAAAATTTAAATGCTAATAAATGTAGCCTCTTTGACAAGAATCTACAAGTAGGTATTATTATTTTATTTAAATGAGTTAGTATTTATATGCCATGTCATCAGAAGTCGTAATTCAAATTTAATTTCACTCGGGTAAACAAAACAGCAACTTTTGGAGGTTAAAGTGTTACCGTATCATGTCTTATAGTTATGCGCAAGCAAGAATAGTTATATCTCAACATAAATGTTACAATCCCTGGAATGTCCTTAGTAAACTTCTTCACTCACGCCAGCCTCTTGTCACCCCCTACCTCGATATTCTTATTTCTCCAAGGATGTATTTGAAGACGTAGTAATGGCCCTTTAGCTAAGTTAGGTCATTCGACATTTTTTTCCTCTTACAGGCATAATAAAGGGTTCCATAGCAGTTGATTCCCTCACAGCTGCCCCCCGGCATACTCATATTTATTTATTTGTAAGAGACAAACAGCTTATAAATAAAATATAGATATAAATATATACAAAGTTAAATTGAGTCAAGCCAAATAGGTAAATACCATACGCAGTGGGTTTAGTGAAAACAGTATATCAACTTACACAAAATATAACTAAGTGCGAAGGAATGTGCAGAAAGGATTTACCGCCAAATAACAAAAGTATAAAATATATTTTTATTCAAATGCATCGAGGATAAAATTACTGTGAATACCAGCGTGTAAGTACAAAAAATCGACACTGTAAATAAGTTCGTATGATATCCATCCCAACTTACCATTAAAGGTATTTTTGAAGTCGACTTTAAGTTTGATAAAAATGCACTGAAAATTATAATATTAAAATAATTATAATTTCGGTGGGCCAATTGTCGGGGATCAACTGAAGGATCACCATCCCCAAGAATCTATACACATTAAATATGATGAGGCATAGATTGGAAGACGTTGTTTTTTTTGTTATTTGTTTTTGGGGTGTTATGCCGTGTTGCGCTACCTCCTTCTATAGCCAACGTTTCGGACAGCGTTACAGTGTCCATCATCAGGGCAGATGTGTATGGGATGATGGACATATGATGATCTGCCCATATGCACCATACACATCTGCCCTAATGATGGACACTGTAACGCTGTCCGAAACGTTGGCCACAAAAGCACGTAGCCCAACACGGCATAACACCCTAAAAACAAACAACGAAAATACTTTTGACCGTGAAAATCTAAAAACATATCTGGAAGACGTTGTATTCAAATATGGTGCTGAATTGTACCTACTTAAAATAACCCGCATAAGTTTTTGCAACAAGGAAAAAATTAAAATTCTTTTCCGACGCCTTTGCGGTGTACAAAAAATTGGATAATGAGGGCGATTTGTAGTGCAAACATGATAAGTGACCATACTGACCATGCCTCGGGAGAATAGTCTTGCGCATACCATTAGGCAGTCTGAGCAGTCTGAGCTGCGAGTTCCGGAGGTTGGGGAGATGCGATGTGTGAGATGTAACATGAGGTAATCGCCGTTCAAATATTACATTTCCAATGAGTGTGTTGACCGCTGGCAGCCTAGAGCCATCTAACACCATGTACCTACATGTATGTACATTTACAATGGAGCAGTACAGTATCTATGTGTGTATTCTAGTACTCGTTCCTGTAGCGGTGTACACTGCGAAGAGTATATTATGGCCGGAGATGTGGATGTCTGTAACTCGTTAAGAATGTCGGTGCTAAGTGGAACAAGGTCGTTCTGCGGATGAAAAATGCAAAGATGAAAATGAAATTATTGTAATTGCGAAGGACGATTCGATAATTGTAATTATTGTTTTTCGATTAGAATTTGATATTTGAGCCATAATCAACGACAATCGAGTTCAATAAGCCAAAATTTAATTGAAAAATAATATGATCATTGATCAGGGTGTCAAGAACGTCGGGGTAATTATGTTGTGATGTTTGCATTGAGACGGAGCGAATTGAGCTTTGTAAAAACGGGCTAATAAAGTTCCTACGTAACGGCTTTTGGCGGGATATAAATAACGCAAAAACTTCCACGAACTTTAATTGTACCGCCCAGACGTCATATACATTCACGGGCCTTGGGGTTGATGAGGCTGTATCACCACTGATATAAATCACATACAGGAAGCTCATCGTACGTCACACTCATATTCCAGATAATTTATGGTCCTGCAACTGAGGCTCAATGTTATCTCTCTTTCTGTTACATGTTACACGCGTCGTTTATGAGAAAGGGGACAATATTGCAACAGAGCTACCAGCTTTTAATTACAGATTTTCATAAAAACTATTCTTCCGTTAACGTGTGTCAACTGAAGGTTGCATATCAAACAACCTATCATGGGGAACAAATACTAAACTTTCTTTACAAACCCGAAATCTTCTTTGAGCTTTTAGTTAAGTTGTTCTGTAAAAATGAGATAATATCACAACTACATGAGCAACTTTTGATAGTGAGGCAAATGCGTGTCCACTGTACAGCAAAGCCGATCAACCTTTTACTATTTGGTAACATACGAAACGTAAATTTCCTTTGACATAGATTGACTGACTACCTCACTACTCTGTCCCCATCTGGCGCGCCAGGTCTCCATTTATCTTGTGAATAATATCCTTCCACTTAATTTTGAATGATTATTGGATTCCTTGTGTTGAGTTATTAATAGTTCCCCACTTTGAGGCATTTTGGCTGAAACGCACCAATGCCGTCGACTCGTCAATTATTTTTATTTACCTAATGGAAACATTTGATGGTTCGGCGCCTCACGAGGCTGTTCCGTGCCTCCAGCGCGTCCGGGGCCGGCCGGGGTGGGTCATTTCACGACTGTGAAATGCTTCTTTCTCCAAATTTCGATATCGTTTATTAAAGTCACAGTTTCGTTTATACCTAGGTCGCATGAACAGAATAGAAAATTTGATTATTGAGGAGATGAATGGAGTTGGTAGGTAAAATTTAAAAAATAAGTAATAAGGGATGGTCACTCCTGGACACAGTGCTCCCAGATTTCTGCCCACCCCTCATACATTTTCCTTCCCAAAAATTCCTTTCCTTAAAAATACCCTCCACACAGCATCCCCTAAGATGACATAGAACCTAAGGGGAATTATTTTCCGTAGGACCCCCCGTGTGGAGATTTATATATATATATTATATAAAAATTAAAATATGTTTGTTTCTGGGTTTGTATGTGAGATGCCTATGCGTTGCTAAACCATTCATCCGATTGCGATGAAACTTTGGGGATTTGATGTGTACATGCCCGCAATGGTTTGTATATATAATAGTGAGTTCTGGCGTCATGAAATTATGCGTTACTAACCGTTCATTCGATTGCGATGAAACTTTGGGGATGAATGAATGAGTGAACTGTGAGTGAGTGAGTGAGTGAGTGAATGAATGAATAGTCAGTGGTGTTTCCACCTAAAATACCATGCGAGCGAAGCCGCGGGTAAAAGCTAGTAATTTATTGAAAAAACAAACACAAAAATGTATGAATCAAGAATTTGAATTTATTACAATCGGATTGTTACACTCTACTGCATATATGAAAGGGAATATACAAAACATACATATTTGCCTAGAAATAATTTTATTGGCCGATTTTTTTTTATTTCACTCTTGATTAAAATATGTACCGCCATCTTATAAGAAATATTTTTTACCTTTAATTATTTTTATTTAAATGAAGAGATAATTTTTCTCTCTTTCTGGGTAGTGTGTTTATTTGGGAATAGTTCCGGGAAAAATTGAAAAATTTATACAATCCAGGAAATATATTTCTGTATGTGTAATTTTTAACACCTGTTTTGTTGGGTGAAAACATCCTGATGATCACGATAGATAGATCGTTTCCTTGTTAGGTAGAGATAATTAAATAAAACGTTTTTGATAATCCGAACAGGAGTCGTCCTACGAATTCAAAAACAATTTAATTCACTAACAGGTACATAATAAATCTTCCGTAAAATAAGAATAATAGGACAATATTAACGTCAATCGTCTTTATGCTGAGTAAATACAAGGTGCTCATAAATTGTAGTTTTGTCGATAATTTGAGATGATCAAAATTATCACGTAATAATTTATTTATCGCAGTCTGCTTTCGAGATATTTAAATAACATGCTTTCGATAATCCGACCAGGAATCATCTTGCGGATTCAATGACTATTTAATTCACTAACAGGTACATAATAAATCTTCCGTAAAATAAGATAATAGGACAATATTAACGTCAATTGTCTTTTTGCTGAGTAAATACAAGGTGCTCGTAAAATTGTTGTTGTACATTACTGCATTCCACTATGCGCTACAGACCACCACAATATGCTTTTTAAAAATTAATTATGACATCCAATATCCCACCGAAACAGTTAACAGTTAGGTAATTTTCTAATGACAATGCCGTCCTTCCGTGACTTATACCTGTAACACCTTAGTATGCCAAAAGTTAAATGCAAATCGCCCAATAGTAACTAACTTATTTATGACAAAATTATGTTTTAGTAAATTGTAGCATCTTACCAGATCATTTTTTTATATATTATAATAAATAAAAAAAACGTGTGAGGCTTTCCTGTAAATAAACACAGTACTATGGCTTCGAAAATTGGAAATATTTTTCAATTTCACAAAATACCAAAATTTTAAATAAACTTAATATTCAAAATTAATTTACACGACGACCGTTTTTTGGTAAAACCCTTCAAGCCACATTTTTGGGAATGTTACACGATTGTTACTTAGGATCAATAAAGACAAACCAAACAACTACTTCCGGCCATAAATATACCACTTACTAGATTCATAACTTCGTGCTTTTTGTTTGGAGCAAATTTGTACGCTATTTAACCATAGACATGCCAATATTCGACTGCTTTTTTCAACATTTGATGTCACACTCCATAGATTTATATTATAACTGGATGGATGACTCTCTTTGCCGTAGCGAATTTTGAGCGGTCCACCGGAAATCGAAGTCCGCCATCTTTGAATCGGGCAAAAGAAGCGGCCAGCAGCCGTCTGTTTGAAGTTTGACTCTGTTCGGCGCTATATTTTCTGTTTATGTTTATTTGTTTGTATGTTTGTTTTATTATTTCCTTAGTTTCAAAGTATCTGTCAAAATAAAATTACACTACAAATCATGTAAAAGCCCTCTGGGCGTTAAATAAATAAATAAAATAAAAATATATTAATATTAACAAAATGGTTTTTTCGTGCTCTTCATACAATGGGGTATTTCCACAAACCAGGTATACCGCTAAAAACATGTGGAAGATTTAAAGATTATTTTTCTGAACATGATTATCGCATTAAAAATGTTTAATTTTAATATTTTCATTCATAATTATTGATTTCAAAATACGCGTAAACGGAACGAAACGAAAACGGCCCATGACTGCTTGTACGCAACATGACGTCACTAGAGTCGCCGTTCCGAGGTTTATCACCGTGTTACTATCAAACATCTAAACATTCTCGACTTGTTCGGGGTTATAGACGGTTTTATTTCATATTTAAGATGATTGTGTTGTTCTACAGTTTTATATAATATTGTCCAGTTGTAATGACTGACAGTATTATTTTTAACGGCGTAATCCGACAACTTGCCTAAAATTGACGCTACAATGAGTAACAGTAATTTTCTAAGCCCTAAATTTCGGGATTCTAAGACGATATGGTAATGAAAACATTTTATTTACACAAACCCTCATATTATATACGTTATATAATGGTTTAAATATTTTGACAAAATAATTAATTCCGGCCCTTTTAAAATTAAATTGGAACAAAACAGCAAATGTCAGTTCGTTACATAACTTCCCTGTCATAAAATGACGTTTAAAACTTTGGCCATTCTACAAGTAAATTTCCTTATTTTAAGTGAATACCGCACAAAAGTCCCAACTGCTCCCAAACATCTGGAGCCAGTGAGACTATGGCATCCCATTTGGGATATTTTGTGAGGTTGAAGGTAGTGGGGAGGAAAGAAGATGCGGTAGAGGAAGGTGGTGAAGTACCTGGCTACGCAGATCTGGTCACTAACCACGGCTAAAGCCTTTGAAGCAACGTTTCAATTCTGAAAGGTGGTCTTACACCAGGGCGATACTGAAAGTATCGTCCACTCTGGACTCTCATATGCCGCAAAGATAGTACATATTATTTTAAACGAATAAATTTTGAAATGCAAAACAACTTATTCAAAGACCGGTCAGTGGCTGATTTGTCATCGCGTTTGGGTTCTCCATCACGACACAAGCAACATTATCCTGTTTCCTATGTGGTGGTAGTAGGAGATTTTCACATAATGTCAGATCCTTCGTAACTCAGGAATCTATGTCTTGATTTAAAATAAATAAAAAAATATATTTTTTAAACGTTTATTATAAAATTTATATTGTGTATTATATACATATTAACGCCGGGATTGCTAGTCGAGAGCCTTACCCCTCGACCACGGAGGCAGTCATTAGTGTGTAGATATCCATCTTACGACTGTATACAAAGGTGTTTCCACGTTTAAATTATGAATTTAAATAGTCAAAAACGAAAGAAAATTTTTTGTAGTTTAAAATTTAAATCTGAAAAAAAAGGCACGGGGGCTCCATCGAAGCCTCCTTCTTCTTCTTACTGTACTAAGGGCCAATATATACTACAGAGTACACAACTGCTGACCCTGTACAAATCGCAAGTCCACCTGTTGAATTTGGCAGCCACCTTTGGTCTAGAGTCCCAAAATACTTGAAAATTCAGAAATCACAAACGGGCGGTCCGTTCGATAGATTTCCCTCTCAAACAAACGGATTGCAATGTTTAGCGCGCAGGTTTCAGATGGGAATGGTGTCCTTGTTCTGCCGGTATTTCAATAGAAGATGCTCCGAGGACCTAGCGTCATTGAACCCTTCGGCGCACACATTAAACGCACGCCCAACATTTGTACACGGTCGACATTTTTTGTCGCCTTAGAAAGGGTCGTTTAAACATCTTATTTTGGGTTTTCCTTGTAGTATTTGTAAACGTGTGTACCAAACTATACATGTTTTGCAAGTGGGAAAATATAGGATAAATATAAAGATATAATTCGAGCAAACTGGGAGTCAATAAATAACACCAAGTACAACTTACGAACTCACTACAGTCACCTACGGGCGGCGATCGCATGATGAGAGGCGCCTGTGACGTCACAGAGTGAACGGGGGCAAAAACATCGTTTTGGGGGCATTTTCAAAAGGCGTATTTTAAAACGTTATAGAAAGTTAAGTCGTCGTCATAAAAATAAAATAAAAATTCCGTTATCATCGTAATTTTTTGCTTAATTTTTTTCAATAATAAAAAAAAATGTGGAAATACCCCATTGTACGAATAAGTACAGCAAAGGAAGTGGGATGTATTTTCACCGGTGAGTAAATAAATGTATAACAACATTAATAATATTAAACATTTATTCTTAAGAAAAACGTAGAAAATACTATGATCTAATTTGCATATTCAAAATTATCAACAGTACCTGTTACTGACCCACCTGCTTTGTTACAACTCGTCCAGTTTAACATCCCTTCCCATAGACTCCAAATAATGAATTGCTGTTCCTCAATCAACATTCTACTAATTATGAATACCATCATTATCCTTTATCCAGAATATATAAATCTATGTCACACGCCATTAAAGAGGATAGAGGAAACTAAAAAAAAACAGTCGCGACCATAGACAATATAATTCTCTTTTGGAGCCTACCCAGTAGCAAATTCTTTAGCTTAAAATATTATTGTTTGTTATTAAACAAAATCTAGGACGTTCGCAGACGAGAGATCGAGAGACTTTAGTTGCGGACACAATTCATACATAATTCATTCATCAATTCATAAATTTAAAAAAAATCTTCCAACCAAACGTACAATTCATACATAATTCATTCATCAATTCGTAAATTTAAGAAAAAAATCTCCCAAACAAAAGTCTCTCACAATGGATTTTTATGCCCGCAACTGTTGCAACACAACTGCCTCCGCAACTAAAGTCTCGTCTGCGAGCATCCTTATCTGATCGGAGACTCAGATTGATCGATCGAAAAGTTGAGAACAATGGCCGTAAAGAGTAAAACTGAAATATCTATTATTCTACAATCAAAATAGTAATAATTTTTTTTTAAAGCTTCCCAAGATATTTTGGGTTCCCCGTGTATGTTATAACCTATTACCTATGCTTTGTTAAGCGAGTTAGCACACTACTTTCACTAATAAAATGAGCACCTACACCTACGTGTATGGCCCGATCATCAAATGTCAGAAGGTCCGCGCGTGACCTCTGAAGCGTGTACATATATATATATGCTTGTACATTTATTTATTTACACGTATGGACATGGATCTTTACACTTACACAAGTCTAGCCACCTAATCATCAGCACCATAGCGGAATCACAGCCATATCGGTATGTGGGATTATTGATTGGGTAACGGATAACTTATTCAATGCGAATGCAAAAACTCGAGACCCTGAATGGAAACGGGAAGATGTGTGACCTTAAATGAAAGGGAAAATGCTTGACCCACAACGAAAGGGAATACGAAGATGTTAATATTAAATTTTAATGAGACAGGGAAGCCATTACATCACTATGATTATCATAATGTCATTCGATATCGCGAAGCATTTGTACCTAACACGGAAACTTTTTTTTAATGTTTTGGTCTTAGGTCAATATTATTACAATGAATGCAAAAGTGTTGTAATTTTGAGATAATAATGTTATTTCATTCGGATTTTTGTGCTATTTCGATGGATTAATTAACTCAAATGGTTCACCAAGCATCAATTTTGCATTAACCATTTTTTTCATGACTTCAAATGTGGTTATGAAAATGTTCCACTTTTGCTATATTGAATTAAATAAAAAAAAATTATGAAGTATTATCTCGCTGTTCTATAGAAAATCATGCACTCTTTGACCGATCTAGACCAAATTATTACACAACCCTAAAATAATAAACCGACCTTTTCAAATCACCCAAACAACCAATTTGGGAGGCGGGTATGGGTACCGCCACCTCGGGAACCATTTCTTGGATAGCCAGATAACCCCTGCCAGGTGGTTCACTGCGTTTGATGACTTACATAGGGTGAGGTTTGCCATTTGTTGGATAACCAGCACCTCTGCCAAGTGGTTCACTGCGTCAGGTGACTTAGAATAGGGTGAAGGTCTAGGTCTAGGTCTTGGCTGCGTTTTCCTACCTACTGGAGGGCCTATTCCTACCTACTGGCGGGCCGGATCAGGAGAGACTGGTTGAGAAAGATCTAACCTAGAAGTTTCTAGCAGAACCCTTTCAACCCATCTCCTTGCACCGCAGTTGGAAGGATAGATTCACACTTCCGTAGAGACATTGAACCCCAGATTCCTACTCACCGCTAATACCCTTTTCCTTTTCAGAACTTCCTCTCCTTAAAAATACCCTTACCCTTACCAGATAATCTTACCAGATTTTCTAAAAATAGCGTATCAATTTATAGCATTTCGGAGTCCGAACTACGCCGGACATGGAAAAATAATTCACGAAATTACTAAAAAATGCAGACATTCAGATGGATTTATGAATTTTTATTTTTGTATATCGGTGGTCGTATGATGTTTAAAATTTTAAACAGACGGACGAAGCACAATTACTTACAACTTATACGACGACCTGCAGTAGTGTCGTATTGCTTCTATGTGGTTAGTAGACACCTACACACTCAATAGATGTAACGATACTATGAAATAGTACAACTACATAAATTCACCCATTATGTATAAAATAAATTGAGTAGTGAGTTATGCAAAAAAATGTCTTCGTGCAAATCTCGTGGAACAATACATAAATTTGCATAATCTTATTTTATTAATAATCGTCTGCATCAGCGATCACATCAGCACCTTAAATAGATTTTAACTTATTACCTACTTATCAAAGAAGATTTTAAATAAAGGAACAAGCGCTATTTAACTAGTTGTTGCTTTGATGTCAACTTAGATATAAAGTATTACCAAAACTGACCAATTAATGACATAATTACTAGGCAAATGTATCGATAATAGGTTAAAAATTATATATAAAATATTTCATAAACTTTCATGTTGAATTTACTTAGTATAAATGAAGTATTTTGATATTAAAATTTGAATATTTGTGAAATCTTCTATATTATTAATACGCTAGCGTGTGTAGTATACACTCGCTTTACGTAATAGATACAAACGGAAGTGGTGCCATCTATAGTATTCAAATAGAACTATTAAAGCTTCGTATTATAGTTTTCCCGCGGAAGCGGGTTTTTACCTGCTAATAGAGAAAGAATAATTGTATTTTAATATGCATCAATTTTTAAAATTTCATTTTAGTCTTGAAGAGGCCCGAATTATAACATGAAGGTGGAAATAAAAACGCCGGTAGCTCGTTCCACATACGAACCGAATTACATAAAAACGAGTCAAAGAAACGACCCGTTCTCATGAAGCAAACATCAACCGTGAATGGGTGTTCTTGCACCGGTGCAACGGGAATAAATGATGCAAGTTCCTTAGAGCAGGTTCCATTGAAGTACACAAAAATAGACTCAGCATACCCACAATGCGTCTGTTCATTGGAGATGGCGATCGGTCTGTTAAAAACAGATTATTAATTAGACGGATCGCCCTCCTTTGCACAGAATCAATTAGATTAATCAAGTATTGTGAGGCTCCACCCCTGAGGTGGCTTCCAAATTCAATTGTTGGGCGTACTTGAGATTTGCATAGAATCTGCTAGCCCTATACAAGACGCCCAGTTTCTTGGAAGTCAGATTTACTCGGACATCTACACGGAGAAAAATGTTGACAATTGACAATTCTCTTCAAATTATTCACAATTCCGATTGAAAATGGGATTGCAGGCCTAACGAATGAATTAACAGAAATAGGTGGCCTATTAAATGTTAGCACGCGAATTATTAGGATATCCTGATAAATTTTTATAAAATTACGAACATTTTGTCATGGCGACGTCCGCATGAAAATCGTAATACATATTACAAATTACAATACTAATCTTCCTGATAATTCCACGGTAAATAACTGCTTCGCTTTCGAGATATTACGAGAGTAGCGATACTTGATTCGGTCATATACTTACCTCAAGCATTTCAATGGAGTCTTTATTGGGGAATTAATATATGATGTAAAGAGTCGGTGTTGTTAGTTGTTAGTGCATATTTTATTTAATGTGTTATTAAGTTGCAAAAATCTGCATTAGTAATGTAAATAGAGTGTCATTTTGTCCATTCCATTTGCAGGTGGGGAAATTGCAAGCATCTGTACATGTAGGTAAATGGCCGAGAAACGACATTGCTGAAAGTGATTAATATTGCTAATATTTAACTCGAGTCATTTGTGTATTTGCCCACTGCTATCAATAATTGTATTATGTAAGTCAATATTGCAGACAGAAAAATGTCGGAAGAAATATCACCACTTCAAATAAGCCATTAGTTTAACAGTAGCTAGACACACCGCAAAGCCCACATTTTTTTTACATTAACTTCACACAGGAGGCCCTACATAATTACATTCAAACAGGAGAAAAATAATTATGTCATCTTTGGGGATGCGGTGTGGAGGGTCTTTTTATGAAAAGGAAGGAGAGGAGTTCTTGAGGGGTGGGTAGGAACTTGGGGTCAGTGTGTCCAGGAGTGACGGACGTATAAATTTATCTATTCTATGAATGAATCCCTCCCACTGCGGTGCAAGGCAATGTTCCGATAGAGTCTTGCTGGAGAAGTCAAAAGATTTCCCTCAACTAGTTTCGGCAGACGCATCCGCCGCCAAGATCTGGACAAACCTCACTCGATGAACCCGGGCACCCCTGCAAAATCACCAAACGTAGCGAACCATTTGAGATGACTTATGGCAGAGGTGTTGGTTATCCAATTAATGGTTCTCGGGGTGGCAGTACCCATACCCGCCTTTCAAATTGTTTTCCAAACCAAAAATAAAGACTGGATGGAAAACGTGTTGGCGGAATTTTTCGCTGACAGTTTCATTTTTGGTAAAATGTTGATGACATTTTAAGTTAGTATAATTTTAATAATAATAAAAAAAAGTATATCAAGAATCGTCGAGACAAATGAAAATTATAATAATTATTGCTCGGGCTGAGAGTATTTATAGCCAACGCCAAATCACGACAGACAAACAAACAAACATTAAAAAAAAACTTGGCAATATAAAAAAAAACTATTGTTGTTTTTACACGAAACATTTCGGCATTATCGGATTCGAATCGGAAATTTAATGCTTTATGGCTAGACATCCATGGAAAGGCTTCCAAACCAACGCAAGTTAGTTCAAAGATTCTCGTCGAGTTATCACGATTACGGAAATGTTGTATTTTTGGATTGGCTTCATCCTCTGTACGAGTATATTTTTGAAAGTTATATGCTGAAGTAAATACGTAAGTAGGTATTTGAATACGAAATGACGCATCTTCACTTCTTCAGCAGTGGACATTTTATATGGGAAAGTTCAAGGTCTCACAATTCCACCTTTCAAAGTGTTGTAACACTTATTATCGGCGGCTTCTAAGATTCTATCATGTCACTAAGAATTTATGGTTATACCTTTTCCACTAATTTATTCTCAACGGCTAACATAGTTTATTTTTTAAAATAAGTGTGATAACTTCCGCGGAATCGGAAGGCAAAACGATACCTTATTTGTCACCGCTGAAGGCTTTTAGGACCATTGAAAAAACCCAAATACCTTCCAACCTGAATAATGAACAGAAACTATAAATTCCTTTTAGAATCTATATTGATTTTTGATTTATTGTATGTTAGGGAATTGAACAGTTTACTATACACTTGGTTTATACTTAACTGAGAAACCAATTACAGATTTTCTCAAAACATTGTATTTAACCATAAAATTGTATAGATATAACGTATATACAATTACTCCTTCAAACACTGCAAACTTATTTTGTGGCACCATTATAATTCAACATTGATAAAATACTTAGTTTTTACCCCTTTTGTTGTTTATAAAACCAACATGTTTCGGTGAGCTATGCTCACTTTTTCAAAATTGTTTTTAAATGACCCAATATTAAATCTGTTCCCTTTGCAAATTGTTCCCTATTGCCCCTCTATCCTCCACCTACTCTCACCTTTCCGTTGACTATGTCTATTATTTATAATTATGTTATCTGTGTCTATGACCATTGTCTTTATCTATTATTTATAATTATGTTGTCTGTGTCTATGACCATTGTCTTTATCTATTATTTATAATTATGTTATCTGTGTCTATGACCATTGTCTTTATCTATTATTTATAATTATGTTATCTGTGTCTATGACCATTGTCTTTATCTATTATTTATAATTATGTTATCTGTGTCTATGACCATTGTCTTTATCTATTATTTATAATTATGTTGTCTGTGTCTATGACCATTGTCTTTATCTATTATTTATAATTAGTTTTAAGTAAATCCTGAAGAAGTGAGCATAGCTCACGAAACATGTTGGTTTCATAAACAATAAAAGTGGTAAAAACTAAGTATTTTATTAATGTTGAAGTATAAACAATTACAACAAAAGATACTTCTTAAAATTTTTTTAAAATTAACTAATCTCAATTACAGGTTAATAGTGAATTATTTTTTTTTAATATTCTCCCATAATAAGCAAATACTTGTATGTATAAGTGGAGGTATTATTTGTTTAGTTATTTAGATTTTTTTTTTTGTATTTATTGCTGTTTTTATTTTGTAGATATCATTACATTTCATGTAGTTTGTAATTTATAAAATTTATAACTCTTACATAGATTAGGGTTTATTAACAAATAGTTTTCGTTTCTTTTTAAATTTTTTGCAAGATATTAATTTAAGAGCAATACAAAATGTGTAAAAATGTAGCTATTAAGTAGATTTTTTTTTTAACTGAGCCGTGGCGTCATTAAAATTTGTACAGCTTCTTTGTTGGTATTGTTAAACGCAATGACTCTCAACTCCAAAAGTAATACCCATCATGCTCTTTTGACTTTTGAACTTGACATGGTTTATTTATTTGAGTTAAACAATTTAGGCAAAGACTAGTAGTAGGCAGTTCAAAAGTTTTGAACTATTCATATAACTGTCAAAAATAAGATGCCATTTTTTCCATTACGAAGTCGCGTAGCCCGTTATATTATTTGATTCAATCATCCGTGTGAAGTATTAAAAATGTTAAGCTTCTAGCTACACAGCTTCATGCGTAGTGTGTAATCTCCTTAGTTACAGATATTGAGAAAAATCGCCCAAGGTCGCTTGGTGTAAATCGGTGACAGGCCGTGCAGTGTAAATGAAGCTCATCATTATTAAAATCGTGCCCACAAAGGTATGTGTGTCAGATTTAGGTGATCGGAGTCAACTTAACGTATACCATTGACGCGTAGACGTTCAATTAAACCATAATTATTTATATCTCATTTAGCGGATTTCTTGGCACATTCAACAAGAGTTCACGCGCAATAAGAACTCCGGAGAATTTTGTAATTTTTATTTAGAGAAAAGGTTACGCTGTCAAAGGTTGTAAATTCAAAATAAATCAAATACCTTCAATATTTTGAAATCTAAGAGAATATTTTTTACAGGGTTATATACCATAATCTATAGTTGACTGGATACAAAATACATTTTGTAATATTTAAAATTATTTTATCTTTGACACGATTCATCAACTAAAAAAATATTGTAAAACGTGAAAAATGAATAGGTGGTACCCATTGGAAATTTTTAAAACAGATTTTTTAATGAATGCGTGTCCGTTGGTAGTAAGTTGTCAAGTCGAAATACACAAAGCAATATTTTAGAATCGCGCACTAATAATTAATGAAGAACTTGTTTGAAAATATGTTGATCATGGGTGGTACGTTTATATTTAAATTGAGTGATTTTTTTTTGTATAAAATGTTATGCAAGTATGTTATATGTTACAACTTTAAAGAAATACACATATAAATATACATTTTTTTTATAAATATAAGAAGGATTAACGATAATATAATGAATAATTTTATTTATTTATTAACGCCTTTTTCGGGGATTTTACATATTAATAGTAAAAAATATACAGTATTTATTGTACATAATTGAACTGTTTTAGTAACAATATTTTGTATTTGTTTATAGATTAATTGAAGTTGTCCACTGACTTGGTATAATTATTTACCTCCATTCTGGGCAAAGAGGAATACATATGGTAGTTAGTCCCAGAATTTCTGCACTGAAATAAATCCTGACTTCTGGTATTACGTTGTGGTATCCGAAAGCTTATCAGTTCAAGCAATACCGGACTATCAACCAAATCATTTAGAGTTTTATGTAGAAATATCAGTTTGTCAGTGAAAATTCTTCTGTTTGTAAATTTGAGCATATTTATATAATTTAACAATGTTGCAGTTTAACATAATTGCTGGAATACCCATTTTAAAATAAAGAAAACGTAAGAATTTGTTTTGTACTATTTCAACAGCTTGTATATGTGGGTTCCAGACGGTAGAATTGTACTCAAGCTGACTTCTAACATAGGCAAAATATAACAGTTTAATACACTTTATATTGTGAAAATTTCTAGCCTCTTAGCCTTTCTTAGCCTTGTTATAATTCCCAACATTTTTAAGCTCTTATTACAGATTTCTGTTATGTTGTTAACAAATGGAAGATTTGATTGAAATGTGATGCCCAAGTCTTTAATTTATATTAATGCCTCAAGAGCATTGTTATCAATGATGTAATTAAGAATCACTGATTTTTTTATTCGAGAAAAAATCGTTTCGCATAAGAAATGTTACTTGCAAGCTTCTTGTACCATGAAACATTTAATTATTATCAAGTTTTTTCAGATGCCAATTGAACTCAACTCACAGAATATAAGTAATTCTGAAAATATCAGCAATGTTTTTTCACAATCAAAATGTTCAATGTAATTTCTGTACAATACTTCATCGATGATATTATTTAGGGATTAGTTTTCCGTGACACCTACTGAGACTAACAAAATACATCAATGCGTGTAATAACGAAACCCTCGAGGCACACTTCAACTGACAACTGTTGAACTCATTATATTATATCTGAAATTTCAGAAAGGTCAGCCATATTTTAATACAAACTTTTTTATGACAAAATCAATGAGTTTTGAGGATGACACGAATTCCGGCATTATTTATTTTCAATAAATTAATATTTTCATTGCTAACGGCTTTTATGGCGCCGCAATATAATGAACGAGTAATTGGCCATTCGTCTTCATGAACCATATATTAATATAAAGTGATTTTTATAAATGATTGGTACAAATACAAGGTAATAATGTTTCTTTAAAGTAAATGTGTAGATCGTAAGGTCGACGGAAGAAAACGACTGCTTCAAAATGAGAAAAAAAGATAACGAATAAACCGCCATACTACTGCACCAGGATTTTAAACTGTTCTTCTTTTTGATTTGACCAAATAAACACCTAAGGCAGATTAGACACTATGTTTTTTTTATTGTTAAGTCTACCTACCTGCATGCTTTGTGCACCAAACCTTTAACGATGCCTGATTGTGTTTAGTTCTAGGATTATCTGCGTGGAGCCACGTCCGCCTTCAAATTGAAATATTATAAGTACCTACATTCATTAATGTACATTATGTCAAAATGAATATCCTGGTTCTCATTATCTTATTTGTTCTGGATGGGCCAAAGAACAGGTTACCAAAACATTTGTTAGGCGCATCACATAAAGAAACAAGATAAAAAATATTATCGTAAAGGTCGAAGCGATTTATGCAAACCATAAAATAATCGTTAAATAATTTGGTAAGTCAATACTAACAACGTTATAATGCTGGGTGGGTGTATATTTAGCAAATAATACACCTACCTAATAAAAAACACATTTAAAAGTTTCAAATACCGTTGTTTTACAATAATCAAAAAATATTTTTTTCTGAATGCCACGAATTTTTCTATCGATTCTACTTTTACAAAATTATGTCATACCAAAAATTAGTTTGTTTAAATATATTTTTCATTTCATTAGCCTCATTTCGAGGCCGGTGGCGGTGGCGGCCTTGAAGATGAATATGACACCGACGACTCTTCTTGGTATATTGCATCTAAATGGCCATTGTGGGTAAAAATATCGAGAGTACCTGACAGTACTCATTCCTAGCTGCGTTGCGCAATGCCGAGTTATAAAGATATTCGTGTCATATGTAGAATTACGTCATGACATTTCATTAGCCAGAAACTGGCAAATCGCAAAGGTTAAAAGCGGATAATTCGTACGAAAGAGATATCAAAACAACAAAATATTCAAAACGTGTGCAAAGTGCTGATGCTTCTTTGATACAAAGAAATTGAAAGTAGTCAGGCGGCAGACGCAGACGTTGAGATGTCTTGTGCGCCGTGCGCCGTTTGCCGTGTGGGCTGGGTGGACCGACCAGACGCCAGACGGCGGACGCACATTTCATGAATGAAACGTCTTTTATCGTCTAGGCATTTCATTAAGTCACCACCTGGTCTTTTGACATAACAATGCTGTGAGACAATATTCGGACCTTTTAAGCAAAATCAACAAACCGATTGAATAATATTTTTATTAACGCAATAAATAATGGTACTTATTAAGAAAATTACTAAGTTCGTGATGGAATATTATAAAATAAAACTAGTTTTATTTTGGGTTAAGGTCAATTTACTTGGAAAATATTTTTAAGTAACTTCTCCGGAGCATATTTCAAACGGATTTCTGTATTCCTTTTCCTTGGCTTTACGTTGAATTTACCCCTGAAAGTGCCACAAAATGACACTGAAATCAGTTACGCTTTAAAACCGTACTAAAAATTTATTGTTGTTACGATATTATTTCTAACAAAAAAAGATGAAAAGTAAAGATTTACAAGGGGTGAAGGCTTTTATACATTGTTCCAACATCAAAAACCATTATAAAAACAACGCTTTGAATGTACTCCTAATTATACTTGTTCGTTTTTTAATAACGTTCCACAAAGTTCAAATAGGTATATTTTAGTCGTTATCCAAATACCAACGAAGTAAAAAAGTGTATTTTTATCAAATTGTTGTCTATTGTTTTAAAGGCAAAAATTTAATATCGCTATCACGATTTTACCCAACATTCATACACGATTATAGTATGTATGTGAACCTTACTTTTAGGAGCACTATTAAATTATTTATAGACAACTTTGTTAAACTAATCATTTCTTAATTAAAATGATCAAATTAAAACACGACGAACAATGCATGAATCACTACCATCAGAAACCGAAAATAAGGAAAATGTCTGCTGTGTGGTATATGTATTTATCCATAGACAAAAAAAGGTTTAGTAAAAAAAAAATCAAGATGAGGTAAAATTTAAAATAAAACACAACGAAATCATAAGCAGGGAAAACCCATTTAGAAGTAAATTTAACGATAAGATTGTACACAGGCTTTTAATTTGAAGTAGTAGACTCAAATTTAAGAAAAAAAGTGAAAAATGCCTCAAAAGGGTTTCATCTAACAGTAAACAAGTATAACGCCAATTAAAAAAAATTGGTGCGTTTTATTAAAAATAAAATATTGTTTTCAGTTCTTCTAAGATTCAGGCCATACACTGCGTTAGTGCCATATCCGGTCGTTCACTGAAATATGTCAATAGACATCAGAACGTGTAATAATCTTAATTGGGTTGAATTCATGTATAAAAGATTATTTTTGAGAATATTGAAAGAAGAACGCACTTTTCAATAATTCAAAAACAAGAATTCATTAATTAAAAATAACCTTATAAGGCCGATGACTTAAGTCGTAGCAGAAAAGGTTAAAAAAAATAAAACCACACGAGGTTTAGAGCTCTGCTGGATTATTCTGAAAGCCAACAATACCTTTCTATATTAAATTCGACAGAATTTAATTAAACTAGTGATTGAAGGACAACATGAGACTTAAACTTATGTAAGAACTTTTTTTGAAAGAATGACGTAGTGTAACAATCCATCTAATTGTTCTGCAGATTTCCATTGATTAGTTTTTTTATTTCCATATAGCACACATTGATTAGTTCTTTGATCTCGAATACTTTCTCATTCTCGCATCGCTTCATTTCTTACTAATTAGGACGAGAGATTAGTTAGCTTTTCTATTGGTTGGTCTTTTTACCCGTCGTTTAGGCTTACAGATGTGATCACTGGAAGGGATGTCACAGCTTTGATGACGATACAAGGTCCTCTAGAGAGCAAGTAGCTTCCCGATGCATACCGCGTTAATTCAGATGAAAGTCTGGAAGGTCTTAATCAAGAAACGCTTTGTAAACCGTCGGCTTTTGCGGTTCAGCTAACCTAGAGAGAAAATACTCGTTGAAATCCGTTTGGCAAAACAAACGGTTAAGAAAATATTATGTTTCCCTTTGAAGGACCGACACAGATGTAACCTGTTTATCAGTGAACCCATAATGTTATTATTATGCTACAATCAAAATGAAAACTAATTATGTTCACCTTTGTGCATTTATTTTAATGATACCGTTACAGTTGAGTTTTTTAATGCATTTTACAGCTTTGGAGCTCTAGAATACCGACAGCATTCTCTATTCCAGAAATGTTGTATAGCATTAGGACTATTTTACCAAACATTCTGTAAAATATTTTCAAACCCAAAACAATTAAAATCATCATCGATAAATGCATAATATGTGAAGAAAAAGTTATATAACATTTTAACACTGTTCTTTTTGGTAATCTTCATGGTACTTTAAAGTACCTACTACTTTAAAGCCAAAAAAAGGTTTTAGGAATAAGGCCCATCTAGGTAGGTGCTCGTACCTATGTCTCACCAACAAATAATGATCCGTATTATATCATCTCTTTATAAAATATATTATATCATATAGTGCATCAGAGAATTAATGATACCCGGTACACGTTTATAAATGCGGGTGTACGTACATTTATGATGTATCATGGATTAAAATTCCTGATGAGTTAGCGGTTTCAAAAGCAGTTTTGTTTAATAATCAGTTGTTTATCGACTTAAAATAGAGGATTGAATAATAAAAATGAAACTTTGTTGTGCACGTCATAAAATATCTCGACAGCTCGTCACAAGGAAATTGACGCTCCCGTTAAGACGGAATAAATACGTATAAAAAAACGCCATACGCTTTAGCTTTATATTATTTTAAAACATGTTTTTTTATTCTTTTAAATAATATAAATATTATAACATAAAACTAATTATAAGAAAGAGGCACTTTCCTCTTTTGATACATGTATTTGAATTTCGATTTTGTTTTCGTGAATGAATGTACACATATGCGAATACTCACGCATGTTTCAGAAAATAATATATTTAAAAATTTACAGCAGTTAATATACGAAATAAATGTCGGTATGATTCTATTACGATTAGACGTTAGCGGTGTTCGCTTAATTTAGAACTGGGCAGGAAGGTTAATCCTAGTCAAACCAATTTTATTTTTTTGGAAATTGGCTAATAGATGGCTCGTAACTAGATCGAAAGTAGAAAATTGAAAATAGATGTATTATAGTAAAAAAAACTTTGCGTTTCATATCTACATTCATTAGTTAAGATTATGAACCATTCTCATTCCAGACGAAATTACCAAGATATTTTATAGACGTACGTAAAAGATACTTTAACCTAAGTCAGTTTCGTTTAATGTCGGACTAGCGAGAACCCGAAATGCTTTGCAATGCCACTCAAATAAGTGTTTTAATTCTGTTTAACCGCTGGAGCGATTATGGTCGAAAAATGGACCGCTTTTATTTTTCTGCGGTTGATAGCGGTCCAAAATTTTCCTACCAGTCTTAAAACATTTATTGTAATTATTTGAAACATTTCCATGGCCAGTCATTTATTTTAAAACGAAGCTATTGAAATGCTTTATCTATAATGACCATAGATGTCGCAATTCGAACTTTGTAGACTATTTTAGAACGATGTTAAAAACAAATTTTCAAAATATTTTTTCTCGCTAATATCTAATACCTAATCAGCTGTTTACGGTTAAAATTAAGTCATTTTTTCCATAGACATGCAACTTTCATTATCAAGTATACCACAGACAACAAACAGAAATCAAAAATATTATACGTTGACTCGAATAAGTACCTCTCACGGAGTTTCAAAGTAACAAATGCGCAGGATTCGCGCGGTTATAAACTTTGCGATTTTTTTCTTTTTTTTTTATAAATCTACAAATATGAGATAAACGGTAAATTACAGGTTAATTAATTGGCTATGTAGTACTGTAATATGTTTTTATGTCTTCATGTTAAAATTCGAAGGTATGATTTTTTTAATGTTCTCGAGCAATCGAGGCAAATTTATTTATTTCGCTCCGGTGGTTTGAAGTGCTTTTGGATAAATAATATTTTTTTCTTTTTCCATCTAATGCGTAAACAAATAAATCAGAAGGTTTTCCGACGCTGGAGCAGGCCATATACAGCTGTCCGTGTGAGAAGCATGGATTTTCCAAATTTACCTCATGCTATCCCTTACCGCTACTATGTCTCCTTCGCAATCCCTCCCTCGTCACTCCCTCAGTCACCTCTCCCCTGCGTATTTTTTCCCATCAGCAGATTCATTCGTACCAACCAAACTTTCATAATTTGGGAGGCGGTTATAGGTACCGCCACCCCGGGAACCATTTATTGGATAACCAACATCCCTGCCTTAAGTCATCCCAGTGGTTCGCTATGTTTGGTGACTTAGCAAGGGTGCCCGGGTTCATGGGGAAGCGTTTGCACACCTACCTTGGCGGTCCGGATCCGAAGAGACTGGTCGAGGGAGATCTTTTGAACTCTCCAGACGGACTCTCTCGATCCATCGCCTTGCACCGCAGTGGGAGGAATGGATTCATACATCCATCACTCCCCTAGATTCCTACCCACCTTTCATGCCTTTTTACTTTCCAGAACTTATTCTCCTTCCTTTACCTAAAAAGACAGTCGATAAAACATCCCCAAAGATGACAAAGACCCAAAGGGAAATTATTTTCCTCGGGGCCTCCTGTGTGGAGCAATGTAAAAAAAACGTTTTAACGTGATGGCGATTTATTCGTTTTTAAAAAAGGACGATGACAATGATAAATTATATTCATAATATTATACAATAAAACTTCCATTTTCAGAATCAGCGTTTGTTGATATATATGAATTTTTAAAATATAATATTTTTCAATGGAGTTCCTTATTGTTTGTAGGTTTGTGCCTCCGACCTCCGTGGTCGAGGGATAAGGTTCTCGACTACCAATTCGAAGGTCGCCGTTTCAAAACCCGGCGTGCCAAATAAATTTTATTGGATTAAATGGTGTTATTTCACAATTCATTCATTAAAAATAACATATGTATATATATAGTATATTTGCGGCACATTCCAGAGTGGAAGATTCTCGCAGTACCGGCCTGGTGTAAGACCACCATTCAGAATTGAAGCATTCCTTGAAATGGCTTTATCCGAGTTTGGTAAACAGATATGAATAGTCAGGTACTTTCCCACTTTCTTATTTCCCATCTCATTCGTCTCCGTACACCCTTCAACCTCACAATGTACGCCAATTGGGATTGCCATAGTCTCATTCGCTCCAGATGAGAGCGGTTGGGACACTCGTGCGGTATTCACATAAAAAACATTAAAAAGCCATTGCTAACAGTATTTTAACACCCGGTAAATGAATTTATTAGGTCTTGTATTATTGAAGTAAAAATTTCTTTAGCACCGTTGTAATTTGAAACTCGATGAATCGAAAAATAGCGACACCAAAGAAACAAACATCCATAATGATTTTTTTTACAATTACCCCTTTTGTAATGGGTAGCAATTACGTTTGTATCTGTAAAGTGATTTTAAATTGTAATCCATATTCTGAAATGAATAAAAACTTATTACTGAGAAGAAGATAACACTAATAATCTAAACGAAAATATGAAAGAGAACAAGACACAGAAAAATAGAAAAAGATAATGGTCGCAAATGGACCTCGAACCCAGAACCTCTCGTCTAACCGGGACGGGCCCTTTTACCAATTCAGCCATTGCCACCTTCCATCAAACCGTCATAATTGTCGATCTCATATTTTCAAATTTTTCATTGGAAACGATCGTTCTAAGAGCTGATTTGTAATCTAGATAGCGTCTCGGATAAAAATATCCAGTTTTATTTATATGGAACAAATATCGACTTTTTTATAAAAGTCTAAATGAATATTCAAATTTTTTATAAGAACAATCCCTTTTTAAACTTTTGAAGCTTATTCCCATCAACGTAATATATCGTTGAAGAAGAAGATAACACTTATAATCTAAACGAAAATATGAAAGAGAACAAGACACAGAAAAATAGAAAAAGATAATGGCTGCAACTGGGACTCGAACCCAGTACATTTAAAAGTTATAAAAGAGAGTTGTTCTTATAAAAAATTGAAATAACTTATTGTTTACTATTTTTCAATCTAGAATTTTAGAAACACGTATATTTCAATACATGTGCAATAATAAGGAACTCCAGTGAAAAATATTATGGCTTTAAAAAAATATGTTCGTATAGACCAATATACGCTGATTCTGAATATGTAAGTTTTATTACATAATATTTAACGTAGAGTTTTAAAAAAAATATTAAAAGGTCCATTTTAAAACGTGTCATTAAAACACCCTGTCAAGTTGGTATTGCTGGATTTTGGCGGCGTGACGTCACCGCGCCGCGTCACCTGGGTCAAAGTTGTATAGAAATGTAATACGCAAGCCGTTCGACATTCCGTGTTATTGGTTTATAGAGATTTGGACATATAATAGTTTTTGTTTTTATTGAAACATTATTTAGGCCTAAATAATTCAGTATCAAAAATAAAGTATCTCTATTAGTTTATCTATATTATTTAAAATATTCAAAAACTCTAACTGTACAAAAAACGATTATAATGCCCAGTAAAACGCTCCAATGCAGAAATTCAAAATGGCGGGAGTCGAACAGCTGATTCCAGTTCCATACAAAATTCATACTTCGGTTGGTCATGATGACGTCACACTAGATTCGGTGGTTTTCGGGGGATCTTGAAAAATTAAAACCTTGACATTTATTTTAACTATTAAAACTAACTATAAAAATAAAAATGCAGTTATTTAAGTTAGAAGGTCATTATTCATAAAAAAATAAAAAAATTGGACTGAAGTTCTCTATTATAACTTTATTAACTTTATTAACTTTGAGACATTCTGTAGTAATTATGGTATCTGTAAAGCGATTGTAAATTGTAATCCGTATACTGTAATGAATAAAAATGCTCATTATTTATTATTTTTAAGTCTAGAATTTTAAGAAAACATTAGTAATATTTTTAAATATATAATGATATAACTACAGTTTAGCAGGTTTGAATGTTAATAAATAAAAAAAAATAAGAAAACTTTGATTATATTGAAATTTGAGACATACCATATTAATTATGTTCGTAAAGCGATCTGTAAAGCCATTTTAAAATTTTTCATTCACATTTCGCTAAAATCCATATTATGAAATTAATAAAAAACTTTTATTTACTATTTTTTAGTCTAATATTTTAGGAAAAAGCTAACATTAAACAAAACTATATATATCATTATTATTATCTTTGAAACATCCAAACCGTTAAAACCGGGGAAATCGGATAGTGATTATGACTTTATAAAATACATATTTATATTTTGTAAAAATTTATAAAAAACTTTTGAAAACTCTTGAACTATATTATAATTTTAGCAATGGCTTTTTATTAATAAGATATATCAATCTACTGAATTTTCAAGAAAATTGTTAATATCATATATGACGCAATAATTCAATAAAGTTTTCACTGATAAACTCGAGAAATATTGTAATTATTTATTTCGGCGAAAAGAGCTAAAAATTATCTCATATTAACAAACCAATGGCGACGCCAATTTGTTCGATCGAATCACTTAATAAGCGAATAACTTTACTAAAGTGGACATGATCTAATGTTAAATAAAACGTTTTACCGAAAAAATCTACAAATGCACTTCCGTGAACGTGATAACTGCATTTTAAATTAAATTAAAACGTCGTCTGCCTCGAGTTATACAATCGAGATGACAAATGATTATAAATGTAAGTTTGTTATCAAATTATTCAGGTTATTACCTACTTAGTCATCGAAAGAAATTTTGTTAATATTTTTTAGCACTTAAAAATTGTACGTACTTAAATACTTTTATTTTTGTTCTATTTAATTTACAGGTAAAATAAATAAAAATGATTTATTAAAATAATTTCAAACCTTTTTTCCGTAGCAGTTTTGTAAATGATTATATTGAAATTTCACCACGATTGTCAGTGTCAAAAATAGAACTTTAATATTTGCTTTAAAGCCGGGTAACAAGTGCTCAAAAACAAGAAGAAGGGGAGGTATTTAAATACGAATGTTAGAGGGAGCGCGCTAATATTATCATCATCATTGTTATCATCATTATCATCACGATTATTATCATAATTATCATCATCATTATAATGATGCCATCACGATTATTATCATAATTATCGTCACCATTATCATTATTATTATTATCATTAGTATCATCATCACTATCGTTGTCATCATCATTTTCATCATCATCATCGTTATCATCATCATCATTACCATCATCGTTATCATCATCATTATCATCATCATTATCGTCACCATTATCATCATTATCATTATCATCATCATTATCGTCATCATTATCATCATCATCATTATCATTGTTATCATCATCAGCGTTATCATCATCATTATCATGATGATAATGATGATGATAAACATGATATCGTCAACAGTATAATCAACATTATCATCATCAGTATCATCATCACTATCATTATCATATCATTATTATCATCAATATTAAAAACGATAATAATTAAGCGAAAATTGTGAAAATGTTTAAAAAACACGACTCGTTTCAAATTAAGCTAAGATCTCGTTGGAAATGTCTTAAATAGCATTTAAGGAAACACTTTGAATTTTTCCAATAACTTGTGAATTAACAGAAAAAACGTGTTTAAAATAATTTTCGGAGCATACTTTGCGATTTTTTGTATGGAGAGAATTATTATTTTTTGTATGTAATTACCGTATCGGCTTAGCAAATTTATTTATATTACCTTAAAAAATAACACCTATTTTTTTAGAAATTTAAAAATCTACAAAGAGTTCAAGATAAAAATATGATATACAACGGTAGTATGGTAGAAATTCGGAATGTCGGGGCTTAAACCTTTAGATCAGATGTTCCCAGCCTTTATAGACTACCGCCCCTTTACAAAAAAAAATTCAACGCCCTCTTTTTCGTTATAGTTATACCACAATATTAACAATACAATATTGATGCACTTTATCTATTTATCTATCTATTAAGAAACGCAATGTAAAAATGAAAAATACCACTATATGAATTAGAAAACTGTTTTTTTAATTTTTTTTTAAATTTAAATAAACACAAAAAACTAAATGTAACAAAAAATACTGAGATGGTTGAAGATGATTTAGTTTTAATAAATCGTTAATATCGGTTTCCAATTTTGTCATTTTCAGTCGCAAATCTTCAAGCTCTGTGATGTTCATTTTCTTAAAAAGTAAATTTGTTACTGTCCTGAAGCCAGGCAAGTACATTGAAAGTTTTTTGTTATTAATTATTTCTTAAATAGGCGCCAACGCCCCCCAATTGTCCTCTAAGCCTTAATTTTTATAAAGTAATGTTAATCGAATAATTGTTATTATTGGAGGGTCCTTAAGATTTAAACTTCCCCAAACCCTTCCCTAAACCCTTCACTGCCCCAACGCCCCCAATCGTCCTCTAGACCTTTGCTTAATGGTTCCCACGGGTTATTTTGATGTCAAAGTAAGCCTTAATGTTTATAAAGTGATGTTAATCGAATAATTGTTATTATTGGAGGGTCCTTAAGATTAAAAAAAAACTGTTCGTACAAGACTGGTCCCTCTAGCAGTTTTTCAGATTTATTTTACGTTTTACGAATCGTGTCCCAGTGCTGGCATGACAGAAAAAAAATTAAAAGTAAGACAAACATTCACATTTGAAAATCTCCTGTTACCATCACAGTAATTGGAAAATGTTCCTAATGTTCTGATGAGGGTCTTAGCCAGTCGAGGAATTAAACTCACAACGCTTGGGTGGGTCAGCTGCAATGCCATCTCAGCCACCGAACGGTCAAATTTTAAATGCATTTGCCTACATGAAAATAATAATAGTCAAGTAGAGTAGGATATAGATTACAGACAGTCAATGACGAAAAACAATCTTACTGTGACCACCATTGTTTTGACCTAATTCGAAGGGGGCGTTAAGGTCCCAACAATTGTTTAAAATTTATGAAGGTACCGAACGATTAAAAATATTCTAACGCCCCTTAAAAGCTTGTTATTCCACATTGTTATTCCACAAAACTTTTTTGTAAGATATTTACTATTAGAAATGAGGTTTTTCGAGATAAAATAAAGGGTGAAATTATTTGCATTTTCTCGTTAATTAATCGCCATTTTGTATTCTGCCGTGGTATGTTCTTATCAGTTCATTTAGTTTTGAAGAGAAGTCAATCACAACTATTTTAAAGTCTGCGCTTCACCACTTTGTTATTGTTGTTAAAGCATGTTTTAAAAATGCTTTTCCTGTTGAGAATCCATCATCTGCCTTGCAATACGATTCATACTGCGTAGAGGAAGAATTTTGAAACTCTGGTAACAGAGGCGCACAGTTTACAGACAAACCGAAAGTTGGACAAACATCTATTATGTGCTTGATGCAATGGTGCGCAAAACGTGTAGCATTATTGGGCCACATTTTTTTTAACACAAAAGAAGCAATTAAAAAAGAAAGAAAGACATACATTCCCGGGTTACGAATAACCCAAAAATGTTTGAAAATCTCCTACTACCACCACAGTAAGCAGAAAATGTTGCTTGTGTCGTAATGGAGGACTTAGCCAGCCAAGGAATCGAAGACGCGACGCCTGGGTGGGACCCAAACGCGATTCCCACTCAGCCACTGACAGTCAGTCATTTGTAGCAATAGTTGTTGGTGATAATTTTTGTGCGTGTTGGAAAAATTCTTGGTGATCGAATTGATCGTTTGGGCCTTCTCTTTATATTATGGTTCCAACACAAAATAGCTCATTTTTGCACCGCGGCAAGATGCAATTATTTGATCTATAATTGTTCCTCAATACTTATACAAAAAAAAACTTAACTCAGGTCAAAAATGTCTACAATCAGAAAATCAAAAAATAAATCGTGTGGTGACAAACAATAAAAAATAAAAAAAAATCACCCTGTATAAGAGTTGATAAATAAATAAATTATCATTGGTTTAACTAATGCGCTTGACTCAAACCAAAAGGTTACAGTTCATTTTCCGAACCGTCATAGGTAAATAGCAAGTGTGTATTTTCATAATTATTCAGATCTGATGAGATACGGTGCGCGTGGTTTGGTCAAATATTATGTTTGATGTAATATTTGTAGGCAGTATGTGGGCTTACTAAAGTTGACAAATGTTGCACAATTTCTCCAGTTTTCAAGGTCATCCAGGTTTACTCTGTGGCTATGAACTCCATTTCCTGATGATTTTGTCAGCTTTTTCGTGCCATACGAGAGAAGATTATTACACCACGACTGTTGCTGATTGAAGAAATATCAGCGTGGGTCCTCCCACGCAAGTTTCACGCACTTCTCTAGAAGTGCGGAAAAGTTAACTTTTGTGGGGTTTGATTAGGATGTTGTGTTTTTGTGATGCAAGTTATCTTGGTATTGATGTCGACTTGACATTAAATATGTATTTTAGATGACACAAATCGAGGTTGATATCCACGTATTTAATAGAACCGATCTTATCCGTTATTATCGAAGCAGTGCAACAATAAAAATTCCATCGGGGAGAGATTCGAAGGTAAACTTCAACCCATAAGTGCAAAGGCGCATAAATACATGTGTTAATTTTCTTTGAGGAATTTGAAGAACAGATGTGCCAAAGTATGCACATTAATGTGCATGTTCACATAAAACCAAATAAGTAATACGCTTTTAACATATCAAAAAGATGTTTCTGAACATAATACGGGAAGATGATATTATGATAGCCATGTCCTGCAAACTGTGTTATTAATAAAACACCAAGGTTTTTGTGTTTTACGTGTGTTTTTTTTTGTGTTTTGTGGTCGTTGAACTTTCTTCTCGTCTATAGGAAAAATGAATTGTATAGAATTTTAATTAGAACAACTCTCTTTTTATAAGTCAGTCTGACCGTCAGTGGTTGAGTGGGCATCGCGTTTGTAGTAGGAGATTTTCAAACATCGTTAGGTTATTCGTAACCCGGGAATGTTTGTCTTTCTTTAAAAAAAAAGAAAAAATAACTTTTGAAGGTTAGGGAGCATCCATTAATTACGTGAGCTCACCAACCAGAACCTCTCGTCCTATGAGGACAAACGTCTTACCAATTAGGTTACCGCCACTAATTATTTAAACGTCATATTTGTCAATCTAATATTTCAAATTTCAGAATTAACAATATTGTCTTAGTTTACCTTTATAAAAAAATGAGTTGTTCTAATTTAGATTGATAGTACCTACATTTAGACTTTTACAAAAAGGTTAATAAGTATTTTATATAAATAAAATCGTATATATTTATCCGAGACGCTATATAGTTGAACAATTATTTCCAATGAAAAAGTTAGTTGTTAATAATATGGAAAAAAATTATTCGAAGATAAATTTGGTTGATTCTAAAATTTTATGTACGAGATTAACAAATATGGTATAAGTAAGGGGTGGTTGTAGAAAACGTATAAGTAAGGGGTAGTTGTTGTTGGGTGGTTATTTGGTGGTTGTTGTCTCAGAAACTCGGCACAGGGCCGGCAGAAATAGTTAAATAGTATATAACTGATAACCCTGTACAAATCGCAAGTGCGCCCCACGGTTGAATTTGGCAGCCACCTCTGGTCTGGGGCCCCTAAATATATCTAAACCGATATTAACCGGACCCATATTCACTCCTTCCTCTCCTCAAAAACACCCTCCGCCCAGCATCTTCAAAGACGACATAGGCCCTGAGGGAAATTATTTTCCGACAAAGGCCCTGAGGGAAATTATTTTCCCTGTGTGGAGTTAATTTAAAAAAAAGCCTAATTGATAAGGCGTCTAAGACGGTAAGACGAGAGGTTTTGGGTTTCAGTCCAGTTTCGACCGTCAAATTTTCATTTTTCTGTGTGATGTTCTCTTTCATATTTTCGTTTAGATTATTTGTGTTATCTTCTTCTTCAATGATGAATTAATATAACTCTGTAAAATGAAACTGCAGAGTAGAGATATTCCCAGATTCATTTTCCGGAAAAGGAAAGTACTAAGAGTTAAATACAAGATTCGGCCAAGGTGAGAAGTTAGAATATCAGGGGTTTTATCCTTTGCGTTGAGTTCCTAGAACATTATGGCAGCATTTTTAATGACTTCCACACAAGGATAACCATTAGGTACTTATTGTTTCTCTGTAATTATTCATCTGTTCCAGTATGAAACTAGAATAAATTATTATCTTCAGATTTGGGATATTACACAGAAAAGACACACTGAAAAAAGGTTCCAGTGGTTCAGATTATGGTAGTTGTTATTCAATATCTTTTAAATCAAATTTTAACCGTGTACTTATCTTCATTTCTGCGCCATAATGTTTAAAAATATTTAAGAACGCAAGCTTTTTAATTTTCGTTCATTACTTATTTGCAATTTGTTAAAGTAACTGGTCTAAAGAAGGTGGAGTTAGAAGAAAAATGGTTGACCCTAAATTTACTATACTATACTCTGAAAAAATATGGTTGAGACCTTTTTTGTTTGTTTTTTATTTTATTTTTATTTGAATACCTCACAAGAGTCCCAGCTGCTTCCGTCTGGAGCCAGTGAGACTATGGCATCCCCAAATGGGGTATATTGTGAGGCTGAAGGTAATGGGGAGGGGAAGGTAGAAAATTATATTTTCAATTTTTATTTCAAATTACAATTATTATTCAGAAACATTTTCCAAGTTCGTATATATTGATGAGTTTGAGGTTACGAAGGTCTTCGTGGATTCTTGACAGAGAAATACAAATTATTTGTCTAAAAAGTTACAAAAATTTTAGCTAGTGCATTTTCCTGTTAAAATGAATTAATCAAATTAATTTTTCTGTCGAAAAACTCGTGGTAAAACAAACAACAACTCGTGGAAAACACAGTTTATTAATTGAATTTATAAGTTAAATATTTATAAATGGAGCACGATACTAAAAAATGATTAAATCAATTAAAGATCAAATCACTTTGTTTACACCAAAATTAATCAGAATTATCAACATGTTTCAAAACCAAAGCTTTCTTCGTCAGGATAAAATGATATTTTTTTCCTGACGATAATTTTGATTAAATAAGTGGTGTATACAAAGTGTTATTTTTATTTAATTAAATATAAATAATGAAAATAACAATACTTTCATTTTATCCTGGCGAAGAAACTATTGAATTCGAAACATGTTGATAAGTTTGGTTTGTTTTCATTTGATTAAAGTGATGCCACAAAGTGAATTTGTGATTATTGAAAAAATAATTAAATCAATTGAGATGACTAATTACCGCTGAAAGCTTTTTAATAGTGATGTACAAATCCAATACATATCAATTTTTTTATCTTGAGGATTTTCATTTTTATGTTAAATCCTCACACAAGGTCTTTATTTCTTCTATAAACATATTCGTGCATCTTCTCACACGGCTCTATCGTTTGGATAGGAAGAACCCAGCTTAGTAGGCTGGAGTTTCTAGATCAACAAAACTATTTTCACCGTGCAATTTTGTTAAAGAACGTCCTTCCAACGTCCTTTCCGTCACACGGAACGGAACTTCGAACCAATTTAACAGTTAAAAATAAAATAAGCATGTGACGTTTTTTTCCAACCCATAAGTGCAAAGGCGCATAAATACATGTGTTAATTTTCTTTGAGGAATTTGAAGAACAGATGTGCCAAAGTATGCACATTAATGTGCATGTTCACATAAAACCAAATAAGTAATACGCTTTTAACATATCAAAAAGATGTTTCTGAACATAATACGGGAAGATGATATTATGATAGCCATGTCCTGCAAACTGTGTTATTAATAAAACACCAAGGTTTTTGTGTTTTACGTGTGTTTTTTTTTGTGTTTTGTGGTCGTTGAACTTTCTTCTCGTCTATGGGAAAAATGAATTGTATAGAATTTTAATTAGAACAACTCTCTTTTTATAAGTCAGTCTGACCGTCAGTGGTTGAGTGGGCATCGCGTTTGTAGTAGGAGATTTTCAAACATCGTTAGGTTATTCGTAACCCGGGAATGTTTGTCTTTCTTTAAAAAAAAAGAAAAAATAACTTTTGAAGGTTAGGGAGCATCCATTAATTACGTGAGCTCACCAACCAGAACCTCTCGTCCTATGAGGACAAACGTCTTACCAATTAGGTTACCGCCACTAATTATTTAAACGTCATATTTGTCAATCTAATATTTCAAATTTCAGAATTAACAATATTGTCTTAGTTTACCTTTATAAAAAAATGAGTTGTTCTAATTTAGATTGATAGTACCTACATTTAGACTTTTACAAAAAGGTTAATAAGTATTTTATATAAATAAAATCGTATATATTTATCCGAGACGCTAGTTGAACAATTATTTCCAATGAAAAAGTTAGTTGTTAATAATATGGAAAAAAATTATTCGAAGATAAATTTGGTTAATTCTAAAATTTTATGTACGAGATTAACAAATTTTGAGGATTTTCATTTTTATGTTAAATCCTCACACAAGGTCTTTATTTCTTCTATAAACATATTCGTGCATCTTCTCACACGACTCTATCGTTTGGATAAGAAGAACCCAGCTTAGTAGGCTGGAGTTTCTAGATCAACAAAACTATTTTCACCGTGCAATTTTGTTAAAGAACGTCCTTCCAACGTCCTTTCCGTCACACGAAACGGAACTTCGAACCAATTTAACAGTTAAAAATAAAATAAGCATGTGACGTTTTTTTCAATATGAAATAAGGTGCGAATAGTAAAAACTAGTGAAATGTACAAATATGGAAATAGCACCTCACATTTCTGAAAGGATTGACAAGATAGAAATTGTTTGGCATTCAAGAGGAACAAAAAGGTTTTATGGCCACACTAAAATCGGGTGCAGAGCATTGAATGTAATAACCCAGGAGAATGGAAGTATTTTGAGAAGGCATTAATTAATCCATTAATGGATAGCTAATGCCAGGTTATGATGAGGATAACTGAAAAAAGCAATTTCATTATGAACATTTTATCACTTATCATTATTATTTATGTTTCATTTTAATAGGGTTCATAAAATTTGATTAAGTAAATTTGTGGTGCCATGGTGAGAACCTGACAATATTCGCTCAGTTCACTAATGCACTGCAAGCTACAAACACAATCATGAGATCTAATGTAATACCCTGAAATTTACCCTGTAATACCCTTTACCCAAATTGATCTTATGTAATACCCTGAAATGTGGAAAATCACACACAAGTAGTTAGTACACACCATGTGTACTAACTACTTGTGTGTGATTTAATACACCATGAGATCAGTATTTCACTAAAAAAAATCATTAATCCCTAGAAATTAATAAAAACTCGGAATAATTGAATGGGAATAATTAGTTATGCGCTGACCAAAGTGCATTCGTACTGTAAAGGAGACATATCTATAAAAACAACACAAGTAGCTGCTAATAGGACTTGTTTACTCTTAAGTAACTTGGGATGAGTATAAAAGACGTTTCGTCAATTTGTTAGCTATCAGTATCTGGTTTGCCTCTGTACGGTAATAAGCAAAAAATCATCACCATGAAATTGGTAAGTCCACTCAAATAAACTGTCAATCATAAAAAATTTCACAACCAAACCCACCAATGTCTAGTGAAATAAAATTTTTATCTTTACTATGTTTTACTATTAATATCGTTGCTGCTTTTCGTTCATCCCGTTAAACAGTATTATTGAAATTTTAATTATTTTTTTATTTATTTTTTATTGTTGATGTTTCTGATGCTAGTTTTTATTTGCAGGCAATCTTCTTCGTCCTGGCCGCAGTTGCCTTCGTGTCCGCAGTCCCCGTTCCCGCAGACAAGATCGTGGCTCAGATCTTGAAGTCAGCCTTCGATATCGACCCCGCTGGCGGATACAAGTTCGGGTAGGTCAACAATTCCTTAAATCCTTCAGCACTCAAGGTATCCTACTCTCCTGTAAATGTGGTCTAAATCCTGAACACTAAAAAATTATTTTCTTTTTATCTTAAATTCTGTACCGATATTTTTGTCACCCGCCCTCCGAACCTTGATCCGGAACTACGATAATGTTTTTCGTTAGCTTTTGGTTTTCAATTAATCAAATGTTATCCATATCTTAATGTCTGTTAGAAGTCTTTTAGTTAGTCTGTCTTCTAGAACCCCTAAATACTATGAGATCATTTTTTAGCCTTTTGGCTGTCAGTCGTAAGTCTTAAGTATCTTCACATTTTACTGTATTTTAGATCGATACGCCCTAGAACATTATAAAATAGTTTTTCCAAGCCCTTTTGCTCACTGTTAGCATTAATTTCTTCACCTCTTCTGGTCTCCTTACACCCTAGCTCTCTGGGTTAATTTCTGATTACTAGAAGAAAACAAGTTCTTTCCTTTTGACCACGACTCGTATATAAAGATAGAAAAGAAAAACACATTTGTGATAGAAAGGAAAATCGAAAGAAAAATCACATAAATGCTCTGAGCGTGAGGTTTTTTTTAAAATCCCTTGTCACCTCCGAAATAAGAACTTTGACGGGCCATTTGGACTTATTTCTTGTTAAAATAAATTTTAATACAGAATGATACATGTAAAGAAATTAGAAAAACCTTCTTTTGAGGTTTTAAATGTTTTGAACTTTACTTTCTACGTATTTCTTAAAAAAAAAATTTGAGCATTTTTTCTCAATCCAGCTCTGAATAAAGTGGCCATTGAACGGCCTTGTTATAAAAAAAACACGTATATACCTAATCATTAGCACTTGGGTGCGATGATTACTTCATCGATGTGGAGAAAAGTAGATTTTTTCAAGCGCATTATAATATATTCAAGGATACGTGACATGCTTAAATTGAAAATATTACGTCGAAAACGTAATATATTCTTATAAAACATAGAGATGGTATTTAGTCATTCTTTTTTTGTGACCTCCGTTATTCACTCATTAGCAAGTTAACGATGTTTCGACACGCATTTTTACTTTTTCGATAAAGTCATCTAATAAATGTAATTGCTAAACCTATTAATTCATGTGACGGCATTGAATAAAAAAAAAACACATTTTTTAATAATTGTAAAAGTTCTGTGTAGCACCATTTTTGATTGAATCGTAATAAAACACTTCTTATTAATAACTTCGATTTTAGTGATACAAATCAAAGAATTTCGGAACAAACGTTTCCTTCATCAATATATCTATAGGTGTATACTTTGTATTATATGATTGCTGCAATATTAATCAAAAATAAATCAATGCTCTTTCTTTCAATTACCTCAAATTTCAAACTTTGCACATATAACGAAACGTTCGAAGTTGTTCAGACATTACATTTCGTTCCCATTTTAATTTGATATATTAGTGAAATTATCAAACAACAACTTAACTTCCACAATTTTAATATTTATTTGTAAAATTAATAAATCGATCTTTAAAAACATAAAAAGGACAAATCTGAACACCCTCGACTCGGCTCTGACTCTGTCAAAGGTAACCTACCCGCGAAATTGACAGCTGTTCGTATGCTGTCAGATAAGTATGCCGTAAACTGTTCCAAAATCCGTTGGCGCCACTTGACACTTAAAATGGGGTGTTATACTTTGACCTCTATTTTACGTAAAATAAATGATTTTTACAGATTTGAAACTGATGACAAGATCACCCGTGATGAAGTAGGAGTGCTGAAGACAGTAAAGGACGAGGAGGGTAAGGATGCTCAGGCCCTGATTGTGAGCGGATCTTACTCCTACCCCGATCCCGAGGGAAATCTTATCACCCTGAAGTTCGTCGCCGATGAGAACGGATTCCATCCCGAAGGAGCGCACATCCCCGTTGCCCCCGTCGTTTAAACAAACTGCCCACCCCCAGAAAACCAATGTGATCTTTTTTGTTTAGGATAATGTGATTAATATGAAGGTTGCACGAATCCTATTTTTTCTTAGGACTCCGCTATCGTCAGCTTTATACTGCCATATACGAATGTAATATATCTACCACTTAAATTGAAAACTAAAAAAAAAATAAAGAAGCAAAAAATATATTTATACCTTACACAAGTTTTATTATTTATTTGACTACGCGTGTGTTTTTATTTTAAAAGAATCTAAAAATGACTATTATATAAATCGGTATTGATACATCAGTACGAGTAAATCGGTATAAATAATCTTGATGTTTATATATCAGTATAAATTATCTCGGCGTATTAAATTTAAAGCGATATGAGTGTATCGCTGAGAGGCCATTGTAATACCCTTTTCTTTAAATATTTGAGTTATAAACAGCCTTTATAAAATCGTACATGACAGTATTAGGAATATTTATACCATTGACCAACAAAGCTATATGCGTTGTTTACCAAAGAGATGGAATGTTGTAACGCAGCTATGGGCAGTTTATTTTTACATGGTTATAGATAAATAAACCACGAGTTCGATAAAAAAGAAAAATTGCAACAGTACAAAAGAAAAAAACTGGTGATTGCGCAACAAAAAAAATATTTTCCGCTAAGGACGATATTGACCCCTGAACTTTGACTGTTAAAAAGAATTTACCCATTTAGCACCAATACATTTGTATTCGATAATGGGGATGTAAAAATGTTAAAAAAATATATTTGGATGTAAATAATGCTAGAGGTCATTTTATTTGAGTTTTATGGCAGATGTTCCCAAGCCAGTATTTTTATTTTACAACATTAGTGTGGCATAAAAATACCATTCACCAACAACAACAAATCAATTAAAAATAGAATAATCATTGAGATTCTTCCATAATGACCACTAAATCGCCTAGGAATTTATATATAAGTCAATGGATTTCAACAAAATGATCGCTTAATAAAAAAACAACATGGGTTATTTTCCTTGTCATCGAAAATATTTTGATAGTTTGTAACGTTTTAGTGCAAGGCTGGAACATCGCCAGTAAAGTTGTATTACCATAATATGGAGATTTCTTAATTAAATATTGACACAAAATTAAAAATTAACAAATCGTTTTAATATATTCTAACAAAACACGAGAAGGTTGTTGCTGTGTCTGTGCTTTAAGCTCAGAACCTTGCATTTTCGGGGGACTGCTCTATTTTCTATAGCTATCTAGAGCTATCATGACAACATATCCACCGTGCTTTCCTAAAACATTTCGTATTTTTTAAAATACTCTTGTGAAATGTTTATGTTTATGCTAGAGAGATGCGATGTTTTCCAATCATTTCCAATCATCAAAGGTATCTCTAGAAGTGTCTAAGAATTTCGTGGTTGGCTATAGCGCACTGTTTTTTTGGGCATCTCCTCCATAATGATGAAATATTGTAACAAAATTAATTATTATCATTAATTTATATGGATTTTTAAAACAAGCACATTGCAGTCATAATCGCTTAACTAAACGAATAACCCCTCCCAATGGTTTTGAATCTATTGTTCCCCAAACGCGTGCATTATTGGATGTTTCTGAAATGGAGTATTTCAAGTTGAACACTAAAAGTGCGTATTATCCAGTTTCGTCCTTAATAAAATTAATGTATAATTTCACCTTGAAGCGTTTCTTTTAGTTGACCAACTAGTTGCTATGTAAAACTGAGATGGCAGTTGAAGATGCTGAATGGGAATATTTCAATAAACTGGATATTCCGCTTTTAACTTGAATATAAGCATTATCACATTTAACTGGTATGTTAGGAACACTCCTTTATGAGCTACTAGCTGGGATACCCGGCTTGGTTCAGGGAGAAGATTGAACTGACGTTCGAACCCACGACGGATTTATATACCCCTACCAATGGATAGCCCCACCTGTACGAAAAAGGTTTCGAATGGTCGACAATATTCCAGAACATTCCACAACATTCGAGAGTGTTCTGGAATGTTCCACAATGATGTTCCCGATTCACTATTCCCGAACATTCCACAACGTTCCAGAATGTTCCGGGATATTCTGAAATGTTGTTGAATGCTCTTGAATACTCTCGAATGTTCTGGACTGTTCTAGAAATTTATAGAGGGCGAAACTTCTAGCCCTTATATCTTCAAAAGCACCCCCTTCAGGTAAAAACGGGAACCTTCTTCATGAATGGGGATAGAGACCTACCACACCATAAAACTCTTTCAATAGTACCGGGACTCGTTTCTGAGTTTTAGCGGGACGCATACCTTTGTACACTTTTTTTAATAATATTAATTGATTAATAATTTCGTTTTCCTTCCCTCAAAACTGTGATTTACCTGAAACCACATCTGATGCAGTCACAATTAAACTATAATTCACCATCGGGCATACTTTAACTGTGATTGATCAAATGCACACCATTCAACAAATTGAACATTACTTTTCACTACAACGGTTTCGCGAAGTTAGATATTTTGCTGCATCATGCGAAGCCCGAAGCCATTGCGCAGTATCTCGATGTTGACCATGTGAACAAGACGAATACCACTCAAGGTCAAGACTTGTCTAAAAGCAATGACGTTGAAAATATGACTTTTTAATTAAGTGATCAATTAAATCAAGATAAAAGAACTCGATGGCTCTTCTTCTATAATCTCCAAACTCTGATAATTAAAGCTTATTTTCTGAATGTTATAGCCAAGTAAAACCTTGACATTCGAAAGTGTCACTTGCTTCGGGGCGATGATAGTTTAAGACACATAATGCTCATGTACGCAACGCAAAATTTAAAAACTTTTATGTTATATAATTATGTAAAATCAATAAAATCCGGTTTTGCTTTAGCATCAACATTTGGGATTTAGGAAGAATCGTTGGCATTATGTAAAAATGCCAAAAATATCCCAAGAGAGAAGGTAAGTTTATTTAGCAGAAGGCAGGTAACTTTAAAAGTATCGTACTCAAGGGAAAATTTCATCAACAATTTTGTGCGAGTCACGAAGGCAGATGTTCGGTATACACAAGTTCTAACTGTGCATATTTCTAGTGCTAAGATTAAGTAATTAATTCATATACCAGCACTTGATTGATTGACTCTTGTAAATAACGTTGCCGTTTTTCATGGCCTTGAATAGTCATAATTCATAAGGTCATCAAAGTGTCTGGCTAGCGAGTAACTTGTTAAAAAATTTCCGTTAGTTTGAAAAAAAATCGCGTGTGTAATGTTGCTGACATTTTAAGGCTTCGAATCTGTTTGCAATCATTAATTCTATGATTATTTGCATATTATGGTCATTGCGTTCATTATTTGTCAGGACTAAACTTTCTATTATCATATTAGACTTTGAGCGTGTTGGGCAATTATACGAACAAGATATATCACGGATAGGGGGTGCTAACGATTTTTACACAGGAAATAAATAAAGATTTTTTGATTCAAAAGAAGGCGCAAGGCTCAAAGAAAAGTGGGTTCCGTGATTTTTTATGAAACTTTGCTCGGCTGCAAAAAAAAAGTTTTATTGATAAGCTAGTTTTTTCATGTATGGAAGGTACTCGTATTTCGGTCTAATAGAGGTTTGATGTCAGCCATGCATCCATCATCTCTAAGTTTATTTTAGGGTGGCATATTTTTTAAGCCCTAATTATCACATTAAAAAGGATTAATAAATACTTTATTAACCCATTAAATATTTGTATGTTGTTTATTAGCATCGCGTACGACCTATTGTCATGCACTTTGTATTTATTTTGAATATTATGAATTACGAACCTACATTATAGTAGATAGGAACAAATAAGCTCAGTTGGTAGAGCACTGACCGCAAGTCATAGGTCCTGGGTTCAAGCCCCAGACAATGGCGGCTCGTGACTGTTGGGTGTGCTAGAGAGCTTATATTAAAAAAATGGCTTTACTTTTGTTGTAGTAGGCGAAAAACATTTTTTTTAAAAACCGTTTTTTTTAATGAAGATTTTCAGGGAAACTGAAATTTCCTGAAATTTTTCGTACAAAAAATCGATTTTCGAAAAAAAAAAACTTTTTTTTGGCTACAACATCATTGATATGGTTTTTTTTTATATTAGCACTCTAGCACACCCAAAAGTCACGAGCCGCCACTGGTCCCAGAGGTGACCGTATCTTTTTCGGATTTTCCGTTCCAGATTTTTGATTGAATTTCGCAAATATTGTTTTAATCAATTAAATATTTGAATTTTACTCATCAAGTTAAAAATAAAAATAAATTAGCTTTTTTCAAAATTTATCATTATTTATTTTTAAATTTTTATAAGAAAGACTCTCTTTTTATAACTTTTGAAGGTTATTCCCATCAACGCAATATATCATTGAAGAAGAAGATAACACTTATAATCTAAATGAAAATATGAAAGAGAACAAGTGTTTTTTTTTCTGTGTCTTGTTCTCTGAAATTCTATGAAAAAGAACAAGTGTTTTTTTTTTCTGTGTCTTGTTCTCTTTCATATTTTCATTTAGATTATAAGTGTTATCTTCTTCTTCAATAATATGTTTATTTTTATTTTGATATTAGTTATCAACTCTCCGGCCGAAACAAAAATACTTTCACGGCAAAAAGTATTTTTGTTATTTATTTTTGGGGTGTCATGCCGTGCTGCGCTACCTCTTTCTTTAGCCAACGTTTCGGACAGCGTTACAGTGTTCCTCATCACACATCTACCGTGATGATGGACACTGACGCTGTCCGAAATGTTGGCTAAGAAAGAGGTAGTGCAACACGGCATAACGCCAATTAAATAACTTAAATAATGAAAATACATTTTCGACTACCATAATACGGGCATTTGCCTAGCTTGGTAGTCGAAATACCATGTAAAACAATCCTGTAATAAACAAAATGAATAAAGAAAAAAAAAAGTAATCCTCATGCTATCAGCAATTTAAAAATTGCTTTCTATTGTTTTCTTTTTTCTTCTAGATTATATGCATCTATATACCATGTTTTAAATTCACTTTATAAAGTTTTTTATTAATTAAACCTCAATTTTTTTTTATTCTCTATCATGCGCTAAATCATGTAAAATGTTAAATTCATGTAAATGCTCATCGAAGAGTTGCTAACTAATATCGAAATAAAAATAAATATATTAAATAATGATAAATTATTGATTTCTATTATATTTTCAATGCACCGAGGAAAAATGCTGTGCTGAATCACTTATCAATAATAAAGTATGAAAAATAGCATTTTTTTTCATTCTATTTGATGTTTTCGCAAATTATTATATGAAATCAGCGAAATCGATTCTGAAATGCTAACTCTAAATATAAACATGACTCAGGGTCAAAGATCGTGCGTTGCTTCAAATTTTATTAATAAATGTCAAAAAATGTACAAAAAGAAAGGTCATCGCGGTCTTCGAAGGATGCGAATAAATTGTGTTGTTAGGTGTCGAGTAATAAGTACAGTATCATAAATTAAACGGATAACACCAATAAACATATGATGACAAAAAAGATCATCTGAAAAAAAAAACCATGATTCCCCATTCAGAAGTAAAACCGAAAACTTGATATAATGAAAAATTATTATAATAACCGGCATGTATACTGATTTGATGCTTTTAAATTATAGGTTCCATCCACTCAAAACCCGCACAATGCGCTAAGCCGCTCCCAATTAGCAAACGGGAAAAATAAAGTGTACGGGCCTTCCTATCAATGTTCAATCATTTATGAATTTATTTATTATCTATCCCTCGCGGCTCGGTTCGGGCGTCATTCGGACGGAAATAATGATTTATTAATATGACGCGTGTTTGCAATTTTTCGATATTCACCTGGGCGATTCAGTATCACTGGGGGATACATTTTTTCTTGTTAGAAGAAGTTATTTAAATACATTTTTAAAACCAAATAAATATTATTATAGATCAGATATGGAAAAGACAGAAAATCTCCAAAGTGACGAATCTTACACTTTTTTTTTTTGTTATTGTTTTTGGGGTGTTATGCCGTGTTTCGCTACCTCCTTCTTTAGCTAACGTTTGCTAAGGGACATCTGAGGGACATCATGAGGGACATCATCTAATCTGCCCTGATGATGGACACTGTAACGCTGTCCGAAACGTTAGCTAAAGAAGGAGGTAGCGAAACACGGCATAACACCCCAAAAACAATAACAAAAATACTTTTTGGCCGTGAAAACCTAAAAACATACCGAATCTCACACTGTTTTGAAAGAGTCATTGCAAATGTTTCTAGCCACCAGTGAAAAATTAAACGTGCATCGAAAATTACCGATAACCAACTGGCATGTGTTGGGAAAAACATTTTAAAATAAATAAAGAAGCGGCTTTGGATTTATTAGTAAAATAATATTATTCATTAATTTAGAACATAGGTTCTCAACCTTATTTTGCCCACCGCCCACTTTAAGAATATTTTTTTTTCTAGCGCCCCCCAATTTTTTTTACTTACCATCTGTCGCGCATCTGAAATAGCTATTGTCTCGATTATATTTACCACAACGGGAGGGGTTACTGGGTTGCTGACACCTTCCTTTTTGTATTAATGATATAGTGTAATAAAATGTATAAAAAAAAAAAATTAAATAACTAATTTTCTACAACAACACATACCTCAGCACAGGTTCTCCTAGTGAGGTGTTCACGAAACATACAATATTACCCACACACAGTTTTACCTTCTCAAACCTACCTTACACCCAACATAATACTTAAAAAAAAAATCTTTTTGCTTGCTGCTACTAAAAATTAACGTTTTTTTTGTACTCCTATGTAAACCTCTGTAATCAATTGTGAAATTGTGTATTCAAGAATAGACATAAATAAATAAATAAGTGTCAATAATACACGTAAGGTTATTAGTATGTGATAAGCGTGTTTTCATTTGTTTTTTTTTAGACAATATTTTTTTACCTGCATACGCCCTCACTATGCCATTGCAATGTCTCCTAGTTTTCTATGGGTCTTCTACGGCCCCCTGAAAGTCTCAAACTCCCACAAGGGGGCGTTATCGCCCACGTTGAGAACCTACGATTTAGAACGTTAAAGCGAAAATAACATTACAATAATTATTATGTAAGACCACTCCTTAGAGTCGAATTCGCACAAGAAAGTAATTTTTATGTCAAACCCCCATTTGGGGTGTAAAATAATCCTAGTAATTATAAAATATTACTGATATTATCATGCTCTGAAAGAAATTACACAAGTATTCTAAATAATAAACTGCAAATTAAAAATATTTTTTGAAAACATTTCCATAATAATATAGATACTCGTATACTTAAATGTCTCCTGATATTAAATTGCTTATTGTTAGTTGTTTATGGTTCCATAACAATTGATCCGACGATAATTGATCGGCCGGCAGTTAGTCCGCCGACAATTGATCCCTATTCCAATTAATCCCTCGGACAGTTGATCCCCTAAAAGATTTTTTCTTTAAGTAAGTATGCAAAGATGATATATGGCCGTACGATCAAAGTCGATATACATATATCTGCAGGCATCTTTAGTGGAAATCCGCTATACAAATATTTTACTAACAACAATTCCGAGTCCCCGAAGGAGCACGCGGTGAGGCTACACGGCCGAATAACAAAATACGACATCCTTATATGTGCAATCTGTTTAGGGAATACACTATATCTACTTATACATAATACAACTAAGTGTCCCCGAATGGGTAAACAGAGAAAATATACCAACCGTCGTAGATAATAAAAGTAATTTTGTTTTGAAAAGTTTTATTTTCTGTGTAGTAACATTTGTTACTTAAAAATTTGAATAAATTAAATAGAAAATAAAATTTGTCTAAACAAAATGTCTAGAAATTGTTACGAAGTTAATGCCGAAGAAATACAAAAAAATAAATAATAAAAGTCTTCTTCAAACACAGCAAACATATTATGTGGCACCATTTTTATAAACTTAGAAACTTCAACGAAACATGTTTGTTTTGTAAACAACAAAAGTGGTAAAAACTAAGTTTATTATTTATTTTGAATTAAAAGTCGATAGCTGAACAAATTAATCTGTAACAGGCAGGTTCAATTTTATTACTGCAATAAAATGGTAGAGATCGTAGAAGTAAAGTATTCCCACCTTTTCAAAAACTAGGGATCAACTTGGGAGGCGAATATGGGTACCGCCACTCCAGGAACCATTTATTGGACAACCAACATCTCCGCCACAGGCCACCCCAAGTGGTTCGCTACGTTTGGTGACTTAACAAGGGTGCCCGGGCTTATGGCGGATGCATCTGCCCACCAGCTGCATGGCAGACCGGAGAGGGGAGAATGGCTGAGGAAGTCTCATTACCTGGGGTAAGTGGGAGTCCCGATTACCTAGGGGAATTATTTACCTCGGTGGCCTCCTGTGTGGTGTTAATGTAAAAAAAATGGTAGAGGGATGAACTGTCCGGAGGTTATCTGTTTGAAGGATCATGTTGGATCGAAATTATTTATATGCCTGTCTCTTCATCTCTATCTCTATCTACAATATTATTAAAAGTGGGTCAGCGTTATTTATGGTTAGCATTGTAACATTTGGGATTTATTCTGAATTTCATCTGGAATAATATTAGTTACATCATTGATCACAGCACGAACCCCCAATAATCAGTTTTAATTAGCGAGGCATTGATAGTTCAGCACGTTAATTACTGTTATTATAAATAGCCATGCGATAATGAATGCACTTGAACTAAAACGTTGGTGCTAATTTTGAAAGGTAAACATCCATTGACATTGTTTTTAAAGTGATATTTATGAAAGGTTGTAATTAAATTTAAAATATGTTATAAAATACAAAACTTAAAAATCAAATAATGTCTGACATACTAATCTTTCAACTAACAAAACAAACGAACTATTTTTAAATTAATTACTATTTTTATATCATTTAAGAAGAAGATAACACTATAATCTAAACAAAAATATGAAAGAGAACAAGACATAGAAAAATAGAAAAAGACAATGATCGCAACTGGGACTTGAACCCAGATTTCTCGTCTAACCGGAACGTGCGCGTTATTCAATTTCGCTATTGCCACATCCTGTCAAACCATCATATTTGTCAATTTCATATTTAAAATTTTTTGAATTAACAATATTATCTTAAAACAATTGTTTTTTTTCCATATTATGGGCAACTACTCTTTTTATTGGAAAGAATCATTATAAGAATTGATTTGTAACACGAATAGCGTCTCGGATAATTATATCCGAAATTATTCATATGGAACTATTGACTTCATAAAAGTCTAAATAAATATTCAATTTTGAAATGATGGGAATAACCTTCAAAAATTATATCAGAGAGTTTTTCTTATAAAAAATTGATATATTCACTTTTGGTAAGTCGAATGAATTATTTATTTTTATTAATTTTTTTTCTTCTATTTATGTCCTTGTTTCTTTACTGTATAAATATATAAATATGTATAATCATATGGGACGTGTGAGATTGCACTATCTTCCCCACTTTCTGGAATAAAGAATTATTATTAATTCACTATTATTAGTAATCAGTTAGTTCAATATTATTAGTAGTAAGTAAATTCACTATTCACAAGTTCTTTAAATCTCTCGACTAGCAATCCGGAGGTTGCGGTTTCAAAACCCGCCGTACGCAAATAAATTTTATTTGATTAATTTGTATTATTTCACATTTTAGTCATTTAAAATAATATAAGGTATATTTGTGGCAGATACGGCAGATTGTGGAAGATACTTTCGGTAAAACTCTGGTGTAAGATCCAAGTTCAGAACTGAAACGTTGCTTGAAACGGATTTAGCCGTGTTTAGTGATAAGATCTGAATAGCCACTACTTCCCAAAATTTCTCTTCCCCATTTCCTCGACTCTACTTTCAGCCTCACAACATACCCAAATTGGGGATGCTATCCTCTCACTGGCTCCAGACTTTTGGGAGCAGTTGGTTCTCTTGTGCGGTAATCACATAAAAAATGGAATGTATAATTAGAACAGGTAAATCTGCAAACTAATATGTCCTATAATATTTATAAAATTATCGACAAGACTTAAAGTGAATTGAAGACGAGTTCGTTGAAATACATAGAAAAAACCTCTTTTCATCCGTTAATAGAACTGGTTTTTTTATGCTGAACTTGATAACAAATTGTATAAAAGAAGGAGTCATATAGTATTTTTTATCAGTTCTTCTTTGTCTTCAGTGCAGCATCAAGCTAACTAAACTTTCAACATGAAAATCGTAAGAAAATTTTTTTTACATTTAAAATTTAAAAAAAATTGGAATAAGTGAAATTGTTTCCAAAAAGCTAATTTATAAATACTTTGCAAAATTTTAGTTTCTTTGAGACATTGTCAATTTTTTTCCAAAAGTTATTAAGAAAATTAGGTTTTTTTAAAACAATCGTGTAGTGAGTTTTTGAAATAAATAATAAGGAATACACGACCATCAAAAAAAAATTCACATTAACCTTTCTACATTGTATGATAATTCTTCTTCGCAGGCACTTTTCTTCCTTCTGGCGGCGTTTGCCCTGGCCGCGGCCAGCCCAGTGCCAGTTGAGCCCATCAAGATCCTCAGGTCTGACTTCGACATCCAGCCCGAGGGAGCCTACAAGTTCGGGTGAGTTCATCGCATTATTCAAATATTAATAATTTAATCTAAGCGGAGACAAACATCTTTTATTCATCCCCAAGTTATATACAAAATGAAGTGGAATATTGCAATGGCAAGAAAAAAAACAGTTTCCTAAAATTGATTACAAAAATGCCAAGGCATTGTAACATAAACAATTGGCAGACTTTATAATGCTAACGAGTCACCAACAGTTGTGCAATTATTTCCACAGCAACATGGGATAGATTTCAAAATGAAGTAGAGATGTTTTATTAAACTCGTTTTTTTTTATTCCTCTTTAGATTCGAAACCGAGAACAAGATTGTCCGTGAAGAGGTCGGAGAGCTGAAGGTGGTGAAGAACGAGGAAGGCAAGGACGAGCAGGTGATCGTAGTCAGGGGATCTTACTCCTACCTCGACCCCGAAGGTCAGACCATCACCGTCACCTTCTTCGCTGACGAGACAGGCTTCCACGCCGAGGGAGCTCACCTTCCCGTTGCCCCCGTCGTCTAAGGAACCCCTCCTTGAAATGACTCCAAACAATGACATCGCCTGAACTCACACGGAATCAATAAAACATGGGAACATGCGACCTTCACACAGTTTGAAAGCTAAATTTTTCTAAATTTTATTAGGAAAATATAGAATTCAAACAAAGTAGTAGCTTGCCTCTTCCTTAACTTTAAAATAAATATGTTGAAGAAAAGAACTCAAAATGAAGAAAGAACAGAAAAATAATAAAATTTTAAAAATTAAACCTATTTGTATTTATTTAAAAAATGTTTTTAATCGTTGGACAAAACAATATAACCGATTTATTACGTTAACGTCTAGGTGTCTCGATTTCCCGAATATGTTTTTATTTAAGTTTTTTCAAACTGAGGAGCTCGAAAAATACAGCCTTTGTAGCTAAGAGATCCACGCATTTGAGTTTCACTCAAGAGGTTGCGGACCACGCCTCGACGCAGAACATTACATCTAATTGCAATGGTTGCTAGGGAAAAAATGTGGTTGTTGACCAATAGGTTTAAATCCTATTTTCGGCTTTCAATTAAATTTATTAAGATATAAACACCACTAGAATAAATAAAACAAAAATGAATGACCTGGAATTGATACATTCTAGAAATGCTTTTTCGGCAACAGTTAAGATGTTGAAGACCTTATTCCGTAAGAAGTTGTTGGAATGCTTTAACACGTAAGATGTTTAGGGAGTAAGTAAGGACGATGAGGTAATATTTCATAACTTCAGTCCTTCAACTTTTGAAGGTCGCTCATACGATGTGTGCATTGTCATGCAAAGGACTTGAACCTTTGCGATTGACCGTTGAGCGTCCTGCCGCAGATTTGGTGAATTTTGTTGATTTCTTGAGAATAAATCTCAGATGCAATTTATTTATTTAATATCAATCGTATACATATACCATAAACAATAATTACATATTACTATTAAATAAAAGAGTAAGAGATTAATAAACGTAAGCAATTAATCGAAATAGAAAAGAAAATCTTGTCCTCTTCAACGGAAGCAACTTGGTGTAACTCAAGAGCCCAGTTCAGGTACGGGGGTTTCATCGAAGCCATTGACAAGTTAACATCTTGGAAGATGGGCTTATTGTACAGGGCCCGCAGATACTTTAATAGTACACAACTGCTAACCCCGTACAAATTGCAAGTGCGCCCCATAGTTGAATTTGGCAGCCATCTCTGTAACAGAAAGAGCCCCAAAATACATATAAAAACTCTCGACTCTGCAGAAATAAGCGGTTTCATTGATAGATTCTCCTATCTTAACAGAAAGGATTGCAATCTTCAGGACACAGGCGTCGGGTGGGAATGCTGTCCTTGTTCTACCGGTATTTCAAAGGAAGTTGCTCCCAGGAACCAGCGTCATTGATTCCATCAGCACCGGTGCGCAGTCGGGATGAACGCTAAATGAGCCCTTAACATTTGTACACAGTTGACGTTTGTCATTTTTTGTTGGGTCGTTTTTACGACTTGTTCTGTGGAACGATTTGACGGTCTCTAGTTTCCTCACTACTACAATACGGGTCTTTTCAAGACCCAGGTTCACTCCTTCCTTTTCACAAAAAGACCTTCTACACACACCCCCAAAGATTATTATAAGAAATTATTTTCCTCAAGGCCTTCTGTGTGGAGTAATGTAAAAAAAGATCGTACAATGGCACCAGAAAATATAAAATTATTACAATTAGTAAAATGATTACATAAGTATAATGTGAAAACTTTTACCTACCATACACGCAGTTAAATGGACCCGCCACCTCTGGTACGAGTATAAGTATGTAATCTAGGTACAGACGAGTGTTTAAAATTCTCTGTCCTGATATTGTTATATTTTAATTATGGGATTAAATATAACAGGATTTTGGGATTCAGGGATTTTGGGATTGGGATCATTTACAATTTTAAACATACAAATTAAGTCGGTAATTTTTAGATTAACACATGTACTAGGTGGATTATACGCAGCAAATGAAATCGAACGGTTACCATAATTTTGGGCCTGATATTTTTTGTCCAAACGTTATGTAGATTACATTACGCTATCGTAAAATAAACACTTAAAGCTGTGTGTACTTAAATGGATAGTTTCTAGTGTAAAATAGGCGCACAAAATACTTCATTGAGTTAAATATGCAAAATAAACATTGCCAAGCATTTTTGATTTTCCTTTTGATGTAGTCCAAAACTGGTGGCGCTGTGAATTTTTTAAATACTCAAATTGTTGTGTTGGTTGACTAGTCGATCTTCAATTAGTCTTGTCTGGTCGATATCAATTGAAGACATTTCTTAAATCACAATTAGTAAAAAAACTTACTAATATCTTTATTATTTTTTTACTGTCTGTAATTAAACTGCAAAAATACGGGGAAGAGGAATTTAAGGAAGTGGTTTTAAAATGGCTACTACAGCATTACGGAACATAAAAATCAAAATGTATTCGATCCTGTGCCCAAATGTTTCGTGATCAATCCACGGCGATGAGAAACAAATAATGATGTATAGGATTTTTATAACATATTTAAAAAAGCAAATATTTTACTCAACGAGTTCACGTGGATAAGTTGCCGGCAGCAAAACTGGCAAATCAGTTATTAAACAATACAATTTCTTTGTGAGTACCAATGGGACGTTTTCAACACAGGAACTGAATTTATCAAAATACTAGAAGAATTATTTGGCATTCAACCAAGAGATAGACTTGGTTCCTATCTTTACAATATATTTTACAAGACGATTATTGTTCTTCTATTTATAAAATGTGCAAGATTTCTCGGTTTTCATCTTGCAAAGTCAAGTTATTTGCCGCATTTTTTCACGGGCGACAATCCAACGGGTACCATCCAGGCTTAAACACAGCGTGACCAGAACATTTAAAGAAAGCATTTGAACACAATTGCAATTTTCCGCAGTTATAGAGATTTTAAAATATGTGATAACCGCACAAGAGACTGGAGCCAGTGAGACTACAGCATCCCCAATTGTTATGAGGCTGAAGGTATTGGCAGGGAGGGAAGTGGGAAAGTACCTGACTATTCAGAACTGGCCACCAAACACGGTGAAGGCCATTTCAAGCAAATTTTCAATTCTGAATCTTCGAGTCTTTCATCAGGACGATACTAATAGTTTATTTCCGTCTAGAATGTTTCGCAAATATGTCATACGAGTATATTATTTTTAATTAATGAGTTGAAAAATAATATAAACTAAATCAAATAAAATGTACCTGCGCACGTCGGAATTTGATCTCGAGATTGCTAGTCGAGGACCTTACCCCACAACCACGGAACCAAGATATTTATAACCAAGATATATATAACCAATCTTCCGAAAAAAGATTGGCCGAAGATACATATTTATCGTAAAGAATGGATAATTCTTCATTAATGATACGCCTACAAATAACAAAAAAAAATGAATTGCCGTTGCTTCGAATAGGTTTATATAAGCATTCATTTATGATGTATTGCTACATTTATTATCTACTAATAAGTTAGCACTACCTATCACTCGGAGGACTGGAACCCAGAGAATGTCCACCGCTCTTCCTAAGCTATATTAGTGATTTTTTTTGTAATCTGGTCTGATTTTCGGATGTTGTTGAATTTGAAAAACTTATTTTAAATAAAATCACATTAAATCGGTAAACTTGAAACAACCATCGTAATACGTAATTCAGAAAAGGTGTTATTTTGTTGAGTGAATGTAATTTAGAAATATTTAAGGCAGTATTTTAGTCTAGAAAGTTTAAATATGAAGAAAATATCTCCTTAAAAGGATTTTTCAAAATTCGCATTATTTTAAAAGTTATAACCATTTTAATGTCGTTGTTAGGACGCAATCTAATCAGAATTTATTTTCCTCATGGCCTCCTGTGTGGAGCTCATGTAAAAAAAAGAATATGAATAGAAAAAAAATTTAAACGCATTTTTCTCAAAACTACTTTTTTCGAGACGTTTGACACGATATCTCAAGTTCTACGAAACCAATTTGCTTGAATTTTGGTGTGAGCCTTCTTCTTCTTCTTCGTGTGCCCTATCGGGTCCCCCCGACGTTGGCGATCACTCTGGAAAATGTCACTCTACATTGTGCTGCCCGGAATAGCTCCTCCGCACTTTTAAAGCCGGTCCACTCTCGTATATTTCGTAGCCAAGACATTTATCTCCTACCGGGCCCTCGGCGACCTTCCATTTTTCCTTTCAATATTAATTGGAGCAAGTGATACTTTTCCCCTCGAAGTACGTGACCCAGATATGAAATTTTCCTGACTATTATTGATGTGAGCAGTTCTCTATCTGCTCTAGCCCGCCTGAGAATTTCTATGTTAGTGATCATGTCGGTCCATGGAACCTTGAGCATTCTCCGGTGAAGCTATATCTCAAAAGCCTTTAGCCTGTTCATAGTATTTACTTTCAAGGTCCATGTCTTACATCCATACAGCAAGACTGACCACACATAACACTTTAACATTCTCTGTCTAATTTTAAATTGAGGTTGTCATTGCAGAAGAGGGATTTCATTTTATTGAATGCAGTTCTTGCTGCCTCAATTCTGCACTTGTGAGCCTTCTCTATACATAACTCTACGGCAGGAATTAAACTATCACAAAATTAAATTTTAACATTTTTTAAAAAATTTGGAAAGTCAAAAAAACTAGTAAAAAAGTGTCTTTTTTATTTCAGACAGCCGCCATTTTGCGAAAAATATATATTTTTTACTTTTCCTTAGTTCGGGCCATAGCCGCATTTGTTTAAGAATATTTATTTTTTTAGTTTATTAGGAGAATTGCAATCGTGCCAACCAGGGCGCGCCATTTTTTTAGACCTCTCATTTCAACACTTGTATTTTTTTGAATTTTGAATTTTTTTTGTTTGATTTCGGTAAAATAATGGCTTATAAAAATATTATGGTTTTTCTATTGCACCTGAAAAAATACCTTCAATTCATGCTTCTAGACTAGAATACCCCCTTAATAATCGAAGTTAATTTAAGTAACGACCGACTAACTATTATTCCTTAAGTGACGTGTTCAATTCCCACCTAAGTATATTGATAACATTTTATGACAGAAAAAATAAAGTCTTGGAAGAGTGGCGCTTACATTTTTATCCAAGATTGTGTGTGTTTGAGAATATACCCAACGTTCAGTGAGTGAATTTTAAGAAATGCGCACAGAATAATTGAATTTACTTGTCATAATTAGCACTTTTTAAGATGCTTCACATGACAAAGCAATGTTTTTTTCTAAGATACTGACAAAAATTTGTAGGCAGAAGCAACACTGCAACAATTTTAAATATGCGAGAAGAATCTACAGAATTACAAGTCTTTCGAGGCTACATGATTCACAAGAGCCGAATTCACAGAATGATTCTTTTAACGCGGTACATTTTTCGCCATCCTGATTTTGTAATTACCGACTGGTTTTTTTTAATGTTGAACTTGATAACGAAATGTATAAAAGAAGGAGTCGCATGGTAATTCGTATCAGTTCATCTTTGTCTTCATTACGGCATCTACCTAAACCTCTCAAAATGAAAATCGTAAGAATAATTACTTCCGATTTTTAAATAAAATAGTGAAACTGTTTGAAAATAATTAAATTAAACACATTTAAAAATAATTTTGATTTCCTCGTGACTGTGTTAAAATTAATGAGGATTTTTAAATAACTTAAAATATCATTTAATATTAAATATACGAAAATTTTGTGATTTTATGAAATTAAGTGAATACAAACAAGGAAGAGACGAACTTTTCGAAATGAAGAAAGTTAACGTATATTTTTAAAATTAATATTTGTATTATTCGCAGGCACTTTTCTTCCTCCTGGCGGCGTTTGCCCTGGCCGCGGCCAGCCCAGTGCCAGCTGAGCCCATCAAGATCCTCAGGTCTGACTTCGACATCCAGCCCGAGGGAGCCTACAAGTTCGGGTGAGTTACCCATAATATTTATGCTGTGGATTACAACCAAGTCCACCATTGATATTGTAAAAAAATATGCGCAGTTTATATAAAAATGTTTTAAATTTGATTTCAATTTTTTATAGATTCGAAACCGAGAACAAGATTGTTCGTGAAGAGGTCGGAGAGCTGAAGGTGGTCAAGAACGAGGAAGGCAAGGACGAGCAGGTGATCGTAGTCAGGGGATCTTACTCCTACCTCGACCCCGAAGGTCACCCCATCAGCGTCACCTTCTTCGCTGACGAGACAGGCTTCCACGCCGAGGGTGCTCACCTCCCCGTTGCCCCCGTCGTCTAAGGATCCCATCCTTGGAAGCACCTCCAAACAATGACTTCGCCTGAACTTACACATATGGGAACACGCAAACTTCAAATTGCTTGAATGATCAATTTTTCTGAATTCTCTTAGGAAAATATGATCTTCAGACAATGTTTTAGTCTGCCTGAACCTTAACTTTAACATAAATAAATTAATAAAAAGAACTGAGAAAAATAATAAAATCTGAAAATTAAATCTGTTTGTTTTTTAATAGTTTAAACACGATAAAATTATTGATACTGCTGGGAAAAACAGTGCTCAAAAAGGGTTCAAACCTCAAAAGAGCCAGGTGTCCAGTGAATAATATGGAATGAGATTCACTAAGGAAATTTCACACTATTCTTCTTTTTTCACTAGCGTTCTCATGAAAAAAATCTGTAGGAAATGTGAACGGATAAAGAAATACCTGTTCATCTCATCACTAATATCTCGTTTTGATACATCACCAAACACACACGAAAATGTTGGCGAATTTTATTGAAGCGACTGAAATGCGTCAAAGATATTAAGCGAAACATGGAATTAAACATGACATTAAACATTAAACATGAATTAAACATTAATTAATTATATTGTTACTGTAATAAACGCCCGGGTTGCCGGCAATTAAAAAAAAAAAAAAAAACAATGATCCTCCATGGCTTGTGTACTCGGTGAACCCACTGTCGATCCTCCAACAGTTGACTAACGACAGTTGACCAACGACAGTTGACTTCCCAACACTTGATCCTCTTCGTTGATCTCTCTGACACATGATCCCCCAAACGATTTTCTTAAATTGTTTTGTAAGCTTATGAGTAAAGCCCCAAATTACAATATTTAATCATATTAACGACTCTCAAAGATGTGAAACACAAAATCAGACAAAAGTTTCGATCGCATCTATGAATTGAACCCAGGACCTCAGCCTTGCTTACCCTAGGGTAGAATCAGCTCAGCATAGCGCTGCCAACACTGAGGTCATTGATTCAACTCCTAGATGCGGCCGATCTTCTTCACTAGGTCTAGATCAACCACTTCACTAGGCTGAGTCTAATCGGAGGTCATAGAAATTATACAGATTTTTAATATCATAAGACATAAGAATATAAGAAAAAATATTTCTTTTGCATTTTCTCAGTTAATGTAAGTATGCAGAGAGGATATATATGACCGCATGACAAAATTCGATATAAGTACTTACATCTGCCGGCGTCATCTGGCGTCTTGATTGGAAATACGCTTTCCATATTTAAAAAAAAAGTTTATGCATTAAAAGCGTGTAGAGAGTATATACCGCCGAATAACAAAATACCATGTTAATAATATTGACCGGTGAATATCGACCGGTCAGTGGCTGAGTTGGCATCGCGCTTGGGTCCCACCCAGGCGTCGCGTGTTCGATGTCGGGTGTTCATTGCTCGGCTGGCTAAGTCCTCCATCACGACACAAGCAATATTTTCTGCTTACTTTGGTGGTAGTAGGAGATTTTCAAACACTGTTCAGTTATTCGTAACTAGGGAATGTTTGTCTTTCTTATTAAAAAAATAAATAGCAGAATAAGAATATATTAGACACTTATGTAAGCAGTCGGCTTAGGGAAAATACGCTATAAAAATTTACATTTAATATAACTAGGTGTCCTCTGGTATGGAGAAAGGATTTACCTACCGCTTAATAACAAAATACTTAGGCTTAGGGAAAATAAGCTATACGTATAATATAGCTAATCTAATATAAATTAAGATTATACCGACTGGTCTGGGGATTAACTGTCCGGGTGATCGATTGTCTTTTATATTTTTATATTAACTCCCGCACACGAGGCTTCGAGAGAAACAAGGAAAGTCATAAGTCATAATGAACCTATTCTTTTAAGGACGGTACTCCCAAGTGGTTTCAAGACAAACCCCTAGAGAACACCTCACTCACAACACCGCCCTCCACAACTGGTGAATTATTTCGTTATCTAGGCGATATAGAATGCAACATAAATAAATTAATACATTTTTTCTTATTAGGCTACTGCTACACAATGTTACTTTATGTACTTGCTTAGAAGTGGCACTTAATTACGATCTTAAATATTTCGCGTCGAGATCCAAGAGTCTACTTTAAAAAATATATTTTATTTTATCTACACCTTTCGTATAGTTGCGAAAAGAACGTATTATTTTATTTATTTATTAACGCCTTGAAGGCTTTTACATGTACACGTTATTGTAGGTACATAAGTTATTCAGCAGTAATATAAAGCGTTTAGTATATAACATTGTATTAAAAAATTATTAGCATAATTAAAAAGAAATGACAATATTAAAATAATTATAATCAAATTTATGTCATAATTTTAGAAATTTCTGATGTTAATTTTGGTAAAGAATAAATAAAAATATCAGCGGAACTGAATTTATTTCCAAGCCTATGTAGTCTTTGGATTGGGGAGTTAATGAAATAGTTAGTTTTCGGCGGATAAACAAAGAACAGTTCTAGAAGTCTCGTGTCACGATTTGGTACTCGGAATGTTATTAGTTTTGTTAAGTCAGGTGCGTCAAGTGATCCATTAACTAATTTGAATAAAAGTACCAGATCGCTCTTGGTTCTTCCACACGATAAGTTAGTTAAATTAAGTAGTTATCATAATTAATTTGTTCAATGGGTATAGGGAGTTTGAAATTAATGAATCTTAAAAATTTATGTTGAAATTGTAATGTTGTTGATTTTAGAAAGTAATTTTGGTCCAACTAAATTATAATTATTGATGTATATCCTAAAAAGACCCCTTAACAAGCGATAAAAGTGTCGATTATGACGTTTTTAACCTACCGATAAAAGGTACACCATGATTAAAGGTGAGCTATTAACTCGAGTAAAATAAACATATATTTTATCGAGAAACGAGAAGAGAATCTCTTTCAGACATTATTTGCGCCTTTCTGGATATACCAAGAGACACAGTGTTTTCTCGATGTAGCATAAGACACAGTGTTACTAAAATAACTTGACAAGCTATAACTTAACAAATATAAGTGACAGCCAGCAACTTGTCGGCAAAAGAATCGCGAAATTGAAAAGGAGAAGGTTTAAATATTAAATGCTTTTTGAGCATAGAGAATAAAAAAAGTTGGCATTATTCAATATTAGTAAGCCCTATTAATAGAATAAATATTTAGCGCGATTCCATTTTTCGCTAACCTGATTATGTAATAATTACTGACTGGTTTTTAATGCCAAACTTGATAACGAAATGTATAAAAGAAGGAGCCACATGGTAATTTTTATCAGTTCATCTCTGTCTTCAGCACAGTCTCTACCTAAAACTCTCAACATGAAAATCGTAAGATACATTCTTCCGATTCATAAAATAATTTAAAAGTGAAATAGTGCAAAGCAAATTTAAAAACCTTTGCACTTTTATGGTTTTTTTGTGAAAGTGAGCGGCATGTAAAAAGGACCATCTTGTGAATTTAATGAACTCTAGTGAACTTGTCGATCAGACGAATTACGTCCCGTATATAACTTTTTTTTATTTATGGCGATTTAAAATAAAAATACTAGGGGAATTTAGTAATTTGGCTATTTTATTGGAGTTATTCATTGGATCTTTCTTCTTTTCAGACACTTTTCTTCCTTCTGGCGGCGTTTGCCCTGGCCGCCTCCAGCCCAGTGCCAGCTGAGCCCATCAAGATCCTCAGATCTGACTTTGACCTCCAGCCCGAGGGAGCCTACAAGTTCGGGTGAGTTCACCACACAATACCTACCTTTGTGATTGGAAAAAAGTGTTTCATGAAATGTTTTTAACTTGATTTTTATTTATTTTTAGATTTGAAACCGAGAACCACATTGTTCGTGAAGAGGTCGGAGAGCTGAAGGTGGTGAAGAACGAGGAAGGCAAGGACGAGCAGGTAATCGTAGTCAGGGGATCTTACTCCTACCTCGACCCCGAAGGTCACCCCATTACCGTCACCTTCTTCGCTGACGAGACAGGCTTCCACGCCGAGGGAGCTCACCTCCCCGTTGCCCCCGTCGTCTAAGGAACCCATCCTTAGAAGCTTCTCCAAACAATGACTTCGCCTGAACTTACACACATGGGAACATGCAAACTTCAAATTGAATGATTACTCATTTTTTCTGAATTCTCTTAGGAAAATATGATATTCAGATAATGTTTTAGTTTGCTTGAACCTTAACTTTAATATAAATAAATTAATAAAAAGAACTGAGAAAAATAATAACATCTGAAAATAAAACCCGTTTAGTTTTATTAATTTAAATTTTTAATAGCTTTAATACGATAAAATTATTGATACTGATGGGGAAATATTAAGTGTTAACGAACCGATCACACCTTGAACGAGCCAGGTGTCCAGTCAATATGGAAGGATATTCACTGAGGGGGTAAGTGGAACTATTAGCAGGACACGCCACCTCATAAAGATAATCTTTAGGAAACATGAATGGATGAAGAAACACCTGTTCATTTCATCACAAATATATCGACTTGATACATCACCAAACACACATGAAAACCTTGGCGAACTTTATTGAAGAGACTGGATAACAGTCAAAGAAATTCGGCGAAACATAGATATAAAACAATGGTCTTCTATGGCCTCAGTGACCGGTGACCCGAGACTCTCGATCACACAACAATTGACTCCGGCAGTTGACACTCCGAAAGATCCTTCGGGCAGTTGATCTCCCCGAGAGTTGATTCCCGAACAGTTTGTCCCTCTGCCAGGTGATCCCTCCGACTCTTGATCCACCAAAGAATAATATATTTTTTTGAATGAGCTTAATGGGAAAAACCTTAAATTACAATAATTTAATCATTGAGGACAATATTAACGACTCAAACTAAACTTGCCCCCCTAGGTTTGAATTAGCTCAGTGAGAAAGCAAAGCCCCGACAAGGCTCGGTTCACGTCCTAGATGCGACCGAATCTTTTCATGATTTTTCTGTTTCGCATTTTTCATTTGAAGGTTGTTAATATTGTCTTCAATGATTAAGTTTTTTTTTTTTTTTGATAATCAAAAAAATATATTTCCCTACAACTTTGAACATTTTACAGAAAAAGAACCAACATTTAGAAACGAAACAAACAAAAAAAACGTGATTTGAGGAGAAGAAATTAAACAGAATTTCAATAACCTAAGAAATAAGAACATGAGAAAATAATTTTTCTTTTGAATCTCATCATTATTAACGTAAGTATGCAGAGAGGATATACATGACCGTATAACAAAAAATCGATATATATCTGTATAATCTATCTAATCGATATAAGTACTATCTATATCTGTATAATCTATCTATCTATATAAGTACTATTATATATCTGCAAGCTCTTGATTGGAAATTCGCTTTACATACTCCTACATTAAAAAAAATACGCGTTAATAGTATGCAGAGAAGATGTGCAGCCGAATAACAAAGATGAAGTGCTTATATGTGAAGTCGGCTTTCAAAGAATACGTTTCCAACATTATAACTATGTGTCCCCGAAAAGGTATGCAGAGTCGATATGCTGCAGAATAAGTACTTGCATAAACAGTCGGCTTAGAGAATTTCACAATTCACAATTTCAACAAATTTTTCAGGTCTAACAATTCCATTAAGAGAAGAGGCTGCTGTAGTCAAAGCTTATTTGAGTTGTCACGAGGATAAAACGGAAAGCACAATGCAAGTTTTGTACAGGCAGCGAGAGGCGTTTAGAGATATCTACGTATGAACTTTTTGCATCTACGGCGACAATAGGCTGCAGCACTGCTGTGTGCGAATCTACATGGATTGCAATCAATAGGCCTCAGAGACTGTCAATGGGTTACAAAAGAATGGCAGGCATGATTTTTCTAGCCTTTAAAAAGAAAAGAACTAAGTCAGTTGATCTAAATGAAGTACTTCGTATTTTTAATGATATGTCGAATCAAAGAATTCGATTGTTTTAAGGAAGGACTTTTCATTATTTTTAATTTTGTTTTTATTCTGTTATTTCAAATTAAGTTTGGTACCTAAGATAAACCTTAATAAATGAACAGCCAATGATGCTGCAGTTACTTTTCTGAAGTTCATTGTTACCAATGATCAAGAATTACCTCGTATACAAATACTTATTATCTACCAGGTAAAAGAACATAAGGTAATCCCTTATCATTGTTAAATAACTAAATGTTTTGATCATCCATCAAGTATTGTCTCACACATGTACGACGACAATCGATTCACCAGATCAGATCAAGTTACATTTTTACTGCGCTCTACCTGTAATTACCGCTGCCCTATCTTAAATTCATCTCTGGCTACGACCCTGCTCCCGTTCTAGGACAGTCAAATTGACAGGTTTCGTCCTTATTAAGTAGGTAGGTAGATGATGATTCGTTTAGTCTTAAGTAAAGTTAAGTTTCACAAATTCCATTTACAAAATTATAATATATGATACACAGAGTACTAGGTTCTAGAATCAATTAAGCATCAAGAAAAAAAAAAGTAAAAGAAAAGAACATTTTGAAAACAAGGATGACACCTCACACAGTTTTAGTTATGAAGGGATTTTGTTTCGTATGTTTGATATTGTTTTGCGATACTTATGTAAATGTGCAGTCGGCTTAGGGAAAATAAGTTATACAGATCTACACGTAATATAGCTAATCTAAGTTAAGTTAAGATTACGTCGATTTTTGTAATATGGCCTTTCTATGGGTACTTATATTATCCTGGGTATTAATAAACCTTTTGGGGATCCAAGGAATTAACTGGAAGAAGCATCAACTGTCCGGGGGATCAACTGTCTTTTATATTTTTATATTAACTCCACACATGAGGCTTCGAGAGAAACCAATAAAGTCATATTGAACGTATTCTTTTAAGAAATGTACTCCCAACTCGTTTCAAAATTGGCCCCTGGAGAAAACCTCACTCTTGGCACCGCCCCCCGCACATCGTGATCTAATCGATATAAAATGCAACATAAATATTTTTCAAACTTATTAACTACTCCATACTGTTACTTGTTGTACTTGCTAAGAAGTGGCACTAAGTTCACATTCACTTACGTTACGATATTAAGTATTTCGCATCAGATCGAAGAGTCTAGTTCAAAAATATAAATGTATTTTTTTAAACTACCTCTCTTGAATACTTGCGAAAATGACGTACTATTTAAGAAATTTTGGTTCAACAAAATTAAAATTATTGTTGTGCATCCTAAAAAAACTTCCTAACAAGCGATACAAGTGTCGATTATGACGGTTTTTGATAGGCGTTTTTAACTTACCGATAAAAGGTACAGCATGCTTAAAAATGAGGTACTATCCTACGAGTTAACATATATACATACATATGTTATTTAGAGAAACGAGTAGAGAATCTCGCTTCAGAAATAATTTGCGCTTTTCTCGATGTAGCATAGGACACAGTGTTACTAAAATAACTTGACAAACATAACTAACAAATATAAGTGACAGCCAACAACTTGTCGGCAGAAGAATAGCGAAATTAAAACGGAGAAGGTTCAAACATTAAATGCTTTTTGAGCACAGAGAATAAAAAAGGTTGGCATTATTCAGTATTAGTAAGCCCTATTAATAGAATCAATATTTAGCGCGATTCCATTTTTCGCCATCCTGATTATGTAATAATTACTGACTGGTTTTTAATGCCGAACTTGATAACGAATTGTATAAAAGAAGAAGCCACATGGTAATTTTTATCAGTTCATCTCTGTCTTCAGCACAGTCTCTACCTAAATCTCTCAACATGAAAATCGTAAGAATAAATTCTTCCGATTCATAAAATAATTTAACAGTGAAATAGTGCCAAGCAAATTAAAAACCTTTGCACTTTTATTGTTTTTTGTGAAAGTGACCGTCATATAAAAAGGACCATCTTGTGTATTAATGAACTCTAGTGAACTTGTCGACCAGACGAATTAAGCCCCGCTTATATTTTTTTAATTTATTTATAACGATTTAAAATAAAATTTCTACGTGTACTTTGACTATTTTATTGGAGTTATTCATCGGATCTTTCTTCTTTTCAGGCACTTTTCTTCCTCCTGGCGGCGTTTGCCCTGGCCGCGGCCAGCCCAGTGCCAGCTGAGCCCATCAAGATCCTCAGGTCTGACTTCGACATCCAGCCCGAGGGAGCCTACAAGTTCGGGTGAGTTACCCATAATATTTATGCTGTGGATTACAACCAAGTCCACCATTGAAATTGTAAAAAAATATGCGCAGTTTATATAAAAATGTTTTAAATTTGATTTCAATTTTTTTTAGATTCGAAACCGAGAACAAGATTGTTCGTGAAGAGGTCGGAGAGCTGAAGGTGGTGAAGAACGAGGAAGGCAAGGATGAGCAGGTGATCGTAGTCAGGGGATCTTACTCCTACCTCGACCCCGAAGGTCACCCCATCACCGTCACCTTCTTCGCTGACGAGACAGGCTTCCACGCCGAGGGAGCTCACCTCCCCGTTGCCCCCGTCGTCTAAGGGACCCCTTCCTGGAAACGACTCCAAACAATGACTTCGCCTGAACTTACAAATATGTGAACATTCAAACTTCAAATTGCTTGAAAGATATGTTTTTTCTGAATTCTCTTAGGAAAATATTGTCTTCAAATAAAGTTTTAGTTTGATGAACCTAAAACTTAAATTATTAATGAACTGAGAAAAATAATAATATCTGAAAAGTAAACCTGTTCGTTTTACTTTTTTAATTGCTTTTATACGATAAATCTACGAAACTATTTACACGGATGGAAAAAAAATAAATTGCTATTAAACGGTTCGTTCATAAACGAGCCACGTGTCTGGTCAATATGGAAGTAGATTCACTGAGGGAATCAGTGGAACTATAACTATAAGACGGCCGCAGTGGTTGAGGGGTAAGGCTCTTGTCTCACAATCCGAAGGTCGGGGGATTGAATCTGTGTTACGACCAGACCTGTTTATCTTGTCTTGATAGACACCAAACAACCATGAAAACCTTGGCCATCTTTATGAAAGAGACTGGATTAGAGCCAAAGAAATTCGGTGAAACACAGGAAATAAAACAATGGTCCTACATGGCCCGAGTATGCAGTAGGCATGCAGATGGCCACTATCTTAATTCATGAATAGGAAAATCGTGCATCGCGACAGGTATCGCAAAGATATTTATTTTTATACTCTTGTATTAACTTCTCTCAGGAGGCTTCGAGGGAAATATTTTCGCTATGGGCCTAATCTCCTTTGAAAACGCTGGGCGGAGGGTCTTTTTGAGAAAAAGGTGGAGTGAAACAGGATCTCGAAGAGGCAAATTTGGGGGAGGGAAGTCGCACACGGGCCGGCAAATCATTTTGCAGACGAACTAAACACAAGACTGAGTCGTAAAAGCAATCCGTTCTCACGTGACGAATACCATGCAGGTGAAAGTGTGGGGGCGCATTTGTCCTGTTTCCCGTCTGTGCACCGTTGCCGACAAGATGCAGGCTCCCTCCGATTATTAGATGAGGTATGAATATTTGAGTTTCTAAATATTATTTTTTATTAGTTATCTATAGCCTCAAACTCGATTCACAACGAATTATTTTTTTATTGTTTTTCATTTACTCACAAATAATTGCCCAAATTGCCTCTAAAATCATGAAACATAAAATTTTTTAATCGCCTATTATTTAATACAAAAATAAATAAAGTAGCTCACATCTGTACTAGATGTTTGATATACCTTTTGATTAAAAAAATAATTTTTCAATTTGGTTGGGTTAGGTTAGGCGTCTGTCCACAGCCTGATAGCATGATGTAAGGAGGCCCTGTGTACCTATGTGTATTTTATACGTTGGAGTTGGTCAAACCTTTAATTAGTCTGTTGAATCTTTTAATTTCGACAAATGGTTGCAATAGTGCAATGATTAGAAACAACTTAGAAAGTTATCATTTTTAAAACTTTTATTTTCTTTTTTTTTCAACACAAAACTACAAAATGAACGCTTAAGAGGAACGTATGAGCGGCCCATTTCGGTCGGTTTCATACAAATGTTAATTCCGGATTTGAGATCAAAATACCCAACCAAATTGAAAAATTATTTTTTTAATCAAAAGGTATATCAAACATCTAGTACAGATGTGAGCTACTTTATTTATTTTTGTATTAAATAATAGGCGATTAAAAAATTTATGTTTCATGATTTTAGAGGCAATTTGGGCAATTATTTGTGAGTAAATGAAAAACAATAAAAAAATAATTCGTTGTGAATCAAGTTTGAGACTATAGATAACTAATAAAAAATAATATTTAGAAACTCAAATATTCATACATCATCTAATAATCGGAGGGAGCCTGCATCTTGTCGGCAACGGTGCACAGACGGGAACTAGGACAAATGCGCCCCCACACTTTCACCTGCATGGTATTCGTCACGTGAGAACGGATTGCTTTTACGACTCAGTCTTTGATTCTTATATTTATGAAGAATGATAATAAGTACCTTCTTAATGGATAAAATTATAATAATAACAGAGATTATTAAAAGAATCAACAGACTAATAAAAGGTTTGACCAACTCCAACGTATAAAATACACGTAGGTACACAGGGCCTCCTTACATCATGCTATCAGGCTGCGGACAGACGCGAGTCGAGCCGCAAATTATGGGAAAGGAACGAAGCCCGACGAGGGGCGGATTATGGGAAAGGAACGAAGCACGACGACGGGCGGATTATGGGAAAGGAACGAAGCACGACGACGGGCAGATTATGGGAGAGGGACGAAGCACGACGACGGGCGGATTATTGGAAAGGAACGAAGCACGTCGACGGGCGGATTATGGGAAAGGAATGAAGCACGACGACGGGCGGATTATGGGAAAGGCATGAAGAAATCACCTCCTATCATCGTGCTTCGTTCCTTTCCCATAATTCGCAGCTCGGCTCGCGCTTGTGTTCGCAAATGTGTACGCGGCTTGATATGATTCAACTTAAAATTATGATAAATTGTACGGTGACAACTTACAAAAACTTTTCATGTTGTTCAATGATTTTGTTTTGTATTCCACATGGCAGAACGGAAGGTCTGGTCCAGCGTAGCATGGACAAGAAATGTGGTGCTGCTAAATGATATCTCTAGGTCTCTTGATATTTTCAACATTGGCCTTGAAGGTTTCAATAATCATTTTATACAAGAATTTTAAAATATATAATTGTTGAATTTTTCATTAATTTATTTAAAGTTATGCAAATTATGTCTTGTGTATTGTAATAGGATTACTTTTTTTTATATGAGCTCCACACAGGAGGCCCTGAGGAAAATAATTTCCCGATGCTGTGTGGAGGATTTTTTAAGGAAAGGAAGGAGAGGAGAGTTCTGGGAAGGGAAGGGGTTTAAGGGGTGGGTAGGAATCTGGGGTTCAGTGTCCTGGTCATCCGCCTCCAAGACCTGGACAAACCTCACCCCATGGACCCGGGCACCCCTGCTAAATCACCAAACGTAGTGAACCACTTGGGGTGACTTATGGCAGAGGTGTTGGTTATCCAATAAAGGTTCCCGGGGCGGCGGTACCCATTCCCGCCTCCCAAATTTACTTCAATCTGTAAAACACATTATTAAAAAAAAATCGTTTTTGGAACTAAATCAAAAATTTTAATTTTTACAATAGACATCCGTAAGATAAATCTGCAAGTTTTTTTAAATTTTATTTTTATCTACAATACATTTCGACTTTTGAAACATTCGTCCTTGATTTCTCCGCCGATAAATGACAGAATATTGCCCTTGAAATCGCTTCGGCTACATTACATACCTACCTGAATGCACAGTAGCATTAAAAGTAACAGAAAATTTATTATTTCTATTTTCAAAACAGTTAATTCAAGGTAGAATTCCATTTTAATGATAAAAAAGTGGATAAAATTTGCAGGGATTTTTAATCAGACAAGTCATATTGAATGAATACTAATAATAAAGGTTCTCCTAACTTGCTTAAAAAAACTACTCTAGAGAAAACCTCACTCCTGAAACCGCCCTTTCACAGCGATACTGGTCAATTAAACAGAGATTTAGCCATAGAATATATTATATACATAGAATGACTTTATTATATTTTAACATATTAATATATTTTTACCCTTTTAAATAAAATTTAAGTTAAATAAAATAAAAAAAATATTTAATGACATTATTAACTATAGAAATCTTAAAATCAAAATTGTTTATACCTACGTTACGTTTTGCACTTGCTTAGTGATACTCCACTTTTTTGCTTGAATATGTCTCGTCTGTTACGTCTGTAAATATTGGCATCGAGATAGAAGAGTCTACATTTAAAAAAATCCTATATTTTGTTTTTAAATCTATTTTCTTCATATTATGCGAAAAGAAGATATAATTTTTGAAATGGTAATCCAAGATAAATATTAAAGCGACGTTGAAAAGGATGATGACGTTGTTTCATACAGCTGTATGGCGCTTAGGCTGTTTTTCCATTCCAGCTCTATGGCGCTACAGCCATTTTTTCATTCTAGCGTCGATTATTACTGATGTGTGTTATGAATATATGAGCAAGTACCCGAAAGGCTTTAACCATTCCTGAAAATATTAAAATAAAAAAAATAAAATTTTGATGCATTGCAGTAAAAAATCATTTTTTACTACAATGCATCATTTTACAAATATTTTAAAACTAAAATTTTTTTTTTTGGTTGAACTGAGGTTTAAATTTTCCTACTCAGTGAGCAGAATCAACCACACTACTAACTCTATTTTTAAATGTTTTTTGGTTTGACCGAGACTTGAACCTTCCTACCCAGTAATCGGAAACAACCGCGCAACAAACCGTGCCAAATTCGGAATAAAACCGACATTCATATCGCATAGAAAGTGCTCTGATTTCTTCGAATTTCACAAATATGTGTGTATGTCTGCGAGTGTGTGCGTGGTTGCCCCCAGTTGTTAGAATGTATTGTTGTCGACAATTAGTGTATCTAATGAGTTTTAGCTCGATCAGATGTCGGGAAGTGAGCTAATTTCCACTTTCAAGTATCCGCTTCAAACATTCATTCAAGGGAAATTCAAACAGACGTTCTTATTTAAAAATGTAGATACCATTTTGTTGTCCGACGACATTTTTTCAAAATTAAAATAAATACGTTACTTCATTATCATACGTCGTCACCGGATACAACATAGCGTGAAACGCACTCCGTCTCTTTCCAGGAGCATCGTAAAAACGAAACAGAGCGCGTATCAGGTGATCAATGGTGACATACAATAAGTTAAGACGATGTATTATTTATTTGACGCGTACCACGCGTTGTATAGTTACCTTGTCTAGTAACATATACTTAAATAGACATGTTTTATTTCGAAAAACGAAAGAGCATCAGCGAATCTCGTTATTTGCGCTTTTCTAGAAGTACCATAAGACACCGTGTTGCTAAAATAACTTTAAAAGCAGTACTCACAAATATAAACGACATCCAGTAACTTGTCGACCGGAGAATACACAAATTAAAAGGAAAAGTGTTCAATCAGTAAAACAGAAAATAAAAGCCATTTGAGGGTACACAAAAATTGAAAAAAATGGCATTATACAGTATTAGTAAGCCCTATTCATAGAATGAGTATTTAGCGCGATAAAATTTCCGCCATCTTGATTATGTAATAATTACTGACTGGTTTTTTATGCCGAACTTGATAACGAATTGTATAAAAGAAGGAGCCACATGGTAATTTTTATCAGTTCACCTCTGTCTTCAGCACAGTCTCTACCCAAACCTCCCAACATGAAAATCGTAAGAATACATTCTTCCGATTCATAAAATAATTTTAAAGTGAAATAGTGCAAAGCAAATTTAATAATGTTGCGGATTATTAATTGTTTTTACGTGAAAGTGATAAAAACATATACTTACTCTTAAAAAATTACGGAAACCGTCATGTCAAAGGACTATCTTGTGAATTTACGAACTCTAGTGAACTTGTCGATCAGACAAATTACCTCTCGTCTATGAAAAACGATTTTTTTATCAAATTTTTAAATAAAAATATTGGATGAACTTAGTAATTTGACTATTTTATTTGAATTAAACATTTGATCTTGGTACCTTTCAGGCACTTTTCTTCCTCCTGGCGGCGTTTGCCCTGGCCGCGTCCAGCCCAGTGCCAGCTGAGCCCATCAAGATCCTCAGGTCTGACTTCGACATCCAGCCCGAGGGAGCCTACAAGTTCGGGTGAGTTCATCGCATTATGTTGTGAATAAATCATATTATCCATTACATACATACCATTGGGATTGGAAAAAAGTGTTAAATGCAATGTTTTAAATTTGATTTTCGTTTGTTTATAGATTCGAAACCGAGAACAAGATTACCCGTGAAGAGGTCGGAGAGCTGAAGGTGGTGAAGAATGAGGAAGGCAAGGACGAGCAGGTGATCGTAGTCAGGGGTTCTTACTCCTACCTCGACCCCGAAGGTCACCCCATCACCGTCACCTTCTTCGCTGACGAGACAGGATTCCACGCCGAGGGAGCTCATCTCCCCGTTGCCCCCGTCGTCTAAGGAACCCCTTCCTGGAAATGGCTCCAAACAATGACTTCGCAAATAACTTTGATAAAGAACTGAATAATAATATTGACGAGAAAAATTAAAAACCTAAAAATTAACATTCTTTTGTTTAATTTAAATTTTAATCTGCATAGAAAAAAAGTGTTCAGCTGTTATTGACGAATGAAGACAAATTTGTTTATGGTGTCAATTGACAATGGCTTGGTTTGAAAAAGGCTCGGATACCTAGAAAGCCGTGTTGTGGATACGTCTCACAACCACGAGAATTAGCAATAACTACGTTCTTGGTGACCCGAGAAGTAATATGTTAAAATATAGATAATCATAAAAATAAGAGCAGCACAAATAGTGTTTTCTGCTTTCGATAGTTCTGTAGACTGTATCAATGAAATCATCGTTTCGTATTTTATAGACTTGCTAAGGGAGGTAAGTTGAATTTGAAATATAAGATCGACAAAAATTACAGAAACAAGATGGGTCCAAAGGCTGAGTTGGTTGCTGGGCGCTGTGTCCTGGGTTGCTAGCATGGTCGATCGATAAGGATTGATAGGATAACTTTCGGTAACTTCTTATTGTTCTCTAGGATAACTGCAGATCGCTATAAAAACAACAGTTGACGTCGAATATATTAAGAGCACTCAGTCATTGTGAACTGTTACTTATTCGATGACGATCCGCAGTTGTCGCAGAAGCGACTGTTGACTTTTTATTTTTCTTTGTCTTGTTTTGTTTCTTGTTTCGTTTAGATTTGTTAATATTATATTCTTCATCGATATTATATTAAAAAGTTCTTCATTCAACGTAATTATCTCGTATAATTTATTTATTTATTTAATTTCAATGGTATCGATATACCATAAACACGGATTACCTATTACAAAATCATAGTTAAATAAGACAAGGTGCTAATGGGGCAAGGTACCTTACAATTTCGAAATGATTGGAAATTTTTGACAACCAACCTACAAAATTATAAAATTACGAGTATCCAACCAAAGTAATTAACATAATTCCAGTAAATGCTCATCCATAATTATAAGAAATAGGATAATTGTAAGAAATTGTGTGAAGAATTTATGAATAACAAAAGAAAAGCCCTATTATAAAATAGTGAAAAAAGGTTTTTAGAATACAGATCAAAAGATGTAATATATATTGCAAATAACCGTGACTACGTAATTCAATCATTCATGATGCCAGAGCTTATCGAAGAAGAGTTTTCACTGCATCAGTAAGTTTAAGAAAATGAGCTACGGAAGACAAAAGTTTAAGGGTAAAATAAAATAAAATAGTAAATAATACCTGGGTGTCAGAAGCACAAATCTCGAATCACATCATGAATGGCTTTTTTTTAACGATCGTCATAGTACGATCCAAGATCGATCCAAGTACAAAATTATAAAAAACAACTAACCAACGAGAGCGATCCGAGTACAAAATTATAAAAAAACAACTAACTAACGAGAATTTCGCAACTAAAATACCTTGCAAACATACTGACTATAACTAACAAATGTTTCTCGGTAAAATTAATGATTTAGATGAATATTTAATTTTTTATTAATGGCAAATTTAGGAGGCGGGTATGGGTACCGCTGCCACGGATCATCCCAAGTGGTTCGCTATGTTTGGTGATTTTGCAGGGTTGCCCGGGTTCATGGGGTGGGGTTTGCCCGAGAGACGGGTTGAGGGAGACCTTTTAATCTCTCCTGCTGAATTCTCACGAAACCTCGCCTTGAATGGCAGCGGGAGAGTTGGATTCATCCGTCCGTTACTGACTTCCAGCTTCCTAATCACCCTCATACCTTCCCCCTCCTTCTTTTTCGAAAAGAACCCTACACACAGCATCTCCAAAGACGACACAGGCCCTGAGGGCAATTATTTTCCTGGAAGCCTCCCGTGTGCAGCTAATATAAACAAATATATACATGTAAAGAATATTCGTTGGTAGGATAAAAAAAGTAAAAGTGGGAACAAAGGAGAAGAAATGGTATCCTCTGTAATTTTATTCATTTTCCAATTAGATAGCGAAAGCTTCACTATTAATTGCTGTTTTTTTTTTTATTTTACACAAATTTAAATGTTGTTACTTTATGCAAAATATCTATAATACTGTGTAGATTTTAAGTTGACATTAAAGCGTGCTATTTATTATAAAAATTAAGTGCTTTATAGACCAAAAAGAACACGTTTTCAATTAATAATGAGATAGAGTTGAATTATTCAATTATATAAGTGAGAGAATATTTTATTTCAAGATGCACTTCATAATGCGATTATCAGAATTATTCTAGAAAAAACGGGTACTAATAAATATCTTTTGTTGTAGACGATGGAAATGAAAAAAAGACGTTCAAATAATAGGACAGGTTTTTTTTAAATATGGTCCACGCTCTGTATAAAAGTTGGGTGTCACCAGATTACTTCATCAGTATTCTACTGTCTTCAGTAAAGCAGCAAACTATCAATTCACCATGAAACTGGTAAGAACCACAATTATTTTATTTTACTTCTAACCCCATTTTTTTGTGATAGTGAAAAGTGATAAAATCAAGTGCTTCGTACATAACTCAACTGAAAAAGTGCGGACAATCATAAATTTCAGCTGAAATTTTAGAATTGAAAATAAGATTGCTACTCCTGACAGTTATTTACGATATTCCAATGACGATATACACGACACGACGTAGTCTCGAACATTGGCGAATCAAGGGACCATACACCGTATTTTTAAAACCACAAATTCTCGCATTTTTCCAATATCCTCGTCCATTCAGACCAAATTCTACTGTATTTAAGACGTGAAACGGAGGATTAAATATCGTGAAAGCTGCTTCAATCTAATCGTTATTTCCAGATAGAAGTTTCATGAGAATTAAAAAAACTAACCTTCATCTTACCTATTATAGGCATTCTTCTTCTTCTTCTTTGTGGCGATTGCCCTGGCTTCGGCCAAACCAGTGAAAGAGGAGCCCATCAAGATCCTCAGGTCTTCCTTCGACCTGGACCCAGCGGGTTCCTACAAGTTTGGGTAAGTACGAATCAATTTTAGGTAAAATTTCTTTCAAAGGATTATCACAATTTTATTTCTATCTGAATATTTACATTTGGATTTGCTACAGCTGTTTAACAAAGCAATTTGAAAAATTCCCTTCTTTCATCTGAACTTTCTTGATATGATTCAGGAAACTTGACACACTTGAAAATTATAAAGTTGTTACCATAATCCAGAAGCAGAACTAGTTTATACTAATCTTCTCTTTAAAGACCTAACTAAAGTTTTCATGCAGCTTATCACCAGTGGTTTGGTATCGTACCCGAAAGTACGTATATCGATGAAAAGCCTGGAAACATTTCTAAAGATTTGTTGTATAAGGTTATATACTTTGTTACTTGAAAGCTATATGTAAACTTGTCAATTATCATGTGAAGTTGCTTTGTTTGTTAGCATATTGATTTTCAGCATTAACGTATTGTAAATGTGTTATTTTATATTTCCCAGATATGAAACAGAGAACAAAATCGTTCGCGATGAGGTCGGAGAACTGAAGGTAGTCAAGGACGAGGATGGCAAGGATCAGCAGGTTGTAGTGGTGAAGGGATCCTTCTCCTACCCCGATCCCCAAGGAAACCCCATCACCGTCGTCTTCTTCGCTGATGAGACAGGCTTCCACGCCGATGGCGCTCACTTCCCAGTAGCCCCAGTCGCCTAAGAATAAACTTTCAATGGAATAACGGATCTAACTATATCTATGAACGACCTGGCTTGGTTTTATGACACGAAATGAAAAAAATGGACTTTACAAATTATCATACATTTGCTACTTTTCTAGATTTTATTAGGAAGTTAATGCTATGTAAATTGAAATTTTGTAATATTCTTAGCATATTTATAATTACGAAGAAAAATAAAAATTAAAAATGAATTGTTTATTACTGTCTTTTATATATGTTAATATTTTTACCTACTTTATACTAATTGGACAACATGTTCCGTACACAGTGCTATTAAAGGTGTTAATGATATTCGCCCGTTTTAAATAAAATACCTACCTTTATATTTTTCCATCCGAATTCTGGAAAATTTATAACGAAAAATAAAGGTGTTTATTTAATAGTTGAATGGGAAACAAGTTAAATTGATTAAAACATATAAATTTCAGTACACCGTGGAGGTGATTCTGCTTTTTGTTAATTTTATTTCATTATTTTAATATTACATTTAATTGCAGTAATGACCTTGGTGAGTGCCAATTTACAAAGCGTTTGTTAACAAGGCTTTTGTTTAAATAATATTATGAAAATGACGGATGAAAACATAATAAGTATTTTTTTTTAAACTATACAATTTGAGTATGATTGCAGAAGATTAAGAAGAAACGAGAATAATTTTGAAGGAATTAAATTTCAGTTTGACAAAAAGGCAAAGTGATAAACGATAAGAAAAAGGCAAGTGAAACTTAGTAAAATATACATACATATAGTACATAGGAATAAATGTAAATATGTTATGAAATGTTCCTGATGGATATGTTTATTGGAGGTAATCAATGATGTTACTTGTAAAGGAACTTTTGGTTTGGTGTTTCTAATGTCAATATGTAGAGAATTGAATAGCTTAGTAGCATTGCTTTTAAAACTTCTTTGCCTATAAAAGGTTTGACAAACTGGGATGTCAAAACATGTGACTGTCTAACGCTCTACTACTTATTCGTTCTTCAAAAAAACGTACATGTATTTTTAAATTGATGAAGCAGGAGATATTTTTGCAATTTTCTAAAATCGTGTTACTTACATAGTTAGATGATTGATTATGTTTTATGAATTTTGATGTGTTGACAAAATTAATTTGTATATCTATCCAGGCCTATATATTTGGTTTACAATAATTGCATTTTTAAGAGAAATTAGGATGGATGGTGAAGGAGTACTATTTATTCCAAAACATTCCAAGATTATAGGATTGAAAAAAATTGTTTTAGAGATTTAATATTTACCATTTTTTCATGCATTTTTGTTTAGACAAAGATAAAAAAATCTAGAAGCTTTATTTGACGCTTATCCTGAATCTATTCCAATCATGTTACCGGCGAGATTGTGCGTAAAACCTTATGATATTATATATTCTGGACAATTAAATAGGTACCACTTAAGGGCTTAAAAGCTCCGATGTCGTATTAAAATACCTTTTAAAAGTTATAACCCCTGTTAAAGTTTCAAAATAGGTCCTTTTATTAAAACAAAAATTTCGAAAATTTTTGGATAAATTTAATCCAGCTGAGTCTTCCTCACATTACCGCGCTACCTAAGATATTGAGAAGGGCATTTCTTAGGGATAATACGGAAAACTTTCAGCCATTAAATTACTGAATTATATGACGAAGGCCAAGATTCAGTCCTACGAAGTGTGAAAATATTCTGTGAAGTGCAAATTATTATTTGGAATCGTGATTATGGATTACATAACAAAAGAAAAAATATCCACCTATAATGCATGTTCTGTCCGTGTTTGCTATCTAAAGATTTCCTACAATTATTGGTGTCATCGGCCATTTTGACAATACCTTCGTAAAGCGCAACATTTTAAATATATCTGTATTGTATATCTTCCTATATCTAAAAGAACTAAAATAATTGCTCATGCTTCAAATCACAAAACTAATAAAAATTAAAATAACCGAAGTTATACAAGATAATCGCTAAAACCACATCGATGAAAATGATTATAAATTATCACTTATCACTAAAAAAAATGAGTATTTTCCATGAAAATATTACAAAATAAAATTTCAATTATTCTTCGCAAAAAACACAAATAAAAGAAATTATGTAAATAAAAATCTTGTCAATGAAAAGAAAAAATGAATAAAAAATATATATAAATATATAAGATATTACTTAGGCGCTGCCAGGTGCGGGTATTTTAATTTTGCACATTCTGTCTGTAAAATTTTATGGCTATTACAAAAGTCGCTCTTTTTAAAAATTAATATTTGAATAAGTCTTTCTCTCTAACATCGACGAGCCTACCAACCATTTCAGTAATTGATGGGGACAAATAAATAATAATATTTGGTAAGTTTTATAACGAGCTTTTTATAAATAAATTTGTCTTGTAATTAATTTTTTTAATATTCTATCGATGTCATTGTTTGCAGGATTGGGTATTCCTCAGACGACGGGGACAACGGGGAGGTGAGCTCCCTCGGCGTGGAAGCCTGTCTCGTCAGCGAAGAAGGTGACGGTGATGGAGTGACCTTCTGGGTCGAGGTAGGAGTAAGATCCTTTGACCACGATCACCTGCTCGTCCTTGCCTTCCTCATTTTTTACCACCTTCAGCTCTCCGACTTCTTCACGGGTGATCTTGTTCTCGGTTTCAAATCTGTCACCGAAAAAACAAATTTAAAACATATTTGTGTACTGTGTTTAAATTATTATTACACACACTTCTTGAATTTGGCAACCTGTTTTTGTGTCGTTAAGTAATACACACTAAGATTGACCCTTCCTAAAACCGGAATTCCTACTAGGTGGTCAGTCTCACTCATAAGTTTTAATAAATATGTATGTAAGGATATGTGATGGATTACTGACCCGAACTTGTAGGCTCCCTCGGGCTGGATGTCGAAGTCAGACCTGAGGATCTTGATGGGCTCAGCAGGCACTGGACTGGACGTGGCCAGGGCAAACGCCGCTAGGAGGAAAAATAGAGCCTGCGAACAAAATTACAAACATTTCGTTTTAGAAGGTATTCCCCATTATTGAAAGTTTCTGATATTTGGAATTGATGTTAGAAATTTAAAAAAAAAAATCGGTAACGCTAATGAATTTACTAAAATATGATGTTCATTTCATTCTCACCAATTTCATGGTGATAGATTTAGTGGGTTGATAGGTGCTTTACGACAGACTGCTAAGTTGGTACTGGTGATGTGACCACGTTACACCCACTTTTATACAGGATCTTCAAGATTAGTGTAAAAAATAAGTAATATGTACAGAAAACGTTCTGAGTTCAACTTGTTTATAAAGTTTACCTGCGGAAAATCAGATTTAGTTATTTAGATTTTCTTTGAATTTTCTGTGGTGAAGAAGTTTGTTATTTGCGTACTCCAAGGGGGACAGTGTTCCCCAAAGTTCGTCCTTTTGGGGCGTTGGAGATATCTAAGGGCTACTTTCATAATTACCGCGGCAACGGCACGGCGGCGGCAACGACTCGCGGCATCTTTAATTAATACAAGTGAGTGAGATGCAAGAAAATAATTACTTTTTTCCTTTGGAGGACTAGACATACGTACATTGCTTGTCTCATGATTATTTTTTTGTAAAAAAGAGCTGCAGCATTATTGAAATAAAGAACGACATTTTTTGCCTTTTACGTGCCGTTGCCGTGCCGTAATTGTGGTATTACTAAAACCATGTTCATGAATTATAATTTTTTGTACAATATTTACCAATTTCAATCCTAAAATCAAACATGCCTTTAATAAAAGTTGGTATGGATATCAAACGAATTTATTTACAGTGTGGATTTTTTTGTACTTATACGCTGGTACATACAGTATACCAGTGGTTTATTCCTTGGTGCATTTGAATGAAAATGTGTCTTATACTTTTGTTATAGCGGTACATCCTGTCTGCACACCCTTTCGGGAACACTTAGTTATATTTTGTGTAATTCTATGCTGGGGGCCAACTGTCATGGAACCGGTAGTGATAGCTTGGAGGGTGGGGGGGGGGGGGGACGTCTTCAAATTAGTCTTACATCGTCTGAAATCATGTTGATGAAACGTGATTTTATTCATAAATAAATTGATTATTTTCGGTGCAACTTTTAGTGTTGATCGCGAAATATTTCAATCAGTGGCGGAAATTAGAGGTCTTATCGTTCCAGTGCATAGGTTTTATCATACAGTAAGTTGCATTAGGATAGAACCATATAATTTTACAAATTCGCATTTTATCTGTAACCTGTAAAATTCGCAATTATGTGTATTATTTTTCGGACATATTCTCAATTATTTTTATTGAAGAATTTTTCTATGATTTAAAAAATTTATTGTTTTTTAAATTTTTGTTTCTCTAATTTATTTGTTTTATAGAACACCTTTAAACTATACGGATAGCATGCATCAGTATGTAATGTTCAAAGACTCTCATTAATGGCCGGCAAAATATGAATTGATTTCACAAACCAGAATAAAAACACACATTGAATACTTCCAACTATTTTAGAATCTTAAGTTGTTAATTTGTAATAAAAATAACGAAATGTTCGCTATACATTGCATATTTTTACAAAAAAAAAAAAAAAATCTTAAGGAAAAAATATAAGCCGATTTAAACGATCCCGAGTCGAATATTCTTGAAAATAATAAAACTAATAAAACTCTAAAATTAGCTTAAATTGGACAGGATTTTGTGAATAACTTAATAATTTTATATAAAAGATGATATTGACTTGAAGAGTCTAGTTAGTTCTCTGGAAATCTTCGATCATGAAACTGGTAAGCACTCAATAATTTTCATAGTAATTTTTCAAATATTCCACCTTTCCATCAAAATCATCTGCTAAAAAACAAGCTGACGCGTTTAAAAACATGTTTTGGATTTTGCACTTACATTAAAAATTTAGAATGCCCAACATTTTTCTTCAATAAATTTTTAAATTGGTTCGTAAAGTTATTTAATTAAATGATGATAAATAACTCTTAAATCATTATTTAATAATAAATATCAACATGCTTCGAAACTAATCAACCATCACGCCTTTTCCCGCAGCGGTAGGCAGAGAGGACGAACCGCCAAACAACTTGGTCTTGGCAAACTCCTTGAATCATTTAAATTCATATATCGTTTCATACATACTCTTTTGTCGACATGACCTGACTCAAATATTTGGTCTACTTGATCACGCCATGACTTCCTTGGGCGTACCCGAATTCTTCTATCATTCATTTCAAGTCATTTGCTCTTCATGTCCAAACCGTGTAAGCAACCTTTTTAAGATTTCATTTCTACAGCATTCCAGCCTCACTGCTATACATTCACAGTTCCTCATTCTAACCTCAGCCAAACTCATGCTTCACTGCTATACATCAGGGTACTAGTACTCCATTGTTGGCCGCTAGTTTGGCAAAACAGGTTGATATTTATTATTGAAATTTAATGGTAGTTTAAACAAAGTTATTTATTAACATTTAATAAATTTAATACAACAGTAATAATCATACCTTAATTGATTATTTTATTTTATTGTTTCTGTTCTCTTTATAGTTCTCATTAATAGGACTACATTATGAAATGCAAACACCAGTTCCCTTTATGTTTAAGTGTAAAAATATTTTTATTCCTTTTATTTATTATTATTATCATTTTAATAACTGTTGTATGCCATGCATACACAAGTGAACTATATGTTTAAGTCCTTTTTTTTCAAGAACCTATAGATATAAACCTTTTTTTTTAAAAGTAATATGTTAATACGCTTTTAACTTTCCAATTTTATGTTTTATTCTTTCTCTTATTTTCATTTCCTCAATTTTCCCTCTTTTTATATAAATCATGGTCCATATAATAATAATAATAATTGGATGATTTATATAGCGCCGTTTTTGTGAAAAATCACCTCAAGGGCGCTGCACAAACTTACAATACATTTCTAAAATCTAGAAAAACTACAAACTAGAAACAATTAAAACAACTAATGGCTAAAAATTGCATCCACCGGTTCATAAGAAAATATATGTACATTATAGTGTGGGCCGCGACTGTATGGCGAAAAAAAAAGTTCTTATTTCCTTAAGCGCTAGTTATAAAAAGTTGTTTTTGCATCTAAAACATCAAAAAAATTTAGTTTAAAAAATATTCACACTTATCCTAATTTGACTGTCCTAAAACGGGAATCATCCTAGTTGGACAGTCAAAACATTTTATAAATAATGTACATAAATGTGTAAATATTTTACTAAATAAAAATGAAATAAATAAATACACATTTTTGTTTGTTCATGAGTTTCCGCCTTTCCAGGAGTATGTGTACTGAAAAGTATAGTTTTCATTGAATTTCAATATGTGCTAATACGTGTACTACATGTCGTAATTATATTTTATTCAGTGTCATAATACAAGTCGAAAGGGTAACCATCAAGAATATTGCACATACTCCTAACACCACTTTTCAAATGACTGAGTGCGTCGAAAGGATCAGATGAGGCCTAGTAATTTATTACCCCTTACCGGTCTTCATACAATGTATATGATTTGATTTAGTAAACATAATAATGATAAATTTAATACAAAACTATCAAAAATAACTATTTTTGGAGGTTTTGATAGTTAATAAATAAATAAAAATCGCGAAGCTTGATATAATTTTCCAGATAAACAAATGATTTGCGGCTGTTAAAAATCATTAATCTTTTAACTGAGTTCACTTTAAAAAAAATCTTATGCAAAAAAAGTGTAATTTGTGAGGCTTATAAAAATATTGTACCTGCGCAGCTACTTAGCGATTAAAAATAATTTATATAATTAGTCTTCTTTAATTTTGGTGAACAATTTCATCTCTCATGGTTTCTTGTTGGCATGAGATTAATCATTATTAATAAAATCTAAATTCAATCATCCCAATTAATAACTGGTTTGTGTTTATGATGTTTTGCAAGGATTACCTATCTTGCCAACATTCTATTGACATTTCATTCATCTTTCTCACCTGAAACTTGTCTCATCATGTTTTAAAAATACGTATTTACATACATGGTCGGCCACGAGCTAACATTATTGAACTACCATAATATGTAACTAACTACACAGCTTCTGAGGCAAGATAGAAACTTAACCAACGTCTTTGTCGTGGCTGCATCGGGTCGTTCACATTTCCCGTACGACCCTTTTCATACAAAACATAAATTTGGATTTGGTGCCAAAATTCTTAACCAAACAGAATTTTTCTAAAATCAAATGATATGGAAAATATATAGTACTGATATGAGCTGCTTTATTAAATTTAACAAATTTGTGTTCCTACGTAATTTTAAGTAAAATTTTATTCATTTTTAAGTAAAATTTTAATTCATAATTTTTTTTTTTTTAAATTATTTTTAAAATTTTTGTTATTTAACATTTTACTATAATTTTTAAAAATAATTTTATTTAATATTTTACTATAATTTTTTAAAATAATTATCGTTAACCCAAAATAATTGCCAAGGTGCCTCTAAAATCTTGAAACATCGAAATCTTTAATGGTCTTTAGTTTATAATTTAAAATACAAAAAAACCAACCCTTTGATTAAAAAAATAATTTTTCAATTTGGTTTTAGTATTTTGGCCTCAAATCCAAATTTTATCGTTGGATGAAGATGATGCGATGTCTATTTTCTCGCTCCTTTAATTTACATACCTACACTACTTAAAAAATCCTCTTTATGAGCATGTTTGTATATATTGTACGTAGTATGGCAGATTGGGTATAGCATCATCCACCCAAATCCTTTGGAATAAAATCTCAAATAGATATAATAATTTTCAGTTCTTAAGCATCCTAGTTAATAATGAGGCAGATGGCAGATAATGATTGAAGTTATTAAATCACTAGCTGGTTCACGGCATGCGTTGCTATACCATTCAATGAAATAAATTGATTCTCCCTTCTTATCCTTTCCCGTGCGTCCCCGTTCCCTTCCACCTTCCCCGCCTTCCCCCTCCCTCGTCTCTTGCCTCTTTGGAGGACCCACCCTCTTTCCCGCCCTGGTATAGGTAACAGATGGTTACCCCTTCAAGGCCTCAAAGGACTCTAATTTTGTAAACGGCTCTACTCAGATTCAAGACTCTAGACCTACAAAGTCCCCGCATACGTTGTTAGTGAGCAGTATGCAAGTGCTCGCCACATGCAAGTGTTAGTAATAACGAAAGATCAGGTGACTTACCTTATGAACTTTGGAACAGGGGTAGAAAAGAAAAAAGAAAGAAAACAAGAAGTAGGCATTTTGCCTATCCTAGCGCATGTACATAATGAACAGTACTTAATCATTAAAAAAAAAAAAATTAAAATGAAAACAATAAGGAGATAGAAAAAGTTCACAGGTTTGTCAGGAAGGGGCGATGCGGCGCATTCCACCCGGCAGTCCTGGTGGTAGTGTGTCGGTGATCAGGCAGACGGGAGCGGCACTCGGTTACCGCGCCCCTTAGCCGACCTCCCGGTGGTGCCACGATGAAAGTAAATAGGAGAATGGGGTGAAACGCCCGAAGACCCTGGGGACAAAAGCGTCGGGTGGTCGGAGGAAGGGCGGAAGGAAGGGCGTCTCTTCCCTCTGCACGAACTCCATTTTCCCCTACCTTTCTTCCCTCTTGCAAAAATATATGGAACACACACATTTTCATTTATACAAATTTCATAACGCCAGATCTTACCATTATATACAGCCTATGTTACTTGCTGATAATGTAGCTATCTATTGGTGAAAATTAAAAAAAAATCGGTTTTCGGAGCCTATTCAATGCAAACAAAGAAACCAAAAATCAAATCTTTCCTCTTTATAATATTAGTATAGATTAGTTATTATTACGGATTGGTGCTATATTTATTGACGACATGTTTTTATTTTAAAGTTTAGTTTTGAATGAACCCTGGCTCTCCGATACAAATAATAGATCCGAAACGATATTGATCAGTGACTGAGTTGGCATCGCGTTTGGGTCCCACTCAGGCGTCACGTGTTCAATTCCTTAGCTAACAATCAATCAAGCAACATTTTCCGCTTACTGCGGTGGTAAGAAATTTTCAAATATTGGTACGTTGATCGTAATCCGGGAATTTTTGTTTTTCTTTTAATAAAAAAAAAATAAAAAGGGAAATCTCAAAACACATATCTCTGATAATCTCAAACGGGTAAAAGGATGGGAATTTTGTGTGGAGTAAACACAGCAAAATATTTGAGCGCTGATCGATTTTAACATTGCAGGTATTCTTCTTCTTGTTTGCGGCATTGGCCCTGGTAGCGGCAAAACCAACCTCCCCGCCGCACCACCCTAAACATGAGATCAAGACCCTTAAGAGCTCTTTCGACCTGGACCCAGCGGGCTCCTACAAGTTCGGGTGAGTTGAGTGGCAATGAAAAGTACTCAAGAACATTACGTATTGTCATATTACCAAAGTATACTTGTAAAATTTTTCGAGAATTAACAATTACCGCTGATATAATATCAATCCTTATCTCTTCCTATTTCTCTCATAGACGTCAAAGGTAACAGAAAAAGGGGCTACGACAAAGCTCGCAAAGGTAGAATTGTGTTTGGAAAATGAAAATTTGCTTTCAAGCAAAAACGCGCAACTTTCTTGTGGTACAAAGTTTGTTTGGGGGGACATCCTCTGACCTCTTTCAGTAGTTGAAGAATCCATATGCAACTGTGTTCACAGGAAAAGCATGTCACACGAAAAGCTCATATAGTGCATTTACAAATCGTTTAAAATTTTTATATTATATTTTATCCAAAAAGTCATGTAATCTGACGCGAAACGCGAAACGATCTACCGATCTGAGTTTTAACGGATTTATAACGAGTTATGGATAAATGAAAAGATGTCAATAATAAATAATACAGGGATAATAACGTGAAAAACTTCAGCAATTATCAAAGAGAATTATTTTTTTTCCAGATTTGAAACCGAGAACCACATCACCCGTGAAGAGGTTGGCCAAATAAAGGTCGTAAAGAACGAGAAAGGTAAGGAGGAACCCGTTGTTGTCGTGAAGGGATCTTACTCCTACCAGGACCCTGAAGGTCATCCCATCACCGTGGTGTTCTACGCTGACGAGACAGGCTTCCACCCCGAGGGAGCTCACCTCCCCGTTGCCCCCGTCGTCTAAATCCAAACCCTAGACTGCCCAGACCCTAGACACTACCCTGAGATTCTGCTCCCCGGATATCGACTCGCTGCATGATATGGCTAGAATTGAAATTTGTTACCATTAATATTTTAGGAAACTGATATTTTCAAATTTTTCTTGAGAAATATGTAGTTTCTTAAAAATGTTAAGAAAAAACCTTTAAAAAAGAAATCATAGTATAAATGCATAATTTTTATAAAAAATTAAATGTTTAATTTAATTTAATACAATTTTAAACCCTCTGTGACATGAAGTAGGTACCTCCATCTAAATTTCAGCACATAATAATTGAGCTGACAGAACACGAAAAACAACTGTGTACCTCATCAACCAAATAAATATGATATTACATATCGATGGTCCACCTACATCAGAATACATGAGTAATAGTGATACAATCCTTTTAAATTTTTGGATTTATTTTTATTTTATTAAAGTACACAATGCCAAAATTTTAGAGTAATAAATGTTTGAAAAAATAGTAAAATAATATTAAACAATAAGTAGCTAAGTGAAAGTTATAAAAGTATATGACAAAATATAAATGGATAGAATAAATAATATTTACAGTATATAAACGATGCCATAAACGAAGGGTATGTGTTGTTACGATAGAATAGACCGGTGGAATATTTAATACGTAATAATACTTTTAATATTATATCACATACATTTATTTTTTCTTTTTTAATTTATTCGCCAAAAGTTCCAAAAATATTTAGGAAGCATTATAAAAATTGAATTATATTATGCAAAATTGGTTTTAATTTTCTATCGTCTAATGATATTTTTACATTCCACACATGTTGGAAAAAGATTTGATGTAATAATATTTGAATTATGCCTTCATGAATAATTTCAGTATTTAAGAAAATTAACAAAAATACATTTTGACAAAAATATTCAAACCTTTCAAAAATCAGCCAGACGTTCAAAGTAAAGATGACGTACGGTAATGAACTAAAATTATTTGAATATTTTAGATTATCACGGCCAAAAGTATTATCGTGATTTATTTTTGGGTTATTATGCCGTGTGGCGCTATCTTCTTCTTTAGCCAACGTTTCCATCATCAGGGCTGATGTGTAGATGTCTCTTCAAGACCTACGCTCACTCCTTCCCCTCCTCACAAAGACCATCCACACAGCATTCCCAAAGATTACATAGGCCAAGAGAGAAATTATTTTCCTCAAGGCCCCCTGTGTGAAGTAAATGGAAAAAAATAAGAATAAAAAAAATCGCAGAAAACCATTTTAAATTATATTACGAGCTCTCAGAGGCTTGGAGCTAGCAACATGGTATTGCATTTACATAAACACACACTTCACCAGTTCACCACATCTTCCCTACTGTAATGTTGTCCCAAACACTGTGATGCTGGCTTAAGAAAAATAATAACCCAAAAATAAATTACAATAAAGGGTATTTCTTTGTTTAAATATTTTAGGGTTAATCTTGACAAGTGAGATCGTAATCTGTGATTCTCCAAGGATCTGAGCTTTTTAAATTTTCAAGAAAGCGTTACTATGAACTAACTAACTAGATTTACTAAAGGGCTCATTGGAAAGATAAGTTTCTGATCGTCTCTCTAATTTGTCAACAAAGAAATATAATAATACTAGCTTTTCCCCGCGGCTTCGCTCGCATGGTATTACGGGAAATCACTGTAGCGGTTGAACTTATCAATTATCCCCCCTCCTCCCCACCCCACCCCCTCCCGCATTCCATACATTCATTCCCTTACATTCAGTTTTCAAACATCTAGCCTGCCACCTAAATTTCACAAAGAAAAAAAGAATTATCCAATTTTGTTCATTCGTTCGGAATTTATGTGCTTACAAACATTCTGGATGTTTATTTTTAATTAAATATTTGGAAGTTTGTTAATATAATACAAAATTACACTATTTATTATTCAGTCTTTATAATCGTTACGAATTATATTTTTAATGTAGGAACTCTTAATTGACATTTATTCCAGCTTGTCCAAAAAAAACAAAACATATTCTAATATTTGAATTTTGTGGGGCAGTAGCTGACCAGGGGCTGAGTACCTACCAGCTTAGAGCCCACAAATATATCAACATTGTTTCCATGGGAATGATTTTTTTCTGACATTTGCAATTAACTCGCTTTTGTTAGCGACAGAAAACGTATAACAAATATAATATATTAATATTTATATTTTCATAACGCCAGAGCTTACCATTATATAAAACATATAGTCTGCGCATATAATTTAGCTTTCTATTGGTGAATGAATTTTTAAAGTCTTTTTATTGGTTAATGCCTGAAAAGGTCATAAACAAACTCGAGCAGTTTCTAACTAACTAACTAACTAACTAACCATCACGCCGTTTCCCCGCAGGGGTAGGCAGAGAGGACAGACCGCCAAACAACTCGATCTTGGCACACACTCCTTGCTTCGTTCACATTCATACATCGTCTCATACATGCTCTTCTATTATTCTGACTCTTGACATCGCCCGACTCAAGTATCTGATTCACTTGGTCGTGCCATGTCTTCCTCGGGCGTCCCCGACTTCGTCTACCATTCACATTTGCGTCATATATTCTCCTTACACTCCTTTCCTCATTCATTCGCTCTACATGCCCAAACCATCTGAGCGTCCCTTTCTTAATCTTACTCATAACGCTTACATCAGCCTTGCATACTTTGCGGATCTCCACATTTCTCACACGATCATACATGGTTTTACCACACATACGTCTCAGGGATCTCATTTCTACAGCATTCAGTCTACTTTCATCCTTTCTCTGCCAGTTCCATGCCTCACTGCCATACATCAGGGTAGGTACCAGCACTCCATTATGGACGGCTAGCTTCGCTTCTTTTGACAGATTTTTGTTGGCGCCAACGGCGTTCAGTCCTCCATTAATGGAGTTACCAGTATTTACCCGTCTTTCGATATCTCTATCAGTCTTTCCATCTCTCGTAAACATACTTCCCAAATATACAAACTCATCCACCTGCTCCAAGTATTCGTCATTCACAACTATGTTGCAAATTGTTTTCGTACTCTCTCTTTCAAATACCATCACTTTAGACTTACTTACATTCATCATTAACTCATTTTTCATACATACTTCGTTCATCTTAGACACAAGCGACTGTAGATCTTCCATACTGTTAGAAATCAGCACCGCATCATCAGCATACAACAGGCAACATACTTCCAGATCACTCAATTTCGCGCCCAATCCCATCTCTTTCAATTCTTGCATACAATTATCCATGTATAGATTGAATAACCACGGTGACATTACGCAGCCTTGCTTAACACCTTTTGTGATGTCAAACCACCCCGTAAAATCGCCGTTCACCCTAATACATGCAACGCTTCCCTCATACAGAGATGCAATTGCGTGTATGAGATTCGTATTCACTCCGTACTTGGACAACACCTTCCACAGCTTTTTCCTGTCAACTCGGTCGTATGCTTTCTGTAAATCTACAAAGGCACAGAAGAGTTTCTGGTTTTTTGCAAGAAACTTCTCAGTGAGCATACGCAACGAGAAAATCTGGTCCATGCACCCCCTTCCACTCATAAAAGCACCTTGCACATCCCAAACTTTTTCCTTTGTTTCCATTCTTACCCTTTCTATCAATATTCTACCATACAGCTTGCCGACTGAACTAAGCAGGCTAATAGCCCTGTGATTCCCACATTCCATACGTGACCCTTTACCTTTGTATAATGGCATGATTACAGCCCTTCTCCAATCTAATGGCGTGTAACCCTCCTCTAAACACTGGTTAAAAAGTCTGCACAACCACGTAAGAATAATAGGACTATCCCCTTTAAAGTATTCGGCAGCAATATTGTCGAAACCCACAGCCTTACCATTCTTCATACATTTGATTGATCTTTTTATTTCATCCATGCTGATTTTGGTAACATTCACTTCGTCATCGTTTATACCCGATTCGACGCTGGACTCACTATCACCCGGATTGCTTTCAAAGACTTCCTCAAAATATTTCATCCATCTCTCTTTTATTTCTTCCTCATTCGTCAACATTTGTCCATCATTCGATTTTATCACTTTCATGCTTCCATTCTCTGAACCACTCCGGGACCTTTTGACCTCCTTCCAAAACAACTTAATGTTTTCTTGGAAGTGGTGTGTCATTTTGATTCCCTCTTCCTCTTCCAGACGTTTCTTTCGTTCTTTCACTCCAACACTTACTCTTTTCTTGCATACCTTATACACTTCTTTCGCTCGATCTCTCTCTTCGCTTGGAGCACTGCCAGTCGCTATCAGACATAACCATGCTTTCTTCTTCTCAGAGACCAGTGCTTTGATCTCATCATCCCACCATGCGTCGCCTTTCTTTCTGCCTTGCTTACTTATCCCACACACGTCTTTAGCAGATTCGTACAGACTCACTTTTATGTGGTTCCATGTTTCCTCTATGCTTAGACCGTCCATTTCCTTCTCATTCAATCTCATCTCTGCACACTTCTCATACTCGCTTCTGATGTTACCGTTTTGTAGTTTTTCTATTTTGACTCTTGTTGGAGTCTTGAGTTGGAGTCTTGGAGTTTTGAGTCTTGTTGGAGCAGTTTCGCATTTATAATATTAGTATTAGTATGGATTATAAAGGAATTGGCTTTATTTGTTTTACAAGGTATGAATTCTTATTATAAATTGCCCAAATTCCTCTCACTTTTATTAGATCACAAGCTTTTACCCGCGGTTTCACTCGCGTGGTTTTAGGGGGGAAATTACTGTACAAAGAATTTTCCCACGGGAATGAAATGTTTTTCTGGGATAAAAAGTAGCCTATGTCGTTTCCCAGTCCTCCAATCATCTCTGTGTAAAAAAAATCACGTCGATCGGTCGTTCCATTTAAATTATTATTTAGGATTTTAGAGTAGGTCTTTTCTATTACATAATTCAATTTACCAAATTCTGCTAAAGGAATTTAAATGCAATAGCAAGGAACAACAACAGGAACTTCACGTCACTAACAAAACAAAAATTTTGCTGTTCGTATTTGATTCAATGCAATATTCGCTTTGAAATTCACTTTGAAAAATAAATATATACTGTTGGATATTATCGGAAATTTATCGGTATTTGAAATTTCACGTAACACACAAACTAAAATTTTGTTCGTATTTGATTCAATGTTATTAAAGCCAGACTGTTTAATTATATGAGCGATTAATAATGGCGTGGGTAGTGAACTAAAAGAATATTCATTGACGCATTGTGGTAGCTTTATATAAATAAGCGGTCGTAGTTACATATTGCGATCTCTCGGATTTTTGTTTATTATTCATCGAGTTGTCTGTCATGCGTACATACACCGAAAACAAACTGTTGGTAAAAATTCATTTACTTAGGATGGGTTGTTTCAAAAAATTTGATGGATTCATCAAATATTTGAAGTTGATTTTCAGGTTCTGTGTAAGTTTTTTTCGAGTTCTGTTTTTTTATCATCATAGGCCAGCTGCTTCACAAAACTGAAATCATCACAGAACTTGAATAGAACTTACACAGAACGTGAAAATCAACTTCAAATATTTGATCAAGAGTTCATCAAATATTTGAAGTTAATTTTCAGGTTCTGTGTAAGTTTTTTTCGAGTTCTGTTTTTTTATCATCATAGGCCAGCTGCTTCACAAAACTGAAATCATCACAGAACTTGAATAGAACTTACACAGAACGTGAAAATTAACGTCAAATATTTGATGAATTCGTCAAATTTTTTGAAACAACCCATCCTTAGAGTTTATTCGAAAACCGACCAATCAAATTTGGTAACTAACATTTAGGTACCTATTTAAAATATCTATAATTCTTGATTGGATTCAAAGAATTAAGCTTCAAATATGTTAAAAATTAAAATAGTTTCAAAAATAGAATTTGGATTTAACAATTATTGTTTTGCAAAATGTCATTCTCAAATTTTGATATTTTTGACAGTTTTGCAAGAGTTTTTGTAGAGAGTGGTTGTAATAATCCATAGACATCTCTATTCATAAAAATAAATCCCCAAAGTTTCATCGCAATCGGATGAATGGTTTAGCAACGCATAACATCTCACATACATGCAAAGATATGTTAAATACAAGGACAGAAATAAACATATTTTTATTTTTATATGTATGTAGATTATGGATCAGCAAACGGTTAGGATATGACGAAGGACAGAGCTAACAGAGCAGCCTGGGCTAACAAAGCAGAGCGCTTAATATAAGCACCACGGGATTATTCCAGTGTGTTGACTGGAGAACCCGAGCTTCACGGGATACAGCCCCCTTAACTTTCACAGGAGACTGGCAGACCGCCGTCGCCCCACCAGCCTGAGGGACAGTTGCCTGGACTCCACCTACCACCGCGCCGTCCCAAGATATCGTCCGTACGCTGTTCTAACGTGGCATATTATCTGGAGAAGAGCCCAGTGTCATAGAAGTCCTAATGTTGTTCTGGAGTATAACCCCTTATTAAGCTTGCACATTCGATTCAATCAACCAAGTATTATCATAACTCAATTGCTTTTATTGAACTACCCCCAACCTTATCCATTTGAACAAGACCTCAACCACGACACTGCTAAACTTTGCCGTCCTGCCGAGACTTTGGGGCAGCTAGCCTCGGCCCTTCACAGTGAATTGGCGTTTTCTGATATCTGAGTAGGAATTTAACTGGGTATAGCGCTCCTTATCACAACATCCTAAAGGAAATATTCAGCTTCACAAGTCCTGCAATTATATTATCCCGCGATTTTTAAGGATCTGTGCTCGTACTAATATAATATAAATGCTATCACTGCTTACTCCTTTTTTATCACTGCTTATTTTTTTATAATTCAGTAAAATATCTGTTGTATGTTAAAGGCAATGAGGTAGAAAAACTGGTCTACGTGAGATTCAAGGTGAATAAAACTGATTCATACATTTGTGTATTGTGTAAAAGCCTTTATTACGAGTAATTTAATTATATAAATAATTTTCTTTTAAAGCCGCAATTCCTAAGAAAAATTTAGAAAGGCGGTCTCAAAGGAATTATAATTAAGGTAGAGTCTTGATTTCATGCTGATGTCGGAGTAATGTAAGGAAAGGGTCGAGAAATCCTTAGACAACAGGGGCAACGGGGAGGTGAGCTCCCTCTGCGTGGAAGCCTGTTTCGTCAGCGAAGAAGGTGACGGTGATGGGGTGACCTTCAGGGTCGACGTAGGAGTAAGATCCCCTGACTACGATCACCTGCTCATCCTTGCCTTCCTCGTTCTTCACCACCTTCAGCTCTCCGACTTCTTCGCGGACAATCTTGTTCTCAGTTTCGTATCTGAAAGGGAAGTGATCAATAAAAAGTTACTTTGCTAGAAAAAATTCAACAGTTGAAGTATTGGTAGGAGTTGAATCTCTTCCCCATCTCCTTCCGCTCCTTACTTCCTTCAGCCCCGCAACGTATCCCGAGTACCGTTGAGTATGTAAGTAATTAAAGGCTCCGTTTAGCAATTTCACCTGTGTAATAAGATTCGTTTTTGTGAATTTAGCTTTGGGTTTAGCTTCTTTTCCTAAATTACAAAAGGTTGATGATTCACACTCACCCGAACTTGTAGGCACCTTCGGGTTGTAAATCGAAGTCAGATCTGAGGATCTTGATAGGTTCTACTGACACTGGGCTGGACGAGGCCAGGGCACACGCTGCCAGAATGAAGAAGATTGCCTTTAAAGAAAATATCAACAGTGAAATTATTGCGTATAAGATGGCATCGCAATATGCCATACATATGTCTACTGTCTCCTTCCCCTCCCCACTACCTTCAGCCACACAACATACCCTAATTGGGGATGCCATAGTCTCACTGGCTCCAGAGGGGAGCAGTTGGGACTCTTGTGCGGTATTTCATATAAAAAAAAAAATAAAAAAAAATTCAATCATTTTGTCCACGAAACCATCATTGACCAGAACAAATGTTGAAAAACCAAAAATCAACTTTATTTGAATTTAATGTTTTTGTCCTTACCAATTTCATGGTGAAGAATTAAGTAGCTTAGATAGGAACTGTATGAAAGACTGGAAAGTACTAATGATCTTTTCGTGTGACTCCCACTTTTATACTAAACCAATTCAAGCTATATTATAAAAAAAGCAAAACCAGTCATTTTATCGAACCCGTATATCGGCCGGTTCATCTTCAGTATCTACCGGTATAGGAATTATTTATTGACTGAGCTCAAATTGCAGATAATGAGGTTTTTTTACAATCATGCATGTTTTGCTGAAAATAATATGTAGAAGGCACGTGTATCAGATGCTCAAAATAATTTGAATGTATAATTCATCATAAAGTGTCATCATTAATTCAAGAATATTTTTCACCATTTTATATAACAACTATTCACCATTCATTTATATAACATTTGCATACCTATTGGACGTTAAAAGGTTCTAGTAAGAATAATTGCGACAAGTTGAATTGTTTAGAAAAGTGTTTTCTTAATCTCGTAACAACTTTCTAGCAGCTTCGTCTTGACAATTTTGTCCTGATTTTCCTGAAAAAAAGGTTTCTAGCGTTATTTTTACAGTCGAAAATTTTGTAATCGCTAATTTTATAATTAGCGATCGAATAGTTCCAGGGATTGAGTTCATACCTCTTGGCGTCAGTCGTTCAATCTTTTGCTTGCTTAGTCCTCCATTCTTGTTGCACAAGAAACATTTTCTGCGGGTCAGGTCAGGTCATGGTCAAGTTATTCGTAATAATTGTTAATAATATTCACCCCCACGTTATGTAAACGAAAGAATTAGTAGGACGAGGCAATTATTTATAATAATTTTATTACATTTATTCACTACGTCATCGAAAACACCAAAGTCTGATCAGGGCATCAACACAAGGGCATTTGTGCTGTTTTATGTCCGTTTTGAAAATAGCAGCCAAACCCAAGGCAATGACGCAAAACGGTTTAATAATAAAAAAAGATTAAATATTTGCACCACGAAAGTATAAACTTAATATATAACGATAGCTATACATAATATGTTGATAAGTTTCTTGGAACCAAATAGTACAATCCAGTTTTCAGTAATTTCTGGTAGAACTTTTGAACAATTGGAATTTTTTACTTTAACTCCACAATTTTTTTTTTTTTTTTTTTCGAGGTTTAATTTATTTATTATAAATACAAAGTAATACAATATGACATAAAATATTATACAGAAAAAAAAATCCCAATAAACTACTTTTTAGCAGTTTGTCGATGGGTACTTTTACTTTGGAGAATAATAATAAACTTATTTTACATTATTAAATGCAGTTAGAATTTTTGTGTTAGTCTAATACAAATTATTTCTTTCGGCAAGCCAATTTCTCAACAAAATATTTGTTTTACCATTTGTACATTTTTTAATTCCACAATTTGGGAGGCGGATTTGGGTACCGCCTCCCCAGAACCATTTATTGGATAACCAACACCTCTGCCGTAGGTCACCCCAAATGGTTCGGTACGTTTGGAGACTTAGCTGGGGTGCCCGGGTTCATGGGGTGACGTTTTTTCGGGTCTTAGCGGCGAATGCGTCTGCCCACTAGCTGCATGGTCGGCCGGATCGGGAGAAAGTGATTGAGGGAGTCCTTTTGACTTCTCCAGCCGTACTCTCTCGGAACATCGCCTTGCACCGCAATGGGAGGGATGGATTTATACGTCCGTCACTCCTGGACACACTGACCCCCAAATTCCTACCCACTCCTAAAACCGCTCTCCTTTCCAGAACTTCCTCGCCTTTCTTTCCTAAAAAGACCTCACTTCCACACAACATCCCCAAAGATGACAAAGGCCCTGAGGGGAGTTATTTTCCCCAGGGTCTCCTGTGGCGCTAAAGTAATTAAAAAAAAACACAAAAAGAAAGTAATTTCTTTCAAATTTATCTTTAGGGTTAAAAATGCAGATTTTTAACCTGTGAAAGAGCGCGTTGTCAATTCCTTGTCAAATGTCATAATTTTTTGTTTTCAAAAGTAATAAATAGCAATGCATTTATTTTTCGTAGTGCTTATGTTATAGTGCGAAGAATGCTTATTTAGCCAGAAAATATAATAAAACTCAAGAATATTTTCGTATTTCGACATAAAATTATATTTTGTTACTTGTACGAGTATAACATCAGAGAGAAAAAAGTAATATTCTGAATATCAGGAGCTGTTCTGAAAGAACTACACGAGATTGAAAAATAAGATTTCTAAAATTAGATAACAAAATATCTGGTAAGACGGTACAAATTAAAAAAAAAAAAAAACGGTTTTGTAAAAAAAGTACATTATCATGAAAATGGTGTTAGTCGGTGTATGGCGGGACGCTCCCCAATTTAGCTGACTCCTCATTTTAACTGAGGTTTAATAAAGGTAAAATTAATATCATTACCAAGATGGGAATCATGGGAACTTATGGGAAAGAACTTGGTCTGCGCTCATTGGTCTGCTCACTGCGCTTTGATTATGACCTCACTTTTCAAGGCTCCTTAGTACTTCATAGTTGGAGATTATTTTAGTAAAGTTTCGCTTCTACAGCGTGTTAACTGCACTCATTTTTTTTATTTATTTATATGAAAACAAATCACTTTGTATACATCTTTTATTTATTCAAAATTATCAACATGTTTCAAAATCAATGGTTTAAATTTAAAGACCAACGTTCTTCGTCAGGATAAAATTAAAATTAACAAAAGAAAAACAAGTACAGATAAATAAGTTCCCATGGACAATAAAACAATTACATAAAATAAAATACAAAATTGCTTAAAAAATGTAATAATTAAATGATAAAAACATTTATTAACTAACAAAATAGTCAAGTTGTTTAAATAAGAAAAATGAATTATTTTAAATATAAGTATTGTTATTTGAGGGGCAGCGCCCTTGAGATGATTTTTCACAAAAACGTCGATCTTTAAATTATCCAATTATTATTATATCAGCCCTTCTACAGCTAATATCAATGTCACAAACTCTATTCCACCTACCAATTGTAAATGCATTAATATAAATTTTTTTTTCTACTATATCTATATTCTTACTTTTGTTTGTCAATTATGTGAAAATAAATCACTTTGAAAGCAGTTTTGTTCTTAAACATAACTATTTTCAAATTGATAATATTATTTATAAACAAAAGGATGGCTTAGAAATGCGTTCTAGTACTAGCCCTTTAGTAGCAGAAATACTTTTAAACAATTTGGAAGACAAAATTTTTAATAGTCGTTCTTTATTATTAAAAATGTAAACTTTTGAAAAAGATACGTAGACGATATTTTTGTACATAAACTGGTAATAAAAGACAATTAAAATTTTCTGAGATTTCATTAATAAACACCAAAAACAAAATTTAATTTTCCTTAGAAATTGAAAAAATGTATCTTAAATTTTTTGGATTTGAGTATTTCAATCGTTAATAATGAATTTGAGTTTAACGTTTTTCGCAAAGAAACATTTACGAAATATACTATACACAAAACATCACACCATCAATTTTCTCAAAAATTAGTAGCTTTTCATACCATGCTTAGTAGATTAATTAATGTTCCCTTATCTTTCAATAATTTTAACGTAGAATTAAATATCATTAAAAAAATTGCAATCAAAAACGGTTATAGTAAAAAATTTAAAGATAATAAATGTTAAATTAAGCGCCCTTTTCATGAAAATAGCACTTTACAAATAAGCCAAAATATTAAAAAAATTAAAAAAATAGTCATCACTAAAAATGATTTTATTTTTGTTATTTAGACAACTGGATCATTTTGTTAAACCATAAAAGTTTTAATAAATTAATGTTATTAAAATTATACATTTTTTGTAATCGTTTATTTTTTATGATATCTTTAATAAATTAATCACCACTATTTGTAATGTTTTTTGTCTATAGGAGCTTCTTTGTATTTCGTTATTTTTAATTTTATCCTGATGAAGAAACCATTGGTTACGAAACTTGCGAACGATTTTGATTAAAAAGTGGTGTATACAAAGTGGTTCGTTTTCCTATAATTAAAATTATTGTTTTAAATTCGTTATTTCTCCAACTCTTCTAATAGAACGAAAGCTATTTGTTAAAAATCAAGTTCCATTGTTTTTAAAATGGAAAATCTTTTCTTGAAAGTAATGAACCTACTCTGCAAATATAATTAATTTATAAACGTCCTTTGTACTTTTAAATAAAAGAAGTCGTTATAAATTACATATAAAGATTATGAACAATCTAGCAAACGATTTATATAAATTAATATTTGTTTTGCCCCATAAAACACTCAAGTAGTATATTTTTCATTGGTATTGGAATCTCTTCTTATATATGGAATTCGAAGCTGGGGAAATACAATCATGACTTATATTACTCGTAAGTATGTCCAAAATTTGCAAACCTCTATCATAAAACAAATTGTATCACATAATATATATATATATTTTTTTTTTTACACTTACTCCACACAGGAGGCCCCGAGGAAAATAATTTCTCTCGGGGCCTATGTCATCTGGGATGCTGTGTGGAGGGTCTTTTTGAGGAGAGGAAGGAATGAACATTGGTCTTGAAGAGACCCATGTTGTAGGAGGGAGGAAACACAGATGGAAAGACACAATGTGCAACTCTTATATTGGGCTGAGGGCCTGCTCCCAATAAAAGGTATATTCTGGTTCCTTACCATTAAGGTTAACTGGGGAGATAGTACTTATAAAAACCACTGGTACATAGTCACAGTACACGTCTTACAGAAAAAAAGCCTGAAAATACCTAAAATAGCAAATAAGTATGGAAGCCAAACGCTGGAGTACTGTGTACCAGTGGTTTTTAATAGCTCAAAAATAAATTTGCTTTTGAGGAAAATGAAAGTTTAAGCATAAAAATCGTAAAGACGTGGCTTAAGAATGACAAATCTATATTTCTGTAAATAACAGAATAATTAAAAAAATAAAGATATTATAACTAAGTTTTACTTTTAACATCAATTAATGTATATTGAGGTTGAACCTTCAAACAAGCAGCCGCAAACACTACCTATCTATTATATACCCTATGTATTTTGTTATAAATAATAGAAAAAAACAAATATTATGAAATTGATGCTATGAAACACCAAATAAAACGGTCCAGCTCCGCCGATAGTTGAGTTAAACTTGTATGCGGGTATGCAAAGTATGCATGTAAGTGTGGTTCAGCTTATTAATAATTTGTACTTGGAGTTGTGAGTGCATTTGTTTAGAAAATGCAGTAAGTCAAAACTTATTGAATTTTTATAGTTCCTGGCTGTACTAAACAGATAACATTGTCAAATATTAGGTAAGTAACGTAAGGCAGGTAATAAAGTTCATGCAAAAACCATGAACTTTTCAGCGAGAAAATAAGAAAATCGTCACAATAACTGCACTTCTATTCCAATATCACTCTTAATAAATTCGTATTTTAAGCCTCCGCTATCCGAATTTTTACGGATTTCTTGCAAATCTCGCTTGAACATTTGAAGTTTTTAAGTTCTTAAAAAAAAATTTGTAATTTTTGAAGATAATATCTATACAATCTCCACGCCGAAACGCAAATTATATGAAATTCCCTCGATAGAAAAAAATCACAAAGTATTTTTTTTTCAAGCCTGTCTATTATTTAACAAGTGATATGAATGAAAAAATTCACAGTGTTTCTTTGAACGTTGTTTTAGACAACCCCCACAAGATTTTTGCTCTATTCTAAACGAGTCGTGTTTTATTAAACATTTTCACAATTTTCGCTTCACTTTTATCGTTTGAAATATTAGCGCGCTCTTTCCAACATTCATAATTACATATCTCTCCATTTTCTTCTTTTCGTGCTCGGTTTTTGTGTTAAGACCGACGAGTTGTTTATGTAATGCACGTTAAGCACACATGCCACAGCGGGTTAGGTAAATAAGTGAGTTAATACATTGAAAATAATGTAAAGAATTGTGTACTTATTAGGTATTTATTATGAATATTTTTAATTTAATAAATATTTTTGTTACAACCACGATTCGTGTGACAAATTTAGAAAAGTGATTTTAAAGCAATTTAATTTTCATGTTGAAATCAACTGGACATTTCCACGGAGGAGTCAAATCCTTAGACTACAGGAGCAACGGGGATGTGAGCTCCCTCGGCGTGGAAGCCTGTCTCGTCAGCGAAGAAAGTGACGGTGATGGGATTGCCTTCGGGATCGACGTAGGAGTAAGATCCCTTCACAGTGATCACCTGCTCGTCCTTGCCTTCTTCGTTCTTGACCACCTTCAGCTCTCCGACCTCTTCACGGGTAATTTTGTTCTCGGTTTCGAATCTGAATGAGAAGATAAAACGATTATGAAAACAATATTATTGATCAATTGCCATATTACCTCATTATGGCTATCTAGTGAATGTTTCTAAAAAGCAAAAATATATTTTTACATCGGCCTATATAAAGCTAATCATTTTTTAACTGAGTTGTAAATACACGTATAATTTTATGGTTCCACACCAACTGAGAATAAAGTCAACTCAACATCTCTTTGAAAAGTCAATAAAAGCCATGAAAAAAATAATTTTAAAATGGCCCATAATCCTAACCTAACTTAACGTATTTAACCAATTTTTTACATATTTTTAGACTTTTATGAGGCAGTTGGTTTCATTCTGACTTGTCCGGTCACCAGTTTAATAACTATTATTTACAATGCCGGTATTTCACGCCAGAACTATGAATATACTATGAACGAACTATGAATATAAAAATGGTTGTTAGATATATCAGTTTGGACAAAATTATTCATTTGTTAAAATGTGATCAACTCACCCGAACTTGTAGCCACCTTCGGGCTGGATATCGAAGTCAGACCTGAGGATCTTGATGGGCTCGTCTGGCACCGGACTGGATGCGGCCAAGGCACATGCCGCCAGAATCAAGAAGATTGCCTATGAAGAAAAAAGGAAAAACTTAATTTCTGGTACTCAAACTACTAACACAAAGCGATCACTGACATGCTATGTAAAATTATTTTAAAGTTGTTTAGGGAAGTAATGTTTTTTTTCCATACCAATTGCATGGTGAATAACTTGGTTGAGTCGATGGGAACTGTACGAAAGACTGGTAAGTACTGATGATTTGTTTATGTGACACTCACTTTTATACACGCAAAGTTTCTTCAAGTTTGTTTATAAATTATCGCTAAACCAGTCAACTTCACTGAACGGAGGGATCATCTTCAGATTCCACTTGTACAGAAAAAAAGTTTTACATTGAACATCTACTTACTCAAGTATGAGATAAAATAATGTTCAACGTGCTTCGCGGATATGACTTTTTAATTTTTTTACTGTTCCTGATCGCTATTAATGACACAAAGTATTTGTTATCCGACCATCCGAGCCGCTTTCAATTCAATTCAATTAAATTAAATTTATTTATCGTTTCAAAAACATTACAAATTTTTACATTTTAGGTACAAATTCCCATTGTACGTAATTTTTATACAATAAAAAAACAAACTCTACTAGCATTAATAGATCTTGCCTTTTTTAAAAGCTACCTTTAGGTAGCTTTACTAAGGCTAAATATGTCAATTTCCAAATTGATTTGCATCCGAATGAGCGCGATTGCTTTCCCGACCGGCATTGGCTAGTTAGTCCTTGAGGCTGGGAGATAGAACAGTCTATTAAGGGGGTATTCTAGTCTACAAGTATGAATTGAAGGTATTTTTTCAGATGCTATTAAAAAAACCATAATTTTTTTACAATCCATTATTTTACCAAATATTGATTAAACATTAAAGAATACATAAAAAATAAAACAAACGAAAAAATTCAAAATTCAAAAAGTTACAGGGTGCTGGGGGGCCTAAAAAAAATGGCGTGCCCTGGTTGACACGATTGCAACCCTCCCAGTAATCTAAAAAAAAAACAAATTAATTCTTAATCTAAACAAATGCGGCTAAGGCCTGAATTAAGAAAAAGTCAAAAGAATTATTTTTCGCAAAATGGCGGCTGTCTGAAATAAAAGACATTTTTTTGCCAGTTTTTTTGACTCTTCCAATTTTTTTTTTAAATGATAAAAATTGAAATTTTGTTATAGTTTTAGTTTCCGCCATAGAGTTATGTATAGAGAAGGCTCACACTAAATTTCAAGCAAATTGGTTTAGTAGAACTTGAGATATAGTGTCAACCGTCTCAAAAAAAGTGATTTTGAGAAAAATGCGTTTAAAATTTTGTTCTATTCAGATTCTGGTTAGATTCCGTCTAAACCGCGACATTAAAATGGTTATAAAAATAATGCGAATTTCGAAAAATCTTCTTGAATATTTAAACTTTGGAAATGGAAATGAAGAAACATAAATTGTTTTTTTTTCTAGACTAGAATACTGCCTTAAGTCGGTGGTGGAGATAATCATCGGGAACGTGGAAATGAATGCTCTCCGCGATAGCAGAGTTTTCAAACCATCCGCGAATCAATCTGGAGATCGACTCGGGCTCGATCGGAAGTTTGGCTTGGATCGGGATCATCCCGTTTGTTGGTATAGGTGTATTATCCTTAGTTGACTTCATCGCAGTACTCACACAGATACATAACTTACGTACAGCATGATTAGTTTAGACTTAAAAAAATAAAAGCAAATAATGATTCTCGTGTTTTATTTTTGGGTTATTGTACCGCGTGCATTACTTACTTCTTTAGCCAACGTTTCGGCCACCATTACAGGGTCCATCATTAGGGCAGATGCCTAATATATCGGACGATGGCTGATGCTGATAATACATTCACATTACGCATACCTATCACAATTCATGTTATTCCGTCCTGAAGATTATACTCAGATTAAATATTTTAATAACCATTTCAGTACGTTAAAACAAAGAAATGAAAAAATATTCGGCATGTCGAAAAACATTCTATATAACCGACTTAACACATGGTTAAAGTACTATTATACATCTGCCCTGGTGAAAGATACTTTAATGCTCTCTGGAACATCGGCTACAGAAGGAGGTAGTGCTACACGGAATTAAAACCCATTTTTTATTTATTTATTTTTTCTTTTATGATATTATTTAAAATCATAAGAATAATGGGAACCCATTACGACACAGCTTGTGCGAGGGTAATATAATTGAAAAACTTATATTATTGTACGTAGAAAGAAACGAACAGTGGGCATATAAAGCTAAAACAAGATTACAATTTGTCTAAACAGTCTGTATAAAAAGTGTATAAATGTGTAAAGTGTATTTATAAGTGTAAAGTAATAATAAGTGTATAGATGGTGAGGAACAAAAAGTGATCTAAATTAAATGAATAATGCTTCAACTTGTGTATTGTAAAGCTACAATTTTAACTCTTTCAATATTCAGGAAGTTTAGTTGTCACTTGAATATTCTTCGGTAAAAGATTGAAAGTACGAGGTCTGATGAAACTGCTATGTGTTTGCATTTGGTTGGCATTCGTTTGTAGCATAGATTCTCAACCTTATTTTGTCCACCGCCTACTTTGAGAATATTATTTTTTTTAGCGCCCCCCAATTTTTTTGACTTAGGGGGGAGGGATAAAGAGATAGTCTTCAGGACTGAATTATATAAGAATTTGCTACACATGTGCAATACACACATAATATCAGTATCAGTCATTGTCTGTATCCTTATATTTATTGCTAGTATCCGGTCCAATGAATAAATGAGATAAAAAGTAATAAAAAAAATTGTGGTTGGAAAACTGAAAAATAATTAATGACGATGCAATCGAACTGGAACTGATATAATAGGATACGCTGTAAGCTTCTTAACAATATTATTTTTCGGGCATAGTAAACACTTGTTACCCCTCTTCCACTAATGACAATAAATAGGCGTAAACAAGACAAAGGGCTGTTACTCGCAAGCGGAGGCGTATACCAATGCACAAATACATTCAATTCCAACCTTGACCAACATTCAATGACGTCTGTTGTACTGTTGTCAGATATTAGACAACAATTTAGCAGATTGGACGAATTTGACGAAAGCATCAACGTGGGAAGAAGTATTTACATAAGAGGTGGTAGTTGAAAAAGAATTTAAAGATAAAAAGAGTTATAAGTTATAAATTCAAATAAAAATGCTTGCCTTATAAGACTGTGTTCAACGTATAATAATATTCTCTCTGAAATAGATATCTTCAATTGTGATGAAAATAAATATAAAAAATGTACTAAATGAGTACAAAACTGTATGATATATTATGGAACGACTTATATTATGTACTCTTGTTGTAATAATGGAATTTCTCTTAGCTATTGTAAGATTACTTTTTATTTTATAGATATATAATGTAATAGTATGATGAGGAAATCTATAATTGGTTTTTCAGATAGGTAAATTAATCAAGTTATTAACTGTTGATTTCCATAAAATAAAATAAATAAATAAGCGTTTTAAAAATTCCCTTATTTAAGTTACAAAGTGCGATAATTTGAAACTTTTCTCGGGAAACACTTCAGAAGCAATAATCTTGGCTCACCTTGAGCAGCTTTACAACGAGGCTGCAAGAATGATGTGCAACAAAATGGAGGCCACTTTTAGATAACTATTTAAAAAAAATTAAAGATTGTACTTACACACTACTTCCATTAGTGTAGATTGTTTTTGTCAATAAATTTTACCAAAGATGATTTATTGAATATGTTTTGATTTTTTGAAGTCGTCCCGTTTCATTGGCTCACCTGTTATTTAGATAACCTTCCCATGACAAGTTGGAAGAATTTTAGAAAATTTTTGTTATTTTTATCGTTACGTTTAAAAAGTTCATTTTTACCTGCTTGCTTATTTTGAGATATTATTTAAAAAATATAATGTAGCAACAAGATAAAATGTACTGCTTTTCCACAAACCACATGGAAGTCTTGGAATGTGAAGAAAAATAATAATGACCTCGTATATAACTATACATAGTGTGAAGTACTTTCGTAATGCTTGTAAAAATCTTACACCTTAGCAACTGCATAAAATGTCATACATCTGGCCAAAATCACACTTTTCACATTATTTCAATAACCTTCATATCGTGATTATTGTAAGATGTATTTTTCAGGCGCTTCAATATTCATAATTAAAAAAATATAATATTTTAAACCCTTATACCTGCTTATATACTATAATAAGAATATGTTCTGTTAACATCATTGTGCTTCAAACGCTTCAAATACTTCAATTCAAATGATCTTTTTCGTTTATCCCACAAAATTTTCTCTTTCCAGATATAATAAACAGCGCCATTTTTGTGAATAATATTTTTCGTAGATTTAAAAATATAGTACACATTTCAAGGCTCATATGAAAATAAATATGTATGCGTTGAAGATATAGTTTTTAAGTAAGTAAGTTTAAGGATCTTTTCTATTTTTTTAAATCGTCATTTAACAGCTACACAAGTTTTCGCCCCTTTCTTTTATGATTTGGAAACAACCAAGCAAATGATATGCAAGTACCTACACGGGAAGGGTGGGCAAATAGGGGTAGGTGTATGGTAATGGCAAGGAAGAAATGTTTATAATTTTTGAATATTTTCTTTATTTTGAATAGATTTATTTGAATAAATAATTTTTGTTTCACAGCGGTTTCTAAGAAAATTTAGAGAAATACCATCGAAGTAAATATTTAGATGTCATTTTACTATGTTGATGTCTTTTATAACAGTTCTCATGATAGGAGTAGGTAAATCCTTAGGCGACGGGGGCAACGGGGATGTGAGCTCCTTCGGCGTGGAAGCCTGTCTCATCGGCGAAGAAGGTGACGGTGATGGGGTTGCCTTCGGGATCGACGTAGGAGAAAGATCCCTTTACAGTGATCACCTGCTCGTCCTTGCCTTCCTCATTCTTGACCACCTTCAGCTCTCCGACCTCTTCACGGGTAATCTTGTTCTCGGTTTCGAACCTGAAAAGGAAAGAGATTAATGAAAATTGTTGATTTTAACGGTATCTGAAACGAAAAGCAATCAGTGAAAAATTATTTTGCGACACATTGTTTAGTAGGTTAAGCTTAAAAAATTGGCAAATTAGGAATTGTTTCTATACAAAATAAGGGAAAAACCGACAAGTTTGTTTTTAGTTATTTTATTTATTAATAAATAATTGATCTATATAAAATTGATGATTGAATTATTCAGTTAAATCACTTGTGAATAATTTCTCAAGATTAAACATTTTGGTAATGCTGTGTTTAGGAAGAAAAAAAGGGAAAACGGGTAAGTAGTGCGTGGGTAGTGCTGGGGTGTCAATACGTCCAGGAGTGACGGTCGTATGAATCCAACCTCCCACTGCGGTGCAAGGTCGAAAGGTCAAATGGTCGCCCTCAACTAGTCTCTCCTGATCCGGCAACATTTAATAATAATAATAATGTTTTATTCCGGGATGTGGGGAGGATAGTGTAATCCCACATGTTCATAGTATATATATTTATATGTGAAAACAGCAAATTTCAAGTTGCTCTCCTTGACTTGTTGATTCCACACAATAATACGACGATGTATTTTAGGTTTGCTTTGATCGCTCTCTCGATAAAATACAGTATTGGAAGCCTTTCTCGTGGCTTCCCTGATATCTGTGTACATATTGAACATTTTTTGGAAATTATCGCATTTGTCACATGGAGAATCAGAATTACATAAGGATTCTGAGTGTCTTTGATAAGTTTCACCGAGTAATCTTTCTGCCACAGACGTGTATTCATTAATTTTCTTGTTATTATTCCTTCTCCATATTATGTTATTAGGCCGTCGAGTCGCGGGGAATTAAAAGTTGCAGGCAGGTATTCAGCAGCCATTTCGCAAGATTGGTGATTGTAGTGTATTTGCAGACTACGTATTTAATCCTTGAGATTATTAGTGCAAATACAATGATAGAGCTAGGAAGTGGTATTGTATGCATAGCAAAAATATTAATATTTGTCATTGTGTAGCCTCTCCATATCGATACAACTATAGTTATTTTCAAAGTAGAAAAATGACAGCTAATGTAAAGATAAATAATAACAATAGTGAGTGTTTTCCAACTTACCCGAATTTGTAGGCTCCCTCGGGCTGGAGATCGAAGTCAGACCTGAGGATCTTGATGGGCTCCTCTGGTACTGGGCTGGACGCAGCCAGAGCACACGCCGCCAGGATAAAGAAGATTGCCTGTGAAAGGAAACATCAATTATAATTAATATAAGAGAATCGGTCGTTGACCTCAACGCAAATGAAAAACTTTTATCTATTTATTTGATTATTAAATTCCTTTTTAGGGGTTTTTACAAAGAGATAGTAAAAATTGAAGGTTTTTTCTCTCTTTTTAGACAGAAACGGAACAGCTCCAGTAAGTACCCCAGTAATTAAAAATTGAAGATGTTTTTTGATTCTGCACAATAATTACATTTCTTTAGTAATCTGGGCAAAGAGGAGTGTATGCGGTAGTTAGTCCCAGAATTTCTGCACTGAAATAAATCCCGACTTCTAGCATTACGCTGTGGAATCCGAAAGGTTATCAATGCAAATGTAACATTAAGAATTTTACAAATCCTTCAACTGACAATTTTAGAAATCGGTTCGTTTGAAAAAGTTCAACAAATTGCTAAAATGCGCGTTTTAAAACATAGAAAGCGTAAGAATTTTAAATATACGATAAGGTATAGAATATTCTCATTCTTACCAATTGCATGGTGAAGAGTTACGTGCCTTGTTGGAAACTGTACGAAAGTCTGGTAAGTACTGATAGTCTGACCATGTGACACCCACTTTTATACAAACTGTCTTCAAGTTTATGGTAAAAAAGCTGCAAACCAGTCATATTCACGGAATGCATTCATCGGCCGGTTCTTCTTCAGATTCTACCAGTATAAGAATTAGTTATTCATTGAGCTTATCTGAGTTGACGCATTTAAAAATAATATGCGATATTTAACCTTATGATTTGCGGATGATCTTAAGTTACAAGTGTTGGGAACGAGTTTCAGATGCCATTAAAACCGATTGTTTTTCATTATTTATGCATATTACATAATTATTACACAATAATGTACTAACAATGTATTAACATACCTACTAACTTTTAAAGGTTCCGTAAAACGTATCTATATCCAATCTGAATGTTTACAACAGAAAGCTGTTCCAAATAACTTTTTACAATTTTTTTTATTTTTAATGTCGTAGAAGCGGCCCAAACTTTATAATTCCGATATACCAGACTCTCGACTCACAATCCGAAGGTCGCGGGTTCGAACCCGGCGTGCGCAAATAAATTTTATTTCATTAATTTGTGTTATTTCACAATTTATTCATTTAAAATAATATATAGTATATTTGCGGCACGTTCTAGAGTGGAAGATACTATCAGTATCGCCCTGGTGTAAGACCACCATTCAGAATTGAAACGTTGCTTGAAATGGCTTTAGCCGTGTTTAGTGACCAGATCGGAATAGCCAGGTACTTCCCCACCTTCCTCTTCCCTATCTCCTTCCCCTCCCCACTACCTTCAGCCTCACAACATACCCCAATTGGGGATGCTATAGTCTCACTGGCTCCAGACGGGAGCAGTTGGGACTCTTGTGCGGTATTTCATATAAAAAAAAAAATACCAAATATTATTTTTTTTAAATCCAACATTCTGTAAATGAAAACTGAACACTGATTATTGAACTTAAACGCAAATAATGTTCTATGAAAAATCGGCAGAAAGTCACAGCAATTGATTGTTATCTAGCACGTGATTTACCAGTTGATAGTTTTTTACTTCTCTGGTACACCAAAGGTTTATCTTGAAAATTAATCAACCCGTTTCTGGAACAAGCCGCACAACTTCAAATCTTTGCTAAGCATTTTACCGAAATTTACCATAGCACGTAAAACCATTGATTTACGGAGACTCAAGCTACTTACAAATAATATGTAGGAAAAATTTAATTTATTTGTCGGAGAAGCATGCTTTTATACTTTAAGCATTTGTCGAGAACAGGAGAATTCAACAACAATATACTTATTACTTATATCCAAGGTCAAGTTGAGGGGAATGTAGTTGAAATCTTTAACAACACGCTAAGATGACCAGCGTAGACTAAATAAATACAAAGAGAGGTTGTAGTCGCACTAATGGAACAAAGAATATAGCACTTTTTGTTTTATTTTTTATAGGTAAAATGAAAAAAAAATAACAAAAATGCGAGCAGCCTAGTAGAATACGACGTCACAATGTCAATATTCTACGGTTGCCTTCCTACATTCACGTGTTTCTGCTTTCCCTATCTCTGTTTTATTTCGACAATTAACGAGTTCGTAAGTAATTATATTTTTAATTATAAGTGATATGCGTCTGTTTATGAATAGAATGAAACTCCATCGGATTTGTTTTCTGCACAAGAAAGATTTTTGAATCTCTGAAAATCACAGGAAGCCATTTTTTCACAAGAAGTGCCAGAGCGACATGGCAGTTTATTTGACAATCAAACTTATGTGCGATACTAAACGCACTAAATATCAAGTACGACCCCTGGACATAGTTCGGTGCAACAATGCGCGTTATCTCATTAACCTATCTTCTCTTTTAATTAATCTACGATGACCAGTCTCTACTTGCTTTGTTAGCAGCAATATTATTCTAATGCGCAGAGCTAAATGGGTGACATGAAGAGAATGTGAAGTGACGTGAATGATCTGCTATTAATTATTTTAGGCTGTGTGTAGTTTTCAAGATCTGGTTAGATTTCTGCAATCAATATTATGTGAATATTGCCATTTTATCACGTTCTGCTGCTGTTGATGCCGTAAAAGTTTCTTACCAACTTCATGTAAAAAAAAAACATTTTGATCAGAAAATTTTCAATATTTTTCATTAGGTATTCTTAATTTTTTTCTGTGGATTTATTTTGCTAAGGGTAGACACAACTTTTAGCCTTCATGGACTGCACATTACTTGTTGATGTAATACAGTGGGCCTCTCGTGCGTAGAAAAATAAACAACATATTTATAGAATATTTTAATAATTAATGTGAGCAAGGCCAAAGTCATAGTACTGAAAGATAGCTAACGAAACCGAGTTTAATAAATAGTTGTTTACATTATATTTACAGTAAGCAAGTTTGCAAGAGACGGGAAGGCTGATGAGGACGTTGGCAGAAGAATGAATGCGGGAAATTAAAATAATGGAGAACTGAATGCAGAATTCAGTCGGCAATACAAGTTGTTGAGTTGCAAGGTTAACAGTCCACAAGTTTCAATACCAACCCTGGTATACAATCGCAGTTAGGCATGGAAATGACACGGGAAAAAATGTAGACTGAATGCAATAATAATGCAATCCTTGAGATGATGAAAGACCGTGATGCAAACGAGGAAAACCGAAATGATACAAGTGTAATGACCAGGATTGAAACAGGAAATGTTATGGGTGAGAATAATAGGAAAATGTGAATGAATGGATTGAGGCAACAAGCGTCTGCCAAGATTGAGATGTTTGGTGTTCCATCTTCTACATTTCTTTAATCGTGATCAGATATAAATTGTTTCTAAATCTTCCTTCAAATACCTGAAAAAATTTTGATTACCTTAATACTTAAAAATAAAATGTCCAATTAAAAGCGTTCACTACACGTTAATTGCACTTGTAATTGTGATTGCAGTATTGTTCTTATTATTTTTATCTACAAGAAAAGCACAGAGCATTTGTCTATAAAAATGAAATAAATCACATCTTATCGAAATTATAATGTTTCCGGGAGAGACTAAAAACTACTTTCCGTAAATTAGGAAAGTAAAATAATGAATGCAAACTGAAACGTTGATGTGTTGACAGTCCATGCGTAAACCACAAACTTTTCAGTAAATAAATAATAAGAATATCGTCGTCATAACTTCACTTTTATTTCAAGATCACTCTTAATTATATTCATTATTCTGAAAAACGTAATTTGTTTTAAGACTGATGAACTGTGTTTTTGTAACGTGCTACGAGCACACAAAGTGCCTCAGCGGATTAGGTAAACAAGTGAGCAAATACATTGGAAAAAAGGTGAAGAATTGTGTACTTTTAGTAGGCATTTAATATGAATATTTTTAAATTAATAAATATTTTTGTTACAACCACAGACTTCTCTAAATTTAAAAGAGTGATTTTAAAGCAATTTATTTTTCATGTTGAAATCGGTTGTAGACATTTCCACGAGGGGTCAAATCCTTAGACTACAGGAGCAACGGGGATGTGAGCTCCCTCGGCGTGGAATCCTGTCTCGTCAGCGAAGAAGGTTACGGTGATGGGATTTCCTTCGGGGTCGACATAGGAATAAGATCCCTTTACAACGATCACCTGCTCGTCCTTGCCTTCCTCGTTCTTCACTGCCCTCAGCTCTCCGACCTCTTCACGGATAATCTTGTCCTCGGTTTCGAATCTGAAGAAGAAGAAAACGCAGTTTTGAAAACAGTATTTTAAATTGGTTGCCATCTACCCTATTACGGTTACATAGTGAATTGTCTAAAAAGCCATAATGTATTTTTACATCGGCCTGAATAAGACTAGTAATTTTTAAACAGAGGTGTAAATACGTATATAATTTGATAACTACCATTTACACTGCTGATATTTCACGCCATACATACGTGAATATGTACGAGTATAAAAATGGTTGATAGATATATCAGTTTGGACAAAATTATTCGTATTGTTATGATGTGATCAACTCACCCGAACTTGTAGCCACCTTCGGGCTGGATATCGAAGTCAGACCTGAGGATCTTGATGGGCTCCTGTGGCGCTGGATTGGATGCGACCAGAGCACACGCCGCCAGGACTAAGAAGATTGCCTATGAAGAAAAAAAGAAAAACTTATTATCTGGCACTAACTACAACATAAAGTGATCACTGATATATCATGTAAAACTATTTTAAAGATTATTAATGTTTTTATCCATACCAATTGCATGGTGAAGAATTTGATAAATTGACAGGAACTGTACGAAAGTCTGGTAAGTACTGATGATATGTTCATGTGAAACTCACTTTTATACACACAAAGTCTCTTCAAGTTTGTTTTTAAAATATTGCTAAACCAGTCATCTTCGCTGATCGGAGGGGTCATCTTCAGATTCCACTTGTACAGAAAAAAGTTTTTCATTGAGCGTCGTTGAATACCTACTTTAACACTCGTAGTATGAGATAAAATAATATTCAACATTTAGCTTAGCGGGTTTGACTCTTTATATTTTTTTACTGTTTGCTTATCAGTGTTAATGAAACTAAGAGTTGGTGTGACCAGACCATCCGATCCCCTCTGAACGGGACTATCATCTTAGTTAATTTCATCACATATGCATAACTAACGCACAGACTTTAACACAAAGTAGAAACAATAAACGACCATCCTGATTTATTTTTGGGTTCTTTAGCAAATGCTTAGCTAATGTTTCGGATAGCGTTACGGTGTCCATAATCAGGGCAGATGTGTATTATTGCACATTTTAGAAAATGGCTGAAGTTGACAATAAACGCACATTGCGCATATTTATCGGAATTAAGTAATTCAGTCCTGAAAATCACGTCCAGAACAAGTATTTTAATAACCTTCAGTATTTAATAACTTTTTTATTTTTACATCAGATGCGCACAGAAGGCCCTGAGGAATAACATTACTCTCAGGGCCTATGTCATCTTTGGGGATGCTATGCGAAGGTTTTTATTTAGGGAAAGGAAGGAGAGGAAGTTATGGGAAGGAAAAACGTATGAAGGTTGGGTAGGAATCTGGGGGTCAACGTGTCTAGAAGTGACGTGTGAATTCGTCCCTCCCACTCCAATGCAAGGTGATGGGTCGAGAGAGTCCGACTGGAAAGATCTAAGTTAGGTCTCCCTCAACCGAACTCTCCCGATTCGACCCGCCATGTAGTAGGTGGCCAAACGCATTGGTTACCAAGACCTAGACAAACCTCACCGCATTAACCCGGGCGCCCCTGCTAAGTCACCGAACGTAGCGAACCACTTGGAGTGACCTAGGGCAGGGTTGTTGGTTATCCAATAAATGGTCCCGGGGAGGCGGTACCAAAACCTTCAAAATGAAAAAAAATGTTTCGTATAACCGACTTAATACATTATTTTGTATGTTACAGAGCTGGTTTTTCCTAATGACCAAGTTGTGAGCTGAACTGCAACTACATGTTTCAGCCCTAAAAGCTATGTTAATCACTAACATAACAGGTGAACATCATTATCTGATGATGTGAGGGTATGAAGAATTGAAGAAAATTTGTACATCAGACAAAAATATATAAAAAAACCATTATGAGCAAACAAACTCTACACAACTCTATAAATATCTAAAAAAACAGTTCTATATTTTTTTTTCAAATCCCCCCCGCCCCGAAAGTTACCACCTCCCTACGACAAGTGTTCGTTTTCAGGGAAAAATAAATGAGGTAAATGAAGTATTTAGGTGACCTGAAGAATTTTGATATCTTTTGTTATTTTTATCGTTATATTTTCAACCTTTTTTGTACTCTCTCGCATATTTGGAGAAATTGTTTTCTTAATTAATAATATAATGTATCAACACGATAACATGAAAATCGTGGAATATCTAGAAAAATAATAATAGTATCTTTATTTAATTTTTATTTTAACTTTATGAGTAAAACCTCAAAATGTAATATTGAATTAAATGAAGACAATATAAGCAAAACTCACTCGAAAATCTGAAAACAGAAAAATGAGAAAAAGATATTGACACCTCTGGGACTCGAACCCAGGACCTCTCGCTTTCCGGGCGAACGCGCTAACCACTGCGCCACGGTGTCCAGACACTATCTAGATTGCATTTAGTTCGGGTTTGAATCTTGCAATCATACATAAAGGTAGCTGCCAATAGAATATGCGTTAAGAAAAATGAAGATAGTATGGGTGGTTCTTACTCGAAGTATGATACAGTTAAAAATGACCGAATTGGATATCGATACCGTGGCGCAGTGGTTAGCGCGTTCGCCCGGAAAGCGAGAGGTCCTGGGTTCGAGTCCCAGAGGTGTCAATATCTTTCTGATTTTTCTGTTTTCAGATTTTCGAGTGAGTTTCGCTAATATTGTCAATAATAGTCTCCCCCACACGTAGAGCTCGGAGCGGGACGTGCCCCGCGCCACTTCAGGCCGCCGCGCAGAAAAGTCTCACAGTGAACTGCGCTGTAAACCGTTATCTTACTTTCGGTCTTTACTTTTCTGCGCGACGGCCTGAGGTGGCGCGGAGCACGTCCCGCTCCGAACTCTGTGTGTAAAGGGTACTATTGACCGTTTCCGTAATAAAATATGTACTTTCTTACTATTAAAATTATTAAATTATCCTTTTCCAAAACTAACTAATAATATATGACTGATTTTTACAGAACCGTTTTGTGAAAAATCACATCAAGGGCGCTAAATATCTAACTAGCCATCACGTCGTTTTCCCGCAGAGAGGACGGACCGCCGTAATTTTTGCCATGGTCCAACTGGTCTTTGGCATGGTCAAGTAATGTCAAGTTAGAAGCCAATCGAACACGTTTTACCAAAAACACTTTTACTGTTTGTTACACCTTCGGTATCTGGTGTAACCTGTGTACCTGGTATCTAGGTTGTTTTAATCGCACGATGAATGCAGTTCTATTGAAACCATGAAAGACAGCAGGGAATACAACACGGGGAATGAATATTGAATTCAACAAGGGGGAATGAATATTGAATACAACAAGGGGAATGAATATTGAATACAACAATACAACATTGAATACAACAGGGATCTGTTCTGAAGTCACTACTATTTATTTTACTTACAGTCGTTATCGAAAAAGTATTTAATTTGGGGTACCATCGTTGTTGACTAGCAAGTTTATTTTTACTCTCCACCAGAAGAAAAATGCGGACAAAAATACATGTGAGTGTCCAGAAAAGATAACCGTCTGGATCAACTCAAAAAACTTAATGCTGAATGATTTCAAAACTAAATTTCTATCAAAACTAAGAAACTATAGACAGCTAACTGCAGACATCGGTTCGTCGTCAATAATTGTTCAATTAGTATTTTTGTTAGGTACGGAGATTATCTAAAAAACATAAACACATTAAATATGACAATTTTGCGCTTTAAGCTTATATAAGTACATGGGACTATGAACCCAGGTTTCTTTCACTTGAGACAAAGTATACGTTTGAAGTATTCTTGGAACACAGACGCGACTAAATTGCGTGTCAACTACGTTGCCTCACGCCTAGATTAATTGAACAGACTTTAATATTTAAGTATTTCTTATCGTACAACTTGTATAAACATTGTCAGTTTTTTCCCTGCACCTTCCATTTTTTGTTGTTGTTGTACCTGTTTTTCCGGCTCAAATATTGCAAACAAATCCAGTTCAAGGTTCAACACATTGATTCCGCCGTAAAAAATATGTATGAACATATTTTAACGGTGCGTTCTTGTGAAAAAAGATCCAATTTTTAAATTGAGAAATTCCGTAGCCATCGGAAGTTTGACGACCTTGACCGCAGTTCAGATACATATGCAGAGTTCACACGAGATCTTTATTGAAGACAGGACAATTTTGTCCTGTCCCAGCTCCGTGAATGGCTTCGACCGCGCAGAAAATAAACCAATTCGTCCGAACAATTTCCGAAAAAGACCAATTACATCATAAATGGTCTTTTTCGTTTATCCCTCCAAAACTTTAAAGTATCTTGTTCCGGACATAACAATCCAAGCAAAATTGTTTTTCGTAGAAAATATAAGACGCCTTTCAATATAAGGAAGTTTAACTGATGCTTCACAAAATTTTCGCATCATTTCTTTTATATTTCTGTATATGATTTGGAAACAACCAAGCAAGTGGGAAAGCATGTATCTACAAGCTTAAAGGAAAGGCTGTGAAAATAAGGGCAGATAAAATGGTATAGACAAGTAAGACAAAAATCTATTTAAGTAATTACTTATGGTAGTTTTTATTTTAAGTATTATTATTTAAATAAATAATTTTGCTTCACGGCGATTCCTAAGAAAATTTAGAAACATACCTTAGAAGCAATTAATTCGTTGTCATTAAACTATGTTGATATCTTTTATAGCTGGTAGGGGTAAGGGTTGGGAAATTCTTAGACGACGGGGGCGACGGGGAGGTGAGCGCCTTCGGCGTGGAAGCCTGTCTCATCGGCGAAGAAGGTGACGGTGATGGGGTGGCCTTCGGGATCGAGGTAGGAGTAAGATCCCCTGACTACGATCACCTGCTCGTCCTTGCCTTCCTCATTCTTGACCACTCTCAGCTCTCCGACCTCTTCACGGGTAATCTTGTTCTCGGTTTCAAATCTGCAAAATAAAAAAAAATCAAATTAAGTACTTTTGTTCACATTTTTTTACATACTTTTCACCTCGTTATTAATGTTAAAAGTTTTATCTTGAATTCATTCGAAGGTTTTATAGTAATGTAGTGAACTGACCCGAATTTGTAGGCTCCCTCGGGCTGGATGTCGAAGTCAGACCTGAGGATCTTGATGGGTTCAGCTGGAACTGGGCTGGACGCTGCCAGGGCAAAAGCCGCCAGGAGGAAAAAAAGTGCCTGCAAACAAAAATTTTACAAATTAGTTTTTATGAAAATAAAAAAAAAACTATTACTTTACTAGAAGAGACTAGAACTCAAAGAGATCATTGACATTCCCACAACACGGAAAAGTGATATTTTAAACTAATTAAAGGATTAAGTATTGTGGGTATCCTAACCAATTTCATGGTAAAAGATTTAGTGACTTGATGGGTACTGCACGAAAGACTGATAAGTACTGATAGTCTGACTATTGGAGACCCACTTTTATACAGAATCTCATCAAGTTGTGCATAAAAAAACCGCTAAACCAGTAATCTTCGCGGATGCGTAAATCGACCGGTTCATCTTCAGATTCCTCTGGTCTTGGAGTCATTTACTCAGCGGGTTTCGCTGAGTTCATACCTAAATATTAGATTTTTTAATTAGCCAAAAATAACAGTATCTAGAGTTCGGTTTCAGATATTAAACAACACTTAAATAAAACTGATTGTTTATCAATTATTTAAGAAATATTCTTAGACGTTACTCTTTATCAAATTTTTTTAAAAATATGTATATCTTGTAATACCAAACGAGGAATTCCCAAGTCAAAAAATATTCAAAACTTCATTTATTACAAAATATTTGATATCGAAACTAAAATTTGTGAGATTGTGAGTAATTTTTTTTTAATAGCTCTTTTTATTGGTGGCAAAACACTCGCCGTGAATAAATATTCAAACACATTATCATTGCTATCATTTAATTATTCGAATTGCGGCAGAAAGTAAACACTAGGTATAGGAGCAACTTTCTGCTTTCCCTTCGCTTTTTAAAAATTGTTTTTATTCATATGGTTCAAACCATAGTCAACGAGTTACTTTAACCATTTATCGAATAATCAATACCCCTGCCATAGGTAACTTCAAGTAGTTCGCTACGTTGGTGACTTGGCAGGGGTGCCCGGGTTCATGGTGGGGTGAGGGTAGTCTAGGTCTTTGCGGCGGATGATTTTGAGACTTGGAGACCTTTGGACCTCTCTCGATCCATCGCCTTGCATTGCAGTGGAATGGATGGATTCATTCGTTCGTCCCTCCTGAATACATTGACCCTCAGATTTCCAACTACCCCACATAAGTTTTTCCTTCACAGAACTTCCTCTCCTTCCTTTCCCTAAAAATACCCTCCACACAGCATCCCCAAAGATGACGCAGGTCCTTAGAGAATTTTCATCCTCAGGGCTCCTGAGATAATGTAAAAAAAACTTTCATGCATATTTTATTGACTCGATTTGACATTTGAGAACAAGTATATTTTTGTGTGATACAACTTTTGTCCGTTGGTTTCAGATTCTCATGGTTGTCGGTGGTGATTTGTCAATTTAAAAACAGTTCAATAAATCTATGGATATTCGAGAACTACTTTTTCTTTGCCCAAGTCCTAAACTTTTACATTATGACTTATTATTATTATTAATACTATTCGACTATTAGTAATTTTTAAACAAATAGTTGGTATGTACTAAAAATAACCTTAAACTTAAAAATTTTTGACGACGTAATAAATAAATAAAAAGTTTATAGCTCAAGAACTACACAAAATACGTATTTAAAAAAAAAATTATGATAAGTAGAAAATGTAATAAACAGAACGCTGTATATGTTTTATTCTACACATAATGTTTTTTTAATAAAAATAATACAATAGGGTTTGCTTTAAAAATTTATGTTTTCAAAATAATGAAAGAGAAAATACGGTTCCACAGCTGACAGGCAGAAGAAGTATATTTACCACAAAATATAATAATCGTTTGTTTATCCCACCAGGAACATATCTAGTAGGCATTACCTACCATATACACGTAATTTATTTACGAATGTGAGAAAACTTAACTGTCGAACTACGAAGTATTCACTTTTTAGGAAAGTCGAATTGTCAACCTAAGTTCACATAATAAGCAAAAGAAACATAGTTCATCTGTTCACCGGTCATTAGTACCCTTTACACAGAGAGTTCGGAGCGGGACGTGCCCCGCGCCACTTCAGGCCGCCGCGCAAAAAAGTAAAGACCGAAAGTAAGATAACGGTTTACATCGCAGTTCACTAAGAGACTTTTCTGCGCGGCGGCCTGAACTCTGTGTGTGAAGGGTACTATTGGCTGAGTTGGCATTGGGTCCCACTGGGGTGTCGCGCAACGACGTCGTTGGTTCAGTTCCTCGGATGAAAGTCCGCCATCACGGCCTCCATTACTGTGGTAGTAATTTGAGATTTTCAAATATTGTCAGGTGTTTCGTAAACCGATAATGTTGTCTTTCTTTAAAAAAAATACATGTTTTAATTTACCACAAGCTAACGAAGTTTATAATAGGTTTTGGTTATTGTTATGAAAAAATTCACTTAATATTAAGTATAAGAATCGATATGTTCATCAAAAGTGGTATTTGATAATATTCAATAAAGCTGAGAAATACATAAGTAAATTTCTCATGTCTCAAAAAACGATATTTGCAAATATCTCTGCTTTTGCTTAATAAATAAGCACAGATACACGTAATTGGACACATATCCGTATGTACATTCATGAAAAAGTGTTCTTTGTTTTTTGAATATTTGCTTTTATATGCCTACTTTTCGACAGCGTCTGTCAAACAAACCACATGTGACGCTATATCAATTTTGTGATGGATTTTTTTTTTTTTTTACATTAACTCCACACAGGAGGCCTTGAGGAAAATAATTCCCCTCAAGGCCTATGTCATCTGGGATGCTGTGTGGAGGGTTTTTTTGAGGAGAGGAAGGAATGAACATTGGTCTTGAAGAGACCCATGTTGTAGGAGGGAGGAAACACAGATGCCGGCAAATCGTTCCATAGCCGAGCTGTTGAACTCAAGAACGAGTCGAAAAAACGACCCGTTCTCACGTGACAAATGTCACCGGTGCCGAAGGGATCAATGACGCTAGTTCCTCAGAGCATCTTCCATTGAAATACCGGTAGAACATGGATAGCATTCCCACCCGACGCCTGTGCTCTAAAGATTGCAACCCGTTCGTTAAGATGGGAGAATCTATCAAACGGACCGCCCGTTTCTGCACAGAGTCGAGGGTATTTTGCAAGTATTTTGGAGCTCCAGACCAGAGGTGGCTGCCAAATTCAACCGTGGGGCGCACTTGCGATTTGTACAGGGTAAGCAGTTGTGTACTATTAAAGTATCTGCGGGCCCTGTACAGTACGCATGGAAGTCTTATGCTGGAATCAGACTGTTCACTTGGGTGAATGCATTATCCCTACATATATATATTTTTCTTATATCATCTCTATCTTATGTATCTTTATCTTATTCTAATGGATGAATTTTGTTTTTATTTATTTTATTTTTGTGTGACATATCTTTTTGCTTATTTTATTTCTTTTCACATTGTTTATTTTAGGTTTCACTAAGCTATGCTATGCGATGTATTATCAAGATACCGGTTTATTATTTTTGTGTTTTATTATTTGTGTTCCGGTTTCCTTTTCCAAGGAACACTGTTGTGATCCAACCAACATTTTCAACTTTGTATTTATTTTTTTTGCGTTTGTTTTGGTTTCTTTGTTCTCTTTTCCTTTTTAGTCTCACAACTTCTACTCTGCTTCGTTCAGAAGGCTGAACCGAATTGCACCTATCTATTTTGTTATGTTTCTTTTTCCCCATCTGGGGGTGCGCTAGACCTTGTCTCTGCATCGACAGGAGTCGTTCGACGACGGCACGGTGCCCTCTAAAATCATTTGCGCCACCTCCAGCAACATGTGTAGGTTTGAGGTTTGGTTGGGCAACCTCGGCTCTCCTTCGCCTTGCCTCCGGCTGCACGACGCTGAATTTCCTAGGGTCGTCGGGCATTTTCCCCCAATCTCCCATTTACTTTTCTTTGAGGCATCACCGAGGAACCGGCTAAGGGGCGCGGAAGCTGAGTGTGGTTTACGGCCAGACCGAACGTCTTGTGCATTCTTGCTGGAACTGCCAATTGATTGGAGAGGACTCCTATCCGTTTGCCATGCCCTTATTATTTGTGTACTGTGTCTTCCTCCCATACAGGTGCTTGTAGGATATACTGGATGCAATCACCCAGCGCTTGCCGCCTCGTGGACTAACACCAACCTGTCCCATTGTCTTGTCTATATCTTATCATACTAACACATATTGTATCTTGTATTTCCCGCTAAGCACTTGCATACTGCTTACTAACAACGTATGCAGGGACACTGGAGGTCTAGATTCGTTCTAAATTAAATGCAGCTTCGTTCTTTTAAAAAAACTAGAGACCTTGCGAGAGCCCTGAAGGAAGAACCATCTGTTACTTATACAAGGGCGGGTATGTGGTGGATAACCTCCAATGTTCACTTGGGTGAATGTTCACTCGTGTCAATATTCATCTTTGTTTCATTCAAACGGTGCCATAATAATGAATGCTCGTTTGTTCCTGCTACAATGTCGAATGAAATCGTGCGCATTGGAATTCGTTTGATTTGTAATAATTAGATCGAAGAATTGACAAAAAAGAAGCAAAAAAAACGCCGACGGTGGTGAAATTTAAGAAGAAACGTGTTGGAAGCTTTAGATGAATTGATTTATACGCAATTGTGCTGACACAACTGAATAGAAAAAAAAAAACAGTGTAGTTTTGTCTTGTAAACCTTTTTTATGTCACAATAACACAATTTTATTTCTCTTTTTTTTATTGGTAACATTTACCCACAGATTAATAATATTAACTACATATATTTAGTAAGAAATTATGTTAGAACCAATCATGTTCACATTACGCATAAATGATCCATCTGTTCTCACTGTCAGTAGATCGGAATATTTCCGTTCTACAATAAAATCCAAATACATGGAATATTTGTGAAGGTATCGAAAAACTAAAAACTCGCTTTGAAAGGTGATGAAATACGCTTGCAAATTTTATTATTAGAAATAAGTGTGTAATTTTTTAAAGTAAACATTTTGAATGCAATCTAAAAAATGGCTGACCTTACGTTTTTTCTAACTAAAATTACTGATAACCAACAAAAATAAAAACACTTGCATATTTTATTAGACAAATGAATTATAATAGTTTAAACGACCTCACTTTTTTAACGTTTCATGTAAAAATAATTCATAAAAAATTCAGAAACTTGTATAATTTTTTTCAAATTACGGTAGAAAACTTTGGTTTCATAAAGGTGTACATTTTTAATTGTTTTGTGGTTAATTTTTAAATACCAATATACAACGTGTTGTTTTTTTCTTTCTAATGCCGCTTAGATCATATTTTTTACCATGATAGTAAGGGAGACACAACGATTTCTATGAGACGTTATTCTCAAAACAAACAAATTAGCCGAACGAATACCATTTTGAGTTTTTACGTGTGACGTCCTCTCAGTACAGGATGTGAGATGGAATGATCGAGCGTTCACTCCATGTTCAGACGTTTCATTTTGCTTCTATCCGCGCTCGAGTGAAATATGCCGAATGCCAATATCCACAATTGTCGGATCGATTTACTAATGGTTTCATTTGGGACTTTTGTTTCATTTCTCGTTCAGACGTTTCACTCCAAGTGAAATAAAAGGAATGAAAGACAGAAATGAATGAAAAGTGAACCGTCTGATTCCCGCATTACTGTTAAATTTGCCAGAATATTTGAGATATATTGTTTAAGCAATATTTCTTAGACGTCTTTCGACATTTATTGTAACTCGAAACATATTGAGGTTACTCTCACAATTTAAAAATTAATCTATAAAATAAAATATTTTTAAATACATTTTTTAACATATAATGTATCCGTGTGAAATATATATTTACATACATTTTACAATCTGATGCATTTAAAAATAAAGAAAAGGTGATTTTTTACCAAGTATATTTTCAGTAATAAACAATACATTATGTTTTTTTTTTTTAATTAAATGAAGACATTATGAGCGAAACTCAATCGAAAATCTGGAAACAGAAAAATCAGAAAAAGATATTGGCACCTCTGGGACTCGAACCCAGGACCTCCCTACTTTCCGGGTTGGGGAACAACCAACCCGGTTTTAGGGAGGTCCTGGGTTCGAGTCCCAGAGGTGCCAATATCTTTTTCTGATTTTTCTGTTTCCAGATTTTCGATTGAGTTTCGCTCATAATGTCTTCATTTAATTAAATATTACAGTTTGAGGTTTTACTCATAAAGTTAAAATAATAAATAATAATACATTATATTTGTCCCTGTGACATGTTTGTCCCTGCTTCATGAGTACCTATATTATTTTCCACATCATATTCTAGATAGGTGTTATGTACTGCGCGATATAGGTATGATACGAAATATCTAGATTTTAAAACAATAAATTCTAATATAATTATTGCAATTTAAAACATGTATTTGGTATTCACTTCGTCCCAAATGCAAGACAGTACTTGAGCGATAAAATTGCGGATCGGTGCATTGTTTGCAATTTTTAATACATTTAAGAAGAAATGATTTGTGATGCCCATATGAATTTGTGCAAGGCTCATAAAAATAATTGATGGTTGCAGATTGATGCAAATGGATAAGCAGGCGGACATTTGATGGACTTTAAGACGCCGATCGTCTTCATTGGTAAATCTATCACAAAATTTATCTTCATTAAAACTTTTTTTCTTATAAATATATGCCAATACTGAGTGTAAGGTTGTCCAAAATATTGACTCTAGAACAGAGGTTCCCAAGTTTTTTTCTCGTAGACCACTTTCAAAATTTTGCTGGTCACGGTGGACCCCCTGCTACATTTCCACCATATTTCCAAAATTCTTCATGCGTTGTAGGTACTGAATATTGAATGGCGAAGTGTGGTGGTCTGTCACAACGGGGTAGTCGGATCTACGACTTTTTCAAACGGGGGTAAAATGGACCAGTAATCGAGATTATATTTGCCACGACGGAGGGGGCGTAATGGGATATTGGGTGGGAGAGGGTATGGGTATGTTCCCATCCCGGCACAGAACATTCATATCCCATTACGCCCCCCCCTTGATTAGCTGCGCGTTTTAAGATCTCATGCATAACCGGTACAACAACGTACGCTGTACGCCAGTCGCTCTGTTATGGAGGGGGCGTAATAGGATATGATACGGGGGGTGGGATGGGATATAGATATGGGGCACGGGATGGGTCTCAATCGAAACCAGTTCGTGGACCCCCACTTACAACTTGTGAACCCCCATTTCTTTATCGCGCCTACGTGGACCCCCGTCGGGTTTCCCGTGGACCCCTAGGGTCCTCGTACTTCCTGGTACTTCCTGGGGTCCAACTGGACCACTTTAGGAATCACTGCTCTAAAAGAACGAAACCTCACATTCCTTATTACTCCAAAAGCCAAACAACATTATCGAATTCTTTGACTATTCTTGAGACTCTTTTGAGACTCTAAAATCATATATAACCCAGAGAGGTTTTGGTACATATTTAATAAAGGTTACAAAAAAAATTGTTATTGATAAGCATTTATTATACCTAGTATTTTCTATTTACATAATATATAATAATTAAGCATTAAAGCCACGATTCCTAAGAAAAATTTAGAAAGGTGGTTTCAAAGTAGTTAAAATTAATTTGATGTCTTTTGTATCTCTGCTGAAGTCTTATAAAGTCGATCCTAAGATTAGTTATTCCTTAGACGACGGGGGCAACGGGGAGGTGAGCTCCCTCAGCGTGGAAGCCTGTCTCGTCAGCGAAGAAGGTGACAGTGATGGGGTTACCTTCGGGGTCGACATAAGAGTAAGATCCTCTAACCACGATCACCTGCTCGTCCTTGCCTTCCTCGTTCTTGACCACCTTCAGCTCTCCGACCTCTTCACGGGTAATCTTGTTCTCGGTTTCGAATCTGAAAAGGAAACGATACCGTTAACATTTTTTTTACAAAAACTGCTCCTGGGTATAACACTAAAATGCTGATAGTCACTTATCACGTCATATAATATTACTGTTCCATGCCAACTCAGAATCAAGTCAACTCCACACCTCTTTGAAAAGTCATTAAAAGCTATGAAAAAATAATTTAAAAATAGCCCGTAACCCAAACTTAACGTAACCCATTTAACCAATTTTAAAAAATATTTTTTCATCACTTTTAATGACTTTTCAAAGGAGGTTCTGAATTGATTTCATTCTTAGTTTTCCGGTCACGTATAATGGTTTATTTTCACGTCTCTGAGGTAAGGGAGTAGGTTTTTAGCATTCAAACTCACCCAAACTTGTAGGCTCCTTCGGGCTGGATGTCGAAGTCGGACCTGAGGATCTTGATAGGCTCCTCTGGCACTGGACTGGATGCGGCCAGGGCACATGCCGCCAGGATCAAGAAGATTGACTGCAAAGAAACAAGAAAATGCAAATATGAATTTTTAAACGTTCATTGAGCTGATAAATAATTTTAAACTATTTTTAAAAATATTTATCAAACTTATCGAAGTACATATTTTGTTAGTATCCTTACCAATTTCATGGTGAGGGATTTAGTGATTCGATGAGAACTGTACGAAAGTCTGGTAAACACTGATGATCTTTCTAAGTGATATCTACTTTTATACACACTCTCTTCAAGTTTAGTATAAAAAAACCGCAAAACCAGTCGTTGAAATTGAAACGTTTACATGTATGTGGGGTTGAGGACACATCCTATCAGCAGCGTGCCGCGGACCTTGAATTTCATTCCGAATTTCTAAAACAAATATTACTCTGTTGATAGTTACAGACAACGTGTTTTTTTATTGTTTTTTTATTTATTTTCAGAGTCCGAGCACGAGAGTGAGAGTGAGAAAGCGTGCTCGCCTCATTTCGTAGATAATTTGCGTCACCCCGCACGTGCTCCAACCCTTATCGGTTTTTTGCGCTTCCAAATATTCATTGAATTCATCGAGTTACCTTTTTTTTACATTAGCTCCACACAGGAGGCCCTAAGGAAAATAATTCCCCTCAGGGCCTACGTCATCTTTGGGGATGCTGTGTGGAGGGTATTTTTGGGAAAGGAAGGAGAGGAAGTTCCTGGAAGGAAAAGGGCATAATGGATTGCTAGGAATCTGGGGGTCAGCGTGTCCAGGAGTGGCGGACGTATGCATCCATCCCTCGCGAGGCTTTGTTCCGAGAGAGTACGGCTGGAGAAGTCAAAGAGACTCCCTCAACCATTCTCTCTCGATCTGGCCTGCCATACAGCTGGTGGACTGACTCATCCGCCGCCAAGACCCGCACAAACCTCTCTCTATAAACCCGGGTACACCTGCTAAGTCACCAAACGTAGCGAGCCACTTGGGGTGACCTATGGCAGAGGTGTTGGTTATCAAATAAATGGTTTCCGGGGCAGCGGTACCCATACTCGCCTCCCAAACTGACCTGCATATAATTTAAGTGTAAACTGGCGCTAGGGAATTTGCACCAGACAAAGTCTCATAGTTGGCAACTGGAAGGTTTTCGATTTGGGAGGCAGGTAGGGACACCGCCATTCGCTGCTCCGGGAACCATTCA